>JAPZDV010000013.1:15310215-15337090 GCA_029814665.1 Acanthurus lineatus
ATCGCTGTGGGTCATTGTTAACTTTTCAAAAAAATGGACGGTCTATAGTTGAGCATATTACACAAACCTTTATCCTATAATTACACTAATAATGAGTGTGTGCATGACTGGTAAAGGTCCTGGCAGCTAAAGGGTAGCTGAAGGTATGATTTGGCCACTCCACCAGACCTGTCAACTGGAGTCATGGGGGAGATTTGAAACACCTTTTAAAACTTTCCTACCATCTGAAAGCTGTCCCTGACTTTATTAAACTTAATGAGAGTCATGGAAAAATGTGTGTATGGGTCTTATGTAGCCACTTTCTTAACGATTAGAAACAAATCAGAGTCTAACTCAGATTTTTTTAGAGCCAATTTTATTGAAAATAATTGACAATGATTTTTTGTCATTCTCGATGTCACAGAAGCTAGCTTCAGCAACGGGATAGGCTTAAACAGAGCACGGACACATTATCACCTGACCCTAAACCCTTAACCTTAAACATTACACAGAAGCCCCAACCCTAGGCCCTAAACCCTAATCCTAATCCTTAAATTGTTATGATTTATTTATAGGCAAACACTTACTTATTTACAAATCCGGCAGAAACTAAGCAGCATGATCATTTATTAATGTATGCATCATGATGAATATGAAGTCCGATATTTGCTATCCTTCAGCTGTAGCGTCTAGTTAAAGGGACAGTTCTTTTTGTGTATAGTTGGGATAGTATGAGGTTTCTATAAAAGTCAGCAGATGAAGTAAAAAAGAATGAGGGTGTCTGACAGCAAGGTAAAAAGGTGAAAATATTGAAAATGTACACTTAAGCTGATATGGATCATTTTGGTGGGCTTTCTTTCAGGTGGGTAAAGTATGTTTTTGCATTACATTTCTCTCTATCGGCACTAATCTCTGCTCTTCAAACTGTTGTCTACTGTAGGTGGTACACATTCCTGACATGTACTTCACACAACCCCAGATTCAATCTTGGAACTATCCTTTTAAATAAAAATATCTGTCTCTCTTTAATGAACTTGCGGTACACTACCTTCCCTGCACCAAGCAGCAAAAATCAGCTAGTGTTGAGGAGAGCAGTGATTCTGCAGTAAAAAAAAGTGAACTTGTAGGAAGCAACTGACCAAAACAATAAGTTGAAAGATGCTAAACGGGTCCAATTACAGAGCTGGGGTGAAGTGCAGAGTCAGGTGCTGTTTCTCTGTGGGTTTGTCACCATGAGTGACCACTTTCACATTACACACTGACATTTGACTTATCTTAATGTGAAAATATTAATTAAAGCAGTTTTATAATTAATTTTTTGTCTGTTCCTGTTTAGCCATTGAGGCTACCAGTACATCACGCTAAATATTAGTTAGCCTTTATACTTTGCTCTAAAAAAGACCTTATTGTCTGTACGGCAGTGGAAAATATTATGGTTCATAATGCTAGATTATGTTTGAGAAAGCAAACAATCCATTAAAATCTTTTTTTTCAGAATTACAGAAATAACAGAGCACAGAATTTATGAGCTGATTACCACTTTGTTACATAAAGCACTGTTGAAAAAACATTTTGCTCTGATCTGAATGTTTCTACAATGATGTAAATGAACAGTGTGTCTTTTCTGTGCTGTACATTATATGTTCTTTAACATGTCTGCCTCCCACTACACAGGAACTTAAGTCTTTGTATATCATGCAAGTGGAAATTATGCAATGTGGAAAAAAAAGAGAGAGAGAAAAGAATCTTCTCCCATCTGTTGCAGCTTCCCACTACATGTCTGTGGACTAACCCTTATCTAACATCTCTAACAGCAGACAATCCACAAATCACCAGGTCATATTTCATCATCAGTAGCTGAACTGTTCCGCGCCTGTCTTCTCCGCTGTAGCTTTCTGACATGTGGAGGGAGAGAGAGAGAGAGAGCGAAGAAGGGTGGGAGCGATATTGGAGAAGCAGGAGACATAATTTAGATGGGTGGAAAGAGTGCACTCTATGCGTGACAGATGTGGTGTGAGCTTCTGCTGAGAAAGAAAACATTGCACTTATTTTACCAACATGGAGTATGGATTGCAGTCAGAAAATGTCAAGTCATGAACACCTGCAACACCCTCAGTGAAGAGGGTGCAACATATACAGCAGTGACCAGTAATGCAGAGACCCCTGTTTAAATTAGCTTAGGTGTCTACCACAGATAATAAATTATATAAATCTGAATTCACTTGTTAAAGCAGCAGCTGTCAAATGACAGCGTTAAAAAGGTAAAAGAGATAGCTCATATTGACTTCATTAAGGGCTATAGTCAGTTTTGGCTCACAGTTTGGCAGTCCAGCCTGCAGCTTTACTGCTTTGGCTCACTCTCACTACTCTCATAGCTTCATTATCAGCCAGAAAAGGCAACAAAAAAGTTCAAAAATTGAACACTATTTAAACACTGTAATACTTCCTCATCACCACAAAACTTAAATAGTAAGCAAATAACTGGTGAAAACAGTTAAGTATTCAGCAGTAAGAGGACCAAGTGTTCCCCTTAAGGATTGATAGAGACCTAAAACAGAGTTAAAAGATGGTGAATAGTGAACTTAAATCAGGTGGCCATGAATGTATCTCCATAAGCAATTATTGGCCTTGCCGGGGTCTGTATAACTGTAATTCATAAGAAAAACTTCAGTATGGAAAGGGGTCATGTTTTTTTACACAGAAAAAAAAAGTGAGACAGTAACATATTTTCTCTTATAAAAATAAGGTTAATTATTTGGACATTTAAGAGCTCATTGGAAGACTTAAGTTCCTTTGTCAAGTTATTTTTCAATGGGATTTTTTTATTGTAAGTCAGGAATAAAGTCTGTAGTGATTACAGGCTTATGACATTTTTGAGTTTTTTTTTTTTTACTCTACAACATGTAACATAAAAATAAGACAAACCCATGACTTCTAAAGCTTCAAAGACACCAGAGATTATCTTTAACACATAACCAGGCTGTAAAAAGTAACTCACCTGTATTGTCGTTACTTTATAGTAACATATAGTAACTAACATTGGCTTATTTACTTATTTACTTTTGGTAATTGCATTTCCTCTTGTAAAAGCATTGATGTGGTGTTAATTTGTAAAGATTATTGTGTAACTGTCCTGATATTTTGCTTATTGCATTTCTCAATTTTTTAAAATAATCCAGCATTCAATGGAAAATTCCCATTGGCTTCCTGTTAATCAGGACATTGGCCTACAAACATACATTATCCCTGCAGCACTCTGTATTACTGGTGGCATAACTCCTGTGGAAATACCTACACAATAGTTTTTTCCACTGTTATTTGTTAACTATTTGTTACTATTTGTTGTGTTTCTGTTTAGCTTGTTTCATAGCATTGTGTTTAATCAGTTTACTAAACTATATGAAACTAATTAAGAGTATAATCTAGTCTCAAATTTGCAGGAAATCTTTTTTTAACTATAACATGCCAACCTCTACATACAGTATCAGTTTCTTTGTTGGCAGATGTTTCTCATATAAAGAGACAGTGGAGGTTTTGGTTTCAGCTGGCAGCTGTGATTCTTGTTAAAAACTAAATTTAAAAACTCATCGCAGTTGCACACATGAAAACATTTCATTTTAATCCTGCAGAGCAGATTGAGTTAAATTCGAGCCACAATGTAGAGCTGTATATTTCTTTTTGCAGTAAGCCTTTTGTGACACATAACCATTTTCAGCAACAGCCACAGAACCAGGTGCACACTGTTTCTTAAATCTTTTACATGGTCTGGTGGAAAAATATGGATTTTAATAAGTCCCTTAAGGAGCAGCAGAGGGCGGGAGCCTGGGAAAGTGGACCGAGTGAGGTGTCCTGTGCATTACATTAGATTCCTTTTAAATGTTTCATAATGACAAACATACAGGGTTTGAAATTACTTGCATCGAGTTCAGTATGTCAGGTAACCTTCACATTGTGTAATTCACATTTAACCTTCAGCTCAATGTGAGTTTTTTAATGATTTAAGTGTACATTACAAGTAGAAAACTTCCAGAAAACAAATTGTTGGGCATTTCTAAAAACCAAAAGGCCCAATTTATTGTTGACTTACACTGCAGTTCTTTGCACTTCAAATTTGATGCCCAATTTTGGGATGTACTATTCAGTACCATTTCCCTCACATGCTTGCTTAGCTTAAGCTTCTCAATTATTCAGGCTCGGATCAATACTCAACACACTCCTGTGAGGAAAAGCAGGAGGGAGAGACGAATTTAAGCCTGAATCTGGATTATGGATTTGTATCAATTTATGTGTGGCCACTCAACCAAAAAATCTGTGGAAAACACAGCAAAATACGACTAAGTGAAGAAAGCTGGAAGGCTCAGGGCTTCTGTCCATTTTAACTCCTTGTTGCTCAGTGACCCTTTTTAGCTTTTGCCAATTATTACAGCAGCAGCCTTGGTCTGTCAAAGGCGCCTTTCTCATTAGCCTGTCCCCAGTTCACTCTACAGGCCTAATGAACAGGGCATCCATTACACAAGTTTACCTCCAACTTTAACAACAAGGCTGCGTTAAGAGCGCTCACTGATAGACAAGGACAAGTCACACATCAGTGGCATCCCTAACAAGAGAGAGGGAGACGAGCACTGTCCTTTTATGAGTGGGTTAACTTCACTTGGGAGTGAAACTTTCATTTAGGGACTTTAAAAGAGGGGGATTTGTCAAGATTTCCTGTTGTGGCTTGGCTCCCCCTAGTGTTGTTAGTGACAGCATCCACATTCCAGCATATTCACACCTGCAGGTGACACATTGGTTATTAATTATCAGCTTATTTATCAAAAATGATGGTTCTTGGATCACTGAGGATGAGGATAGTAGATAACTGACAGACCAGAGTCTTTGGCTTTAACTGACACTAACTGCTAAACAGTTACATCAGCAGTGGTCTGATGTCATGTGGTGCTCACTCATGCCAAGAATGTAGTGGGCCAAGACTGTCACACACTTTCTTTTTTTTTTAAGGTAACAGGGACAAAAAGGACCTGATAAGAAAACTCCTCAGACCATTTTTCTGTTTTCTTCTCACCTGAAAGTCTTGAGTCTTTGAAACTTCTCTGAGTCTTTTTATACCGTCAGATGTGGAGGCAAATAAATCTTAAGGATATTTTCCTGTAACAACACTTGACAGGATTATAGCTGTATAACAGCCTAGAAATTCTCAGTCATCCAAAATCCCCTTTCAGAAAGGCACTTTTTTTTTCACCGTCTGTTTCTTTTCTTCTTGTTATTTTGACATGGCCTGGCTTCCTTTTGGACCTGGTCTGGACTTCATAATGCATTAAATCCCTTATTGCATCATGGTATCACATCATCTGATTCTAAGTGTGTTCATCTGTGTGTCGATGTGTGTGGTGTACAGCAGTGTATCCACATGTGTGGTTCATATCTTTCGACGGTTACAGAAATGTTCCTCCCTCGCAGGCTGCTTGCAGGCTGCATGTGGCCTCGAACCATAGTCCTGCTCTCCGCCAAAACCAAAGCCAAAACCAAAGCCAAAACCAAAGCCAAAGCCAGAATTAGAGATGGCGGTGAAGCCTACCACGGGCCCTTGTTGTATTTAGATTGGCAGACGAACAGCAGCTTCACTCACGCCCTCTTTACAAAGGGCTTCCATCCACATTTGTGGGAATCGTGCCTGTAATGCTCACGTAAACAAAGGCAGTGAAAGGCCTGTCCCTCTCTCTTTCTCTGCCTCTCTTTTAGACAGGCATCGGCCCAACAATGTGATGTTTTGGTTTAAAATTAGAGGAGGAACTCTCTTGGAAATGACATCTCGGCTGGTACCGCAATTTGATTGTTTGTAGTCACAACGTACGGAGTCATTTTTTACTGGTTTGGTTTTAAAACCATTTTGATAATTGAGATGAATCACAGTGCAGTAATTGCTCCAGACTGCATAATTACAGTATGATATGAATTGGTTGATGATGCTGTGGTGACTGACAGCTTTCTGAGGTGCGTATGTTGTACTTGAGATGACACACAGGCCTTTCGTCTAAAATGCAAACACAAACAAACAAGTTGCCCTCCTTCGAATCCTGTCACTGTTTTAAAAAAGATCTGTGATGACCCAACAGCAGTCCTTGCGACAACTTTGCCTCACATTTTCAACATTTTCGCTCTCAGTTCCAGACAAAATACCAAAAGAGAGATCATAGCGCATGATTAAAGGAAAAACCCAAAATGAAAAATAATAACAGAGAGAGGGTTTAAAATAGAGCACGTTAAAATACATGGCAGGGAAATCCTATCCCTGAGAGAGGGTCAGACATGTAATTTGAAAAAAAAGGCAGAGTTAAATGACATGTAGGGAGTAATTATAGAGTCCAAATAGACAGAATGAACTGAAATAATAAAATACCACCTAGGCCTGTCAAGAGTGTTCTGTGGATCGAGGGAAAGTAGCCTTGGGTTTAAAGAAGGGCAGGCCAGCAGGGCGCCACCCATCCCTTCTCTCTCCGGCCTTACGAGAAACTATAAAGGAGATTTAACTCCGTGTGCACATTAAACCATAGGGCATTGCAAAAGAGTTGAATTGAGGTGATTGTTCCAGTAAAGACATATGTGTGTTTTCCGGACATTTTATTGAAAAAAATCATTCACATAGGTTACTGGACTGTAATTCATTTGGTTGGTTTAGTCGTTTCTCCAAAAAATACAATATAAAAAGAGACTAAAAAGGAGATCAGAAGTATTAAAAAGACAGTGATTTCTGAAAAGTGAGACAAAGTGATCTGTGTCACATCCAAGTAAAATAACCTCATCATCTGTACAAGCTTTAATGTATGGCCAAGACTAATCATGTGTAAAGTTTAGGACACTGCACAGGAAGATTTAATAACATGTCATCTTCGTCATCATTAGTCTGTTGGAGGTGTTACTTCAAAGGCCAGAGCACTTCATTTGACTCAATTCCCTCAGCCCCTCTGCAAATGTTATGAGTGTCACATTACCTTCAAACTGATGGATAGCATCCTCCTCCATTCAGAGCTGCTGCTCCATTACGGTGCTGCGGCTGGACTTGATTGATTACACATGGACTCAAAGTGGAGGTGATGGATGGAGGGGCGTTGGGTTTACCAGTGGTGTAGTTGTTTATGTGATCGTATTTCTAACCTTTCATACTAGAAAACCCACATATCCATCAATGTGTGACACTGTTGATGATCTGTTCCTGTTATAGTAAAGGAACATTTTGCTAATCTGCACTGGAGGGGTCAGCATCCTGTTGTGCCCACCAGTGTGCAGTGCATGTGAGGTCTTCAATATTGACATAGGCGTGTTTATCTGGCTATATGCTTCCTATCACATCTATCAATATTTTTGCATTCCCTGAAAAATGTGCAAACAAAGAGGCTTTTGTCAGAACTATATCACACATTAAACCTAAGAACCATTTCATGTTAAGAAGGTGAAGTTTTTATCAAAGATGTAATATAAAACACATGCCGTATACGTTAAATTCATTGCAGAAAAAAGATGTGAGTGGCAGCTTCCATAAGTGGTCAGATCACTTGTATGTAGTAGTTTCTGATTTTTAAAGACATTAAAGGAATGTCTCATAAATAAAACTGACAGTGATATGAGCATGAGATCATTTATACAGCTTTTTATAGGGTTCTCATTCAGTCACCTGAAAAACAGCCTAAAGCGCTGTTTTTAACCTTCTTACAATATTTGTGTTAGCTTGAACAGCTCGCTAGCCACATCTGATAAAATCTGCTGTCAACACAGTCAGCAGTTGCTGGTTAGAAATGACAAGCCTGTTTTGGTCTACTTCTCTCTGAAACCATGGGGCCATTGTTTCAAAAGTTACAAAGAATTTGAAGCAGTAAGTCAGCCAGTGTTATCATAGTGAAGTGCATGTCATTGTGCGTGCAAGCACCAAAAGATGTACAGCTACGCCAACACAAAGAGGGTGGGGTGGTTGAAGTGAACAACCAGTTATTATTCTACAATAACACATGAATGTAATGTTTGAGCGTCCACATACTTTTGTGATAACAGTCTCGTAAAGTTAGAGTGAGCTAATTCTTGGGTGAGCTATTATAAATAGCCTACTGAAGACAGTGAGACATCTATTGATTGCATCACCTCATGCTGTAGCAAAGTATGATGTTGATACAGTTTAAAAAAGGTCTTTTTTTCCCCAAACACTTTCCCTATAACTCACTGCCGTGTACAGCAGACAGGTGAGTCCACGTGGTTATAGAGAGGGGGCTTCATTCAAATTAAGTTCTGCAGTAATAACATATAGAATATGAACCTAAATCACATCAAGAGAAACTGAGAGCAGCTGGGAGAGAATATTTAACGTCCCCTAGAAACGGTCCAGGCCTGTATTTGTAATACAAATTTTTACCAGAATAGCTTGTTTTCCAGTGGAGAAACTGGAGTTTACATGTACAAGTGTTGCCCAGCCCTTAATGGTGCACACCCAGCACTTATCTTGGATCAGTGTTGATTATGTACAGTCACAACTCTGACAGCTGCCCTCGCGCCCACATCTCCCCTCTCATCTGTCACTTAAAGGCTCCAGTGCATGCAACATGTTATACACCGGCCCAGCATGTCACTCCTCCAAATGGCATGTAACTCAATTTTCCACAGATGGTTTGTGGAAAGCAACAGAGAGAAAACAGGCTGAGGAAATGTGTAGGGTTTTTTTTTTTTTTTGCAAGAAAGGCAATGATTCATATTTTTAATTTTAAAAAAGAAGAAGGGTTACCTCTACCAATTGCAATGGCTATTTTTGTTCTCATTAGCTTCTCTCAGTCAGGATTAGAGTGATGGTTAAGTCAGAGTCACTTCACCTACATTTTTCTCTGTGGTTTACCCATTTTTTTCCAGTTAGTAGAAATATGTCATGGTAAGTACTGCAATAACTGATGATGCTGATAGAAAAAGAGGTTATTTTAGGATAATTTTTTTTTCTCTCAGTGTATAAATAAGATTTGTGAGCACTGCTGGTCCAGAACTTTAAGTTGGAAACTGTTGATAGTAACCCTGTTGTGATACTTTGCTATCACCTAGTGGCCATAATGAGGCATAGGTCAGAAAGACCATATCTGTAAGTAATATGGCTGTAATTCACTTGCCATACTGTTAAACTCAGGAGAAAATATTAAAAATGCTTTAAATGTAATGAACCTTACCTACATGCAAATGATAGAACATCACATTAGTGCTATTTTAGATACTGAGTCTTCTTACTGACTTTCTAACTCTTATTTGAGAGTTTGGGATTCCTTATAATTAACAACTGAGCCAAGCTTTTATTAATATTGAAGCCAAGCCTTACTTGACATCGGCAGCCAACACAACAATACATTTAACAGCTGAGTGTTTGCAGCTGTTGTTTAATTTGAACCTATTTGTTCAGAGATGCACGCATAGAATGTGTATGTTACATGTGGAAGGCTAGTCAGCCTGTTAACACTGTCTACACTTTTATTCCTCTACATGTCTGCAGAAAAGGTGGGGGGAATATGAGAAGACTTGTTGCATTTCAGTCGGAGCTCCGGCAGCAGTTGTGCTGAGATTGATGGCCCTCAGAGATCAGCTGCGCTCTCGGTCTGGCAACAGGAAAAGACTCTTCAGGGATTGGAGCTTAATAGAGATAGCAGACTGTCTGGCTATGTCTGAATGCTCAGCAGTAAGGGGCTAGGATAGATTGTGTGTGTGTGTGTGAGCGTGTGTGTGTGTAGACAGACAAAAGACTGCAGAAGGAATAACTAATACCTGATCAGACAATCAGCTTTATTTAGGCTCTTTGTTTGGTTCCTAATTACTCTTCATTGGGGCCAAAGGAATAAAAGCAGGAGAGTTCAGCAGTGAAAAGTTAACAATACTGAAGTACAATTTTGTCGCCCATCAGGGTTGATTCAAGGGGAACACAGCCCTTATGAGAATGTGATATGCATTCAATAGTGTAATTTTTTTCTATGCTGCTAAATATGTCAATATTTTTCCATATATGGTATTTAAAATCACAACAATTTTTAGCCACACAGAGACACAAGTTTTAGACCATACAAAGGTTTTCTTTTAAAGAGAGTGTAAAATTTTCTCTTTGTAAAAGCACTCAACCTCTTTTATTTTGGAAAACTTCAATGCAATCAGTTCAGAGTATATGTATAGAAGCAAAAATGGTAACAGATAGCAACCCAGGACATTTATAAAACATATATGATAATTAAATTAAGGGATTCTAATAACAGTACTATTGAATCATTTGACCGCTTAATGTGATATCATTGTGAAGCCCCCTGCAATGAACGTAGGCAAAACAGCAGCTGACTCAGCATTACGACTTTGTGTTCTTGATACCTGTCCCATTTCTCATCAGGTTCTCGCTCTTAATCTGCCTCTCTCTCACTCTGTGCTGACGACTTCCTGCTGTCTCATTCTCTCAGTCCTCCTCTCTCCCTCTTTATACTGTCGGACTAAAGACAAAAATAACAGCCAAAGTATTTTTTTAATTTAATAAGAGGTAGGAGGAGTGGGAGAATCTTAATCAATTTATGACATTTTCCTTATTAAATGTTGGCTTGCAGGTCATCATTTTGACCTCTCCCTATTACTGTACCTTCCTATTTATAAGAAATATCTCAGAATTTCCAACTCAGGGACGTTCTAATAAATGTTTTCCCCTGCCTTTGACTGAAAAGAGCAAAATACCATATTAATTAATGCTTTTTACCTAGGTCACATGTTTCATTGGAGCTCTGCATGAAAGTCTTGACTCCCTGAGCTTTTATTCAGGGTCAAACTACTTTCTGTATTTCTGTGTTTCATTTTTGCAGGCGGGGCTATTCCTTCCATAGAAATACATACACACATACACACACAGAGTGGAGCAGAGGGGAGACAACTGGAGTAACTCAAGTTGATGACAACTTGTAATGTTACTGTTAGTGGTCCTGGAATGAAATTTAGAGGTGCTTTAGCATCCTCAAGGACAGGTTAAAATTGCCCAGTGTCTCATCTCTCCTCTACTGGAGAGGCGGGAGCAACGGACAATTATCCTAATGTCTCTGGACCACTTATCATGATACTCAGAGCTAGGACAAATACTGGCAGCTCTGCCCTGGACAATCCGGGTTTGGGGGGGGTCTTGTCTCAGCAGGCTGGAGCAGTAGGCACAGTCCTGGGTCAGCCTCTCAAGGCTCGGCTCCTGAGAGTGACAGGTCATAGAGGCAATCCAAGCTGTGATCCACCTCCTCTGTTAAGGCAAAATGGTAGAACGTAAAATATTTCAACAAGTATAAGAGTCTGAATCCCCTTAATAAAATGTAAATGCCAATCTCATATTATCGTATATTCTAACAATGATGCTTGGTGAGTCTAAAGTAGACTTGGGACTATGGGTGTGGTGTTTTGGAGTACTTGTGTGCTTTGGACTGTTGGAGTGGGTTGGAGTGGGATGGGGGTTGTTCTTTTGTGTGTGCTTTCTTGGAAGAGGCTGGGCGTGGCTTTCCAGGTGGCTGGGGGGCCGGCTTCGACACACCTGTGTCTCATCACAATCAAGCACAGTATAAAGACTGTGGACTTCTGAGGACTCGTCACCAGATTGTTTCTTCTTCCTCTTTGGTAGCTTGGCTCTAGTCTCTAGTGTTACTTGCTCTCTTGCTCTCTCAATTCTCTTGTGCATTGCTGCCTGTGACTTCTTGTGCTTACCTGTGCTTTCTGTGTCTGCTTGCAGAGCTCCAGCACCCAAGCCACTATGCTACCCAGCCTCTTCGCCCTCCAGCCATGTGCCCTGAACCTAGCAAGGCTCCTCTTGTTACTAACACCTGTGCCTCATGCTGCTCTTGCTCTCTACGCTCCTTTGGACAACAATCTCCCCTCCATTTCCCCTTTTCCCCAATTATTCAATAAATTCCTTATTTTTACGTTTTCCTTCATCTCGGTGTCACTTTTGGGTCCAAAGCACAACCAAACAAAACCAGTTTTATAAGAACAGATATCAACAACAATATTTATATCTAAAAAAAGTAAACATCTTTTTTTGCATTTATTTCAATTAAACAGTTTTAAAAATTAGATATTTAATTTTGTGCTGGGCATTAATAGGCACATCAAGGCGACTTCTGGGTCTTATTACAATCGTTGGTGACATTATTTCTTTTGTATTGTGACAGTACTTGGGTCACAAAAGATGACGTCTCATGAAGACACAAGAACGCAGATTGAGAAAGGCCTTATTTATCTAATAACATCTGCATGTTAGTGTTATCATGTGAGGATGTTAGCATGCTGACATTGGCATTGAGTTCAAACCACTGCTGTGCCTTAGAAGGCTTCACAGTCACAGAGCTGTTAGCATAGCTGTAAAACTGCCAGACCATCACTGGTACCCATCTCAAGCATCAGTGATATCAGTGAGGAGAGGTGCCTGTGCAGAGCACAAGGATATTAAAAGAAATTGTTCACCTTGGACACAACCTCCTGTCATCCAGCAAAGAGATGGAAGAAGCAGACATATCTGCTGTCGGACTGAAGGGCAGATTTTATCCTCAAGCTTTGAGTACTCTCAATTAATCTGTCACATACAAGTTTAAGTAATAGTTTTACTTTCATGAACTTAGTAACCTGAATTAATCTTAAATCTTAACAGTTGTTGATACCATCATTTGAGGGCACCAAAGTTATTTCCAATGAATTTAACTGCCTTTGACAAACAAGAGGAGCATTAAATAAAAGGGCCAGCTTTTACATGAAGGATTTATTTATCTCTGAGCTGCATTTAACATAGAATAAAATCTTCCAGAACACAGGGAGTGTTAGCTTTAGGGCACAATTCCAGTGAGCCAATGTTATGTCACTAGTAAAACACAGTCATGGCAGCTTTTATTCAACCAAATGCCAGAGTTTACAATTTGCAAACTAAGAGAGCTGTGGAAACTCAGACAAAACTTCTCTATTACTTTCACTTGATATAAAAACTTTCCAAGAAGAGCTAGCCAAATTATTACCCAAAGCTAGTTTAAAACTACTGTACATTTCACATAGTCTTGCCCTCCATACTGGATTTGACATGTTCCACTCTCTATGTCCATCTCTTTCCATCTGAGTCTCTCCTTCCCTGCCTCCATCCTGCACCACATCCCACTAATTACCCCTCAGCAGTGAGACAGTGTTGTGTTTAGTGACATGCTGAGGCAGGCCCAGTCTGCCTGACTGGTGGCTCTGACAGCCTGTCACGCACATAACACACACACATACACACTGACAGAGCTGCTGTGATGGCAAACAGTGGCGGGAGTCCTGGCCTCCGACCTACAACCTCTCCCACCTACTGCAACCACCCTTCCACGACTACTACCCCAGTCCCCTTTACCCCCACCACACATGCATTTAAATGAGATTCTTGGCAATTTGCTGCTGTGCCGCTCTGTCTGTGTCTGCCTCTGTCTCTCTCTCTCTGCTCACTCTCTCTCTCTCTACTACTACTAATGAGGTTCTTAGTGGCTGTCAGTGCAGCCTGGAGATGCTGGAGGGTCTAATGGAAAGTCAAAAAAGATGCACCCTGAGGAGCAGGGGAAGCTCTCTAGGTGTGGGAGACAGCAAGGTTTGGGTTAATTGTATGAATAAATATAGCACAAAAAAAACAGAGGGCGATTTGTCATCACTTGATAAAGAAGTATCTTTTCTTACATTTAAGTCGGTGTATGTGTGTCTGTGTTTGAGACGTGAAATGGATGCCAGACAGCTCTGTGTTTAGCTGCTGGGTACTCCCTGATTGCTGCCTCACTTGCTGACATGTTTCCCTCTACCTGCCGAGACAGCCCCCGCTGACAGAGATACTGAGAGATCATTAGTGTTAGCCCCCCTGACATAGCTGTCTGAACAAGCCTCTCCCCCTCCCCTCCTCACCTCTACTGTTCCTCCCCTGCCTCTAGTTGTATTGTATCAGAGCCCCTCCACCACCACCACCACCAACACCACCACTTCATCATGTTTCTTCTTCTGCTGTTGTTGGCTCCTGACAACTGTCTGGTTATATCTTTCCTCTGCCCGTCCATTGCCCAGCAGTTGGTGCACAACGCACATGTTGTTAGATTCCACCTTTTTAATTACAGGAGTGGTCGGAATGGACACTTCTTTACATTCAAGCATTGGAAGCAAAGTGTGAGAGTGCTGCATGGAGCGCTGAAAAAGCTTAAGCCTGGTTGTACAAGCCTAAAGTTTTAAGAAAAATTTCTTTGCACAAACAAGAAACTTGACTCCAAAAGAGAAACTATTTTATTTAATTTTCACTTATGTTTTTGTGACTTGATCAGAGTGAGTGTCTCTGTGGTTTTATACTGAGGTTTTTTAAAAAATTATGTTGGAATCATAATAGGCTGAGTTGTAGGAGTCCATCTATAAGACCTATTAACATAATTAAATTAATAAATATAAGTCCCCAGTTTCATATAGAACTTGTCTAACCTTCCTGACCTTCCTCCTTGTTAGAAAGAATAAGATGACCTTTTGAAATACCAACGGTACAGATCTTAAAGTCTCTGCATATAAAAGTGAATGGATAGATACCACTAAGGGTATTTGGAAGGAAAAAAAAAAGAAAAATATTGTATTTCTCCATGTATTTAATTAAACATTTTACATAACATGTCCAAAACCGACAGCAAAACCACCAATTAGTCCAAAATGAGAAGGTCAGGCATCCTTTTTCTTTTTTTCACTTTGATAATAAAAGATGTCTGTTTTTATATAATTAAAATACTTATAGAGTCAGTTGTCTCTGAAGCACGTAGTAAAATCATTGACTGTGTAAATCCAGTGCATACTACTAAAGTATAAGTAAAAATAAAGTGAGTGAAATATTTTTATTTCATTATGGAAATATCATATGCAGTTTTTGGTGACTTATTCATGTGTAATTAATTAACTAGTGCACCATAAGGTTGTATTTTATCAATTAATGAAAAAAACATTGTTTAGGTATTTTTTAACACATCTGTTCACATGCACATTGATGAGATTTCTGTCAATGTAGGATGTGATACATTTGCTGCAGCTAATCCCCACCACCTCCACCCACACCCACCCCCTCCATGGTTGTTATGATGTTTATAATCTTTGGTAATTGAAACTAATGCTGTATCCGTCCGACACCATAAATGTTGGAGTAATAAAAGTAAAAATAAAGTCATTTGAGGATGAGAATAAAAAATTAATTAGCGGGAGAGATCAGTGGACTCACTATCAAGAGACAGATAAAGATTTTAAGTGTATGTGTTTGTGTTTGTATTGTTGCTAAAGTGAGGTTTAAGCATGTGGATCAAGACACGCTCTGGGCTCCATGAAACCCCATCCGGACTCTTAAACAGCATGACCTCATAAACCACAAAGACCAGTTTAACTGTCCAACAAAAGCAATGAAACTTCAATAAACATTATCAGTTCCTGTTACAGCAGGCTAATAGGAGGCTCTTGGAGGAAAAGAATTATGTAAATAGCTCTCATGCAGCACGCCAGCACAATACAAGTGAGCTCTCAACTTGTCACATTATATTATAAATTCTTATAGAGTTTCACAAGATCACGGGGTGACGACTGGCTGAACCTAACAAATTACAGCACATAGACTGGTGAAGCTTTTAAGGGTTTTTTCAGATTTTATAGGGGCAAAATTAGATCATTCACTGGGCACAGAAATGAACAAAGCCCAATGTGAAACCCAAACTTTTTGACTCAAGAGTTGGAAAAAGTTTGAAAAAGTTTTACTTTCCTGCTTATGACATTAAGAAATAAATTGCTGTTTTACACACAACATGACTTTATCTAATCTCCGCCCACACCAAGTTTTTCAAGAGCTTTCAGAATAAACAAACTTCCCGTAAAAATGACTCATGGTTACTTTACATTGCAGCAACTCATTATAAAAGCTGTTCCTAAAGGACATTTGACATCAATTTACACTTCTCAATCAATTCAAAGCTCTCATGTTGACACCATAATAGACACTATAGGGATGTTCTGGTGACCTGATTGGACTCAAGGGATGGGTGTCAATAATCCATCATTTTAAATATTGTACTTCCATAAAGTTGCAGGCTTTAGGAGAGACATATTGTATAATTGTTTAAAATTGATAAAATTGATGCAGCAGTTGCAAAGATGCTCTGCCTCTACAGAATCCAATATCTTTAGAGTTACAATATATAGTATAAATACAAGAATTTACTACGCTCTATTATACTTTATACCAGAACAAAATATAGGGAGATAAGATGTGGGGAAAGTATAATTAATCAAATAAATACATAAATGTTACGTAAAATTTGTTTGATTATAAAAAAAAGAGTTGTTCGTAGAGTTTGGTTGTTGGCAAGTCAAATATTTCTTGGGGGACTTGAGAAACATGGCCTGAGAATGTTCAAAATCTTGTCCAAAATGTCATTATAGATTTGTACTCAGTGAGGACAAAATCTTAACAATACTGTGACACTCCTTATCCATCCCACTAGGTGGCACTGTGAGTCAAATAAAGCTTGGGTAGTAGCTGCACAGTGAACAGTGGAGTGAAGGGTTAGTGCACCAATGTTATATATTTTTTAAATAGCTTGATACATGTGCCACTTCTGCATTTTGCATTAAACATGTACTAAGCTGTCAACTATTATGGATCATGTTTAGATGCAGTAATATCAGTGTTATGTGCAGTAATCAGGTCGTACAGATGCTTTGTCAACATACATGTCAGCATAACTCTGCTACTGATCAACTGTTATTTTTTAATACCAAAGGATCTCAGCTCCCTTAGTCCCTGTATCCCATAATTTGGAAGGGTTAGTAGTGCACAGTGTCAGTTTGTCAGCTTGGAAAATTAATTAGCCCTCAAGGGCCATTTTAGTGCCAGTACAATGCTGTTCACAGTGCGTATGCAGCACAGCTCTGGAAGTTCCATGCGGATTTGGCTTTTTTGACGTTCACTGAAGCTCTGAGTTTTGGGCCACTGTTCAAGACACAGAATATGTATCACCACCACTAAATTTTGGACAATGCCCACCTCACTCCTCTGCAGGAATAGGAAACTGCATCTTTTGTGTTTTCCCTCTCTAACCCCTTCCATTCTTTCTGTTCTGGACAGTTATTCCTGCTCTGCCTCAGATCTCAGCCTAGCTAAATTGATGTGCCCCAGCAGCCCTACACGCAGACAGGTTGCACTGGAGTGGAGTAGGCCACATGCTGCTCGGAGCCTCAGCTTTGAACTTTTACAGTGGCTCCTCTGGAGAGGAAAGAGCTGTGTTACAAAAGTGAGGTATACACCGTGCAGGATTTTTATTAAACGTTTGGTGCAATAACATGCAGGGAGAATGTAATACAGAGCACACTTGGTGTAATACCTAACATGAACAGCATGAACATCCACCTCTGATCACATGTGTGTATGTGTGGATTTTTTTTCATACACAAAACTGCAGACACTGACAAGAAGCTGCACTCCTGTAAAAATAACTCTCCCAGACATCTGTCCCCAGGGCTTATTTAACCGTTACAGATTGCTTTCATTGAGACAAGATAAAAGTAGAAAACAAAAAAAAATGTCCAGTTGTTGTTCAACACATGAATGACATTTGTTTAAATCAGATAGCAGAAAGGCATTTACATATTGAAGGAAATTGCTGGGAAATGTCACAAAGAATTAACAGGTTTTTGATAGGAAGCCGAGAAATGCTGCGTTTTTGTACTCACTGGCGTTTTGGCATTTTGAGGCTTGAAAGTCAAATGGATTTCATTGATTTGTCTTCATGCTGGATGTTCCCCTGGCCGCTCTGCTTGCAATAGTGACTCTTATTGTTGCTTCTGCCAAATGGGCTTTTTGTGACAACAGAGAAGAGGAGAAGGCTGTCTGCTGCGGAAGGGCACAAATGGAGCTGCTTTTATTTTAAGAGGAGCTCTGCTAGTCAGGGCTGCCCATTAAAGTATCACTGAACATCTCCTAACAACTAATGAGTTTATACCAATACATTGACTATCTTCTTTCTAGTGATTAAATTCCCAGCCTCTCATTAGATATCTCAGAGGCACCAAAGCTTTAGATCCATTAGGGGGCACTAGATTATAATGAAACACGGCAGAACTAGAAATAAACAAAAGATGCCACTTGATGTGGGCACCTTGTGGTTAAGAAATAATGAAAACTGTGGCAAAATTGCAGAAACTAAACATCAAAGAAAATATCATAATGTTTCAGTATTGACCTTCATTTATTTCCCCTTTTGAAGTCAACAGCTGGAGTCTGTTGTTCAGGAACGTTTTTATATTTGGCACCACTGAGTGAAAATGCATATAGCTGAAATAAAAAAGTACCCCTGCTGGTTAGGTGTAGAGATCTTTTAAAAAAAGGCTATAAATTTTCCTGAACAACAGAGTCTATTCACTCACTAAACAAAACGAAGTCACTGGGGATCCGTAAAAGACCAGATTTTCTCCTTCACACTTCATTATGCCTCCTACTGAAAGCACAGTGTCGCTTGTAAAATATATATCTTGGCTAATGCATGCTATGTGCTAATTTGTCCAAATTGATACTTGGCAGATTTTGAGAAAAAAATGAGTTGAATTTTCAAAAAAGAAATCAATCCCATAGTTCTAACTGGATTGTATTCTCTTGCCTGGAAAGCAACTGTCAGAATAATCAGGTTGCACCATGGGAAAGAAAACAAAACAAAACAAATATCTCTAACTGGAGGAAGGAAGAAGGAGATGTGATCAGAAGCACAATCCTCAGGTAGAATTTGACCCAATTGTCTGTGATACATTTCCATTTAAATGCTATCTGACGTCTTTCTGTTTCACACTGTGACCATTAAAGTGACATGTGGTCTGCCAGTAAATGTCTTCGCCGGACATCTCATCATTATTCCTAGATTTATTAAATTAAGATGATTTATGGCTGGTTTGTATGGAGCACAGTATATTACCTAAATGACTATTTAACTGAACACAGGAATTTCATTAACATCTGACCTCCCAAGTACAGATTGTATTGCACCAGTGCAGCTGGAGAAAAGACTTCAGTACAACTTGCTTTTGTGAGACTCTATTTTTGGATGATGTAGTGGAATATGTTGTACCTTGTAGCTGTTCATGCCCCGTGTGTATTCATGTGTCATGCTCTGCAGAGCTCATTGTACCTGAGATGAATTTATTCTGTGTAAGATTTCTATCACTTTAACACAAGAAGACAAAAGCAACAATGTTTTAATCATTTTATATGTTGCTTTGCATGTCTGTGGCTCTCAAGTCCATTGGTTTCAGTCCAGGGTTTATAGATTGTTACTTAAATATAGACATTTTTAAATCACAAGAAAAACCCACTGAACCCTCTGTGAATAATTAATTTTTGAAAAAAACAAACCAAATCCAAGGGAGATATGAGTGGTCAGACCTGATCTGAAGGGCAGTGAGGATAATTAGACCATAGCCAAAATGTGGTTGACCTGAAGTGCCCAGACACCACCTGCAGCAGCATGATGATCTATCAATTAACCAACAGCCTCAGTCACAAAGAGCAGCAATGAAATAATAATAATATCCTTAAAATTGAATGTAATTCCAAAAACTAATTTCCTTCAGAAACCAATTAGCAGAACTTTTTGTAAGCGGGTGACATACAGACAGACGATAATCCTTTTATTGCAATTAAATCATCGTGTTACCATCAAGTCATTTCAAGGCATAAATAATTTACACAGGCTGCTGATATCCTCAAGTGTGTTTGTCTGGCTGTAATTATGACACACCACATGATCAGAGTAGATACACTCAGATCAATTATGGTTCTACTTGGGTATTGATGCTTGGACCTTAGAACCATGGCAATCAAGCAAGACCCTGTGCAACCATTATAGACTGAATATATTGTGGACACAGTATGAGTCAGATTACATTGGGTCTTTCTTTGCTCAGAACAAAGCTGACCAGTGAAGACTTGTAGTGTTGAAAAAATGAACTATGAACTGGCTTTTCTTATAGTAATCATCACCCAGTACAAGAAGAATCTTACAATGTTTTTTTGTAAAGGTACTATATTGAACAGTGGTGGCAACAATGGTACAAGTCTTAGAGCATAAAAGAGAGGCCAGAAAATGTATTTACATTTAAAATTTACCAAATAAATATATATTAGGATTAAAATATGATGACTAAAAAAAGGTGTCTGTGTCTACCAACCTCGTCACCATAAGTGACATTGCACCGAAGGTTTGGTCAAGAGGTAAATCTACCTAGATGCTTTATGACATCAGGACTTACTGATTTACAGCACAAGACAAGAAAAGGTTGCTGTTCTTCCACCTTAAATTGGGCAGCTATCAGCATAAAATCTTTCACAGCATGGCCTTTATATATATAGCACAGTTTCCTATTTAATAGGTAGCGTAAAATATGGCTTACTGACAAATTGACTACGGTTTCATTGTGTTCACAAAGATTCCATTGATTTACGGATGTTTACAGATGCTATTTGTAGCATCTGGATTCCCACAGATATGCACGAACGGCTGCAATCGAAACACATGAAAAAGAAAACGTAATAGCATACAGTGCAGCTCCATACATAAGGCAGTATGTAAGGGATATGTCTTGGTGTTCCGTACCTCTGTGACTTTCCTCAGAAGTCTGTCTTGAAGGGAGCTGCAGATTCATAAGATGAATATAAAGAACTTTACATGCTGAGATGCATACATGAATGAGAATATCCCCCACACCGACCGTACATAATCAGTCAGCCATGTTCCTTGATTGTTCTCAGCAGAGCCTCCACTGAATTCAAAGCATCCTTTTAAAATCCATGGAATTCACCTGGGACAGGAGTGGGGGGGAAAGAAAATATTTCCAGCCCACATTACCTGGAGAGTCATTTTTCAGCCAGGCTGCGTGAGATTTGGTTAAGCTTGCCCGTGTCTCCTGCCATGCCCCGAGGTCATGTCAGATGGACAAGCCGGCTAGATATGTAAAACTATTCCACAGATCCGGGGCCTGGGGTTGAAGGAGAGGGGTCAGGCATGAGCTTGCCTCCTCTCCTAGGGTGACACAAGTCTGTAAATGGCATTAGCTTGGAATATGTATCCCATTACTATTGCCCTTTTTTTCGCCCATGCAGATGTCATGCTGCCACTCAATTTAAGACCAAGGTAGGGTGCACTAGCTATAAACCCTACACTCAGTATAAACAATGTGTTTGACGTAAATGTGTATCTGTGTGCTGTATGTACACATGACTTTGCCTTCAGAGTTCTTCCCCTCAGCCGTCAGCTCCCTCCACCCCACTGTGCGAGTTGACAGGGCTGTTCATTCCACTCGGGATGATGATGTGGATGTCACGAATTGTATTGGCAGCTGCCAATGTCGATACAGCATTATGGAATGAACCAGTGTTTCACACAGTATCTTAATCTAATTTACAAGGCTCTCTGCTTCCTGGGCAGCCAGAATGCCGGAGGGTTGGCCAAAGTCGAGGAAACAAAGTAAATATAACGGACGGGATGCCCTTCTGCTGCTCATGGGGAAAGGTAACATGCACAGGGAGAGAAAAGTGGTGGTGGGCTTGAAGATGAAAGAAAACACCAACACACCGGCTCTTATTCACTTTAGCTCCCATTTTTTATGCTAAGAATGCAGCTTCTCCAGTGAATACAATATTTAAAAGGCACCTATGAAACTGAGTAATCTGCTGTGCATGCTCAGAAGAGGAATTGCCATTGTGCCGCAGATACAAAGGGCTGAACATGGCTTTAACAACCATATTGTATTGCTCCTGCTTGCACTGCAGTGTGCTGTTCATCAATCCCATGCAAATTGCCCCACTCTGTTTTTTTTTTTTGAAAGCACACCCAAACACCCCCCATCTAATACACACACACACATTAACACACATAGTAGCACTTCCCCCAGCATCCTTTTACATGGTATCATTAGCTATAAGCATTGCATGACAAGCGAAAGGCAGAGTGCCAGTTCTTTTTTCTCTTTTTAGTTGTAACACATAAATCTGAAGACCACATATGCTGCTGTCTTTTATGAAATTGTCCTCCCAAACATGTCTCTTTCTTTCTCACACAGCACGGCTTGATCAATTAGTACAGGGGTGTTTAAGCTGCGGTACGTTGCCCTTCCGTCTGTTTCAGGACAACTGGGGAGCTTTTAATTTTGGGCCACTTTGCGACTGCAGAATGCAAAGGAGCTGACAGGCAGGGAATGGCTGTTATTTATACGAATGGGATGTTGGTGGTAGTTTTAATATGCAGGCTGCAGCATCTGTAACAATACAATTTCCTTTCAACTACAGGGTGATTTCCTCTTTCAGGAGTCTGTGATGGCATGGTAGAAAAGCCCACAGTGAGCGTTACGGTGAGCTCTCGGAGGCATTTAAATCTAGCACTGTGTCCAATGTGAGGCCGGGCCTTGCATCAGATGAGACAATACAGCAGGGCTGTTGGTTTTATTGGCATGTTCACATGCAGGGACACACATGTGGGTACTCATACAGAATGAAGCTTTGGATGCCTCATCACAACTTCTCTGTTTTATCTTTATTTAGCCAGTCAGCATTTGAAAGTGGTGGGGAGTCTGGGAGACACCAGAGAGAGGTTTGTGCAGGGATTTGGTCCTCAGCCACTAGGATTGCATGTGATTACAGAAGCGAGGATCATAATGAATACACCATCTTTGGGCCGTCCGCAGCTTCTCTCTGCGGTGCAGGAAATTCTCAGAGCGCAGTGTACCCAATTATTGCTCTATGTTTCTGCTTCTCTGGAGCAGCTCTAGGTTTCGTTGCTTGACTGAGGGACAATTTAAAGGGAATTATAGTAGAAGGTGAGTACTATGTTAATTCCTATTTCCATGAAACTATTAGGTCTTTGGGCTCTAAGCAGCAACCTTACAATAATAAATTTGCATCTGTGCAACATAGCAGATGGACACGGCTGATAAAATAGACATCCAGTTCTCTCTCTCTTATACAAGAAAATTGAAATAATAAATCAGGAAATAGTATTTTGAGATGAAAAATATTAAGAAAGCCAGTGGTTGACCTGAAGCTGTTTGGCTTGACACACACTCTATGCATGTAGTATATCACTTAAAAGCAAGTCTTTACAAGTTTCCTGAAAAATGTCTGCTGTCTCTGCAGGTGACCTGACCTTTGACTGAGCCTATTTATTGTTTCTGTGTCTGTAAAGTTTTCCATTCCTGCACAGCACATACGCAGGTCACAGTGACAATCATCAGAGAACTACCATTTGTCATATTTTTTTCAATTAATGAGTTCTTGATTTTGAACAGAGGTAGACAAAACACAGGCCTCTCATTTCTAATTTGATTCTGCTGACTGAAATGAAAACTTTTGCCCGCAGATTTTATCAACTGTCGCAACCTTGCTAATTGAGGTATCAGTAGTTCTGCAGTAGATTGAAAATGCTGTCTGCGGCTGACTTTCTGATGCTTTCAGCTGACTCATATTCACTGAGAAGTCTTTATAAGGATCTTAAATATTCTCCTGAAGTCTACATACATGATGTCATTCTGACTTACTGAAACTAAAGCTGCACGTCCCAGACAAAAAGTCAACAGGTTAGTTTTATGCTTCATTGTTCATATTTTGAAACTGTTTGTTTGACTTTTGATATCACAAAAGAAAAGGCTTTAAAATGAGGGTGTGTTCGGCAAATGTAACACTATCTTGGATAAAATATTTGGCCAGGACTGATAATGTGTATATTTCCTCAAATCCAATAAATGCAGGGCAGAGCTGTGAACAATTATGAGATTAGGTATAAATCATGATAGTGAACACATTATGTAACAGCAGCACAAGTAAAGAATAGTCAGCAAATGTAAGCAACTGACATTCCTGAGTCTTTCTAACATTAGTCATCATAAACTATTGGTCATATGAGAACAAACACACTGTAGCAGAGAAAACCCTCATTGTAATGAATGAAACTGGGTTTTGTGTAATTGCTCATGAAATCATGAACTAGCCCTATTCTTTTCATTTGTCGGAAGAGCAGAAAATTAGACAACAAAACAAACAGGAAATGCTAAAGACAAAATCAAAAATTAACAACAGCTAAAGATCTAAAATAACCGGATCATCCAGCAACGCCTATTATTTTGGTTGTCATCTTGTTTTTAAGTCTTGGTTTCTAATTTTCTTCAACTGATTCCAGTCAAACTATTTCTGTGCTGACACTCAGCCGAAATGGTTTCAACATGAGAAGTGGACAACCCTGCAATGTCAGAGCGTCCAGGTTATATTTGGGTCAGTGCAGGGCTCTGGCACAGAGGTGTGACATACTCATATTGTGCCAGAACTGGCACACTGCTGTGAGCGCCTCAGCTTGCTCTCTGCTACCGAGCTTTTTCGGGGCCAAGTCTGAAGTGCTTCTCACCAGTATGGAAAATCACTTCCCCTGTAACCCTCGCTGACTCCCTCCTTTTTAGTCTCCCTCCCCCCCCAGTTAATGTGTCAACTTGGCCCAAAAAGTCACCTGAGAGGAAAAAGAACAGAATCTCCTGAATCATTGCTTCAGTTCTTTTTCCAGAAGCATGACGACGGGCCAGGACGTCAGGGTTTGGCATTTTCCCCATCTGCAGGTCTGCCTGTCCAACATGCTGGAAACTAAATGCCATCAGAAGGCTATGATCATCAGAGTGGTCAGTGCCTAAATGCTACTGCTCGTTTAATGTTGTGGGGGAGCACAAATGTATGATTGTGCTAAAATCTGCCTCTCTATCAGCGTGATACACAGTGACATAAATCTGAAGGTGTTGGCAGACGGAGCTGTGGAGTGTGATCATATCTAATTGAAAATGGAAATGAATCACATGGAAAAAGTGAAAATGAAATTAAAGCAAGCGAGGTAAGCGCTGATGCTTCCCTGAGGACGGCGAACCACAAGGCACCAGCCTTGGTTACATAACTGTTTTCCCTCTGCTCTCTTGGCAAAGGAACAAAAACACACACACACACACACACACACACACACACACACATGCACACACACACACAAACACAGACCAAAAGCAATTAGGACTGAGGAAATAACAGGGATTAGGAGACTGTGGACTAGTGTTTCCATCAGTGCCAGCCTCACTGCAACTGGAGCTACGGCACCAGAATAACACTGAGTCAGTGGAGTGTCCCTCAGAGAGCGGTTAGACTGCTGCTAACCATTTATTTGAGTCATGATGGAGCCTGAAAACCACACTGGAAAGTGTGTCGGTTTGCACTGTATGTTCTCGTGTTTCCATACTTATAAGGAAACTAGCACAAAAATAGGCAAATTAGGAAAACTGAGGTTGAAACTGAGATGTTGCCATTCACTCACACTCACTGTTGTCAGGCATCTATTAGAGTGGAGACCGGGGTTTAGGGTTGTAATACTTGGACAGTGTTTAAGTTAACCTCTTATTAACTTTTAGACCATTAAACAAACACGGATTTTTATTATCATTCTAAAGCTGTTAAAAACAATGAGTTTTGTAATAAAAATGAATCATATGACAATGTTTAACATGACAGGTGTTGCTTACAGTGGAAAATCCCACTGTCACCTGACTCAGCAGTTTCTTTGAGCTCTGTGGAGCTTAACAGGATGGTTCGGTTGTTTTTTGTTATATTTTCCAGCCCACAACTTGTCTGTTTTTATTTACTCTCAACACTCTTGTAGCATCACTTTTATAACCCCAGCCTGCACCTGCTTTCAACAAACAAGACCTTTAAAATCAAATTGAATGCCACAGCAGACAGAGTTATCATCCAGTTTGTGAACTTAGTGGAGCAATTATCGGCTTAGTAATTAAACATTTTCTCAAGATAAAGTGAAAATTAGAGTTAAAAGAAGAGGAAATATTGGATTTACATTCATCAGGTGGCCGGAAAGCAAACTTGTTGCTCAATATCTGTGGAATGCTGCCTGTCTGGTATGTTAATCTAGTTTCATCAACTTAATATGTCAGAATTTATGACATACCCCAGAGTGGAAAAACACACAGCAGTATCTGTAGGTTTAATGTTTTCAAATAAATTTAGAGGAATAGTAGATTAAAATTGTGCAGAAAATATTCTTTTGGTTTTTTGTCTTTAAATTGGTTTAATAGCTCAATTTTATAAATTATAAATTAAAAATATTATTTTTAAAAATTATTTATTTCACTCATAGCTCCTCATTAAATATACCCCAGCTTCTGTAAAGCACTAAACAGAATGTTAATACTTATAATATAACAAGCAGAATGTATAAAGTGTGTGATGGTGTTTAAAAATTGGAAAGAATTGTTTTATTATGATGTTTAAGTGACTTAATAATGTTTTTTTTTTTGTTGCTGTTGTTTTTGTTTGTCTTTTTTTTTACAGAAAAGGAATACCTCACACAAGCTCTTACCTATAAATCTAAACTTTCCTTTTCAATTTCATCTGCAGGGGAGAGGATTAATGTTGACTGTTAGATAAGGGAATTAATTTTATATAATGAAGGTTCTCACAACTATAGTTGAGCTACTGTGTGTGTGTGTGCTTGTGTGTGTGCCCTTGGCCAATGGACACTCCCTCTGACTCACAGATTCAGTCACTCTTTAGCATGTCCTTTTCCCCTCTTCCCCCACCCCTGCCGTCCAACCCCCATCCACTATCCACCCACTCACCCTCCAACCCTTTTCTCATCCTCCTCCTTTTCATCCTCAACCTCTGACTCACAGTGCCAGTATCCTGTGACACTTTTCAGGATGATCACACAACTACCATCAACGCCAGTACGGCGCGGCCGCCGGGGGGGGGGGGGGGGGGGGGGGGGGGGGGGGGGGGGGGGCGGGGGCGGGCGCGGGGGGGGGGGGACGCGCG
>JAPZDV010000013.1:15339341-15368614 GCA_029814665.1 Acanthurus lineatus
CTTTACTTGTTATTTCTGAGGCAACAAGTTTCCATATTTTTTTTAAGTAAACTCAACTAATTTTATTTTACAGTGTACTTGTATGCATGGTTCTCACAATTTTTAATATTTTAGGAATTTTTTTTCACTAAAGCCAGAAAAACTTTGCACAGTGTGTGTGCACATCCAACTCTGTGGATTTGCATTGTCAGATGAGCACTACAGGTTTTGACATACCGACTTGGATCTACATCAACCCCGACAGCAGACAGTATGGATTAACCTTTAGGACAGATGTTGGGGGTTTTGTATTCTGTAGAAAAATCTCAGCTGGTAGATTCTACAGCTACATTCTCACTGAGTGTATCAGTCCTATATCCATCCACTCTGTCAGGACACAAGGGATACAAATGTAGCAGCCAGAGAAGGTCGAGGGTAGGGGTCACATAGTGCACATAAGGCTCCAGCTAATAGGATCACTGATGTCAGCTGGCCGGATGAACATCTGTCCAGCAACACATGCATGGGATACATACGGCCCACATGCACACAGATAACTATGTGGACACACATGGAAGCAGCGCATGCACCTGTTAAATTACACATAAATATGTGGAATTGGTAATGCAGCACACAGACACAAACACACACTGTGCGGACAGACATTTAAGACACACACAAACACATGCACACACACAGGAACACAGCGGGAGGAAGAGGAAGTGGCTGCCAAAGAGGTGGGAGATGAGTGGGCACTAAGCAAGCAACACTTAGAGCAGGAAGTCCCTATAGGAAGCTTTGCTTGGAGGAAGGAAGTGTGTTTGGAGTGCATGAATGTGAGTATGTGTGTGTGTGTGTGTGTGTGAGTGAACATGTGCGGAGGAGGTGTGGATGTAACACCATGGGTCCAGCTGACTTTGAAACCACAACAGAGTGGTGTAGGGGTTTTTTTTATTTTTTTTATTATTGCGCTGTATCCATATCAGAAGCAGCACATGTCCTTTACAGGGTGAAAGCCGTTCAAGGGAAACATCTGGTTTCTTTCAGCTCCACTAACTTTGTCCAGGTTATAAAAATTACAGCAAGCCACTTTGTTAATAAAAGCCTTAAATTGCAGTCATTTTCAAATGCAAATCCATATGTGGGGCTTTTAATGTGCTGCCACATTGAAAAAGCTCAATTATATCATGGGCAAGGGCACAGATAAGCCAAGGTAAGACTGAATACAGCAGGGTGAAAAAGTCTATTATGAAAGATCCACCTCAATATAGTTTTTATTTCACCTTTCTCCCTTTCTGCCTCGGAGCATGTCGGGCAAGAGAGTTACATCATTTTTTCATTCGCTTTTTATTTGAGGCTCTTTAGAAATATATCAATGGACGCGATGACTTTACCTTGGCTTTAACCAAAAGAATCTAACATGTTTTCAAAGTAGTAATTGGCAAGTGATGACTCAGCTGCTTATTTTACTTTTCTGAGGCTAAAGATTTGAGGGGTTTTTTGTGAGAAATGTCTTTCAGCTCTGTAACTGATGAATAATCTAATTTAAATGATTTATTGCATGTCTAAGTTCATAAATGCAATCCTTTCCAAACCTTTCACAATACTGTGGTGCAGTTTTCCAGCTTTTTATCGCAGGACATATGCCCACATCATTCCCAGATGAGCTAAAGTAGCCTTTTATTGATCCCACCTGTCATTTTCTGAGTGTGTTTATTTAGAATTATTTTGAACTCACAGAGTGCAATTTCCTCTGCTGGATTTTTCTTAATTAAAACAATAAAAAAACAAAAGATGTAGTTCAGTGACCTCATGAAGTAGCACAGGATCATTGGATTTGCTGTCCTCATTGTTAAACAGCCACCACTGCAGATAAAAATCTGTCTTACTGGCTCAGGCAGAAATGGTCACATGTGAGGTAATGGTGTACAGGTTATTCAAGTTACATTTAATCATGTTTGCCGACTTCCTTCCTCACTCTCTAATTGATGTCAGCCCCAGAAGTTCGGAAAAAGCGACTAAATGAAACACAAGTTACTTTGAATAAAATTACAGATTTCTGTGACTTAGGACATTATTGGAAACATTTAGGATTAAAAAAAAAGTTCAAATCATACTTTAAGTGAAGTGAAAAATGTAATGCAACATAAAGTGGATATCTTAACAATATTTTTGTATATTTAGATCATTGGTTTTCAGTTTATTCTAGCTGCATTTGTACACAGAAGTCATCTGTAATCATGCTTCTATTCATAAACGATTGTAACTTTTTATCCATGACCTCAAATCAGTGTTTCTCTAAGTGAAGTCCTTGGGGTTCCCGCAGAATGGACAATTATTTAGTTTGACTGTAATCTGATCTATAAATCTGATATGTAATATAATAACCACATTTATGATTAATTTGAGTGAGTGAGTTTGAGTTTCATACACTTTCTGTAATAAAACTTCTAAAACTAAAATTTGGGGTTTCTGGAGAAAAAAAAATTGAAAACCACTGTTGAAGATGAATACTTAAGTTCTTTAGCCTCTGAGTTGCTTTTTACTAACCGTTTGAACCTTTTATCCACTCCTTTAATCAAACTATTTAAACTCTTTGTCCATTACTCTTAGTCAACTGTTTTAATTGGTTTTCCATCACTTTTAGCTGACAAATCCCTTTAAACCACTTATCCTTTGGAGTCCTCTCAGTATTCTATGGTATCTCAGCCATTTATCAATTACTTGAGCAGTTTTGAGTGCTTGTTTTCTACTTTCAAGCACTCTCATTGGCTTCAGTGGTGTTAAATTGTAACAACTGACTTATGTTTGCAGAAGGTGTGTACTATGCAATCAGCCTAATGCGACAGGACATTTAAATCACAGCAATTTATACTTTTTCCGATGTTTGTTTTCCTCCTCGGCACAAACATGTGGATATATGTTTTCAAAAAAAAGAAAATTTAAAAATTCGGCTTTTTTTCCAAATGGAGCTTCTCTACACTCTTTCCTGGCAACTATGAGGTTGGAACTCACTGCTGTAGTATGTGTGTTTTTCTATTTCTTATTGTCAGCCAAGATCCATCTCCATGCTTCCTCTCCACTCCCCCTCTCTGCTCTCCACCTACCACTGAAGTGAGATATTGTATTTCAGGCTGGCCATTTCTCACTGTCAGTAATGCACATAAAATCCCACAAGTAGAAGGGCTAAGAGGTTTGATCAGCCATAATGCCTTTACCTACACTAAAGGCTTAAGAGAGGAAATCACATTCAAAGTTGCCCCGACTCTGCACCGCACATCTGGGCCTCTACTAGCTTTCAGCTGTGGATGGAAATCTTGTGGTTCATAAGGCCTCAAATAGAAACCAGAGCTCTTAATCCATCTTGATCTCATTTACACACAAGTGGCAAGTTTTGACTAATATTTTCCTTGATATTTTGCCACAGCAGAAGAAGAAATAGCTCAAAGAGGTCCAGTCTGGTCCGGGGTTATTTTCAGATTCTGACTGCGTGTATGTCCCGGGACCGATCTCAGTATGATTGGATGGTAAATTTGGTATAATGCTTTCTTTTCCGTGGTGTAAAACCTGAGGAATGTGCTGTGGTGACATGGGCGGTAGTTTCCAGCTCTACTACTTCTTCCCGCATGTGCGTATCCTCAGATGACCTCGTCTGCCTATTGGTTTCATTACACATGCAGCTAAGTTGAGGACGTTTCTATATCCAGGGGCAGCGTTTTCATATTATTTCCAATTGCTTGTGTTTCTTAAAGAAATAAACAACAAGGTAAAGATTATCTAAAACATAAGGTATGCGGACAGCAGACATATTATAAACACATGCTATCTTATCCAGAAAATTGACGCCTTTTTTGCATTAAACGGTTACAAACAGCCTGTCTGACCTCCTGGCTGAGTGCTGCTACGGGAGACATAACATGCAACATTTTCATAGCTCATTTCAAGCAGCAGAAGCTCATGTCTTCCACACGGCTCTGCCAGCTATACAGCTTCTTTTGCATGCTCCAAAGCTTTATCCTTCCTTCAAAGCCCCATCTTAACGTCCAGCCCAGCCAGGGTGCACTAGATGGCACTGTTTACAACGGCACCGCCTGAATCCAGCAGCACAGCAAACACGCCATCTCACAATTACTGATTTACAATCCTTTCACTAATCTAATAAATTAGATTGTGCATTATACAGTTTGTAATTACACAACCACAATAAACACAGTTAACAATGCACATCAGCTCCGATTTCCACAGCTGTTACTGCATTAGATGGGGAAAGATATGAAACAAGATATCAGATATGGCAATCAATGTGAAACAAGGAGATGATAAGATCAGTCACTTTTTTTTTCCTTTTTAATGGCTCATAATATCATTAAATCTGACTGCCATTATTTGCAAATACATTTAGCTGGTCCATTGGGGCTGTTTAATGAAAAGTGCAGTCTTATCATGTGCTGATAGCATTTGTATAAGCTGGATATTTTACAGCTTTTTGATGCATCTACCTGCTTTATCACTGCTCTCGGCCTGCTGTCTGTTTATCGAATCCTCACTTTTTTTTGCCTCGTAGTTGTTCTTTTGTTTGTCAGTGTGTCTGCAACTTTGCATCTGCCTGTCTGTTTGTCTGTTTGTCTGTTTGTCTGCCTCCTCATATTCCTGGATCTCTTTGTGTCTAGGCCTTTGGGCAGGTTTATGACAGGGGTTGCTCTGGTTAAACCTTCCTCAGGCAACAAAAGGCAAAGAGTGAGACAGGCTCTGTCACATTATGCGGGCCCTCCTCTCCTGGCTTTGATTGAGAGTAGTGATCCAAAACTGATGCGGAGAGGAGCCGGAGCTCACCTCATGTCAACGGCGGATGTTCTCCACAGGCAGACAGGCGAGCTGCAATGACAATGTTGGATACGCTTCGTAGGCTCTGACAACCTCCTTCACACTTTGACACACTTGGTGATATCTCACTCAATGTTTGCTATTGTCTTAAAGAGGAATCGATTGTGCAGCAGTTGCAGATAGGATTCAGATGTGTGTTAAACATTGGCTGCGCATAGATTCTTTCCATTTCCCTGCAGCTGGGTCTGCAGTTTTTTTAAAGAGTTGGAAAAACTTCTCAGCTTCTTTCTAGATATTGGAAATAAACAGTTTAGGTTATCTAATTTCAAATAATTATGATCTTTTTCAAGCATTGCAACTCATTTGTGCAGTCTTTCCCCCCCCCCTTGTGGGGTTCAAAGCACTCAGAACTGCAGTATCCCCATCAGATCTGCCTGAATTAAAAGTATTTTTTCCTGCCACTGATATATGTGGCATTTATCAGTAAAATGAGTCAGTATCTATTTCCAGCCATCTTTATATTGCTTTGAAAAAGGCTCTTTTGTAAAATTCTATTCTGCTGTAATGCTGCTTTAACAGGGAGTTCATCAAATGTCAAATGAAAGTCCTTGCAAGCGTAACTTAAGCTTTCAAATTAAACAGATTCTGAAAGTGTACTGTTGGTTAGATTTTTTGGTTTATAAAGGCCTACGCAATCTTTCAGCTGAGGTTGAAACATAAAAATCACCAGAATTGGAGTAACAAGAGTTTAATAACATCAAAAGGCACCCGATTAGACGCAAGCAAAGATTTGTTCAACGACTGACCTTCCCATCTCTCATTTACAGCTCTCTCACATTTAGAAACACACATACATTTCCCACACTGCAATCACATTTGTTGCATTTTGACATGTTACCCTGACAAGACCTTATTTTTTTTTTTTTTTCAATCTGGTTGATATGTGATATCATATTTGGCGGCAACTTCCAATGAGCCCCAACTCTTCAACATCCTCTCCAGCCAATAAAAATGTGTATTTATCCTGCAGAGACTCATTTATAGCGGCTCTACCACACATCATGAACTCAGGGGCACATATTCATAAACCGGCCATCTGCGTGAAATATGCATTACTTAGGAGATGTTGCGTCGGGCGATGCACAGCGGCTGGAGGTGTCATTTCCATGTGTCAAACCCTCCCACTTAAATGTAACACGCTGCTATGGTGACGGGCTGATTGGCACGTCCCGCAGTTCTAAAGAGCCAGTAAAACGAATCGTTTCTTCTATTAAATAAGCGGACTGTGTTGTAGGCTGCGAGTCGACATGTCCTTGCATCGCTGCTGGGTTCTTTTAGATCTCCAGCAAAAAGCAACATTTGAGACTTTTCCAACATTAAAGTTGACATTTTGTATTGAAAGAACATGTTTTTTTTTCTCTTTTTAACAAAAGTTTTCTCTCCAGCTTCTGTCTTCTCAGTCCTTGTGGTTTCTCCATCTGTGGCCCCTGCATGGCTGTACTGCAAGTGCTTTTGTCTGCACTTTTCTTTCTGATGATTCTCAACTATAGCACATGTTGAGATCATTAATTTCAAACCCTGCCAAAACCGCTTCCCACACATGCATGGCATTCATTCCTCCCCTTTTCCCCGGATCACTCTTCCTCTTCTCAGATGTACACACTCTGCTCTCTGCGTCGCTATGAAGCAAGAGTAATTCTGGTCTCTTTTCAGTGAATCAAAATCATTATGTGGCTTTGTTGTAGACAGGCATAAGATGAAGCTGAGAGTCAGGTTGCCTTTTGCCTTATACCATCAAAAAAAAAGAGAGTGCTCGAACAGGTTTGTGCACAGAAAAAAGAAGAAAGAAAAGAAAAAAAATGAAGGTGTGAGGATTTATGCAGGCAGCACTGGCAGAATTCCCTCATACCTCCCTTGTTACACCTTCCATCGCAAACCTGCACCGTTTCTATGCAGTGGCAGATATGAAATATTCAACAGCCCATATTACTATTACAACACAGTAAAAAAAAAAAAACCCTGGCATGCTCTCCCTGCACACTTTTAATTTTGAAAACTTGATGATTATTGGTTCAAATAGGACTCCTGCTCCACAGCAGGGGCGGCTGCCTCTGGAACCGAGGCTGCATCTTTAACAAGTACTTAAAAAAAATCTCAAGGGTAGGGGGCAGACCGAAAAAGAAAGACAGAGGAAAACAGGGAAAGAAAAAGAGAAAGATAGACAGTGAAAGGGAAAGGGAGAGCAATCTGCTAGTGAATGTGTCAGTTTGTGCATGTGTGTGTGTGTGTGTGTGTGCTGCAGACAGATCTCTGGCATGGCAAACGCCTGCTGGTCCTGAGCAGAGCGGAGCTGGAAGCCTGCTCAAAGCCCTTCACCTTCACAGCCGGGCTGGCACGATGCATTGAGCGCGGCTGGCATAGCGCGATGTTTATCACACAAAGGCACGATCAAAGAGCGCTGGTATCTGGCTGCACCACTTTCATCTGGGTTCCCACAGCTGACAGTAGCATCCGTGGGGGGCTCTCCTCTCCTTTTTCTCCTCCTTTAATGGTCTCTCTCTCTCTCTCTCTTTCCCCTACCTCTCTATTCTCCACCCTCTCTCTCTCTCCCTCTCACACATTTATCGCTGCAGATAAGGAGACTTTATTTGAGATTCCATAGCCAAAGAAATTTTTTCTACCTAATCACTGATGGCTTTAGACACGGCCTGGGGATCAGGCGTGCCTTGGCTCTCTGCTCGTACGGTGGGGGGAAAGCTCACAAACTTTCCCTCCTATGTTTATGTTGCTGCTCCCCGCAGGCCAATCAGCTTCCTCCACTGCTCATTGTTTTCAGCCAAACGATCGGCAAACCAAACTACATCCCCAAAGACATTCCCACAACAGACTCAGTGCAACTTAACCTCATGAAAAACAGCGAACGCAAAGTGAATGTGGATGGAGGCTTTGAAAATTCAGCATGCACGTGGGGGCTTGACAGCTCCAGCATGAAGTTTGACAATTGGTATGCAGTCTCCATGTTGCTGAGACAGAAACAGCCAGTGGAGCTCAGATTTAAGAGAGGCAGAGCTGGAGGGCCGCTGTGGTCGAGGGCTCCAGATGAAATGGGGTGTTTATCATTCTCTAACTGTAACACAGTAGCAGTTTGTGTGTCAGACATGCTCCAGGAAGAGCCACTTTTTCCAATAAGTCTTCCACTCAACTGATGCGGGCATTAGGCATTCCCAACATATCTTGCTACCTCCTGTGACATCCCACTATGCCTCAGAAAAAAATGAAACCCAAAACAAATGGCTTTCGTGGTCACATCAAACTGCCTCGTTCACCATGAAAAACGGTGGCTCTTCAGCATACAGCGGCAACCCCCCCACCACCACCCCCTGCACAACTGTCAGGAAATGCACAGTTTTTCCTCCTGAGTGTGTGTGTGGAATGTGTGGCTCCTGATGTTGCGATCAATCCCAATTTAACAGACACCGGCTCAAAGTCAACCTTCAGGGAGCCATGAAAGCTGACAGGTGAGGACTCACTGCCGTCTCCCCGACTCACATCAAAGACACGGCAACAGTGGCGGCTTCAGTGGAAGACAAGCACTTTTAGAAAGAACAAAGAGACTTGGAGATAGGAGAGCAGGACTCGTCTTGAGACAAGGGATGGCTAAGAGGCTGAATACGAAAAGGACATGAATACTAAAAAAGGTTCCATCTGCCCCCATGCAGATTTTCGGAGAATTCAAATTGGAATGTAACAGTTCAGTGTGAGCTTGGCCATATGAGAGACTCTGTTTGACAAAGACATCGGGTTCAGGTTTGATTTTTTTCCATCTTGCTTCGATTTAAAACATGTTAGACGTGCATTCCGGCTTTTCATTCTCAAACTGGGAATCAAGCCAGTCCAAATAATAAAGCCACCGCATCTGTTGTTTCAATTTTCAATGATAATAAGGTCAAGTGAAAACCACCAGAAGACTTTTTGGGCCACTTGAGGACAGCTGAAACAAACTGCAAACTTGTTAGCAAACGGTTACTGATATACACAAGCAGCTGTGATATAGCAACATTATCATTCATTTAGAGTCGTCCCAGTCCAATAATCACCACAGTTTGGCTCTGTGTTTGGTCTCTACCACCTTCTTATGGAAATATCTGACACTTACTAAATGTTACACAATTTTTACCAGTTAGTTACTGACTTTTCAGACTTTTTTGGTTACTGGTAGTAACAGCAGTTCCAGAGTTCTGGGCGTCAAACACTACATATGCGTCTACTTTGCCAGAAACACATGTCAGAGTATTTTCGTTTATGTTAAAAAAAAATGCAACCACACAAACTTATGCAGCTTTTCACAAAGTAGCAGGATACAGTAAAGAAAGATGATGAGCTTGCTAAGCTAGCGATAGCTTGTTCTTTTACTCGCTGCAGTATTTCAACCTGATAAATTTTCACACACTGTAAATGATTTATGGTCAAAATTTGACTACAGTCAGTGCAAACCTTTAAATATTTAGCATTTTATAATGTAAGCTGTGTTACAAAACTTAATAATTAAATGAACTACAAATTCAAACAGTGATGTTTGTATTACTGTATTACATGTATGAGTAGCTTCCAGTGAACTCAGACTCCATAGCTAACAACAATATTACTATTTTAAAAGGTAATGACACAATGTAAATACACTGAATGGCTTTTGCTAAAAGGTGGTGACCTAACTTTAATTTATAAATGTGTCCAAAGTATGCAAAAAATGAATAAGGTCACTGTACAACTCTGAACTCAAGGTCAAAGCGGCTCAGTTATGTTTCCCCCATTGACAAAACCTCTGGAAAGCTTTGCAATCACAGCTCCACTCAGAGCACTCACTTTTTTATTGTCTACCAGCTGTTGGAAAACTTTACAGTCTGAAGGAGAAAGACGAAGAAGAAGTCCTCCGAGAACCCATTTTTACAGCTCCAGCAGTTTAAGCCGCCATCTCTGGTGATGTAGCAGGTGTGCATCCTTTGTGGGTTTCACCTTAATTCAACTTCTTGAAGAAACACCACAGGAAAGAATGGTAATTATGGGAAAAAAAGTAGAGATGAGCTCTTTTTTCATGGCTTTGTGAGGCTGATATTTCATTTTCCTGTTGAATGGTTCTTACCCACAGGTCTACACACTGTCTCGGTGAACAACTTGTCAATACTGAGCATGTACAGAGGAGATCAATACACTTTCAGGCACTGACAGAATCCTGAGTGCTTTAGTGAGAACAGAAATATGAAGTTATTCAGTCCAACATGAGAACTGTCACACCAGCAAAACCCTGAACGAAAAATGGAACCCAAATACATAAATTACAAACCACCTTTCCCCTACACGTCTTTATTCCAAAGCTAATTAGCAAGGCTGTTAAAGCTATATAAAGCAATAGTTGTTAGTGGGTTTCTTGTTTATTGTTGATTTGTCGGTTTGTGACCAACGCTGATGTGAGAAAGCCGGGGTCAATGGGTAAGGTGTCGCATGATATCGGTCCCATCTGATTGGCCGGCTTTACAGCTCAGTTTCTATCTCTGAGTCTTGTCCAATCATTAAAGTCCAGTATCTTTGGAGCAGGAAGTAAAGATTGGAACCATTTAGATCTCTCACAGATCTACTTAATGCTGCCCATCGATTGCTTTTCCCTTTTAAAAACAAATGGACAACTCTGATGGTCCAAATGGCCCTTTTCCCGATTACAGGCATGGGTGGCTTTCAATCCTCCTGCAGAAACACACTGGCCTGAACTTCAGATAGCTACTTAGTGGCCTGCGTGTGATCCTGCCTCGTCTGGTATGTACCTAAACACAGACACTCGTGCACAAACACACGCACTTGTGCAGCTGGTGAGATGAATCATGCATTTTTCAGTCTATTCCATTAAAAATCTTGGTTTGAGCCAATATAGCTTTTGTTGTTTTTATATCAGTAATCGGATCAAAATGAGGATTAATCTTCTGCGTGTGTTCTCCTTTTAATAGAGAATAATTCACACTGAGATGAGAAATATTGAAGAATGCTGCACATGGTTTTTAAAAAAAAAGAAATAAAAATAACCCACTATTTTCTCATGATCCAGAACCTTATATAGGCTTTATCAAAGGCTACAGACCTTACTCTTGTTTCTGGACTGGCGGCCAAGCGGGCCTCTAAACACCAGTCCGACACTGTGTTCTACTTAATCTTGAATGAGGAGCAGCAGCAACAGAATCCAAAGAAGGGATGAACTGGGAGCTGAAAGAGGGGGAGAGAGGGAGAGAGAGAGGAGAGCTGCTGTCAACAAGCTCTTATGGTGAACAGATGTGCGGGAACTCCCTCACTACTCCTTAGCCTGGAGCTATGCGTGCACACACACATATACACACACGCACACACACGCCCACAACCACACAAAAACACATGTACTGTAACACATACTCAGGAGAAGGAGAAGCAAAACAATCATTTGGAGTAAATTCCTGAGATGGCTGAGATGGTTGTGGCAGAAAGGCCAAAATCGGAGAAAACCAAATGAGATATTGAAGCGAAGGCCTGTAAACACCGGCTGTGTGTGAGATGTTTTTTTTTCTTTTACTCTGCGGTTATGCAGGTATGCAACTCTCTGCAAGGCCAAAATGAGTTAGAACAGTGGTCCACGGGGTTTGATTTATCCCCTTCCTGTGCAGGACAAAGTGCCCTATTTGACAGTAAAGCAGACGTAAGGCAGCTGCCTCTTTGAGCTGCTCTTAGAAAGAGATGCTATCGGTCAATGGGCCGTAGTTTAGTCACGCCGCCAAACTCTTTTTCCACCCTGAGCAAGCAGCACTCATTGTGCATTTATCTTCACACAGGGTTGGTCTTACATCAGCATTGAACTGCTGAATTCCATCTGGGTTCTGATTTACAGGCTTGTAGGAGAATCCGAGTGAAAGGTAAATTTGATTACACAGTGCGTGGCCTTTGAGTATGTTTTTTCAAGCATAGAAATTCTTTTCCTTGAGTGGACATATTATTTAACCTAGCCATTTTTTAAGTTTAAAAACTGAAACATGTCTCTTTTTACCTCTCATAGTTTTCCAAAAACAGATTTTCTGACCAAATTGTTCTCATACTTTTAAAATAACATATTGCCTCTGTCTCTGCAGATGCAATTCACTTGAAAATACCACAGATTATATTTTTAACCTTACAGATTTTACAGTTTGTGAAAAGAGACAGTTCATCCAAATTTCATGATTTTGTTTTTATTTTTAGTACTTTTTTTTTTTACCTTTTTTTATGATCAGTATTTTTATTTGATTGGGTTTAAACAAACCTGTAGGAAACCAACCTGAACCCTGTGTGCATAAATGAACCATTTCCTATCTGAGATGTCATGCATGTGATCAGGCAGTTAACCGTGAATACTAACACTATACTACTGTCCACATTGTCTGATGCTAATTAAAATTTATTCAGAAGTCATCTCATTCCGAAAAAAAGGTCCCTAACATGATATTAACCACCAGGACTCAAACTGAATGCTAAAATGCCAAAAACAGCAGTTCCATGAATGGCCACTTGAGGCTTGCAAACTTGACAAGGTTTTCACCCGACAGTGACAACAGACCACGATAACATGCAGTCCAGGTGCCTTAACGCAAAAAAGTTATTGTTAATGTAAGCTACACATATAACAGCTAATAACCAGAATAATGACCAAAAAACCACAATGTGAATGGAAAAACAATGCACTGTATAAAAAAATCAAAAATTCTATATCAAGGAGCCAAAATTGCAGCTGTTCTTTCACTGGGTTAAACTGTAACTGACTAAACTCCAGACCAAGTCTCTGTGCACTGATAGAGTTCCAGATTAGAGGAAAAGTATTTTCATTGCACTTTTATTGGATGAACTATCCATTTTAATACAGCAAAACCTGAGCTTGTGATTCCTTCTTGTCTCACATAATGTGGAATGAGGTGTAACACTGCGGCAGACAGGATATTTGACACTAATTATTTACTTGCTTACGTGCTCTTTGGATTTTGATTACCCAGGCTAACCTGCAATATTGCACCCTTGTCATCCGACCTTGGCAGAAATCCATACACAAAATTGCATTAGCTGGAGTCATTGTTTCTACAGAAGTAGTGCTCTTCAGTGCGTGACATACAGTATGTAAACATCTGGTCAATAGACCTTTCATCCCCCAGTGTTGTTAAGTCATTAACCCTTTTACAGTGGCTCGCAGCTTTCCTGGTCTCTTCTTTATTGTCCGTTGGTTTCATCATTATTCACTTGACAAACAGCTATTATTAGTCAGAAACCCCTCTGCAGGCTGGATTAGCTCCAGAGGCTTTCATTATCCTTCGATTCAACCACCTTGATTACTTTCAATTGGCGTGAACACCTCATTTTCTAGTATAATCTAATTCAATATCATCTCATTTAGGGGCTGATAGAATGAGACCCGAGATAATTTGCTCAGTTCGGTATTGCATTGGGATTAAATGTTTATCTTGCAAGGTAATGATGATGTGTTGAAAATATGAGCCTTTTTAATTTTACGTCTCTGCTCCAACAGGGATTCGGGCAGGTTTGCACAGGTTGCATACCAAGGTGCGCTGAACACTGACTCGTTCCAGGCCATGTTAGGTATGTCTGTGACTCATTTCACCTCAGGCAGCTTTGCACTTTGTAACAAGGGCTCAAAGAATGTAAACAAGTTTTCAGTCCCTGCAAATCTGGCCTATTATCTAAGGACTGCGACTGAAAAGATTTGCCTTGTTGACAAGTGTTTGTTTCTTGACAGTACAAACACTTTGTGGAGGTGAAATCTGATTTGATGTCAGATTAAGTAGCATGTGAAAAATGTTTCTCTTTTTTTTCAACCTTGGAGTAACTTTTGAATTCTGTTTCCATTTTGGTTTATTTTGACTTGTTTGCTGATTAAATCTGTTTGTGACTGTTTGTTTCACCATATAATATTAGTAAAATGTCTTATAGTGGCCAGAATTACTCAGTCTGATGATCTCAAACACAGGTTTGATTACATGAGATGGATGCAAAGCAATAAACCAAAGTTCTATTGCTGCAAACTGTCAAAATATTAAAATGTAGCATGCAAAATGTACAAGTTTTACATAGCCACGTACTGCAAACACTTAAAAAAGTGACCTTTTTTGCAGTGACCAGGCTGCTGTCTGACATTGAAAGAATAAACAATGCAGCAGTGCAGAACACATTTCTTTCTCCCATTTATTCCAGCTCCCAGTCGTACCTTTAAGGCATTAGGAGAAAGTGATTGTTGTCTTGTTCACAGGAGACAAGAAAGGTGACTATCTGTCAGCACCATCTAATGTCTTTCATTCTCCCGGTGTCCAGCGGTCGTAGTCAGACTCTCGTCCCCAGAGGTCAATCAGTCACCCAGACAGCTGCTCCAAACACAGCTCAGACCTCGGGCCAAAAGACTGCCGTGTGTACAAGCCAGCCAAATCACTTCACTGATTACACTGATTTAGCTGTTTTAGAAACAGGCTGAGTAGATCCAAAGAGGTGATATAAGATTGTCTTTACTACCACAAGAATCTCATCATTACTAATTGAATTAATTACAGATATCAAGGACACAGGAACAAGGAACATTCTTGGTAATATCGTTTCATGAATCCTCCATTTTTCCCATCCCTATTTTGAGATTTTTAGCATGTGGGTTGGATGTTTATTAGCCACAAAATTTGGCCTAGACTTTTCTTTCCCCCCTCAGGATTAGACTTAATTATTTGGTATTTTTGTGCAGGCTTGATTATATAAGTAAATGTCCCATTCATTTTTAATAAAGACAGTATTAGATGACTCACAGTTGGAGCACTGCAATGGCTCGAATGAGAATGACACTATGAGGACAAAACATTAACAGCTGTCATAGAAAAAATCGTGATCTTTGATTTAAAGGTACAAGCCCACGTACACAAGAACAGAAGGTTAGAGGTTGGAGGTTCGGCGAGAATCATCTTATCACTTCACTTTAAAAGTTAAAGACTATATTGCTGAGAAAATGGACAACAGTCTGCATCTTTAATAAATTTAGTTTCAGATTTAACAACTATGACACTGTGTTTTGTCCTCAGACTACAAGATGAGGCAGAATTTTATTGATGCTGCTTTGATTTGTCCTTCTGGCTCAACTTTTTCTCCATAACAATGTCAACTATGTCAAAATAAAAATTATTTATCAGAAATTTAAGCAATTAAATCTAGTGGTCATTACATAAGCATACAGCATTGTCAGTATCTGGGAGAGTCTTGTGTTTCTATAAGAGACAATAGGTGTGTTGATGATAACCTGTATCAATAAATGACTTTTAAAATAAAATATTGATAATGTGTTAATTTACATATGCAATAGTATCTTGTAAATAATACAGCAACTCTAAAATGATTTTGTTTCTTTCTGTTCCTGTTAAAGCACCCTCTTGCTGGTTGCCACTCACCGATTAACAGAAAACTTCATTATTGTACGATTATAAGTGTTTATACACACACACATATATATATATATATATATATATATATATATATATATATATACATGTATATATGAAATTTGTGAGAGAAAAAAATGAACACTCAGGAACTCAACTCAACTTTCGTGTGAAGGGCCTTGCTCTGGGACATCTCATCAGCCATTTCTAAGAGATATACAACGGAGTTACTAATTCACTCTCCCCATCGAGATTTTCTCCGCTTGTCTTGGGATTCAAATCTCCAAATCCTCTATCCCAATCTCACTGTCTTTTCTTTTTTTCTCTGTCTCTTTCACATTTACTTTCTGGTCTGCATGGACTCCTAGAGTGAGCACTATGAAGGATTACCCTCCCCAGATGTAATCCAATCAAAAAAAAGCAGGAACTGATTTCTTATCTTTGTAAGATGCTGCATTTCCCCTCATCTCTGAGAAGACACAGCCAGCATTATCAGTCATTTGATTATCCTGAGTAAAAATGGATACAGAACAGCAGCAGTTTCAGCCTCAAGAGGCCTGACTTGCACATTGAAATCCAATTGAAGGCTGTACCTTATGTATTTGTTTAAGATTTGGAAATAATTAACTGGGGTAAAAGCTGTTATTGCTGCACAATAGAATTAAGCAGGACAGCAAGGGTTTTTGGAGTCCAAACAATTTAAGCTTAAGAGCACCTTCTTGCCACTTAACTTTTATACACAATCATATAAAAAACATCTGTATACAAAAATCTTTTAGATTCAATGGGTTTATGGCACTTAGATGTTATACTGTTTGTGCACTGCATGTGTGTATATGGACCTTAAATAAGTCACACACACATACACACACACACACACACACACACACAGTCTGTACTTAAGCCTGGGGCATCGACAGGCTAACAGATGTTGGTCACAGAGGACAGCTGATCCTGTGAACTGACTGCACTTACGGACATGTGTTTCTCTTGCCTCCATATGGATAAAACACATGTAGCCCCACACAACCATCACCCTGACCGATGATAACATTTTGAAGCCTCTTAAGGACAGTGAGATGGATAATGAACCCAATTTTTAGCTCATAAGTATTACAAATTTTGCTTGTGGAAAAATTGTCACGATGTGGCCTTTCAGCTTCTCCTGTTTCATTGACTGAATTGCCTTCACAGCCTCGATTTCTTTGTTTTCTGCTTGCGATAAATTGAGTCTGAGTGGGTGTAACATGAGAGGACGAGCGTTTAGGCAAGTCCACCGTCCTGCGTTTGACCTATAAACCACTTGAGTTTTTTTTTTAATGGCAGTTCGTCTTGCTGCAGTGCCTGGCAGACATCTCTTTGTTCAAAGCTTTTTGCTGAAGTGTCCTGAACAACACTCGCTGTAATTGCTAAAAGGTAATTGCGCTGGCAGGTTACGGCGGAGCTTTAGCTCCCATGAGCCGCACCCTGATCCCTGCATAAGGATGTGATTAACCGCCATCTCCTGTCATTAACTGTGAGGGCTTTTGGCAAGCAGGCTGCTCCATGTGAGTAATTGTCATATTAGACCCGTTGCTCGGTCAGATTGAGTGCTGGAATCAAGTTCCTGGTCTGAAGTGGCTGCTCGCAGGTCTTAAGTACATCACAGAATTGACCAAGTTGTTAGCTCTTGTTTCTGCAGTGATATGTGACAGCTCAGCAGCCATCTAATGTTCAATTTGGTGGTCTGCAAATGCAACCATACATATCATACATGAGGGATAAGAATGTTTTTTTCCTGTGAATGGTCTATAGATCCAGGGCCAAACATCTTCAGAGTGACAGCCAGCAGTCGTGCTACTTTATGGAGTATAACATTAAAGCCACAGGAATGAATCAGATGCTTTTCTGGATGAGACAGTAACTGCCAAAAGCTGTGGTCAGGCAGAAGTTAAACACAAATAAGGTGGAACACATGTTTACATGCCTGCTAAGACTCTGTTTGCATTGCACACTGAAAGTGTAGTACAGATTGCTGTAAAGAGCTCTATCTCTTTGCTTGAACTGGCAGAAGCAGGGCATTGATCTTCCTTGCCTTCGCTGTGCTGTGATGCCTCTGCAGACAGATGGGAGAGGGAGGGGGTGGAGGGAGGGGGGCGAATAGCCTTTTATTGGAGCATGCTCAGAAATGCATATGCTCAGTGGCCTCTTGATGGTACTTCAGAGAGGAGCCCAGTTTTGCTTAGATTGCTTAAGGATAGACTCATTGGGGCAGTTAGCATCACTTTGTAACAGAGAAAACTGAGCCAGGGCCAAAACAAGCTTTTTTTTCCACAAGGAGGTCAGGGAGAGGGGGGAAAGAACAGAGCAGAAAATTGAGTGAGCTCGAGCAATAAAACAAAAAAAGAGAGAAGTATTTTGTTTACCATGACAGATTTAACACATCATGCAAATAATTTCCCTGAGAGGTTTTAATGGGGCTTCAGTCAGATCTCAAGATGAATAGACAGTTTTGTTTCATGTCCCCGATGCCATTCTGAGGTTCTCCATTTAGAGGGATTTTCTGTGGAGCAGGGATAATAGAGCGTCAGAGGGGAACCCAGGAGGAAGGATTTAGATGTGTTTGAATTGACTCAGACATTTTGTTAAGTGTCATTGTGCACGGCCCGTTTATCCCCCTCCACTCCTCCCCCCTTTTCATTCATAACCACTCTCCCGTCTCTTTCAGAAGGGCTTCACTGTGTGTGTGTATGTGAGATGTGTGTGTGCATGTGTGTATGTGTGTGTTTTGGGGAGAGGACGAGGCCCAGACCAAAACAAAAGCCCTTACATTGTATGCCCCAGTCAGGTCTGTGTGGTGTGTGCAGAGTGAATCATGACTGCATTCACACACATACCAAACAGAAACACACACACACACACGCACACACACATATATAGGCACACAAATGAGACAAACAAAAGTGGCAATGGCCTTTGCGTGGAACTGAGTGGACCAGGTCAGCTGGAGGTAGATGATGCTATTGTGTGTGATGGAAAGATGAAGTAACTCAGGAACAGTGGGAGGAGGCTGGAGAAGTAAATCCCTTACAGCTGCTGCGTTTCACTACGCTTAACCCCAGCAGGCTGGTTCAAGGGGAGTGTATGGTTTACAGATCCCTAACATCTGTATGCTGTGTGTGAGGGAGGAAAAAATGGTTACTAATGCCATCAAGGTCTCATTTATCCCCTAGCGCGTCCATGCTGGGCGCAAAACTCGATGCTTCATCACAGCTTCTCCCTGCTATTGTGTTTATAATGCTCAGAGCACAAAGTAACAAATGATTGCTCTCTGTTTATCGTTGCCGCTTTTCCTTCCTCTCTATTTCCCCTCGTAATTATTTCTCTATTTAATCCTTTTATCCAAAACTAATAAATCAACTTGAATTTTTACATCTTTTTCTGCAGAGATATATACTTTTGGTAAGGAATTTCCTAGAGTTTACAATGAAAATTGCACCCCAAAAATATAATAAAAACATCTAAATGACTATGTTAGAATCATACACACAAAGTAAACTTACTTGCAAAGTACTTTTCTTAACCAAACCTTCAAAGTACTTAAAGATTGCACATAAAACAAAGGTTAAAAAAAACGTGCAAAACAACATTTGAATTGAAAACAGCAAAATTTGTTGATGGGAAAGAAAAAAATAGGCTGAAGAACCATCAATAAAACGCCTTTACGAGAAACAGGTCTTGAAATGAGATTTACAACAGTTCTGTTGAACTTACGCTGAGAGAGAGGCTGTTACATAATCTAGGAGCCAAGACAGCACAATCCTTCAGCTCATGTGTTTGAGTCCAATTGTGTTACAACTTTAACATAATTACAAGGATTTTAAATTCAAATCCTATTTTTTAAGGGGGAAGAGAAAAAAAGGTTGTAAGAAGCCTTTTGTGGCTACAGAGAGCTGTGTGGAGCTGGATGAATTGCCTCTGGTGCTGGTTAGAGCTGAAGACTACGAGTCAGAATATTTAAAAAATCCAGTGGTGGGGGTGTGGAGTTAGAGAGAATTGACCTTATTAGACCTCTGTAGCAGCTCCGGCTGCAGGCTAGTGACTCAAGGCAACATCATTCACTACTGGCAATAACAGTCAAATCCACAACCCAACTTTATGTCAGTTGCATTGCTTTGTGGGTAATGTAGATGCCAGAAGAATAGGTTAATATATCTCTGGGTCTCTACTGCATCAACTTTAATACTTAAAAATAATAAGTGGAGTTTTCTTTGATCAAAAGCCAGATGTGGAGTCCTTCTCTGTAATCATGTTGCAGATCTTTTAATTAATTATAAATGTGATACAGTTCCTAGGAATAATGGGAAAATGATGCATCACAATAGTTATGACGTTAGGACACAAAATAATAGATTTTTTTTTCCAAAAAGTTAGAAAGATAAGAGGAGGCACAGTTAGACCATGTGTCTTCATTAAAAATAACAGGACTCAAGAGATCTGGCATTAGGAGGTAGAAAACCATTCAAAAGCAACCTAATGTATTATGATCTATGACATCAAAAAACAGCTCATAAACCCTGAAGAACAAAAATACAGCTTTCTTCATTATTGGACTGCAATGAGATCTTACTCTTGACCTTAAATAGAGCCACTGCTGTTGTGCAAAATTCTAAAAAAAAGAGAAATGGAAAAACAGTGTGTAAAAACCATGCAGAGGGAGTGTTTTATAAACGGCTTTGAAAAGGGAAAAAAAAAGGCAGACCTGCACATTTAAAACCCTGTCTCAGAGGAAAACGCTTGTTACTCCATGTGGGTTCAATTCAAAATAAACACAGAGTGCACATGTAGTAGCAACAAACTCTATCATTTATAGTACCGGTATCTAACATCCGCACAACGGCCATGTTGACATGTCAGGCTATTGTTATTGAGCGAGGAGGCTATCGAGGACACAGCACACATCCTTTGAGTGTTTATAGTAGTTAAAGTGAGGAGATATAAATGAGTGGACCTGGTTTTCTCTGTGACCCACTCGGGGGAAGATGAGTATTTATGAATAGCAGCTTGGCTGAAAAGCACAAGCCATGTTTCTCCCGCATGACTCAATGGAGTTCGGCAGCCGTGAGCTCCAGGAAACAGATGCGGCCTGATAAGAGGAGAGGATGTCATATTGAGTGCGTCGGTTTAGTGTTAGTGTGTGTTTTCCTATTGTAAATACGGTGTGTGTTCTTTCACTTCCAGCTGCTTCCCTGTTCCATTCGACCTCTGGGACAATTGGCTCGGGGTGACGAGAGCAGCGGACCGCTCTCAGGGAGACCAGAGGCCAGTGTGACCGACATCTCTGCCCCCTTCACAGCAGGATAACAGAGAGCTAAATCACAGTTGTTTATTCCATCGTCTCAGACAATCTCCAAGGAGCCTCACTTGCTTTTAACCCGAACCGTGCCACACGGTACCAAGCAAGGCGCCCTCCAATAGCCTCTTAAATATGAAGTGTGAACAGAAGGGATGTGAGTGAGCCTGCTGCAATCTGGCACTCTGGTGTGAGCAGGAATGGAAAAGAGAAGTAAATCACAGCTGTTTATCTGCATCTCTCAGACACTGTTTGTATGGGTTGTTGGAAAGAGATATGCCTTTGTGTGAGCGTGTGAGCGTGTGTATGTGTGTGTGTGTGCATGTGTGTGTGTGTGAGTAAGTAGCAGTGTACACACTTGCTCAAGTGTGATTGTTTGCAAGTGCAGACTTGAGAGGGTATGAGTCACTGCAGTGCTTTTACACATTGCTGGGACTATTATAAGACACAGAGCAGCAAACACACATACAGCAAAGAACACACAAAGCCACACCCACACCAGCACATGTTTGAGCTCTCATATTAAGACATACTGTTGACACATCATGGCACTTAGTGATAACAAAGACTCATTTAGTGTAGAAGAGCATAATGACTCCCACGAGGATTACATTTGGCAGTATTTTGGGGTTTTTTAGTCAGCACACACATATAAGTAACACTCCTTAGACACAGAGTGCAAGAAGTGCAGTACATCATTTTTATTCCATGCTGGATACATGATCTCAACCTTTATCAAGCTTATAAAAAGGTGACCTTTATATGAAATAGGCACGGACCCTCCCTACATGAAGTTAATTCTAGGCTACATGACGCAGGTGTTAGCATGGAATATCAATGCTGCTATATTATTCTCTCTCTCTTTTTTTACATGCTGCAACTTTCCCTCTGAGCGGGGAAACTTTCCCCTTGGTGATATGGACTTGGTGAAAGATATACCTGTGTAAAATTCATGAATTCATAACTTTTGAGGGTATATTTCACTACTGATCTATTGGGCCGTGATAAGAATTCAAAGGTGAATGGAGCTGGAGGACATCTTCAAAGCGGTCGAGGACATCACAGGAAAGCCAATGAGGTGCGTTGCCCTCCTCCAACATCCTTGGAATACATTCCATGTGCCTCACCGCGATGTGATGCGCTGTCAGATGAAAATCGGATGCCATTGCAGTCTTCTGCCATTAACTTGATTTACTCAGGTGTTTCAGTCAAACTCTGACAAAAAAAGAGTTAAAGCATTGGCAAGTTTTATCAGAATTTGTTAATTCGTGCAAGGACAAGTGGAGAAAAAGGGCGCTGATAGCTGTACTCACACTGAAGGACACTATTAATCAAAGTAAAGATGCATGTTGTTGAGTTCCCACTGTAGATAAACACTGAAGCACCAGCGTGTGTGCATGTTCTGTGGAACATAGGCTGAGCAGCCTCCTCCCCCCCCAGCTTGATTATCAAAGCTAACAGCCTTTAGCATGTGTCAGTGGAGGCGGATAACCCCTGGTAGATACAAGAGGACAAGGAGACAATCAAAGGCAGTTGGCTCTACTGGAGTTGACAGTGGTCAGCTTCTGGAGGTGATAAATACCTTTGAACCTGAGAGCTGCTCCAGGCTTCCCTTTGTGCGCGCCCCCCCGGCCCCCTTCGAGCCTGGCCGTAGAGGGGTCCACTTTGATTTAGGCCCCTGGAGAGCCGAGAGAGCTCTCTTCATCTCTGCTGGAGAGAGGGAGAGAGAGAGAGAGAGAGAGAGAGAGAGAGAGGCAAAGGCAGAGAGAGTGCAAAAGCCCGTATCTGTCAGATACTGGTTCATCAGCGGTGGCAACTCAACTGAAGGCCAGGTCACCGTGTTTGACCTCAAACACTTGACTTGGAATGCAGGAAAACACAGATAAGTGCATCTGTGAAAGTCTGCAGTGGCTAACGATGGCAGCAGTACGGGTGGCAAATCCCTGTCTTTCTTCGAAAACATCGACAGTGTGCATGTTTGTCTATTAGCTTAAGTGCTAGCTAACCCCGAGGTCAGATCTCTTTGTGTGCTGGGTCCTAATCATGAGAGGGCTTGCTGAAATTCATAGTTCATAGTGTCATTCAGGGACGGTCATCCACACCTCATTTTTTATTTTTTCAGACCTTCAGATACACTCAACACCACAACAGGGAAAATATGTTTCATGATTGGAAAAGTCTCTTCGAGGAGAGCCTCCCCGAGAGACGAGCAGAGTAAGGTTATGGAACAAAAGCCTTCCCTGCCTGAATGTTTTTGTGGTTCATGTCATGTCTGCCTGGCAGGCGCACTGTCTACCTTGGCAGTCATGGACAATGAACCTTGTTCGTTATTCTGGACAAAAAAAAAGTTGGAAATACACTGAATGTGGATCCATACAGAGTGCGATGTTTCCTTGAGAATTGGATGCTTGAAGCCTCAGCTGCAAGCAAGTTAACATCTTTCAAAATGTGACATTCCTGCCTTTGTTTGAAGTCAGCAGTGAAAATCAAATGCAACAGGAGCCAGGATTTTTTGGAATGGTGAAGGGTCATTAGGGCGACCAGGTGAGCCCTGCCTGCAGGGCAGCTATCAGTCATCAGGCAGAGGGATGAGCTCAATCCACCATCCGCACAAATCCAGTCTGTCCACCAGCTGCAAGTGTGCATGCATGCGTGGAAACACAAACGCATCCTCTACATACAACAGAGCATCTATAATTGCATCTCCACTTGAGAGAAGGGGAAAAAAATAACTTGAGGCCTGAGCTAGCTGATATTGGTGCAAAGTCAGAGGATATTTAAGCAAATTGAGTTACGTCTGGTTGAGCACGTTTGTCTTTCAGTCTAGCTGCTTTCAGAGGCAACGGGCTGCTCCCCGTTCATTTTAAACTCCTCCGAGAGCCATAACCCCTGCAGCTTTATGTATTGAAAGAATGTGCTGAATGCTTCTCTCTTTCTTGCAGCACAGGGATGCTAAAATTTTTCTACCTGCAAAACTTAATAAAAAGCAAGCAAGAAGCTGTAAAATTGATTAATCCAGTCAATGACACCTAATATGTTGTTTCCTGTACTTGCGACCACATGGGAATAATGACTTGCCCTTTATTGGTAATTACCTGTGCTCCTTTTCCTTGAACATTAGACCCATGTAGGATGATGTCTTCATGTTTATCAGCCAACCTTACATCAATGACAATCAGCCATGAGGGGGAGGGATGGGATGGGTGCAGAATTTCTATGTTGTGCCTGATGAGGCAAAGCAGAAATAACATTAATTATTCAATGCTCAAATCATAAAAATAAAGATGGCAAAACCAAATTGTTTTGAAAATTTTCAGAGGAAAAAAAATGTTGGCAAGACTCCCGATATGCTGTTTAAAATGCTCTTTGAAGGTAATGAGGCATGCTCGTGGCACACAGAAGCAGGGAGTGGTGCCATGGCAAAGCTGCACGCATGTTCTCAATTGGGTTTCTTTTTTGCTTACATATCACTTTAGTAAGGCACGTGTAGCACATTTCTAATGTAGCGCAGGATCGTGCCCTACCCCCACTAAGGGCATACATGTCTTTAAAAGAAAAAAAGATCTGAGGGGAAAAGGTGGAAGAAAAAGAGAAAACTTTTGCGTCGTGAGTCCTAAACTTCACCAGAAAGATGCCTGTGACATCAAATTTTAGATGATGATAAGGACAACACCCTCAAATTTACATTTCTCTACTGGAACAAAATGTGATATCACTCTTAGCTCTATTAAAAAGTACAAGACTCTATCCACTGCAATGAGCAAGGGTGTTATATTAAACTCACTGTTATACTGGCCAATGAGATATGACAGAATCTGCTCTCTCGTAGTTAATAATACATGTAAGGTAAGAGGGAAAATAATATTTTTATTGTATCTCCAAAACCCCCTAAGAATGTGAAGATTAAGAAAGTGAAAGTACAATGATTATAAGCCAGGTTTTTGGGTAGTAAAAATGATATAAGGATCATGAACAATTTATGTGAAAAACCACCAAAAAGTTTAAACTTCAGTAATCATTTATTTATTGAATTGAAATGGATAGGCCAGGTCAATATAAATTACCATCAGAGTTTGCTGGAAGGAAAAACCGTAATTCATGAAATTGACGGGTGAACTGGCACATAGTGAGGTTTTAAAAAATCCAAGATGTTTATACAAACTTTAAAATTCTCCCATAATGTTCAATAAGGGAGTCACAGTTCTGTTTCTCTGTCTCACTCCGAGAAGAAACTTATGCCACAAAAAGGGGTTCATTTATATATTTGTACTGATATGGGAGCCGTTTATGATTATGCAACATTTAGACTTTTCCAGCTTAAGGAGATCTACAGTGCTGTGGCTGTCTGCTGTAAACCAACTACAGCCAAGTCATTCAGACATTTCTCTTGTGCAGGAACCATCTGTTTCTCTAGCGTGACCATTTCAGCATAGATACTGTATGAATCAAATTATGCTTTACTGCATCAGTTCAGCTTACTGTTAGCTGCCAAACTTAACAAAGTCCTTTAAGGCGAGTTCTGTTACTCATCTCAGTATTTCAGTTATGAAGACCAGGCTTCTGTCTTATTGAATGGAGAGAGAGCTATAACTTCAGTTTTATCACCGGGACATAAAAACTGCATGTACAGAATCAACAGTCAAGTCTAATAAAAAAAACTCTTAAACATTTTTGGTAGCATTGCTTTAAAATAAGCTATAAAATTTCTTTCTTTTTCTCTGTAAGTTTTATCTCTAATATGCATGCACAAGGGTTCACAACATCAATTCTTCTAGGACTCGATCCAGAGTGCCTAAGCAATTGGTTGAATGGGTTCCCATTACGTCAAGTGTAAAGCAGGTGATTGGCTGTGAAGGGGCAGGATATGTGTCACACCACTGTCATCTTTAACCTTATTGACCTATCCAAAGCTTTAAGTGTTTTTTTTTTTCTCTTATAACGTTTCTCATATTAGCCAACAACTAAAAAGGTTAACAGGATGAAACAGTCTAATGTAAATGTTTATTGGCTGATGTGCTTCCTCTCAGTTTTGAACACATTGTCATGATCTGTCATTTTAGTAGTTTTAGTTCAGTTAGTCCCTTAGTTGTTGTAGTTACCTACCCTGATGTGTTTCACCTGTGTTGATTGCCCCACCTGTGTTTTATTACTCCTAGTGTGGATATAGTCTCTGTGTTTCCCTGTCTTTGTCAGATTGTCATTGTCATTGTTCTCTGGTTCTGCGTCTCTGTCTGGCTTTTTCTCACAGTTTGTTGTTTTATTTTTTTGGTTTTGCTGGGGTTTTTTTGTAGTTTTTGTATTTTTCTTGTTCACTTTTTACTTCCATGGTTTTTCCGTTGCATCAGCTTTTTGTAGTAAACCAAACTTTTCACTCCAACCTACTTGTTTCCTGTGTTCTGCATTTGGGTGCTTATTTTTGTGAAAGTGACACAGTCACTACATTTTAAACCTGTAACTTGGCTAAAATTAATGACAGCTAACATAAGCCACACCAGCAAGTTAGCCAAACTGGATGCTGTTTGTTTGCCTCTATTTTCATATAATTCTACATTGTAATTTTAAATCTGAATCACGTAAAAGAAAATGATTATGAAAAAATGAAATGTTAACAAAACTATGAAAAGTAAATTTTGTTGGAAAATGTGGTTTGTTTAAGTTTAAATGCGTTTTCTTGAGTCAGTTTATGTTTTTAGATTATCAGAGAAACACACCCCTCTATTACTATCAATTTTGTAGAGAAGACAAACTTCCTGCACTGTGTAAATCAGCTAGGCTGGGTTCATCTTTTAACCTTTTTGGTTAGGAAAATAAAATGACAAATATTGTATAGATGCTTACAAAGACCTTTTGGCTATTTTCTTTTTGATTGTGTAAGGACAGACAGGTCATTAAAAAAGCAGGAGCAAAATGTAATTTTAATATTTATTCCTAATTAAATGAGTAAATATAATAAATTGCAAAAAGTAAAAAAAAAAAAAAAAAGATCAGAGTAAATATTTCATTTATGACCAAACAGAGCATTTTAATACCAAAAAGAACTCCATAAAATCTTTGGTATTAATCATACAATAACCGTACAATTTTACAGCTGTTATGTATGAATAGGGAATCTTAAAGATTAAATACAGAAGTTCTTATTTTAAGTGTTTAGACAAAGTGAAAATCTTCTTTTACGCACAATCCTCATAGAAACAATGCCCTTCAAATCTGTTCTCTCCACAACAGATGAAGAGGAGGAAACCAAATCCAGCTAATCTGTAATGCATTAGCAAGCACACTAACAGTATGTTACAGCCCATTAGTGGTTAACAATGATAGCTGATTTTCAGATGGCAAAGATAGCCATTACAGTAATTCGCTTCAGCCTGCGTCAACTCCCCAATGACAACCACTGCTTCCGGCCCTGACATTAGATCAATAATGCAAAACCTCCTTAAAGTTCTGCCTTGTGGTTTCATTTAGAAGAGCTTACTCTCAAACTAATGATGCAGGTTAATTGGCTTGTCATCGTTTGGGAGTTTACTGGGAAAAGGAACAGGGGCACGTTTAAAAAGGAATGCTCCGGGTATGTGCCACGTCTCCTCTGTTTATTGTCTCTGTAGTATATTGATGGGTTTTTCATGTCTTGGCCAACCACCACATTGCTGGACTTGTGTGTATTTTTACTTTTCTTCAAGATGTGCAAAAGCAAAGGTTATCATGAGTCCAGTTTGATTGTGATAATACGTGATTTTCAACACATCCTTTAAATTTATTAATACGGAAATACAGAAACAGTTCGTTACTGGAAGCTGCTGATATCTCAAATACACAAACACACCCACACCCCCCCACACACAAATATATTCAGCTGGTCAAACATATGGTCCATTATGTACGCTTTGTCCATACTGTTGTCCCGTCTGGTTTCCTCCCCACGGATCACCCCAGGGATCAGGCCACCTCTATTGATTGCCGCCGCTTATTAATCAGAATCTGGGTGGATATTACAGGCCTTCTATTTGTTGGTGGCTCTCCAACAGGATGCCATTAGAGCTTCACTGTCGCACATTATCCTGAATAAGTAATGAGGAGGCCAGTAAAGCTGCAACTTCCTCCCACGTTAGGATAAACGACTTTCAGGCAGGGAAGAATGAGACGCATTTTCGTTAATATGCATGCAGAGGGAACAAGTGAGGGAGAGTGAGATAGGCAGAGATAGACAGAGGAAGAAAGAGAAGCAGAGAGATGAGCATTAAGGACCAGGGACAAACTAAAGTCTCCATAGAGAGAAGGACATTCAAGATCAATTGCTGAGAGAAGATGCAGACTAAGTGTTTTTGTTACGGTGAGAGAGGCAGAATAAGGACTGATTGTTCTAATACAGACAGACCTTGAATTTGGTTGAAACACAGCAATTTTATTGATACTGCTGTTATGGGGCAGATTCTCTTTGTTCAACAGAAACACTTCACAGAAATATTAGATTATATAATTGCTGGTCTGACCAGCTAGCCTTAGCATATTTACCCATGGGTTTAATCATAGTCTGTATCAGATATTCTATTGTTCCTGGTAGGACAGAGGCAGGAGAACTGAGAAGGATCATTTTGCTCTTAGACAACCCAAAGCTTTCAGATGTCTTTTGGCAACCTTACTACTCTTAACTCCAGATCCTTGTACAGCAGTGATTGTACCTCAGGCTACATGTCTATCAAACTCAAAGCAAGATTACCACCAAGTCAAAGCAGACAACTGCCTCAGGGCCTCTGACCATAAGGGCACCCAAAGTTTCCGGCTGTTGTGACCTGCCACCTGCAACAAAGTGTGGGTTAAATCCATCTGAAAACAAAAAGCTGGTAGTTCTTATGTTTGAACTTGTACAAATCTGAATCTGTTTTTTGCATACCTCAGTGTCAGAAACCAGTCACTCAGCAGCTTGCTACAGATAATTTTTCGCCTCCACATGCAGTAAAATGTTCACACAGAAGAGCCCGGCTGCTGTAAAGGAGAGTAGCCCCAGCAGGATGAGATTGACAAAACCTTTTGAGCACAGTGAAAAAAAGTCTGGTTTATGATTGACTAAATTTTAGCAGATATCAATCCATAAAAATAAAGGCTCCGTGGACCGGCTCTTAAATCGAACCCTAGGATCAACTTGAGGCTCCTTTAACACCTACATAATGGGATACATGCTAATTTGCCTTCTTGCTATGTCTGTGCAGTAAATGCAAAGCTTCGGCAGCAGTCTTTTAGTTTAGCTTGCATTTCCATAAGACAGTGGAGTCTTAGCCATTAACTGGCAGCCTCACAGTAGTGACAAGTTTTCAGGAAGTTACTGTGCCAAGGCATGAAATATTCTGGCCATGAACACATTATGAGAACTGGAAACCAAACTCCAAATTACCACCCACTCACTTGGGTAATTTGTTAAAATAGCCCAAACTGGCAATTATGGCAACAAACCCCATAAAAAAAAAAAAAACAGTAAGTAAAGTTTTCACACATCCTTTTTGTGTGGATTAAACAACAGAATTGTAACATTTCTTAGCTAGCTTAATGTTAAGCTCGGGTGGTACACAAAAGGCCAGGACCAAATTTGCGGAGACAGAAAGTTTATTCACAAAGTAATTAACAGAAAAGACAAACTCAAAATCGCCACACAGGGAAAAACTGCTGGGAGAACTCGGCAAGAACTG
>JAPZDV010000013.1:15378040-15395781 GCA_029814665.1 Acanthurus lineatus
TAAATATTTATTTATTTAATTCAAGCTGAGCATTTTAGCCCTGTATATTTGTAAACAGTAGAGGGACCTCAGAGATGTAGACAAAATATTTTCCCAGCGTCGTAAAAAACTACACACCAAATATTTTGCATGTTTCCAAGGTCAAGGTGTGGAGGTGATTGGAGTGTTGGGAAACATCCCACACTTAGTGAGACTGTTATTTAACTTATACTTGAATTCTCACTACTTCTATATTTTTTTTCAATTTTTTGAGAAGATAACCTCCTTTTTGTTTGTTTAAGAGTTTGCCTTCAGCAATTGCCTTACTGACAGAGGTATGTCACTGTCCCATAGCCCACAAGCACTAATAGAAGATGTTGTCCTAACCTTTTTGGCAGCTCTACAGAGAGTTAGCTATGAACCAGTGGCGGAGGTTGCGTTAAACTCTCATGTTGTCTGTCAATTTGATGGACAGGGTTGTAAAAATTATGTCATTAATAACAATAATTAGCCATTGTTTTAATTTAAAATTCAAATAATGAGGAGAAAAAGCTTATTTAATAGCATTTCCCTCAAAAAACAAATTTTTGACAATGACAATTAACATATGAAGCAATCTTACAGATTATGTGTTTATAAGAGCATGGAGCAATGAATATACCTGAGTCTGCGGTCAATTTGCATGTTAAAATAACCATAAAGCAGATGTCTTTTTTTAATGACAGAGGGCACTAAAACAAAGACAAACAGGCAAATGTAAGACCTGCAATTTTACAGAACTTGACACTTAAATATGTTTAATGATCAAACCATTGACAAGACTTTAAAAAACCCTTCATCTGCAGGAATATTTTGTGACAGCTGGGCTATCTAGGATATACATTTCCAAGCAGGTTGATGGCTAAAGCTAAAGCTAGAAAATGTAGTCATGCATGTGACTCAGACAAGAAAAGACAACTACATACTCACTAAGCTTGCCACCTACCTAACAGAGGGCATACTCCAGGTGGACCACATGTGGTTACTGACATGTGATACATGTGAATTACATAACATTTTGGTGGATCTCTCTCAGTGTTCTAACCTGTCAACATGACGGCCTTCAGATCTGAATCATTGCTGAAAGAAAATCTGTCAAATACAGAAAACATTTGTTTAATGCAAAGCTTACCAGTTATAATTAAGGCTGACTGTAACTTAACAAAATTTAACATTTGAGCAGAAGTAGGCAAGTTAGACTAACCAGCAACTGACAAAGATACAGTCACCTACACTGTCATAAATAATGTAGGAAGTGCTCAAAGCTTGAAATGAACAATATAAGGCCCCATCTGGTTGACTGCATGTGAGGTTGTCTTGAATAAAGTTAAAAAGGAAGTTGTCTCCCCACAGAAACTGGACAAACAAATAACCAAAGCCAACATTTGCCTATGGACTGACAAGGTATTGTTTCCCCATGAAAAAGTCTAGAAAGCACTACAACTTAATTAAAATAAATGAAACACAGGTTTTGTCTATTTGGTATACGCAATATCATCAAGTGCACAAGTCAAATCAAACGCTAAATATTTACATATTTTCTGAGAAAAACTTCTTTTTCCATTTGTTGTGAAATAATGAGTAATTTTTAAACATTATTGCATTGCTCTGCTTTATGACCTGAAGTTTCAGGTAAAAGTTCACAGTAAACATGTGCAGTGAACTCGTGGAAGGCGTATCCTCCCTGAGACCGGGGGCTTCCTCTGGAGCTGCAAACAGGACGAAGTGTTCTTCTTGGAAAAAAAAAAAAGTGTTTGGCAGTGAGTCAGACCTCTCTTTGAAAACCATAGGGGGATATCCCTGCTTGCACTCCTACACGAGATCACACCCAGAACGAATGGAGGAGTGGTGTGTGTGTGTGCGTACGAGAGAGAGTACACACCCAGGCATATGTGACCTTCTGCATGCCTCCATGTATCTGCTCCACGAATTCATCCACACTGCTTTTTTTTTCCCAGTTCAGCATGGTTTGGTCCAAACTTGTCAACTTTCAGACATTCCCTGTCATCCTTGAGCTGTTTGCCTGAATACATTTAAAAGCTTCCTTCTAATGCAGGGAACAATTAAGTTATCAAATGGACACAACCATTATGTAAAAGGCGGGTTATATTGCCAACAATTTGAACACTGTCTGCTTCCTGGAAGTGCAGACGAAATGTCAGGGGCACAATATTTCAAGGCTATTAACTTGAGTGCTTTTTTATTCAGTCTCATTACTTTTTAAACAGCATAGGAAGTCACGGAAATGTAATATTAATTTTTACATGGCTTTCATTTTCAGTCCTATGGAGCTGTTTAAAATTCAGGGATTTTTCATGTGGGGAGCAGAAGGTGCTGGGGTATTATTCTATAGGTAGCTAGTCAAAGTCACATCTGGGTTCGCCTTCTGGAGGAAAATCAGAGGTGTTGGGTGTTTTGTTGAGTGTGAAGTCATTGTGTATTCTGCGGTAAATGATGTGACAATGGACATGATGTAGGAGTGGATCTGACAACACGGACAGAGAGGCAGGAGGGGAGTGTGTTCATCAAACCAGGCAGCTGTCTTTGTGAAAAAAATGCATGCAAGTAAACAAAGGGACGTCCACATTGAAACAATCCTGCATGCATGCATCCAAACACACTGTTTTAGGTATTCTAAACCACACGTGAACACAAGGCAACATTGAAAACTATGTAAAAAATGTACCATATAACATGCATACAGAGTGTGTCAGATGACTGTGAGAGAAAGATGGACTTGTAAAAAAAAGAGAAAAGGAGAAATTTTTCATTAAATCTTTCTTTTGGAATTTTAAAAACTAGATAAGACCAATTTTGATCTACGAGAGCTCCCTAATTTAGGCCCTAATGAGAATTTTTCAAATGTGGGGAGCCTTATCTTGAAAAATGGCTTGAGACCATTAATAGTTTATATGTTGAGTTAATGATAGAGATGAGTCCTAATTGAGCTCTACAGAGCTTTACTATCCGGTGGTCCTTTTCACTGGCGCCAAGAATCTCTCTCATTATTTTAAAAAAGGCATGCATAATATCCCCCTTTTTTAGGAGAAAGATTAATTTATATTCCCCAAAAAAGATTCGGCTTGACTTTCACAAATCATAATGTTTCAGAATTGGAGAAAGAAGTTAAGAAAATGACTCATACTGTTTAAATTAACTTATAATTCCAATGTTACATATGTAGACAGAGAGAATAAAAATATCTGAGATGAAAAAAAGTCTGTAGTCATCTTTGTTATGATATGGTTGCTATGGAGATTCATGTTTCCATGTCACTAAAGGATGTCTGTCCTTCCTGATCTGGAGTTTTGTTGTTCAGCAGCTGCCTGGTTGCTCATCTAATCAGGGCCTGGTGGTCAGGCCATGCTTTCCACTGAGGACTGAGGCATTCACACATATGCACACAGAGTTACAGTTGAAGCTTTATAAATAGACATTACCATATGAACACGTCATCCGCCTGTTGCTGTGTTTCTGCCAACCAGTCAGTACAGTAAACACCAGGTCACCATGGCAGCAGCCTGACAAAACAGGGGAAACAGGAAGGGATTCCCTTTCAGCTTAGTGACGGCCACGGTGTCACATGGATTCAAATCAAACCTTTCCCTGGCACAGTCGTGGGCTTCCCCCATCTTGCTCAATCGCACCAACTGGTCGGGCGGTAAACCCCCCCCCACGGAACATGTGGCAGCTCTAATTACCACGCCACACAGGCCTTGGCTCAGGAAAACCACAAAATGGAGTTATAAGGCTGTGTGCTTTTAGGGCACTGCTAGGGCCGACGTGATGCACTGTTCGCTGCTCCGAGTTGAAAAATGTGCTCAATTATTAATGATTTGTGATTTACAGGCAAGCAAGATTACAAATCCCCCTTCTAAAGAGGTGAAATATGGAGAACTATATATACAGCTCCCAAGTCAGCCTCCAGCTCTCAGAGTGAGGGCAGATTTCCAACATGGCAGATGGTGACTGTGAGACAGTCGGTGAAGAGGAAGAGCTGAGCTTAAACTGAAAAGGAAGCCAGAGTGTGTCTCTGTGTGTGTGTGTGTTTTCTCTGGCTAGATCACAGTCTTAAACTGCATTTCATCGATAGAAGACTGTGGAAATAGAATTAAAGCATCCTTCTAACAAGCTCTCGCATTCAGAGCTGCTTGTCTTGCGGCTGCTGATTCACCCAGGGCATTTAGAGTGATGAGAGAAGAGGGGGAAAAAAAGCTGTCATCACATTGTTGGATGTCAAAACAGAGCTGCCCCGTTGCCCATCATTTGTTATGTGAATTAGAGAGATTCCTCCTCTTTTTCTTACTTGTCTAATTTTGGGAGGAAGTGAAAAATCTCAGTGGACCCTGTTAAGATGGGGGAGGAGACAGAGGCATAAATAGCCTTCCTGTTTGAACTTCAAATAAACACAGCACATGATGTCACCCAAAGCTTCCTTATGGGGTGAATGGATCCGGTTCTACTAAAGTGACATTTTAAAATCGTCAGGGCTGTAAATTTTATGCTAAGCAGTTACTTTCTATTGGGGTTCAAAAAAATCCAAAGGGTTTGGCACATAAACTCAAACAATAATGTTCAGCAACTGTCCCAAAAAGTCGCCTGTCGTCTGAAAATGTAATATAATTCCTTCTTTCCGCACAGTCTACGTTTTCATTTTATTTCCTTCCTGAAGATTTTCATGAAATACTTAAAATTCCAAAAATTAACATTGTTTTGAGTAACTTCTGTGCTCAGCAGATCTGCAAGGATGCATATCTGAGCAGGGATCCCCAGTGGGACGCAAATTCACCCAAACCTTGCTCAGATCAGTTGGTGAAACCCGCCGCAGCTCCCGCAACCGAGGGAATTCCTCTCAGAAATATTTGCTTTTTTGTTCTAGTGAGGAAATGAGGGTGAGAGAGGCGGAGGGAAGTAGAGGGGGTTGCTGAAATTGAATCACCATGGTAACTTCAATAACATTTTCTCTTCCCTTTCCTCCCCCCTTTTGCGCTCACGCAAACACACACACACACACAAGAGGAAATGAGTTTCAAAACGAAGAAAGCGCTTCAACCGTCATTTGTTTTTGACGCCTGCCAAGCAACAGAGACATCATTGACTTGATAAGGACTTACTGACAGTTTTGCTAATCTGCATCATATTACAGCACAGGAAGGCTAGGCGCTGCTGAAATGCTAATGGTTCACAGGTCGTTGCTGCAAGCAATAAAAGAGCATTATGAAAGTATCTTTATGCACACTCTAACCCAATTCTGTGCTGTTGTAGAGGAATGTACGTTCCACTTGCTCGCTGCAGTTTTGCCTAAAGAGGCATCCTGGGAATCTGGAGATGCTGTCAGAAGCCGGAGGGCCAAATTTGACAGGAATGTGGCTGCAGAAAGAAGACCTGCTATATGAGACTCCTGCTGAAGAGTTACATGCAGCTGAATATCAAAATATTTCACTTTTTGAATAACACAGAAAATCAATAGTTTGAAGAAATAATTTAAGGTTGCATTAGTAAATAGAATGGTAACACAATGATTCAACTGCTAGCTGATTAATGCTTTAGCATTTCTGAGCATGCAGTAGCAGACAGGTTCATAAAAAGGTCTTCAGGCAAACAACAAAAGGCAGAATATAACAAAGAAATAGAAGCTTATAAGGCAAAACAAAACAGCAAGTTACATTACAAAATGGACAACTTAACAACAAAGATGTAGTAAAAGACTGCACATAAATAAGACAGAAGACATGTTTCCACTTCCTCCTACTGTACAAAAATAAAGGCAGAATATTCCTGAGACAGCCAGGTGATGTCATGTTGTGCTAGCGATGTCTTTTGGAGCCATAAACTGTGCAGTAGTGATCAGGGGGCGGAGCTATAGTATTTACAACCATACAAACACCTGTGCAATTGCAGGTCAGATGTCACACCCCCTTTTTAGAATCAAACAACTAATTAAAAACCAAATCTATCGAAAAAAAAATTTGGACATATCACATCAGCGTGATAAGAACTATGTACATGATAGAAAACACCTTTGGGGGAAATTTTTCGGATGTGCACATTAATTTTTTTGTTCGACTCGACTTTTGTTTTTGTCTGCCAACTTGAAAGTGATAAGATTTATGATTGCAGCCAGACACAAGAAGGTGATTGAGATGTTTTGGCTGTACTTTTAAGGAGCTGTCCTGTCATTTATCTTTATACACTCACTGGATGTAGTTAAAAGGAATCTACAGATAAGAACTTTAAAGCTGCACTAACTCTGCACATCAAATGATTATGTTCAGTGTCATTAAGTCATAAAGTTACAAAAAAAATTATCATCTAACTCTGTAGTTCCTGTCCACCTACAGAGGTCTTTAGCTTATTGTAGCGTGTTGTTAGCTTAGTAATTTCCAGCTAGCAATAGCCGCTGTCATCAGCCTTGTTTCTAAAAAGCAGCTGTTTCCGCTGAAAAGCGTCTGATTAAAACCCAGCGCATGCTATTTGTTATCACACATCTCAGCCCAACTGCAGGTCCTCAGCTTGCGTCGTATTTCTGGTCTTTCAATAAAACACAGAGGAGACAACAGGCAGCTGTAAATGACATGCTTGTCTGAGGCCCTCTGCTGTGCAGCACCTTCAGGATTTCTCATAATGGTCAGCTCCTCACGTCCCCAGCCTTCATTTCTTCCATGTGCCACTGGACAGTTAAGCCTAAAGATACCTGACACCATATGTTTCCCAGTGCAGTAATGACTGCTCCTAGCACTGCTTTTATGGCAGCTGGCCTCGGGAGGCTCAGTGATCAGGGATATGTCCAGGTCTCAATTAGAGCTGCTGGAAGGAGCCTTCCTTGCTTACAAGAAGCAGCTTTTATACGAATAACACCTCTCAGGTGCTGTTTGTATTCACCTTGTGCTGCAATATTAAAAAATGCATGCAGGGCTGCAGTTTGAAATTTACAACAAAATCCATGAGGGACAATGAGAAGAAAGAGGCAAAGGGGTAAAATGAATGAGCAGGAAGAGATGAGCAGCAGAGTGAGGACAGAGAGCAAAGAGGAGAGAAAACAGAGAGACGCAGAATGAGAGAGACAGAGATGAAGACAGAGAGCGAGAGAAACGAGGGAGAGCAAAGGCATGTGGAGTTCACCATCACTTTGCTTGGCTGCACTGTGATTAAAGAGAAGAGTCCCTGGAGAGAGAGGCGGCTCTAGGCCTGCCCAGTCAGTTCTCTCGCTCCCTTGATCTCCTGTGTGTCGCCCACAGAAACATACCGCCAGACCTTCAGGAAGGGCTCCTTTTATTGCGCTGGGTCCCCCATCGGCTCCAAAGAATCTGCAAAGCAAGCACAGATTGTCATGGCACAAGCTCCTCTCAATTTAGAGGAAGGAGGTCTGCCTTGGATGAGCAGCTGCCTGGATCCTGAAGAAGTTTTTTGATGTTTTAATGAAGATATCTCACGCATTCCTAAAAGCGCCTTGTTATACGTGAACTTGTCAACCTCCGAGATTAGGTAAAAAGAGAATTTTTGGCGAGTGATTTTCCAGAAAGTTCTCGCTAAAAAAGGGCAGGAAAGTGAAAATAAGCCTACTAAGTCATCATTAATCCCTTCAGGGAGCTCTATCCTCATTTGATTGAAGTGCCTATTCTTTCAGAAAAATTGATAATCAGGATCTCGCAGACTGGTAGCCAGGAAAGAAGAGATGAGAAAAGAAAATGTCACTCTTAATCTTAATTAAATTCGCCATTCAGTGGCGGTGGGCTGATCAGTCTGTCATGGGCCTGGCCCCTCCCTTAACCTTTTTTCTTCTGGTCAAGTGACCTTCATTCGCTGTCTGTGGTGCGTCTGACAAGGAGGGAAAACGCCTGAGGGGGGGTGAGGGAAGAAAGGCCGTGACATTACACACATTCATAAGGCGCCGCAGCCTGGATAATTACACCGATACTCACTTAACATGCATTGCAGGCAAGCCTATCGTTTATCAGCCACATGACCTCTAGCGAAGGATCTCTTCCTCTGATCTGTCTAATTATTCAGGGCTCCCCCCTCCCCTTCCTTCATCACTTCCTTTCTGCCATTAGTAGTAAATGGAAAAACCTTTGTGTGTGCATGTAATCTAAAAAACAAGTCCAAGATGTAAACATCACAGCTGGCTGGCAGGGGAAATTTTGGAAGTGATTCACTGATGTTTTGTGCAAGAATTTAATTAATTCCAGCCAGCCTACAGCTATTTTGTATTATTTCTCCCCCTATAAAAACACACATATTCTTTTCTTCAGTTGTCATGCCTGTGGCCGATTGGAGCTCTATGGGGGGTTATGAGTGTCACTCTAAATTTGCTGGAGATGAGAGGGAAAGGGAATCCTCCTAAATCTGGTTTAGTTACATTGTCCCACACATGAAGCAACCACTGTCCAAACAACTGCTCAGATTTAATAACTGTTTATACGAAAATGTGAACAGAGCACAATAATGGCTTAAAATGGCTTATACTAGGGTTGTTTTTGTATTTTTTTTGTTTTTTTTTTATATATATATCTTTGAAACAGGGCAGCCAAAGTGATGCCCTCACACCAAAGCTGGCCCACTAAAGTGTTACATTTGGATGGGCAGATGTTTCTTTTATTAAAAAAAAACTCTTAAAATCATGTCTATTATTTATTTTATTAATTTAGAGTGAGGGCAGAGAAACAGTTTACACAGAAAATCACTGAACCAAAGGAACTATTTTGCACCTTAAAAATACAGAACAATAAATGTTTGGGTTTGGGGCCCTGGCTAAAACTTAAATTTCAGTTTTTGCCCCCCAAGGGAAAAGATATGGACACCTCTGCTTCAAAAGCTTACTGTATTTTTGAGCATTGATTATTCTTAGTCTGCAGACAGTGTGCAGTGAGAGAATTTGTCTGAAAAAATTGTAACACAGAACACAATCAGTGCATCAATCTACACTTCCCATCTGCACAAAGAGAATGTGATGCATAACTTGACAAAATGGTGAATAAATGTGTTTTTCTTTTCCTTAACTGCCATTTAGATGTTTCTCATTCTTAGTACGAACACAGAGAACATGCAGTGCAGACTGCAGGGAAACAGTATAGCAGGCAGAACTGTACGTAATATAGAATGTGCCATAAACCCGCAGCTGATATTTCTGGGTCACTTATCTGCAGGGAGCTACGTACTTGCACTGTTCTAACCTGTCAGCTTATTATGTAACACATTGGCCTACTTTGCCCTATACGCTGTCTGTAATTTTCCACTCGGCCTATGCATTCCATGGGTTACCTATGAATGCAGGTGAAACTGACAGGATTTGAAGCTGGACTTTTTCAGTTGAAAGTGCTCTGGGTGCAGATGAAAAAGCATGAAGAAAAAGCAAGCTAACAGTATTAGAGCCAGACTCTGTTCACTTTCAGCTTGTACATTTTCCATTTTCACTTTATCCATGCCCGGACAGCTTTCACTTTATTTTTTTGAACTACATGCCACCAGTTGACAAGGAGAACAGAAAGAAGGACTACGACAAAAGCCAAGAGAGCATCAAAAGTGTTCCTGAAGAGCATGACTGTAGATACACTCCATCTTTTCACCAACAGGCCTCACTGCTGATCAGCTTGCTGAGTTGAGGCTTTAATGATCATAACAAGTACGATAATATTTACTAGTTAGTCAGTAGTACACAAGCAAGATGGTTAGTATAAGAATATTTTAATCATTTGAAGCATCTCTTTCTTTCTTTATGGTTTTGAAGTCACTAAACACACTTTTGAACCTGCTTGAGCTGTGTAGTCATCACAAGAAAACATCAAAAAACAACACTGTGCGTCAAGGTTACCTCACTGTTTCAGGGTGATGTAACAGCACACAGTTTTAATATGTATTCCTGAACTGCGTTACCACATAACAATACTCTGAAAAAAAATCAACAAATGATTAACAGGAAGTACAATGTTGCCAGGGAGACGCTGTGTTAGCTGCTAAACCAGTGTGGTTTCATGTTCTTTCACTCTTCTGTGGTTTCGGCACCTCTGAGTCCTCAAGTCATGCAGCATGTGTTTCCCTGTAGCTCCTGTTTGTGGTGTGACCACGAGCGACTTATGATAGTGAAGAAAAGGTCAAACTCTTCTGAATGGAAGGAAAGAAATGAAGTCATAAAGAAGTTTTTATATTCTCATGATCATCCGCGTACCATCATACTCAAAAATCCCATATATGTATGTAAATACAAGGGTACACGTCCACTGAGATTACGAATCTGTACATCACAGGGTTCATTTTTGCAGAGTTTAAACTGGTTTGTATGCTGTCTGGCACATTTTCTTCACTTAAATCCAGGGTTTTCAGCACAGAGCAGCACAAAAAAAAGATATTGCAAGGAAAAGCTCTGACCTGTGCTGATTCTACGAGACAGACTGATCAGACAGGAACGATAGGCATCTGACATTTGGAAGATGAAGCATCAAATAACTGCATGTTAAAGATTTCCTGTCCCTTTTTTTGCTGTTTAACCAAAGCTGAAGCTTATATCATGTTCATGTAACTGTGATTGTATTGATCATATTGATTATCATAAGCTGCAGTAAATGAAATTCAAAGCAAGAGGATGTGATTCTTCCTTTGTGTTTTATCGTTATGTGTTTTGAACATTTGGTTACATCACGTGCATGAGTGCATGCTGTCACGGTTGTGCACATGTGCTGGCCAGCCCTCCACATTCATTCCACTGAATCCACCAGGATGTGATGACATCATTGTGATCTGGTTTAACTTAGTTCTGACACAAAGGCTGGGTTGAACTGCAGGGATTAATTTTTAATCTTAATTCAGCCATGGTTTAACATCAAACTGTGATGCAAACTTCAAAACCAGCTAAATGCATATAAAGATCACATTAAAACTTCTCTTTGTTAAGTTTTCAATACAAAAACAAGATTAAGTTTATGTTTTTCTTTTAAAATGACAACAGAAGCACAATAAAAGCACAATAATCAAGTTCTTCACAGAAGTTTAAGGGTAAGACTCAATCTGTTTGATTTTAGTGATGCTACCGAACTTCTCCTCAGATGCTGGTTTAGCAAGGTAACATTTAAGGAGATGAACAGGTAGAGCAGTTTAACTCTCAAACATTTAAGTAAGGTATACAGAGAAGCCAAAAGCTAATGGTTTTTCCCCCTTCTTTTATGCAAGATGTCATCAAAAATTTGCAAGACTGTTCCTGTTGAGTCCTGTACAGTAATGTGCATGCATGTAACAGGTGCAAGCTATTACTTTGGTGAGTAAGTCTTCCAAGTTTCGTTGTTTGATCATCAACACCTGAATTTTTCACGTTTTTGTAAACACTGGGACATGTGCATTTGGGATTTTCTGACTCCCAGGCGAAGCAAAGTCTGCCAGTATCTCTATCAACAGGCCCAGGATTAACTAAATTTCATGTTGAGGATCATTATAGGATGATGAGTGTTGTGTCTAAGGCTTTGACCCAAGGGACCAAACAGAAGTCTTCACAACAGCAGTTTTCACTGTGAAAGAACCGCAGTCTCCACCAAAGAAGGCATCAGGCTTTCACTGGGTTTTGCAACTGGACTCTTCTAGATGACAACATTCAGAGGACATTAGATTTTGTTGCCCACAACTTCTCTTTTCTCCAAAATGAAGTTTGTTCTCTGGTTTGTAGACATTAACTCCAGATTCAGGTGCATGGTAAAACCACAAACACAACCCTAACCCTTAATTCTAAATCTGGACTTGCTCATTTTAAAACTAGTTTTGCTCAACTCTGATAGGAACTAATCTTGCCTTTAATTCATTATTTTTCGGTTCAGCACAGTCAATGAAGATGGAGTGCAATTTAAAGTTGTTTACTGGTTAGTTGTTAGTGATATAATTAGAAGAAATGAATATTAAAGAAAGACTTAAGTGTTTGGGTCAAAAACTTGGAGGGACCCCTCTTAGTCATTAACGCAGGGAGACAGAGTATCTTTTATGTCCATAAGGAAAAGGTTACCTCACCATGGGAGTTTCCCATAACACTAAAGATACAGCACAGAGACTCAAATATGTTTTAGCCTATGGCCTCTGTAAGCAATTAAACACACATTCTGGCACATAGATATTAAAAAATAGGAAACAAATCACTTAAGTGCATCAGTGTCACAGAGCAGGAGAGCCTTTGTCACCATGATCACTTTCATCTTATACAGCACTTTTATGTCAAAGTACTAATTGATAAGAAAATAAGAACATGTAAGTGGATACAGCTGGGTAGAAAAATGTTCAATTAAAAGTGGGGATGAAGGTGGTGAGAAAAAAAAAAGTAAATATTGCAGCTCACAATAAATCATCAGACTTGAACGGTGCACAAAAAGCCATCCATCACAGCAGGAAAAGGCCTCGTTGGGGTTGAAAGGTCGAAGGGCTGAGTTATGTTAGAAGGTCTCTCCACTCCCAGGGGAAAAATTTGACCGGTCCCCAAGTGAGACGAGACGAGGGTAGGGCCATCGCTTTTGTCTGCCAGAACTCGACCTATGGGTTTCCAGTCTGTTGCTATTGACCATATACCCGGAAAAAAAAAAGGTTGAGCGCAAGTGGCCCCGGTGTAACCCCTCGCCTGCTCTCAATCCTTCATCCTGAGTGATAGCTCTCTCCGCTGCATCAAGTCTTTTAATCCACACTCACTGTACTGCCTCACTTATATGTCAAAGTGAGAAAGTTGCACTATGACACTTTCCTGGTTCTTCACAGCTTCTTGGTCAATATTTCTCATCAGGTGGGGGTGACAAATGACCTCCAGATTATTGACCTTGTTGTGGTTATTGGCAAGAGGAGACAATGGCAGAATCTAAAGTCCCTGAAGTTCAATTTCTGCCCTGTGTTTCACATCCTGCCATTAAATATATCAGTTACTGCCACTTAATTAGACCATTACTACATTCCTGGAAGCGTTCCTGATGTCCGTGACGATTGAGGAGATGTAGCAGGAACTATGAAAATTTACAAAGTTTGTAAATGGCACAAACTGTGTTAACATAAGCTGGCAAGTTAAGGGTGATTTAAAATTTAATGAGCCTTTAAATTTTAATTCAAAATGTGATCCTATCTCGCCATGAAGCGCTATCTCGGTGTAACATGGCGTGAATGGAGCGCTGATAGCACCCGTGCAGTGGAGAGGAAGCAGAGGCGATGTAACTGAATTTGCATGCCGCTACCCAGGAAAATATTAAGCAGAAAGGCGGTTTTAATGAAGCGCTGACACCCTAATGAATGCTGTTCACAACACCCCCCTCCTCAACTCCACTCCTTTTACATGAGCATCTCTGGAGAAGTGGCCTTGAATTCTGATGCTTGATGATACTGTAACCGCATGACCGAGAGCTCCCTTGAAGGATGCCCGCCACCCCCCACCCCCCGCCATCCCCAAACCTCCTCTGTGTCAAAAGCCTCCTCCTCCGCATGCAGAGCCCACAGTCTGGGGGGCTATGGGGCAGGTTGTGCTTAATCAGCATTTCAAAGCCGCTCCACTGTCAATTATCTGAGGCTGCGTTCCCTCCAGTCTGCGCACAGGTCAATGTGTGGAACGTCTGAGGATGACATCACCCTCCCTCAGAGTGTTCAGCAGACACCGATAAAGAAGAAAAAGCAGCGCGGACTGAGCTTGATTTCTATATCTTACATTTTTTTATGTCTCTGATCGCTTTAGCTGAAAAAAAAAAAATCCTCCATATTGTCACTTTACCATAAAGCAGCGTCTTCGGTCTGACAGTCACCCCTGACTGGCATTCATGTGTAAAAGACAATTTAAAATTCCATCACTCAGTGCGCGAATATGTTTTATATTTTTACCATTAGCTCCAGATGTCATGAATAGCTTATTTAAAATTGCTTTGTGTTTGTTTTGCAAACAGGGGGCACATTCGCTATACTTTTCTGCCAGACTGTAGCATAATTCACTACTCACCCCATTTACTGCTGAATATGAAACATGCGCTCTGTATCAAGCTACTTCTGTCAGTGGGCTAGTGGAGTGTAGCTGGCACGCCACAGTTTTCTTGGGACTTGTAAAGAGGCAGGCTTTATGGTTTCAAACAGACATATTAAGGCAGTAGATCTTTCACATTACGGTCAAGGGAGTGTTGGAGCTGCTTGGTAATTTCCATACAAGCTTTTCTGTTTCCCACAGTTTTCAGCAGCTCCTGGATAGATAATCTCATTCCACTCGCCTGCTCTGTAGCAGCTTCAGATTGGGAGGACTCCAAAAAATGTTTTGCTTATTCAAAGTCAGACGTGAGGAAAACCAGACAGGGTGCAGCAGCTCTGTGAAAAACCCTCCCAACTGTTTTCTATGAAGCTGGTTATGACATAATATATGTTGAAAGTCTAATGGGCATTATGGACTCTGAGCTGGTTGAGATTAGCTGCACAAACAGAGCTGCTCTCGGGGTGAATCATCTTCACAGGTTGCTTGTCATAAGCTACAGTTTACATGGTAACAGTCTGACTTGTCCAGACAAACAATGCCAGTATCAGTGACAGCAATGTGTCGGAAAAGAGGGATTATCCCCATAATGTTCTCCAAGATGGTAAAAAGAAATATGTCACTTGTTATTATACATCTTTAATATTTCCTAACATTTTTTAAAGACTCTCTAGAGAAATATGGCACAAATAACATGAAAAATAGAGAGAAAGTTCAGAGACTGTTGAGTTATTTCAGATGCTGAGTTATGAGCAGCTGTTGCTTTTCAGAGTAGATTTCTTGAACAAACTGGTTTATTTATAACCACATAAATATTTATTCATCATCAATTTATTATAAAAACCTTATGTCTTAATATATATTGAATTGCATGTTTGTCTAATTTCATATTTATGCACCCTCAGCTAAGTTGCCATCTCCAAGGCTGTTATCTTATCATTTGAAATCAATTCAGTGTTTTAACTGATAGCAATATTTTTTTCAGTAGTTTTCAAATGTGACATAATACTTTCAAGCTAACTTTTCAAATATTTTAAGATTCTTAGGAATGAGCAGATAATGTGAAGTTAGCAAGTATTAAAATCAATTATCCAGCAATAAAAACTATGAAAGAAATAAGGCTGGGAAAGTTGAATTTGGCTCAGATGACTGAAACACACTTTCATCCAACACAAAACTTCTTGGGCAAATCAAACAGTACACATTTCTGATATAACAATATGCTATTACATTTGGTTATGTTAACTGTATATTTCAGGCCTACAAACCCATTTAGGATGAAAACGATGACAATTCTGTTGCTGGATGCCTGGGACACCTTAAGGTTCTCTGTGGTACCTGTGAAATGTCCAGCAGTTTAACAAGACAGACCATATAAACCTGAGCCACATCCCTCTGGAAAGACTTTCACAGCATTTCAGACTTCTACTTTGTTTGCTTTGTTCTGATTCATATTCACACACAGTCCAAAAGTTGCAAACTAATGTCATGCCTGAGTAAGCTGTTCACTCACTGGTTGGAAATATTACAGGGAAGAAAATGCTGAAAATGCTTCCTCCTCTTTCTTTATCTTTTACTTCTTTACTGTAAAGGTACCAAGGTTATTCCTTTGTCCTTGTTCAGCATAGGGTTGCAAACAAAGTAAAAGTTGTAGTCCTTTGAACATAAACTCAGAATGAAATAGGTCAAAAATTATAATAGAACAGTATATATAGTTATTTTATACATAAAGGTGCAATAAAAAAACTCATGAGACTGTTCCTGTTGCACACAAATGGAGCATTGCAGAGTGAAAGTGCAGGTAGCAGGTGCAAGCAGCAACTTTTGTGAGTGAGTATGCCAAGCCTTTTCATATCTACACAGGTTATGTGGATGACAAATTTTGATTCAAAAAGTCAGATTCTTCTGAATTATCACCATTGTGCAGGTTTAATATTTTTATATTGTTGAGTTTGCAATCATCAAGAATAAAACGTATGTCAAGATGATTTTTCAGAGTTGTGAGATCTTGTCTCAGTAGTGTATTACAAAAATCACATGTTACTCAAACTGAACTTCTCTAATTTAATTACATAATCCGTCCCTGTTGAAACAAGAAATTTTTGCACTGTATTTGACAAAAAGAAACAAAAACTGAAGTAGTTAATAGGTTTCTACCCACATTTTATCCCTTATTTATTAAATCATTCATTTTTTAAAATATTTTTCTTTTAATATTTTCCTCTCCTTTTGTTCTTGTAAATGTCTTTGTGTGCTTGACACTGTAACACATTCCTCCAGCAGCTAACATCTGAAGGCATTTAGTCCCACAAGTTTAACTTTTACTACAAGTGATGAAATACAGATATGCTCCTCTTGTTGGTGCTCTAATAAGAAATAAAAGATCTGACTGACACATAAGGTCTTATATTTAGCATAAATCTTGCAGAGCCTCTAAATGCGCAGCTAAACTTCGGCATGCTGTGGCACTAACCAGATGATATATGGATCACAAACTGTATTTACCATCTAAATTGCTTCTCCACAATGCCAAGATGATGACAAAGATTAATCGGCTAAAGACCTAAATCTTCCCCCCTTCAATATGGTGGCACATCTCGGGCCACACGTTTCCAACTTAAAGGCAGCATTTGTATTCCTGAGAAGCATCTTCCCTCGCCTGCTTTATGATATTACCGCCGGGAGACTGCAAGCAGGGGCCTCGTCTCCATGTGTGGGCTCCGATTCAACCATCATCCATTTCCCCAACTATCTTTTTATCATTACACAGTCTAATAAATCTGCTGTGTGCTCTGTGATGCCGCATCATAGATCAGACAAAGTGACCTGGGTCAGTGAATCGCCAACCACCAAGGTTACCCTCTCTTCCTCTCACTTTCACCTGCTGTTACCAAGAGAAGGTGAATATTTTTCATCTTTTGTCAGTTGGAAATATTCTCTGACAAAGTAATAACCTCTTCCACGTCCCCTTTGAATGTCTAACAATGTGTCTTCTAAAGGAAATGACAAAGGTGTACGAGCCACGGGGGTTGCATCGCGGTTGTTTTGATCCAGCAGGTCGCCATTGACAAGTGCACTTCAATGGAAGCAGCAGGTTGTTCTTTCCACTGTGGCTGCTTTGTACCAGGTTATGAGAGGATTCTTTAGTTGCCCACATCAAACACAAACAGCGTATTATCACAGTGTTGCAGCGCTTGAATGTCTGTGTGAGTGTGAAGGTATCCATGTTGAGGTGAGCTGTGCAACCTGCATGCTCTCCTGCAGATGGAGGATTAAAGAAATGCTCAAACTGGAGGCCAGCCAGTACATTTTGGTTTACCAATAGCGCCTTGGCAGAACTCACACACACTCACACAAATACACACAGTTGGTCACTTCAGTGTGAGATTGTGTGATTTTTCAACACATGCGATCCTGGCTTGGCAGCGCATGTCCGGCTGTCTCTCAGCGATCACTCATCTGAGGCGAGAAAATCAGCGCTGCCCCCAGAAACTCTATGCGCTGATTGGAGCCAGATTGGAACAAGGCCTCCAAATCAAAGGGACATGCTTGGCTACATTGTTGAGTCGAAGCGAACCTATAAAAGCCTGGGATTAACCATCCCAGACATTGGACGCAATGAAAGACCTCCCTATCTCTATCTTTCACACAAAAAAAGAGCTACAAAGCAGAGGAGTTACACGACAAAATCAAGCACATACCAGCACCTGGGGGGGGGGGGGGGGGGGGGGGGGGGGGGGGGGGGGGGGGGGGGGGGGGGGGGGGGGGGGGGGGG
>JAPZDV010000013.1:15395881-15416429 GCA_029814665.1 Acanthurus lineatus
ACACCAAAAAAAACACCCAAAACCCCCACAATGCCCCCCCCCCCCCCCCCCCCCCCCAACACCATCACCACCAGCAATCACGGTTCTTACAATGACACCACAGAGGAAGAGCAACCAGCAGCAAAGACCACTTGATGTATGGGCGCTTTGAGATATGTCCACATTCTCTTTTTAATCTGCCAGACATTCCACTGATGATGGGAATGAATGGTCTATATGTGTGCTCTAATGTACATGAGTGTGTGTGTGCAAATGTTTGGGGGTGCATCAATCCCATGAGAAAGGGTAATGACTGTGCTACTAATAGAGAATCATTATAAACAACTTTAGCAGATCAAAGAAAAGATGTATTCATTGAAGTCCGAGGAAGCAAAGGACGACCAATACATCAGTGTCCCTTTCAACAACTGTCCTTTGTGCTCTCCGTCTCCCCGAGCAATGCAACATGATGTTTCCCACAACCTTATAAACGTCCAAACTGGGCTTTAACAGTGAGCTCGTTAACTTTTATAGGTGTGTGTAAGATCACGTCCAATAAATTACAATAAACTGGGTTTGCATCAGGTGCGCAGAGCCTTACATGGAGAGATGGCATCTTTGTGACTTTTCCGAGAAGGCACTGTTTATGGAAGCTGAGCAAGTGAAGGCTGAGCTTTAAATGTCTCTTGGGTACACAGACCTATAAGACATTTGGACAAAAAGGATACGCTACGGAAATGGAATACCTAAATATGAGCAAATATACAAAAGTAATGCAGACTGACAAAAACCTCAAAAGTTAGAGATAAATGGAAATACTGAGAGTTAAATCAAACAAAACTTTTATTACTCTCTTTTTTACGGGAATAAACAAAGGGTGCATTTAATTTAACAGCCATCTCCTTTTTAAATTATTGTTTTCTAAATTATGTTTTTTTTGGTTGTGTATTTTGTCAATATCAATCAAACTAGTGTTGGTTCATTCATTTAAAAATAAATTGTATTGGTTTTTGCTAACAAACTCTTCAAATATAAACTGTGATTATGTTGATCTTTAAAAACAGGGACTTTTTTGGACATTTTGTGAAAACAGCATCTTCAGAGCCTACAGTGGTAGCAGACACATTAATAACTTCCATAGTTGACTGGAGAACATCACACTGTACAGCATATAGAGAAATATAGTAGCATATAGAACATTTCCCCACGTTTCAACATGCCCATGTAGGATTGTTTACGTACCGTCAGTGAGAAAGACACCTCAGTGCTGCATGTTATGCCAAGATTTTCACCACAGAGTAACTGACGTGCTGAGAAATGTATGTGGAACTCAAATCACAGATGGAGTAAAAATTCAGACCTCTGGCTGATCGACTCTGTGGCACTTTGAATTTCAGTGAAACTACTGTTTTTATTGCAAACCAACATGGATATAACACCAATCTAAATACTTGCATTGACAGTATCAGTCAAAACTAAAAAGTAACATCCCTTTGAAAACAAAAGGGGCATGACAGTAGCACTAAAATGAAAATTAAAATAAATCCATCTTTGTAATCCTTTAGACTGAAGAAATACACCAGTCAAACAAACACAAAGGATATATTTATATATATCAGTTTAACTTCAATTGTCTGCCATTTTTCATTGTCCCCAGAGCTCAACTCTACCTTTGTCATGATCATGATGCAAAATCCCTGCAATGCATCACTATTGCAAAATAGTATTTGTCTGCATTCCCATGTGGAATGGAGAGGTGCAAAGATCTGTGATAAATCCCGTCCTGTCAAGTGTTGATTTACAGGTCAGGTATATGCATCTGTGTATTTCTGCATGAGCGCATGTGCCGGCATTTAAAGTGTGTGAAAATGCCTGTGGTCATTTTTCATCTCTTAGATTAGTTTGTGTGTGGGTGTGGGTGTGTGTGTGTGTGTGTTACAGCATGCATGTGTATGCATGCAGGAGTGTGAGAATATTTCCTCCTGGCCCTCACCAAGCCCGTATCTATTTCTTTCCTCGTTACTTTTAATCTTTGATTACCATGCTGCAGTTTCCCAAAAATCCTCTAACGGTTGAGTGATTTAGTGTTATTATTTTCCTGCTGTGTCCTGTCCGAGCACGGGGCTAACTGGCACCAGGAACTGTTAATTACTTAATTATGGAGATAAGAAAATGGTCACGAACAGAATTGGCAATGATTAATGCAAAGTCTTAGGGGACTTTTTTCTCTCTCTTTCTCACTGGAATTCAGTTTTTAGATCATGCTGTGTACACATAAACACACTCGAAAACATTCACACATTTTAACTTGTTGTTTTAACATCAGACCTCTGTCTCTGCTTCCAATATACATCTCTTTTTCTTCTTTTGTCTCTGCCCATTAACATTCAATTGAAAGTGCTGGGGGGGTTGGGGGGTACATGAATAGCAACCGTAGATTCATCATGTTTTTTTTTCTCTCTCTTTCTCTTCCCTCATGAATTATGGAGCGCCTCCATCGGTACATTTAGTCGAGCTGCTAGTAAATTAAATGCAGTGTGCCACCATGCCACACAGGAGCAAACAGGCCAGAAGGGATACTGTATGTTGGCTGGTGCATCTGTGGCCAAAACATGCAAAAACCAGCGTTTACGGGCAAAACTTCTCAGGGAAGTAGAAGTTAAATTAAAGATTAAAGATGTCCTTTTTCCTCCATTTTCTTCAAATCTCACAGGCAAAAAAAGTAGCCCAGATATTACAGCTATCAACAGCCAAGTGAGTCTATTCAACATGACAGATCATATAGTGATGATGTAAGCATGATAATAGCAATATTATTCAACACGGAGCATGTTGTAATGCAAAGTATTTGACCTGAGGGCAGAAGAGAAGTTATGACTGACTTCTTAATGGTACGTTTCAGACATGATATCCACTTCAGCTTGTGGTGCACAGACTTCACACTGCTCCATATTTCTCTCCCAGAGCAGGCATGAATGGGGGTGCAGGCCCTCTTCTTGCCCCCTGATTTATAGTGCTGTGGTAGTAAAATGGCAGACTAGGATAACATGGGTGGTAATAAATGACTGTAAGACAGCGACTAGCAGCTGTTAATGCTTCAGCCATTAGACTGAAAAATGAAGGGCGCCCGTGATTTCGTCAGATTTATACATTTTCACTATGCCAGGCATTAGTGCATGTCATTGTAAAGTGGCAATCCATATATGAGCATTAATCGTCTGCTGTGCAGTTTGGTTCCAGTCAAAATATTCTGCAGGAATTTTTTGAAGAAGCTAGGTCTATATTTATCAGGCAGTTACCAATTACTCCTAGAAATTGTGCTGAAAGTGCAACTAGGACTATAAACACTCCCACCTCGAAGCAGGACTTGAGTGAGTTATTTACAAAGTTTCCTCCACTGACTTTCAGAGTGTTGCTGTGAGAGTCTAACTGGGTGTTTGATGGATGGTTGATAGCAGTTTAGTCTCTGTGCGTTCAGTGAACAGACTGGTCCCGTACATGTTAGCCTGGAGCATAGATGAGAGGTGGGGAGGTGGTTAATGCAGCTCCCACTTACACAAACAAAAATGGCTGCACTTAAATGTTGTGTGCACCCTGCAGTTTACTGCATGCTCGAGAAATCTCTGGAGTGCTGCTGCATGCAACCCCTTTCACGTTTAGTTAGTTGTTGATTCTTAGTAAATACTTCTAAAACCTAGACTCCCTGCTTGTCAAGTCAAAATGCTAGGTCTTTTGTTTAAACCCATGTTAAAATCAGAAATAAATAACATTTGTGTGAAGGATCAGGAGTTGTTTACAGGCACCTTTGACCACTGAGCCTTTTTCCATTTGCATGGTAGCGAAGAAAATGTAGCGAAAGTAATTATATATACAAAGTAAAACAGCTGATCATTACTGATGGCTGCACACGCTCTGTCATGTGCTGGCTTGTTAGTTTAGTTTTCATTTGTTTCTCCTAGTGTTTGTGTCTTGAACATCCTGTTTTATTTTAATAATCCTTGTCTTGCGTCTGTCATTTGAACTCATCCTGTCAAGTTTCCCTCCTTTTGTGATCACCTGCTCTGCCCTAATGTGCTTCACCTGTGTTGATTGCCCCACCTGTGCCTCATTGCTCCCAGTGTGTATATGGCCTCATTGTTTCTCCTTTGTCTTTGTTTGTTTGTCTGTTGTCGTTCTCTCGCTCTGTCTTTGTTTTCTGGTCTTGAATCCACTCCCTGATTTTGTGTCGTACTCTCTGCCCTGCTTGTTCATCTTTTACTGACTGCTTAGTTGTTTAATTTTCATTTTCTGTTTTTTTTTTCAAAGTTTTGGATTTCTTTGTTCAGCTTTTTGCACTCATGATTTTTGTTTTGTGTCAGGCTTTTTTAAAAAAAGCTTGCTTTTAGTCAATTTATCCCTGAGTCGGTGTTTTGCTCTTGGGTCCTCTTCTGTTTAACCCCTGACACACTAAAGAAAGATAGAGCTGACATTGTAAGCTTTGTCTGAATACGTTGTTTTCTGAAGGGAATAATAGTGCTGCGTCTTGCACACACCCATGCAGCTATGATGATACAAACCATCTGTGCACCGCTGAAATCTACTCTCTACACATGCTTTAAGGAATAAAATGCAACAGCAGCAACATATATAAGCCTTAAATAAAAACAAGAAAAAAAACCAAATCTACATCAGTTTAAATATATGCTATTTTGATTATTTCTTTCACTGTACAATGCAGTCAGAGATCCTTTTCCAGTGGAATCAGAAGCTGATAACATTGCTTTCTCTATGGTCCAGACTAGTTTGACAAAAACAGTCATTTTGTTTTGCAACACACAGGCGTTGCTGGTCTGCAGCAACCTCAATCGGTTAGTTTGTGTTATTCTATGATTCCTTTATTTAAGGGTTAGTTCCATTTCACCAACTTTATGCGTCCTGCCAGGGAAACCATTTTTGTAGTGTCACCATCCAGGCAAAACAACAAACAAGTAGGCACTGTGGCCTTGAACAGCAGCGGGGGTTTAGGAGAATAAAGAGACGGCACAGTGGTGATAATAATAAAAAAAAAAAGGATAGGACATGTAGGTTTGCTTTACATGGCCAAGGACAATTAGCAGCTTCATTGAGCATGGCCAAAACAAATACCTTCCAGTCACCTCCCTCCTTCCTCATTTCCAGATGACTGGGCCCAAATTCTTATTCAGTGTCACAGAGGACACCAAGGACCAATACCTCTAGTAAGGAATGGGAAGAGCTGTAATTATAAAGGGATTGCCTCAAGTTCAATTGGCTTTGTACACACCATTTCATGCTAAACGGACATACGAGGTGAATTACAAGGAGCCTTTTAACTCCACGGTGCTGAGAAAAGTCACAGCTTCCTGGCGTTAAGTTGGACTCAGAATTGAGTTGTTTCATTTTAACTGCAATGAAGTGCTGCGCAAGATGTCATTTGCACACTTTGTAAAAAGGCAGTGTGTTTATCTGACAGGATCTGCATTTATATCTGAACACAACTGAAAAAAGAGAGAAACGCTTTGATGTTTGGAAAAACAAAGCCTCCACCAATATTTTTCAATGATAAATGAAAACATGGTTTTCTTTCAAACAGGCTTCTTTATAGGGCAGATATGGCCGAGTCAGACAATCTTTATGCATTGATTAAAGGCTGTTGATGACGGTGAAACAGGCTGGATAACTTTTGTAGAAATGGTCTTTGAGAGATGACTATGAAAGCAGATGTTGGCCTTTCATCTCTGCATCTGTGTGGGCCCATTACTGGGTTTTTGTGAAAAATAATGACTGTGCCTTCCAGTATGATGAGCACTTTTTAAGTGGACCTCATTCTTCATGACCTATATCCATTGTCTTACCCTGTCAGCAGTGGGAATAGCACAGCCATTCATGTCCCATATCAAATACAGAGTCAGGGATATTTTTGCCATAAAGCACACATGCCACTTCAGACTTGATACTGAATATGTGCCTCCTATGAATTGTTGGATTTGCATGAATATTTATGGAACCATAGTGGGAGTTACAGCATGTGAGGTAATTACATTACAGATAGAGAGAATGGATGTGAGTCATGGCATATTTTACAATCTCATGTACAAATTGGCCATTGTAGTAGATATATAAAAAGCCTCCTTGAATTAATGGCTTCCAAATGAGCTTGGTAAGCAAAGTGAAGGATTTACTTTGAACCAATCTAACCATCGATAGCGCTGTGTTTCAGTTTTTAAGCCACATTCCACTTTGTTTTGTACAAAGGCAAAGTAGGATAAAGTGCATCCCATTGCTGCATTCACATATAATACCATCCTTTGTGCAATTTGACAGGATAATGTTGCATTTATGTGGATCACTGCTGATGATACTCAAACGAGAGCGGAATCATCGTTGCAAACTTCCCTCTAATGCGCCCATTACTTTATAATGACGCCGAGTGTTCAATTTCACAGTGGTGGCATGAATTTGTAATTACCACATATAGATTTCCCAGTGTTTCCTGATTGCAGGAGAAACATACTGTACTCACTACCGCCCCGGGTCCAATAACCAGATGTGGAATAGTCTCCAGCTTGCCAGCAGCATCCCTCCCAAATGAGCTTCAGTCGGCTCCGATGGGAAGTGTTTTCCAGTTAGCTATCTTGCAGCGATCAATACTCCACCTCCTCCCATAATGTTCAGAGAAACCCAAACTTCTAATGAGGGACTTTTGTAGCCATGTTCCCCAAGCCTCGTAATGCATGCGGTCAATATGAGAGAGGATCTGCTGGATGAACTCGAGAGGCAGGAGAGAGAGAAGAGACAGAGGGAAAGGCGGTGGCAGTGTTCAATAATAAGCCCTAACGGTCTTGCAGACTGGACCTGACCCAGATACAGTTTACCTCAAACTGTCTCGGTACGCTATCTCTGATTTTTCATCTTGCTTGATGAGGGGCTCTGGTTTTCTTAATCCACGGTGAGGGATGAAGCACATTATGCCAGACCTCAGTTTGTCAAAACCAGATTCGATTTTTGAAAAGGTTAATGGCTATGCTTGCAAAAATCCAAGGCAAAATGTTTTGGATGAGGCCTTTCTGATCACAAATGGGCTAATACTGGTGGTCCAGGTTTGGATGTTTCCCGTTTCCTGATGACCTTTGTCAGAAAAGAGCTGATTAAACAGAAGGCAAAGTCGATGCCGTAGGCAGACAATGCAGTCTTTAAAGGATGAAGGCCAACTTCATCACTCATTACTGCAAAAACTTTCCCCTGTGTGTCTAAAGCTGCCAGCCGAGTAGAAGGCTACAGATTTCAGGTCAGATCAATCTAATATAAAAGACAATAGCAACAAAAGTCTTAACCACATGGTGATAAAAATGTATGCAGAGGTTATCTTATGAAAGACTAACTTTACAGCCTTCTTTGCAGCTCCTATAATGTACGTAAGCACTGTGTTGCTTTTAGCTAAATGCTATTGTCAGCATGTTGAAATGATCACAACAATGACTGAACAGATGGATGATGCATTCCTACAACTGATCAAAAATGAAGCCAACATGTCCCTGTTACACTATCATCTTGCTCCGTTAACATCATTTGGAGCTGATGCATCAAGGTCCCATCCAACAGCTGGTTAGGGTTAGCTGTCCGTGTCATATTCCCTTTGTAGCATCAAACAACTAATTGAAACCGAAATCAACACTTTAAGGTACATGAGCATGACAGCAGCTACCTTAAATGACAGAAGCCTTTGGAGAAACATTTGATTTTTAGTTTGGCTCATGTCCCTTCTGATAACATGGAGGAATATATAACCTATACTGCAACCAGCCACCGGGGCTGTCTGTGGCTAACAATGATAATGCTAACATGCTGATGATTAGTTGGTATAATGTCTTCCGTAGTCACCATTTCATTATGGTTAAAACTTGGCCAGTATCAGGCAATTTAAAACTTACACCAGATAGACTGTCTGTGGGTCCCAAATAATGTGCCAATCTGTCCAACAGCTGCTGGGATTTTTACTTTTACTGGGGAACATGAATGTCTTTGAAACATTTCTGGCAAATCATCAAATAGAGGTTGAAGTGTTGACCAAAATAGTAAGCCAACTTATTGACAATGTCATCTCTTGAGCCAACTTCTAGCTACAACCAGGGTTATTTCAACTGGGTCACATTTGTAAAGAGTCAAACTCACAGGTCCAACTTCAGTTTTACTAATTGGTATTTTCACCATAGGCAGCATAATCTGTTGTGGTCTGTTTACACCATTTTAGAATAATCAAACAGTTGTTACTAGCCGCATCTCTAGTCTGCTGTCAAGAAAGTTGGCCGATGAATGAAAGTAAAAATGCACACTGTCAGCAACTAATAGAGATTAACTCAGTGCACCTCAGAGAGTGTCCTTTTCCACAGAATAAATGAGGAATTAACAGCTCCTTCAGACAAGGTACCCCATCATTGTAAATGTTAAGCTGAGTTTAATGCAGCCAGGTTGATACATTTTGCAAGTCTTAGCGTATTAAAAAGAGATTTAAATGAGTTTCGTTGATCAAACTGCTGGGAGCCTTTGTTCACAAGCCCATGATTTATTCAGAGACACAGCGCTCGGACCGTCACTATTTTCTCTGTCGTGTTGCGAGCGTGCGTTTCGTCGGCGGGGTTCATTTGTGTTGAGAAATGCCATCTGGCTCGGGCAGGGAAAGCTCTGTCAGAGAGGGAGGGGGAGGAAGGGAGGGGGTGGCCACAGGGGAGAAATAATATGTGTGTGTAGGTGCAGCATCTATCTATTGACCTCAGAGGGCTGGAAATGGACTACAGACAAATTGGAATATTTTGAAATAATCTGTCACCTCTTGGAAGTGTGAACAATATCCAGGGGAAAAAAATGCACAGTGTTTTGAAAATGAATAGCAGGGTCACGATACAGTCTACTGCTTGAGATGTAGTTTAATGGGCTGCTAAAACCATTTTCTGTCTGAATGTTAGCTAAATGTTACACTTGATGTCAGATTCATACTCAGAATGAGTCTACAGATAGCTAAAAAGGTTGGAAAATGAAGCTCATGAGCAGCTGTTGTAATAGTCATTGCTACAATTCAAGCCCTTTAAAAACTCTGATGTGACACATACAGTCCATCACTCTCCTGTCTGTCTTCAACGCAATATATGATGTAAGGTGGCTCCTTTTTCTTCCCATCTCTGTTATTACTCTTTGCTTGGCTGCCTGCCAATGGCTCGTGTAAACCACAGTTGTCCTTGCTGATGTACTTTGCTATTTGGTGTACAAACAAAAGTGACAAATCCCCTCAAGTCCAAAAAGGGCCATTATCTACTGCTTCTTATGCGGCGCAGCATCCGTCTTTTTACGACCACATTATGTGTACTCACATGAAACATGTTTGACTGAGGAATGATGAATGGCATTCAATACCAACTAGATGTGCCGAAAATGTGGCAAGGACAAACAATACGGCGCTGACTGGTATTGAAAATTTAAATCATTAATGTTGGGTTATGTTCATGCAGCTTTACGATCCATCACATGTCCTCTGGGAGTCATTGATTATAAAAAACATGATTATTGGTATTGGAACAGCATTGTGCACAACATTATGCCTAAGTACAGAAATTATACTGTGGCTGTGAATAGAAACTGGAATTGTATAATTTCCACAAGCACTGCATTGGTTAATTCTACTGTTCATGCAACAGTGAGAATGTTGGTTACATTTGTGGAGACCATAGAAGACAAATACTATTTGGCTTTAAGTCTAAACAAGTCAAAATGGAAATTAATTCTGACAGTTGTTATGTTTTAAGTTGGTTAAGAAAAAGCATAAGTCATGTACATATTGACTGGTAAATTGCTTTTCAGCTTTCTTTCATTCAGTGAAATTTGTCCAACAGAAAGCAAAAAACCATGTCCTTAGTTCACATGGCTATATTTGGAAACACATGTTTCTTTCTGAGACCAAGTGAGGCATATGAGAACATCATCTTTCCCTTCGACCACCCCTACTGTTTTTATCTTTCTTTCCTCCCGAGTGATACCGTGTCTTCTGCCTCTCTGCACAGGTTAACGGAAAGTTGAGACTGAGTTCAATCAATGTTCCAAATTACCAGACGAAAGACGATGGAGTGGCCCATTACTATGGCTGACCCACTTAGGATCCGGTCATAAAAGCCAAACAAAGTGTGTTTCCATCCAGCCTTGGAAAGCCATGTTTTTGAAAGCAGAACAAGTTTTTCTCATTACTGACTTGTCTGACTAAATCCAGGCTGAGAGTATCAAGCATGAGCAACGGAAAAACTTAATAACAAGCAGATCAAAAATAGTGCCACTGAATCATATTTACTCATTACATCATGGCTTTTCCATAGTTATTCTTCTGTTTTTATGTTGAATTAATATTTTGGTACATGACGAAGCTCATGTGACTTAATGGTTTCTTAGATCTTTTTGAAAGACCAGTGGAAATTTTATTTAACACAGATAAAATCAACTCCTTGGGTTGTTTTTCCACCAATTTGCTCTGGTGCTAGAACTGGTTCCATTTAGGATTGGATCTTTAGTTATATCTACTGAACCGGCCTGCGTTTACAAGCCAGTTTTGTTTGGAACAGTTACAATTAATAGATGTCTTTTAACAAGGGGTGTCGCACAATCCATAACTACTGTATTTTTTTTAAATTTGACACACCCACTTCAGTTGTATCTGTAGCTTACAGAGGCTACAACTTCCATTTTTTTTGTGCAATCTTACATGAATGACAGTAAATGAACCTTTCTACCTTACTGTTAAAAACTAAAACTGAAATGTTTTTAATTTGCAGAGTGTTGCCTAACAATTGTGTTTTTATTTTGAAAAGTTTAGCAAACAAGCATCAAAATTTCAATGCAGTTGTAGTATTTCTTGTGTTTTACAAAAAAACCCAACCTGCTTGAATTATGAAACTGAGGCACATTTCGCTAACATAACACACTCAGGAAATGCATTAGTCTTTGAATGAGCATTTGCAATGTTCATCTTCAAACTTGTTGGGGTTTGAAGTTGTTCAACCACCAGCTTCAGAAAAAGTTTGTGCACCACACAGTAATTAGAAAACACTGTGTTAGAGATCAAAACAGTAACTGGAAGCTTCTGCAACTTTCTTTACCACACACCTACACTCTTATGCACACATTCTCACCCTCATCTGATAACATAAATATGACAAATGCTGTAAGATGAGAGGCAGTAAAGTGATGTAACGAGGTCAAGAAAAGTTGAGCTGCGTGCGTCATTAACATGACATGTTGGTACATGCTGTGGTTGGTGACTGTAGTCTGACGATTCCCATCAGGTATCTGATGGACACAGATGAGCAGAATGTCAACAAGTTGAGCAAGATTGACACAAATGAGCAAAAAATGCAAATTGCATATTATTTTTAGTATGAAAAAAACATTTTCTGCATCTTTGGAATATTTATGTTCGCTGACATCAATGAGATGATAAAGCCATGATTTTTTGATAATTTCAAAAATTGATGCAGTCTGTCTAATTAATCTATTCCAGTGTTACTTGGCTGTTACAAATCAGCAGTCCGGCTTGTGCTCCTACATGGAATGATGCATTGGTGGTGTTTCAGTTTCTGGTATCAGTTTGCATCTCATGGTACCAGTTTTTCTCACTGCTTGTGAATAATTTCAATACTTGTATTTCATAATGAATGAAAAACTGAGACATTGCACCCTATGGCTAATGAGTATCCAGTGTTGAAGACATCTGCATCAGGGCATGTAGAGTGTAAGACCAGCCGGTTGTGTGGGGGTGCAAGATGGCACTGAACTGTGCATGTGTGTACAGGGGGATTGCAGTGCCTCATTAGGCTACAATCTCAGAAAAATAAAACCTCAGGCAATACTGAGACAATCTGGTCCTGGAGGAACATTGATTTTGGTGCGAAATGAATTGATGCTCAAGGACGTCATAAACAGGGAAACATATGTGCAGGCATGTGCACGGAGTCAATGCTGAACTCTGTCCACGAGAGGCAAGCTAGTCAGCCATAACGTACTCTGGTGTATTTTTACAGAACAGCAGCAATAAACAAAGGTTTATGTAGACTCTTATTAGCAATGTTAGTTATGTTTTTTTTTTCAATGATAAATACCGGAAACACAAGTGACATTTATTATGATGTGGTCCCCTGGATGACTATGCAACACAGGATATTGTCTTAGTACAAACAAAATTGGACTTAAAGGACCAGATGTCATACAATTTTAATCCCACCCTATATGCTTTGTATTAGGTATGGAGCAGTGCTTACCTTGGGGGCATGTTCCATGAAACCAGTCCTTGTAAGTCATTCAGTGAGAAGCTTACTCATTCGTATGCTAATGTTATGGGTTAATATTTGTTCTCTGATTTGCAATAACCCAAAGTCCACCTCCTCTAATAAGCCCAATGAATAATGCACAATGCTTATACAATGTTTAGAAATGCATATCTTTGGAGATGAAAATCTCGACCAACCTTGGGTGAGTTAATGGGAAGAGACTGTTCTCCCTGGAGGACGTAAAAGAGGCTCAGTGAAGTCCGGTAAACACTCCAGCCTCTCTAATTTGAGAGGTGAAGCCCAATACTTAGAGCTTAAAAAACTAACAGTGTCGTGTATCCGTATCTGCATCTTTATGGATTAGAGATGAGTCAGTTGAGTTGAGTTTAAGAGTTAATCTGTTTTTGTATGTGGGAATTATTTATGTATTGAGTTTTGGCATTAATTGCGAAAAATGCAAGATCAACTGTCAGTCAAACAGTGGCAAGTGTTCTTTCAGTTTAAGTGTTGCTGAATTTCTGTCTTTTTTTCTCAACCACACTGTTTATCACTCTTCATGCTCGCTGCAGAGCTTCGCTTTTGTTTATTCTAAGCAAACCGCATTTTATAAACATAAAAAGCATGTAGCTTGGATGCAGGCCATGAAGTACTTTAAAAGTCATTTTGAGAATTTAAATATTGGCATGAATGTGGCCTGTGTTCGAAGACTAAACAAGGATAAAGTGACTCTGCTCAAGAATGGCAGCTGAGTAATACTTAGTATTATAAGAAGGTTCATCTGGGTATCATCAGCATGAGAGTATAGGAATATCAGTGATGTGTGGTGTTCCCAAAAACAGGTGTTTGGAAGGAATGAAAAAGGACCAAGACTTGAGCTGTGTGGTACTCTAAGCACAAGATGAAATGATGAGACATAATTTCTTATGGGGAAAAACATCTTTCTGTTATTTAGGTGAACAATACACAAATTTAAAGCAGTTCCAGATATTTGCAACAAAGACTTTCATTATACCAGTCAGTGCGCAACAGTGCTTATATACTGTATATGTATATGTACATAAATGGCTGCAATCAGGTCTAGTACCATAAAAAAACAAAGCTCACACATTCATCAAATCAAATCATGTTTCATCACAGGCAGGTAGCCTGTCTACCTAAGTTTTTTCTTCTTTTGTGAAAAGCAATGTTCACATTATATTTACTTGGCAGAACAGCATTCCACTGTTACATGGTTATATTGGCAAAAAAAAGTTCAGAGTAGGATTTTTAAGTTATTACTGATTTCAAAATGAAAATGCTGTAATTGCTTTTGTTGTTGTTTGTTGTTGTTTGTTGTTGATGTTTTTTGTTGTTTGTTGTTTGACTGTTGGCTGGTTGTTTGGGAGTTAATGTGACATTCTTATTGATTAGTTCAATTAGTCAATTATTCTAGGAATCATGTAATATTAACATTTTTTTCTTTTTGATTGTTCATGCACTGAAACATTTGTTGGCTTGTTTTTTTTAAATCTGAAGATTAAAGCACATCTGAAATTATTATAAAATTTCAAGAAATTGAGTTACATAAACAGTGTCTCCTTTTTAAATATCTTCAAAATAAATTTAAGCATGAGTTCAATTATTGAAACATTATGTGTCTCATTTCTGAGATCTTTCAGTGCAAATCTTTTAATTTGTATTTCTTGGGTATTTTCAGCACTCTCTTAAAAAACCTTGAGAAATGCCCAATTTCCAAATTTAATTGAATCAACAATATATGCAGCCCTCTTATATAATTGAAAAACCTGCAGCAAACAGCATAATATCACAGCTTCAACGCAGGCAAGCAGCAGCTCTAATACACCCCCCCCTTCAACTACAATCCTCCAGCTATGGTTCAGCTGACTTCAGAATCACTATCTCTGTTTCAGATGCATGTTTTCATCAGCTCGCCACATGTTTACATCACATACATCACTCAGCCGGTGGGAGTTAGGAAAGTTTGGCACCAGCTCAGATAAGCCCCCCCCTCCTCCCTTCAACAGATACACTCCCTCCTACAAGAACACATTCCACCCTCCTCTTGGCGAAAGGATACCCATCTGCCCTGCAGCCAAATTCCAGCCATGTTTTAAGGGAACGTAGCATTCATCTTTAGCGAGCCTCCCCTGAGAAGACCCCAGCCTTCCCCCACCGGGGCCAAAATCTCTACAAATTATTGAGGGAGCAGACACTGAAGGCTTTCTTTTAACCTCTGACAGGTATCGCTGGGCCGTGATCAAGATGTTAATAAAAGAGACAGAGCTGTGTGACACAACAGGGATTGGGAGGGTTTCAGAGGTGTACATCTTCTGGATGAACAGGCCTTGTTACATCAGCCATGTTTTGACATCACATATTGTTGAATATTCATCGAGAGACATGATCATTTAGAATCAAAATAATCATTCAAAACAACAAATGGAGGTGATTCCTGTTAGCGCCCCTCTGCATGATACATTTGTGGGTACTCAACCCCAAATACCTGTCTTTGTTTTGTAATTAGAGGACAAAAAATATTGAGGGGGAGCTCAGGAGAGAGGATGTGTACGAGGCACTGCATTCTTCCCAGCGCTATCAAGCAGGCATGAGAAGATGTCAGAGAGAGTGCCTGAGGCTGCTCTGGTATGGTTCATTCTTATCTGCACAGATGAACCCTTCTGGCTCCGACCTGGCAACCATCAGCCAGCTCCAGCGCTGCAGCACAGAGTCCTCTAATGAAAGAAGTGCACATCAGTAGTGGAAGCACTCACATGCTGCCACCACACATTAGGCAGCTTTCTGTGAGGCAACAGGAAGCAATCATTCAAATTTATGTCTATATAAACCAAAGACAATTTTAAATGTCTCTTAGTATTAATGATCTGTATTTTCTTTTTATCTCTTGGGCAGTGGGGGAAAATAACCAAGTATATTTGCTGAAACACTGCACTTAGGAATGATTTTTGGGTACTCGTAGGTTACTTTATTATTTTCATTTTCAGCTCTTTACACTTTTATTTTGCTACATTTATTTTAAAAATATATTTTCACATAAAGGGACATATGCAGCTATTAAAAAAATCTGTTTAAGGTATAACCAGTAGCGTCAAGCCTTGCAGTCATACAGGAAAGAACAGTCGAGGCCCCTTGTCAAAATTCCTATGAGTAGCTTGCAGTCCCAACAAGGAGCTATGTCCCTTTTAGGTTTCTCAGACTGTTTCATTTAATTACATGTTTAAGTAACTTTGCTAAACAACACAAACAATTAAAATCAAATTGACTTGTATCAGAAGCAGAACTTGGTGGTTCTTTTTTCTTGCCCTCATCATTCTTTGACCTCTCATGCTAATCTTATGACTCTTCTGAGGAGGCCTGAGCCATAGGTTGGGAACCACTTGAATAATGTAGCCTTGTATCTAAAGAAGTTCAAACCAGCTGCATAAATGTCAGCCAAGGGCCATCCTTCTGCAGGACAAACAATTTTTACTTTTGACATTTTGACATTTTTTTATGTCATGCCTCTGTACCTTTTACATAAATGGGATTTTGAATAATGAATTTGATTTCAAAGTAAAATATTTTATGAGGTGGTATTGAAACTTTAACATAAGTAATGGATCTGAATACTTCTTCCATCACCAGTGCTGCTATCTATGTATAAAAGCTTGCAAGTCTGGTTTTAGATATGAGTGCATCAGTGTATTAAAGTGAGCACATGTGAGATTTACAGCTTCATGTTAGACTCTAGTCAAGCATTTTGTTTTTCCTCACATCTTGCATGCAGTGCAGCACTTCAGCTCCTGTTGTAAGTAAAAGGAAAGAGGCGATGAAATCATTTCCTGTTATCGCCTCACTGTTTGGTTTCCTGGCAGAGCAACAGCGACATTGGAGAGGACGACTTCTGAGAGCTGCTTTGATCCTTGAACCCTCTTTCCTAATAACTCTCATCACATACTGTAGATGAAATGTTAGATTAACTCCTTACTCATAATGAGACTGTGCTGTCAAACCAGACGCTCTTATTGATTGATCTAATGAAACATTTTGTCAGTCATGGAGGTCTCAGACAAATCAATCAGTCTTGAAGCCCATTAATCATGAATATCTGACTTTGCTTGGGTTTGTCATGATCATATTTGCATCAACAAGCTTTTGCAGCCTCTTTATCTAAACTTCACAATGTTGAAAAAGCTTCACAAAGCAATATTCACTCATACATGAGCTTCTGTTATACAGTCATCAATGACAAGAAACTCCACATCCATGTATAGTCTAATATAGTGGATCCATACTCAGTATATCAATATTCTCTATCTGGGCCCAGTGAAAACATTGTATAGGATCAATGAGTTCAGCCTCTAGCCCTGAGATGTTCTATTAACAGTTTCACACAGCCATTTAAATCAGTGGGAGGAGATCGATCCAGAGTCATCCAGTGTATCGATGATGTTGGTTTTTATGACTGGAATGATAGTATGAGTTAACACAGAAACAGTCTATTTAGTGGCTCTCTTGTTGCTAGAAAACAGTTACCAGAAATAGCACATGCTGCAAAGTGTTAAAAAAACACACACACATAAATAAACAGTACATGGAGGTGATAAAATACATAAGGGAACTACAAAAGGTGATATGTGAGTCCATTCAGTTATAGCAGGATTTGTGTGTTTGGCTGTTTTGAGGGTAAACATCTTCTTAAAACTGACAAAGTATCTATTTCAATGCCAAAAAAAACTAAAAGTAGCAAGCATTGGCTTTAGATTTATGAGGTGAAAAGTCTCTAAAACAACATTTAGTACTCAAAGTGTACTTCCAGTGTAAATATTCAGCCCAAAACAGTAAACAAAAAGTTAACAACTAACTTTAAACTAAGGAAAGCATTTAGAAGCTAAACATCCAGATTTATTTTTGAACAAATATTATTAATGAAATGAGAAACATGCTAGATGCTATTGTGCTGACCTTTTTTGTTTTACTCAAAAATGGATTTTAGAACATAAGACTCTTTCATTAGTTTCTATCATTGTCATTATTAAAACATGTGCAGCCTGTGAGCTTCTCTGGTTTTGGAAGAGTTTGAGAACCACTGTCTAAAAAAAAAAAAAAAAGAATTATTGGAGATTTGGTGTAATCATGCAAACTCTCACACTTTGTACTGACACGTCCGGTTTTTGTGCTGGAGGTTTCATGTTACTTTGCCTGCAGTTGACTTTGTTAAGAACCAAATCCTGCTTGTCCAATGGATGTTTAAATCTCCGATTTTAGGAGAGTGCAAAAGCAGCTCTCTCCTCAAAAGAGGAATGTGAAAACACCTCTCTTGTGAAAAACAACCCTTTTGGGTGGAGGTGATTCTCTACCAACATTACAGTGACTAATTGAGTACCTAATCATAACACAAATAGTGTAAATCTTTCTTTAGATGCTATATTTTCAATAAAAATGTCACTGAAGAGGCAACATGTATCTTTTTATATTTGCTCTGATAGTGCAAAGCTGTAACTCTTAGAGGAAGATGTGGTAAGATGAGATCCACGTTGCATGAGCATGACCCCAGTGTGAGAAGACTATTGTGACCACAAATAGGCCACACAAGATGGAAGAGTGACCTGACACATGGGTAGGCTGACTGTATGGGACTAATGATAGTACAGGAAGCAGGTTGAACAAAGAATAACTAGAGAGTTTAAAACAATGGACATCCACCGGGTGAAAAACAGAAGTGGCTGTTCCTTGTGACTTCAGCCTCTGTTTGTTCCTCCATCATTCCTTGTGAGCGGTAATTGCACAGCGAAACATCCTGTTTTGAGTTACCTAACTCAATAGAGTCACTGCTGCAATAAACAATAAGAATATTTCCTAAGCTGTGTAATGGCAAGAAACGCAGGGAAATGGGTTGTGACAGAAGAATGTGGCAATTGAAGTTAATGTAGCCTAACATCTTTTATGCTCGTTGTACAACATCCATATTTTTTGTCCCAAGTAAGAGGTCAAACCGACACGCTGTCTTGTTTATGCTGCTGTAAAGATGACAGCCCCCCCAAAGGATGTTATGGATGAATTGATAAGATTTCAACAGAGGGGGGAAAGGTGTGATTTATGCCAGGAACTTGCTCATGGGGTGTCTTGGGTCAGGGAGAAAGCTGTTGCCAAGGTTGTCTGTGAGAGCAGATTAAGTGTCCAGGCATAACTGTCATTGAAAATAAAGTCTCAACTGTGGGAGCCGGGAACAAAGCCAGAAAGTAAATGGCAAGTCCACCAGATTTTCCAGCACACGTAAGGAGCTGCACAAAAACACAGGCAAAGGAATCAGACACAGAGGGGGGAAAAAATGATTCTGACAACAGGAAGTGAGGTAAAGAGGCAGGTGCTGTTTCCTGCCGCTGAGATACAAGCATGGAGAAGGAAGAAGGCTGGGAAATTTAAAGCGAGTGGGGTGTGGGTGCAGCTAGGGATTTCGACTAGCAGATGGTGGAGGGAAGTGGAGCTGAGCGAAGATACGTGGAGAATGGTAAAGAGTGCGGACAGAGGAGGAAGGATGTAAGTCAGTCCCGAGGGGGGGATGAGGTAGTAGGGTTATCCACCGGCTGGGCTGGGCGTGCTCAGTGCAGCCTCGAACCATATGAGCCGAGCAGGGTGGGTCAGAGGGAGTCAGAGGGAGTCTGCAACTGCAGGGGAATGAAGAAAACTCAACTCAGATGGAGAAATAAAGAGAGTTCACTGTAATGTTTTCATGTCATGTCCAAGGATGTGTGGTGGTATTTTTTCTTTAGCGTTTTTCTTTGTTTTTCTTAAACATCTTATGAAATATAGTCATTTGTTTTCTTCCAGAGTTAGACGAGCAAATCGGTACTCATCACACATTTGTATGGTAAATGTGAAGCTGGGACCAGCTGCTGGTTAGCTCAGCAATGAAGACTGAAAGAAGGGGAAAACAGTAAACTTGGCTTCGTCCAAAGGGAACAAAATCTGACTACCAGCACCTCTGAACTCACTAATTAACATGTTATGGAAGTCCAAGTCCTGACAGCACGTCTACCATTTGTTCCCAAATTTCTGTAACTCACTGCAATCTGTCTTCGAGTTTTCTTTGTTTATTTTCCATAGTCAACTTTTTTTTTCGATTTCCATAACTATTTTTAGCTGAAATTTCTGCTGCCAAAATGTCTGCAGCATTCAGTCATTTCTGTTTTGCTCTTAAAAGAGCCACATGTTGCGCCAAAGTCTGTTTTCCGTGTTGATGTGTGTTTCCCCACCACCCAGCCCTATCCCTGACCCCAACCAGTTTATAAGTACACTTAACTTTAACCTTACCTCATAACTGACCCCACCTGCAGAGGTAGACGCTACAGATAACGCATGTCTAATACTATTGAGCGCCACAGGAATAATGTATTTTTGCCAGTCTGTAAGTCAGTTGTGCCCTGGTTTCCCCTTAACAGAAAGCATATGAACATTTTTTTTTATTGGAGTAAATTAGTCACTAGTTATTAGATTATTGAGATGATCTGCATGATATCATTCAATGTCCTCGGCAACCTCAGTAGTCTCATTTAGTCACACTAAACTTTAAGGTCCCTAAAGCTTTGGTTAACCACAGGCTTTATTTCGGACGTCTATTCAAAAATCCATTCAAAAATCCATTCAAAAATTCCACTGACTTCAAGACGAAGAAATAGTCCGGTGCAGAAAACCCTGTATTAAACCAAAACTTGAATTTTTAACACTGTTTTATAATTAATTTTCTATTTATTTTTCTATTTATTTGGGATTCAACAAACCAGAGTTGACCTGTAAATGATCGGCCTTCAGAGATACTGGCAAATGAATTTTGTAATCTTTGGACAAAGCCAAGCTGGCTGTTTTTCTGTTGTAAGTTTTCATGCTAAACTTTGCTAACCAGCTACTTGCTTCAGCTACATACTTGACACAAAGACATGAGAGCAGTGTTGATCTTCTCATCCAATGTAACTCACACAAAACACCTCAGTATTCCTTTAAATTCTCCATGCTGCTCTCACTGGAATTTGCATAGTTACCTGACACTTTCCAGTTCTTTCCCTTCTTTCTTTTCTTTTTTTTTTCCTGAAGAATAGCTGTGCTAAAAAGTGTAATCAGCTTTGTGTTGAAAAAAGCAGGTGTGTGAAGCTGGCAGCAAGGAGAGGGAGCTGAGAAGGAGGGGAGGGCGTGATGGAGGGGGGGGGGGGGGGATCAATTGTGGCAACCCTTTGGACCCCCCCCCCCCTGAAATAAAGCGGGGGGTGTACGCGGGC
>JAPZDV010000013.1:15416529-15468537 GCA_029814665.1 Acanthurus lineatus
CCCCCCCCCCCCCCCCCCCCCCCCCCCCCCCCCCCCCCCCCCCCCCCCCCCCCCCCCCCCCCCCCCCCCCCCAACACTTTTCTCATCCATTTCAACCCCCCCCCCCAAAAAAAAAACCTGAGGATAAATCCTGGAAATAGATTTAGACTCAAAGTGGCAGACACCAAGCTGTTTCTCTTTGGCATACGGCAGCTGTCTTCAAACGTCTGGGATGACACAGCAAGCATCCTGTTTATTGACTACCAGCAGGAAACGTTTTCAATGCTAACAATGTGCACTACTTACAAGTCTCCTTGCTGCTGCCTCTTTTTTTTTTTTTTATAAATTCACCCCTCTCCCAAAAAAAAGGGGGGGAATGTTAACTCAAAACTCCACCATCGAGGGAAAGCTGTGCATCAATATTCATTCATGCAGAACATGCATTGTCAAGTAGAAATAGAGACGGTGATGAGTGCTGCATTTATTTGTCATTTACCTCCTGGCATGCTAATATAATGAGGTCTGCACACCAAATAACCAAAGCCTGCATGAATACTGATTCTGTGCCGTATTTCCAAATGCATCTGGCACACAGAGAGCACAAATACTGCCTTTAGGGTTGCTTTTTTTTTTTTTTTTGCTATTACCTCAAGAGAATACTTAGTGATAATAGTGGGCTACATTTTCTTTTGAGGCAGTGAGGAGAAAATTATATTATTCCATGAGCATAAGGTTATTGCATTATGTGTTCCTTACATACTTCAATAAGCAATAAATCTTAAGGTAGGGCATCGGTAAAGATGCATAAAGGTTGAGCACATCTTTGCTTTATTGATGACAGTTGTGAGGTGGTCCGACAGTTACGTCTCCTGTTAGAAGCAGATGAGCTGGGACTGTTCAAAAATTACTGGGGGGTCAGAAAAAGAAGCAGTCAGGTATCATATTTAATTTATTTTTTTACTCTTATATATAAACTTATTTTCAGCCTTTCTGTGTGACATTTACACTATTAAATCAGTAAGATGGCTTTCGTGGTAATAAAGGTGTAATTTAACCATATTCAAACAAAAATAGCAGCCTGTTCCTTGTGCACTCTTGACAGCAGCCCAAAGCTTTTACTTAGCAGCTTTATTTAAAGCTGAATCTGTTTTTTTACCATTCTATTGCATTTGCCATAAATATATTACCTTCACATATTGATGTGAGGCTGTCAGTGTTTTTCTAAGTCACGAGGAGGGTCCAAGGAAAATGGTAAAAACTTTGGAAGGCACCTGCTGTAAAAGAATTAAATATTTATTCAGCCTCCCTCACAACATCAATAAATTTTCAATGGTCCCTAAACATGAGGAACACTAAGGGATGATTTAGCTCCTTTAAATTGCTCTAATTTGGAAATTTGGATCAGGTTTTTTGCTTTTGTTTGTGAACGTGTGCCACCTCTGCTCAAGCAGTTGGGAAAAATGAGCAAATTATATGAAAATGGATAATGGGAAAAACAGAGTTGTCATTCACTTAAACATACTTTCCACAGTCAGAAAAGGTCTTGCACTCAGATCGGATCATTTCAGTGATTTCTGCAGTCAGTGCACATACAGAAGCCCACACAGACAGCCCGCACAATTTAAAGATGTGTATATGACAGCATGGATTCACAGTTTACTGTACACTGCAGCAGGTTAGCGACACTATCTCTGAGAGGCACAATGTAAACAACAGGGTTTTCAAATTGCATGTTTACTGGAGACAGAGTGAGTCAGGTCTCAAGGGGTTACTCCAGGACTCAGGATGTCTGCGTCATCTCAACCATAATGAAGCCTTCAAGTGAAGCAACGGCGGTATAGGGGGAAAAAAAAAACACGACACCGACATTGACCCAAGGGCGCAGGGCTTTGTATCAGGTGACAGTGGGGGTTTGTGGCCTTGTGTAGCCTTGACACCTGATTTTTAACAGGAAATTGAATGTCTTTGTTCAGAGAGACTGATATTTTTGTGAGGACTTGCTAAAACAAGCGTAAAAAGAACGCATCCTTGCTCTGTTATGATGGTCTGTATCTGTTAAATTCCCCATTATGAATTTAAATAGGTGTTTTTTTTTTCTCATTACTATTGAAAGGGATCTCCTTTGACTGACAGAGTCCTTTCACATTCCATCCAAAGATTCCTTTCCAGTTTTGTCTCTTTTTTATTTATTTATTCATAAAAAAAGCAGAAAAGAAGAATGTTGGGCACAAATGTCATGGTTGTAATTCAGGGATGTGTCAGCACTGCTGTGTCTCTCCAGGAAGAAGCCCTGAGCTCTCGCTTTCTCCCTCTCTCTCTCTCTCTGTGAATGACATTGTTTATGTTTCACTTATCTCTGGCAGATGTTAGCTGAGTGAAATTGAATTCCTGGCAACGAGGGGGAGAGATCACGGCACGCATCCTTTTTTATGTCTGGGGACAGGATTTCTCCTGGACGGCCTTGATCCCTTGATTGTCTGCCCTGTGATGTTGTTGGTGGATAATGACAAAGGTCGAGGGTGAAACAGGCTTTTCCTGAGTCACAGGGCCAAGGAACCGCTGCCAGGCTGTTGGTTTGAATCAGATAGCTGCTTCTCAAACATGCAAAAGAAAAAAAAACAGCCTCTTAGGCATGGTACAAAACAAATTATACTGAGTAATAAAAATCAGCTGTCTAATTCTTTTATTTAGCAGTTACAGTGCTGGTAAATTACAGGTTTCAGCAGCCCCTCGCAAGTTTGAGTAAAACACATATCATATTGGGTTTATAGTTCTTCATATTTCTTCTTTTTTCCACATTACCAGGGTGGACTTGTAAATCTTCCTGAAAGACAAATCCTGCAGTGATAAAATGTAGTCAGTCATCTTTATTGGATTCCTGAGACTGGTGTGAAGACGGCGAGATGAAATTGCTGCTCGCAAATAAAAACATGGCAGAGCCCCCGAGTGAAAGGCTTTGCTCGTATGCTGAATGGCACGCATTTATCTCAAAACTCCGAGCTGCTGTATCTGCTGCAGTAGAGCATTTCCCCAGAAATTGTTGGTTAGATGCAGACTCACTTTACTGTAAAACCAATAGAGAAGGAGAGAGAGAGAGAGAGAGAGAAAAGGGAGCAATTTGATGTCATTTGCTCAGAGGCCAGGCTCATGTGTAGGCGCTCTCTTTCCTCTTGTTTACGCCGAGCTGTTTCCTAACCCGGGACAACAACCCTGAACAAACATGACTATCAGCTGATATTGCAGAGGTCTCCACAAGCATGTGCAGATGACACTCATTACCAGCGTAGGTCAAGAAGATAGAAGCAGCATTTACACAAGAACACCTCTCAGGCTCTGTTATGCTTGATTGAAAAAACAATTTGCCCCCCAAAGAAAGTTGTGACAAAACAATAAATATTTAAAAATGAAAAATAAAAGCTGTGCCACAAGGCATTGGAAAAGTAATATAGAGTAAGAAGCTAGCTAAAATTGCAGAATAATCATAGTTCTGTCCATGCTAATCTCCTGGGTCTCCTCCAGTTGTTATTCTCCGATAACATCTGCAAATATAACACCCTGTTGTGCAATGTTCCTTTGAAAGATGACATAATTATAGGTGTAATAACCGTAGTCGGTCTGTCATGTCTTGTGTTTACAGCGGTTGCTAAGATGCTGTTGATGTACTGGTGGTACACATCGTTCCACACAGAGTCCCATGTGCTCAGAATTAAAAAATCAATGGAAAATTAAATTAAAATCAAAGGGTAATGATCTGGTGTTCTGCTAAGCTAGTGCAAAAGTTCATCATGTTAAGGATCATCATCGTCATCAGTGGTGGGGGGTTTGTGTCAAACTGCAGTCTTCACAACTGAGGAAGGCGCCTGAGGTCATGAGCACAACCAAGAGCATGCTGGAGGTTTTCTGTGACATTCTTGGGGTTGTGCACCCTTAAGTCCTCCCCCAGGATCACGCTGTTAACACAGAGCACTTCTGTGACTCTCTGAGCCATCTGAGGGAGAACATTTGGTGCAAACTTCAGTCGCAGTTTGGTCTCTGGGTTGTAGCTGCAGACACAAGTTCCAGGTCTATGGTGAAATCGCAAATGTGCACGTACCAGTGGTCGCAAAAACATGTGTAAATCAGGTTCTGATGATGATCAGGTGATGCAACTTGGAAACCTTACCCACAAAAGTTATGGCTCACATTTGCCTCATGCACATTACAGTGCAGTGCTCCATTTATGTGCAACAGTCTTGGAAATTTTTTGATGCATCTTCTACATCCAGCAAATCCAGAAGCTATATAGTGTCTGAGTTTTATGTGGTTACGGTTAGTAAAATGCATGAAATTATAGGCATTTTCTACCACTTCATTCAGGATGCAGCCAGATGTCTACTCAAACACATGGTCCCCCGCCAAAGAGTATGCAGCATGCTAGCTGCTTGCCAAGTTAATACAGTCAAGGTCTAGGGGGCATACACATAAAAAAAAGACATTTTTAAGTGGAGGGGGCCTTTAAGAGTTGCTGACAGGGTTTTCATGATTATTTTTTCAACTTGTCAAAGGTCCTTAAGAGCCAAATAAAAACCATTATATAGCTTTTTCCAAAGACTAGGCTGTTGTTTACTAAGATAAATAAATGTATTTTCAAGTGTAAAATTGGTGGTGAACACCTTACTAAATTTCAATCAGACAAATGATCATTTTAACTGAGTAATATAAGCCAGTTCACTCTCGATATGCTGTCTTTGTCAGCCCTTGTGTGCTGGCTGTTCACCAACAATCTTAATTCTCCGCTAATGTAGATTCAGACTGTGTGACTATTTATTATCTGTAACCATGAATACAGCCGTACAGTATTTATCTGCCCTTGACTATACAGGCGATAGGTCCCTGAATGGAACAGCAACAGTTGGCACATTCCCAACTTCCATGAGCCAGTTAATAAATAAAATCCCCTTACTGTAATAATTCATCCTACATATCTTGTCTGGGCATCGCACGCATATAGCAGCACGCTCCTGAAACAGCAACAACATGCATGAAGGTGCCCTTCAAGATGCCTGAATAAAACGCAAATTCTGTACATTGAAAAAAGACCACCAGAACTAAACCTGTTATAGTTTCAATTTGATCCCTTGTAGCATGAAGTTGACCCCTTTATCTTTGCCACAGATTGAATTGAAGTGGCAGCAGGAGTCTGTGTGGAGGACAGTTATCATTCACAGCTGCTTTTTAGGGGGTCTTGGGTTTTAAATACACAGATAATGGAAGCGAGGACGGCACATTATTAAGAAAAGCATGTGGAGCAGAAAGGTGGTGCAATCCGTCAAAGAAGACGTTAGAGATTTGGATCAATCCCGTTATATGGGAATGTGTGTGCACAATATGGCTGATCTCCATATTCATATGTGTAACTCTGTGCTGTGCCATTAATAATCCCAAAGATGGCCCATAAACTCAATGGTGTAGCAATAGAAATTCAATATGAGTATGAGGATGGTGTAGGGCCTTAAAATATGTGGGGGTTTTGATTAGGGTACACGGATGGGGAAGTGGATAAGGAGAAGATATAAAAGCAGCCACACATCTGCATCCCCATAGGAGAGCTTTTGGAGAGGAAGATGAATATGGATTCCCATTAGAAAGCGAATAGTTCATATCCAGGTGATTTGTTACGAGGTATCATAGCTCAAATCTCTACTCCCTTCCTCCTGCACCGCCGCCGCTGCTCCTCCGCGGGAGTCATTTGCGGAACGAGATTCCTCCAGACACCCAGATTAAAATGCAGTTGAATGAAGTGGCAGGTGGCAATCACTACCCCAACCTTCTCCTCCACCATCACCCTCCTCCTCCCGGCTCCCCTTTTTTCATTGAAGTATAAAAAAAGGAAAAACACCTCGAAGAGGAAAAGTGCAGCAAGATTTCGGGAACATCGGTCACAACCTGATGCTAACGACGTCTGATGAGAGCAGAGAGGAGCTCGTGAGATGAAAATGCATGCGGGTGCCCGGAGCGAGCATCAGCAATGAGGCTCCATAACAAGACACCATAAATAATAACCAGCCATCGCTTGAACAATTTTTGACAAATGCATGTGGCGTGCCCTGACACGGCTTGGTTTTGGGTAACGATGCTCACCTGGAGGAAACAGAGGTTATATTTTAGGTTGGGGATGAAGGATGTTCTCGCTGCACAAGACGCATTGACCTGGTTTCTCAAAATAGAGCCATTAAACAAAACTTCAACCAATGACACAAGCACAGAATTCAGCGGTTGGAGTTTATCAAACTTTGCTTTCCTTGTGACTTAGCCATAGATGAATGTGGATCCCAGTATCACCTCATCGGAATACGTTATCCTCGTCTCTGAATGGACGGCCAAGGTCAACATGTTTGCAGAAGGAGGAGATACGCCGCGGTCAAAAGTTTATCAAAGAAAAAGAAAAACCCCATTCAGCCTGGCATCCACGGACAGACAATGGATAAAGATGGAGATCGAGACCGGACAATGCTGCTGACCTCAGTCACTTGACAACATTCACTCCTTTCACCTCCACATCTTTACACCACTTCCCACTGTTTTCTCACCAAATCAATAGGAGCCGTATAGAATGGCTGCCTTGAAATTACCTGGAAAAGTAATGACAAAAAATATCAATAGGTGTAGATAATGTGGCTGCAAATGTCTTTATTGCCATGACTGTAATGGAAAGCTATTATCATTATATTGCTGTATTCCCTAACCAATGTAATCGCAATATTATAGCCTATTGCAGGACAGTTGTGATATTTTTATTGATGCAGCTTCTATATTTCCTATCAGTGGAATGAATAAACAGTGAAATATTCCCAACCATCCCTCTAAGAGAAGGTAGGTACATTTTCTAAAACATGTTTCAACACAAACCTCTAAAAGGAAGGATTTTTCTTCTGCTTTTCTTTTTTTTGTCCTCCAGTGAAAAGTTCCAGTCGAGGCCCCTGACGCAATGTATCCAAGTCAATCTACCCAGTGTTTCCTGGCTGCCACTTTTTGTTTGCACACAATGAAGCAGGAGTTCCTCAGCTTTTGTTGAGCAAGTGCACAGAGATCAGCCCATGTGTGTGTTTACAGTGGACCGTGATGATAAATCCTGCCAGGCATTTCAGATATGCAGGTGTTTGCGCTTGTTTGCTCACGAGCGCCTCACCCTTTCCATTGCTGCTTCCCTTGGAACGGGACCTCCAAGAAAAACAGCAAGAGGCGAACGTAAACACAGGGCGTACAGATTGATGAGTGTGAAGCCATGTTATATAAGCCAGTGCTATTCAGCTAGGGGGAGTGTTTGGAGGTTGGCACAACACACTTGATGTAGGTGCTTGAGAGAAATGTACAACACCGGCCCGCTGTCAAAACACCTGGCATGTTGCAACACGCTGCATTTGCACTTGAATGTGTTCACATTGGGGTTTCTATAGCATAGTATTTCAAGTATGTTATACAACATGCTGACTTGATAGCAGGAACAGCCCTGACAGATGTGCACAGCTGCAGTTGCACGCAACACTAACAAAACGCTTTATTTTTTTACAACACTGAACAATCAATTCAGCCATGTGTGATCTGACTGTTTTATGCTTTTCTAAATGCTGCAGACTGAGGAGTTTCTCCATCCCAGGTGTAGCTTAAAGTAATGGCCACAAGGCTTTTTGCAATTGTTCCTCTGCCAATTAAAGCAGCTCATCAGAGACTGATGGTGGAGCTGTTGTTAGTCTAATTAGTAGCCACAGGCCATGTTAGAGACTCACTACTGTGGCTGTGGCATAAGCTTTCATACGAACAAGTAATCACAAGTCCAATCTGCTTCTGAAAATCTACTCAAGAATGTCTTATTACCTAATACTGTGGCAGTCATTTAATAGCATATTTATTGCCATGTTTGTTCTTCATTTTAGTGTCTTTTTTAAGTTCAAATATGTTTGTTTTAGATTGAAGCACCCTCCATTCAAAGATATGGACCTTTTTTTTTTTACTATGCATAGTAAATTTTTAATAAAAAAACAGTTTTGACAGTTTAAACAAACAACTAGGCTGTTCTTTGTTTAACATTCATCATGTCTGTGTTCAAAGGCTGTATGCAGGAACATTAAACACTAGCGTGATATGTTAGCTTAAAACTCCCAGCACTCAAAGTGAAGCAGGAGACATCTTATCTCAAGCAATTAAACCCTTTGACATTAAAACGTGTTACGTGTTTCCACTGCAGGAACCTTTTTCACTCAGCCAGGAACCTTTTGAGGAACTTAGGAACCATAAGTCTAAAGTAGTCCCTGCACAATAGTTCCAAGTATCAAAAACAGTCTGCTTGTTCAGGAAGTATCAGGGTGGGGTTTGCAGCATTGTGATTAATCAAACTCTTAGCAGAAATGTTGGGAAAGTTACTGTTGAAAATGTAATAAGTGAAAATGTGATGTGGGTATTTAATTTTTTTTCGTTAAAGTAACGTAACTTATTAAAAGTGATAACTTTTTCATTATGTTTCTAATAAATTTTATGTGACTGTCTCACTGACTTTTTAAAAATGTCTCCTCAGGTTTGACATTTGACATCAGTTAATGTTAAAACTATTTGTGTTCAGTTCAAGTAAAGTTGTCTCCACCTCAGATTAACTATTATAACTTTTTTTGCACCAATTTTTGAATGTCTTTCATCATTTTTGAGTAAATGTAACCTCTTTTTGAGATCTCACGTGTGAGTCCTCGTGACGTCTCAGTCCCTTGCATGCAGTGGCAAACGAGGGATGTTACTTTCATTCACCACCACAATTCAAACATTATGACTCATTCAACAGTAACAGAAAAAAATACTATGACTCAGTGTTCCTTATTTTCCAAAACTGTTTTAAACTCCTGCACTTTTGTCATTTGTTAATCATCACACATCGTCAAGACTCCATAGAAACACAAACAAAAAAATGCTGAGGAAGTACTTTAAGCTCACTTACAACAAGATTAGTCAAGTTTAAAGTAATGAACGGGATGTACTGGTCCCTTTCACAGTTACACAGGGTGGCAGCGATGAGGGAGGAGCAATGGTGCACTGCTTCATACTCTATGTTGTGGTCTAACACAGACATTCTGGTCAACCAAACATGAGAATATCAAATTGATCCTCAAATAAAGCATCCTTTTCTACCCAAGCTTGTTTGTCCTGGGTCGCCCTCTTCTCTTAAAAGCTCCCCCGCAGGGAACGCAGACTGGCTCCAGACATCTCTTATGCTGGAGGGGGTCACAGTCACAGAATGGAAGGTACTCACTTCATAACCATCAAGGGTTCAGTTCTCTTTGCTGGGTACTGTGGAAGACTGAGGGACTTTCTTTCAGACTCAACCAGGTAGGGGAATATCATGCAAAGTAAGCATGTTACTGGATCCTGAGAATGTTGTATGTTTAACATTTTGGCCCAATTTCTTATTAATTATTGAGACCTCCAAGATATTTTTCCCTGCATAGTACTTTTTCATTTACTGTCTTTTGCCAACTTAGTTATTTTGTATTACTTTGAATTTTCTTTTGTTCATTCTCATTTTGAGTGCTCTCTTCTCCACGTGTCCTGTACATAAGCTTTTACTTTTCCATCTGATGCAAGTGATGTGTTATTCTGTGCTGTTAAAAGAAAACAATAAAAGAAACTGATGACAAAGAAAAAACACTTCCAGTTCTGAGTTTTTTTTTCTACTCCCCTCCCACAGTTCCTTGAACTTCTTGGTCAAAACGGGTTTATATTTACATATTCATTGACCCTGAATTGTTTAATAAGGGAGGAGTAGTGCCTATAAAAATTTACAAGTAGTTTATTGAGCTTCAAAAAACTACAGACAAAATCTTACAAAAACAGATACATTTTAAAATGTTTTGAAATGTCTGCAGGGGTCCACATACAATGTATATTCTAGTTTTGATTTACAACAGCCCAAATGTCAAAATTTAATAAGGTAACTTAATATTTCCTCTAATACAGTAGATGTTTGATCACACCTGTGCACAAAATCCTTACTGCAGCTGAGGACAGAGTTCTGAATAGGACCAAAGTGTGCACCCCCATGCCCTTCGCCCTTTAGCTTGTCCTCCCCTGGACAGCAGGTCCCATCAACAGTGTCGTCCCGCTTCACAGCAATGACAAGGCACCATTTGGCCAGTAGATGTTTAACCATGTCCCAGGGCACCAGCTGGCACTCAAACACACTTCACATTTCCCTCCAAAGTGAGCCTCCTGTCGTCCGTCCCTACTCCCAGGAGCTGAGGGGAGGGGGGTTGGCAGTGATGAGGGGGGGAGGTGGAGTGCAGGAGCTGTGACAGGAGGGGTGGGCTAACAGGCAAACACTAAAGGTTACCATCCCCATTTCACATCAAATATCAAGGACACCAGTAATTACCGCATACAGCTGAGAGGTTCCGACACCGGCGTAGGGTATCTCTCCTGTCTGACCTTGTGATTGCCTGGACTGAAACGCTAGAAGCTCATACTAAAAGGGTGACTACAGAAAAAAAAAAAAAATTGATAATGACTCTCACTAATTACAATTCTCCCAAAGTGCAGTGTACCCTCATTGTATGTCAGGACGTGTCCAGTTTTCCTGTAACTCTGGCACGGGCTCCTAAGGAAATAGATGTCTCTCTGGATTTGATCCCATTGCCTCAGTGCAAACACAGTCCACTCTCTTCACCTTTTCGTCAATGTCACGAAGCATAATGCAAGTTAAAGATCCCACAAGCCATCTCAATTGGGTTTAATTTATGTTGAAGGTTAACTGGAAACAGACATAAAGGAGCATAGAAGGATTGAGTGTAAAGGGAAGCAGAAAACTGGTAGGAAGCAGATGAAATTTACTGTGCTTATTAACATCCCTCTGTTACTCAGTGTTGCGTGTGGCTGGGGCTGCAGAATGAACCGAGGGTGTGAGTGTGTGAATTTCTGCTTGTCTGCTTTGTGGGTGGGCATGGGGCTGGGGCTGCATGTGCTGGCTAGGCTAATACGGAGTCAACCGGGAGAATTTGATCCCTGGTTTGGAAGGCCAGGCGCATTGTTAAATTCCCGGATTAGGCGGCTGTAAAGAGAGGGAATGTTAACTGTGCTGGTCAGCAGGCTCGGCCCGGGATCAACATGCTTATTGAGGCTGCTCCGAGCGACTGTCACTGGCTGATAGCGTGGGATGACATGACGCCCAGTCGTTTTCGCTCCCCACTGACCCACATATCACACCTACGTACAGAAAGTCCCAAATAACTGTGCTAAAATCTGCCATGCCTGTTAATTAATTCTCACAATAGACCAGCCAGCTGCAGCTAATGTCAGACATGCTTTGACTGCATGTCTAAATTAGGTGCGAATTCGGAGCTGTGTTGTAGAAATAAAGAAATAAGCCAGCTCTGGTTTTGACGCCTTCATGATATCAAACTAGATAAAGAGCACACTCTCTATGAATAAATGTTTCTGGAATATGTTTACAGCTAAAGCGGCTGAGCTCAAAAACAAGAATCAAGCAATATAGCACACCTGTGCTAAGAATAGCCATGATGCAAAACTGTAACTGTGGCATGTATGTATGAGAGCGGCGCATGTCTCACAATGGAAGCGGGGAGTAGGAAGTCTCCAACCGAGAATGATCAATTAGGAACTCGCTCTGGTAGCCCACGCGCTGTCATGGCTTATTTGGGTTGTTGTTGCCACTTGCTGTTGTTTATTGAGCCCCAGCCATTAAGGTTTGTTGAGGAAGAGGAGGTGCTGTGCGTCTGTGCTTTGCCAACCCACCAACACCCCCCTCCCTCAACGCAGCCTTGTTTTTTTCCCTGGGGAAGGCAGCCGTGTCTCCAGTCATTACAGGCTGTGTGTTTGAGGTGAGCGGGCTGCTGTGTGTCTACACTCGGCTCTTCAGTCTTTCGAAAGCCACCCGCTCCCCTCCTGCCTGCCTACCTGCTTGCCTGCCTGCCGAGTCTGGGTCTGTGTTGCAGTGGAGGGGAGGCACTGACTCGTGTTATTGCTCTCTGGGGCATTGCCCCAGCCCTGTTTATTTGTCTGTTTACCTGTCTGCTTTAGTCTGCCAGCTTGTCTGTCCGTCTTTTTGTGTCACCTTGCCGCTGCAGAGCTGTGGGCCTCGTGATGTCTGTCCTGCTGCAAGGCTTCAAAATGACACTGGTTTGGAGCTCAAGGCAGTAACAAGTTCACACACTCTTCATTATTAGTGTCAACATGCTGTGCTGTGGAATAGCTGAGTCTCCGTCAGTGCTTGTCAGGGCAGCAGCATAGGTGCCAGGGTGGTGCCTATTAAATTAGGCTTAATTAGATTTTAGGGAACTGCATGTTTTGATCCACAGGAGGCTCCTCAATGTTTGTTTGTTTCACTGTTATCACTATTAATAGACAATGTTGGAACCTAATGAGTGTGTTTACTGCACATTTTTCAGTAAAGTACAGTTCTGACTTACTGGCATTATACTTTTAAGCCACTTTAAACTTACTCCACTATATTTCCAAGAGAAATATTGTGGTTTAACTTTTCACCATTGCTGTTCAGCCTATTTAGTTTTTTCTGCAACTAAGCAACCTACCTTCTGCTTCCTGTTTACACTGTCACATGCATGCATACATGTGAACGCTCATGTGATATGTGTGTTATGGATGGAGATTATCTGTATAAGAGAAGTAAAACACTGGTCAGGACAAAGATTGTTTAAGTTTTAAAATGAAAAATGAGCGCTGATGTAGCCTTTATGCTAAGCTAACTTGTTGACTGCAGCTTCATATTTATTTAAAGAGATGATAAGTGGTATCAGTCCCCTTGTACAAATGTTGGCAAGGGTTAGGGTTAATGGAAGCATTTTTCAACATGTTGAATTATTGCTTTAATTCAACATGTTGGACAAGGTCCAGCGTATAGGATTCAAGGGGAACTATTTGTAGAATCAGGCAGTAATATAACACAATATTTGAACAGTCTTTTTATTATCATATAATAACTGTAAAATGAAAATAGCTGTGTTTTTATTACCTTTAATTGGGCCTTTTATATCAACAGAAGTAGCAGGTCATCTTCCACAGAGTCTGAAAGGTTTTAATGCCATTTTTCTACAGAAGCCCAGAATAGACAAACCACGCGCTGGCTTCAGAGAGGTCATTTTGAGATTGAAAGTGGAGGTTGAGCAGAGGGATATTCAATTGGATGCAGTACACAACTTTACCACTAGAGGCCACTAAATTCTACACACTTGACTATCAAGTAAAAGATTAAAACTGCTAGGACTATGTAGTATCAATAGAAAAATTACTTGTACAAATTTTGGCAGAGGGCATAATAGTACACAGAAGTTGATGTCATATTATGAGTCCCTTGCATTAGCACTTATAAGTATCAGTGGTAGTAATATTGGCAATATTTGAACTAACTCATTACCTGCCTTGTTTATTTTTAAAGAAGACTTCAGACTTTACTAATCAGACATCAGTCTGCTTTGTCTGCTTCAACGTCAGCTTGACAAGTAATTAAGGCCATTAGTATGTGCAGTTTACACTCAGGTTGTTTGTTTATGTCAGTCCAATTCCCTGGAGCCTGAGACGGTGTGATGGTATAATTCACCACTCAGCCTGTATTCCCGGAAACTGCTGCTCGGAACAACAAGTTTCATTGGAAAGCAGTCATGAGATATGAATGAGTCATTCTCAGCTGGGCAGAGGTATCTGCTGAGGGGAGGGGGGGTGGAGGGTGAGGTGTGGGGGTGGGTGAGAGAGAGTCTCTAGCATTGATGACTGTCATCTGATTGCTGCAGCAACCAGATGATCACGTACAAACAGGAACACATGTTTTGTTTTGTTTTTTTTTAATGGCAACCTTAATGATTATTTATTGAGCTTTGCTATTGTTAGCTCGAATGGGAACTGAATCCTATATTGTATGGGGTCACCTCAGATCAAAGTGTTCACTCTCAGAGAATAACCATTATGTAAGCTTGGGAAAATGGACTTACATGGTTTAAATTAAAGGGCTACCGTGGTACCAATTATGCTAAGGAAAACTCACAATGGCACGTAACAAAAGCGATGGCATAATAGGTTGTGAAGGGAAACAAGGGGATTTGGGATAGGATTTCCTTTTGATAGGGAACGAAAACACGTTCCCCACGTAAAGTGTAGGGACGCGTGGGGGGGGGAGGAACTTGTGAAAGGAAGTGCCGATGACACATAGATCAAATAAATGACATAACTGTTCAAAGTTCAACAGCGTTCACTAGCAAGTGAGGTCATAGTGGGTAGGATTTGTTACTTTGGCAACAGCAAGCTGTTAGCCGGCTCACTATCTGTGTCCTAATGTACAGACAGGCGCTGAGTCAACAAAGCCCGTGTTTGGAGTCAACCTTTAAAAGTCATGACCTTAGCAAAAGGTGCAGTGGAGCTGATGTGTTCCCTGTGCAGCACAGATACCTAAAGTTCACACTCTGCATTAGCCGCTGTTGATTAGGACTCCTGACACAAACACAATTATAATAAAGTAGCCCCTCACCATAAAGACTTTCCAAAGTTCATTCCCTCTAGTGCCATAAACTTTGCCTTGCTGAACCTTATCCTGTATCTGGACGCCTACAAGGAAGCGGAAACTTCATGTGATGACCAAAGGTTTACTCATAAGGCTGCTGCTCCTGGTTTCACTGACTGTGTCTGACAGTCCTTCATAACAAACTTAACCATGTGAAAAAACTCTCTTTGTAAACCCGTGAAAACAAAAGCATCTTTTCTTTTTTATGTCTTTGTTTTTTCTACAATCCTGTCAACAGCAAGAGCAGCATAGGAGTCAGATAACTTCATCTGAAACTGATCTGTGACCCAGATCTGCAGCAATACGTGATAGATCTCAGGCAGGATAAGCGTGATAAGCAGGCAGTGGAGTGACATTGTTCACGGGAGTGTGAGGACAGAGACCCTCAGGACAGAGACCTGCCGCCTAGGTCACTGGCTCAGAGAGAGACATGAACATCAGATAACACAGTGAGGGAGGTAACTTACATTGTAGCGTGGAACATAGATTTGGTATCAGATATGAACTGGGAGCAAAAAGAGCTTAACTCTTTTTCATTCAGTGGATCAATTTCAACTAGAGGTGACAGATTTAATCCATCATGTGATGAGAAAGCTCAACCACAGGCCATTGTCTTTGTCTTTTAAATGCGTGTGTAATGTCCTCGCAAACATACCATATAAGGAAGTTCCTCCCGAGTGAGAACGTGACTGGTTTGTTGTTGTCTTCTGGGATTAAAGCTTGCATCAAGATCAGTCTGGGATAAAGGCTCAGTCTACGCACTGAATGATTAGGGTTAATGAATAACTGTGTTTTCTGTAAGTGTTTTTAGATATCAGGATACTATCACTATCATTTCTGTGTATGTGTTCTTGAATGTAGAGCAAATAACAGCTATAAATCTGAAATAAAACAATAAACAGCTGCACTTATGAGACTCGAGACTTTGGAACTTTTTTTTATTTCGGTTTCACAAAATTATAAAATGTTATGGACCTCTACACAATCAGAGCTCTATGCAGTGTTTTGTAGTTGATGTGGGATGTCTCTCCAGTAACAGAGTCATAAAATTTATACACCTTTATGAAATAAAACATTAACCTTAGGGGGGAAAGAAGATACTATGGCTATTGTTTGGGCTGTTTCAGCCTGAACAATATACCCACAATAGCCTAGCAACTAAACAGATCATGAGACGAAATGCTCCGAGATCTGCTTGGTTTAACAATTTCCTGAGGGAAATCCTGTATAGTTGCGGATGTTGCTGGGATTGTGGAAAACATAGAATTTCAAGTGCCACAAGTCTACACACAAGAAATGAAAAAAACACTTTAGGAAAAAAAGGAACTTGAGGACAGTTGTGTTTTAGACAACTGGGAATGTGGGAAAAAAAAAGGATTTTTTTATGTGGAAATCTCCACAGAAGAGAACAGATCTCACAAAAAAAGGACTTCACCATTAAAGGTCTAACTGAATTCATGCCAAGTAGGACAACAATAACTTCCCTGTGACAGCACTGACAAACTGATTACTTATACAGCTGATATGTTCCCTGCAAGACTCACTATGAAACTATGACTCAGTGTTACTTTTATTCATGCACAAGGAATTCACGTGTGCGCTCTCCAGAACTAGGTGATAGCAGATCTTGTATCAGAGTTTGAGAACACTATATTCAACTCAGTCGGTTCACGGTCATGGTAACCTGATCGTAACCCCCTCTTACTCCCCTCCTTTTTTCTCTCCCACACCCGAAAGTGTAGAATGAATGCATCCCAGTTCCCTAATCAGTGGGTTGGGTCTGTGTTTATACCGTGGCCTCGATAAATACCACCCCCGAAACAGCCAGAGAGCACTGGTTCCCACAGAGGTTGGCAGAAAATAATAAAATACTTAACATTCCTCCACTCTGTGTAATGGTTGTAGTCTTTTAGTGCAGAGCTGGCATCACTGAAGGGAAAAACAACTTTCAGCCCCCTGAATGCACCACCCTGTGTGAAACAATGACCATTGAACTGTCCTGCAGATTTTCCAGCACTTTTAAAATCTACCGCTGAAATCTCTCCCTGCGTGACTGCAATGTTCAAACAAAGCGCCACTTGAAATCTTTCGCCAGCACAATGTGTTTCCGTGTTTTCTGAGTCTGCAGTTGGTAGGATTGAATGAAGCTCAGTTTAAAGGGGGTCCATGTGGTCCCCTCACTGTTTCTCTGTTTTTGTTTCATTTTTTTTTTTAGAAAAGGCTATTTGTTTCTTTTAGATAGACTCACTCCTGTTGGCAACAAGAGTTTCTCTCTGGATTGGAAAAATTGACTCTGTTGCTATTCACTTGAGTGATAACCTCAAGGCCGCATGACACAGCCTGCATGGTCACTGGTAATTTGCTGTTGTCAAAACACCACTATACACAAGGTTACATACGTACATACAGTTACAGTGCATTATATGCCATTTTGAATGCTTCTGATGGTCTGGCACTACCAGTTTCCCCTTTTGTGAAAATATTGAACTGTTTTTTAGGTGGACCTTAGAGGTTTCCATTGACCATTCTAGTCAGAATCCTACCTGTATTTACTCTAATAGTTTGAATGATTTTTTTTAGGGTTTAATTGTGTCCAAAATGACTTTGAACCTAGTTGTTTTTGTTGTTGTTGTTGTTGTTATTTTTATTGTGTACTTGCTGTGCCAGTTGTTATCATGATTTGCAGACTTCCTGGTGTGTGAGCTTGTTAGTGCGAACTTGAACACTTTATGAAACTGGGACAATGCTGCGATGGAGGCACAGGGTAACAAACCCACTGTGACACACACTTTTGAGTTGTTATGGACTCAACTTGTGAGTTCTCTGTCTTCATTGAACATATCTGTTTTATTTTTTATTTTTCATACTACACTTTACTATGACAGTCAACATGCTGCATTTATTAATCCACAGCAAAGACAATGAACAGCTAAGAATGATAGGAATGTCATTAGTTTTATCGATATTTGGTTTTAAGTTTTAATCAAACTGAAATTTTAATGAAATATCAGTGCCACAAATATTTTAGGGCATAACTGTTTATACCAAATGTAACATCAATCAATTTTATTGATGTTACATTTGGTATATTTTGGTCTCAATCTGAGTGATGCACTGACTAACACAATCATTATTTTTCCTTTATCTCTTAAATCAATCTGATCAATCTGAGTGTGTACAATAACTATAACATTGGTGAATATTTTTCAAGCATTTGATAATAATAATCATATTTATAGCAATAGCAAGAAGAATTACCATAGAATTACCAAGAAAAACTACCATAACTCTAACTATATGGCAAGGAACACAGTAGTACGACAATGCTCTTTCCCCCTCCATAAATCTGACTCAGGGACACTGAGAGAAATGGGTAGACACCAACACATAGACTGCACCCATTTCCTTTAAGATTGTTCTATTTATTTTTCTACTAAAACTGATGTCATCACAATTTGTTGATGCATAAAATTTCAACATAGCTGCTATGACAGCATCATCACAAGTATGCTGATGAACTGTAATGGTCTGTTTTTATTTATATTAAAACAAGTGTAAATTATCTATTGAACTAACCTCAGCATGTTTAAATAGTTGTATTTAGAAGGTCAGTTTTTATTTATATGATATTATTATGAACCGTCCTCTAATAAACACAAACTAATAGTACATTTCTGTAAGTGTTGATAGCTCAGGATGTCAACCTAGAACAAAGGAGACAGATTTTATTGTAGGTTTAACATTGTCTTGGAGTGTAGCGGTGATCAGGGAAGAACCTCCATCATATTGGAGGTGGACAATATTGATTTCCACCCCAATATATCAGCAAGCTGATACATCCATCTGTTCTGAATGCGAGCGCACAAACCAATTCACAAACCTCCATCACCAAACATCACAAGAGCATCCTGACTGATTGCCGTGTCCCATGTATGTCTGCTCAGAAACGCGGCAGAAACACACACATACACACACTCATGGGGCCCACTCCTCATCCTCAAGGTCAAGAGCTGCTGGGAGGCAGAGGCTCCTCGTTGACGGCCTGATGGAGCTGACACCACACGACCCATTGTACACACATGTTGATCTGTCCCTCGACGTGGCCTGACAGCGGCACATACGGCAGACGACGCACTAAACCATCAATGCATTTCAATGAGAGGATCTCACTATTTACGTTTAAGTGTGCATGTGTTACAAGGGGGGGCTGTGAAATGTGACGAGTAAGGGGGGATTGTAACAAAGCTATACACATTTGCAGGCTGGACAAGCCCTCAGCCCTGTGGAGTATGTAATCCAAAACCAGGCCAATGATTATCTCCCCTCCCCACAAGCGCTGACTCAATTCTGATTTATGATTCGAATGAATATCGATTTTCCAGGAGCTCTTTTTCCCCCTCTCTCTTCCCTTCCATTTCTCCTTTTAACAAAAGAGTGAATGATGTATGTGCATTGATTTCCAATCAATTATTTTTATTCTCATTTTATTTAAGCTTGGACAAATTTTCAGTGGCCCCCGTGGAGAGCAATGCATCTCTATCAATAGTGCTGTACCTCATTACTAACTGGCCTTCTGATAGTAAGCAGGGAAATAATGAGGGGACGTTTAATTCTGAGTCTGTCACATCTGCTTCAACATTGTTGGGTCACATATTTGTCTCTGCTTTATTATAATGACACCGACAAGTGAGGTGAATAAACATGTTATCTCCATGTGTATTGCTGTGTGCCTTATTTTTTCCTAATTTGCAGCGGAGATTATCATATTTTTCTATATCAAAATAAAAAATAAAAGATAAATATGGCACAAGTCATACTGTTTTTTCAGATTCACTGTTTTTGGTTAAACTGCAATGGCAGGTTCTGCACTACAAATGCGGTTTGTGTATCTGAGTCACTGAGTGATGAATTTAGCCTACTGGTTGATGGGTTGTTAGAGTTTCCCCATTGGCAAATGGTACAGACAGTGCAATACCTGATATGAGGGAATGGAACTGGAAAATAACATAAAACCTACTGCTGTGAGAAACTGAGACGATGGTTACACACTGAAACAGGCCAGCAGAGAGCAGAGTAGGAGGGTAAACAGCTCTCCATGCAACAAGAGGCATGAGGCACAGTGCACATTTAGAGCATCCCAAGTAACAATCACTCTGACAGAACACTTAATGACAGAATGAGTCATACAAACACAAGTAGCATCCTGCAGATAGAAACAAATGAAATGGCAGGAGAAGGTTAAAATATAATTATAACAGTTAGAATTAGAATGAGTAATCCCTAAAATCAAACATTTAAAGATAGAAATGATAAGTAGTGTTCTTGTAATTGCATTTTTTTTTGACTCAGACTTAGTTAAACTATGTCATGTGATCTGCTACTTTAGTGTGCTTAGAGAAAAATATGTTACTGGAAACTACAGAATATGACCACTGAATGTTTGATATCTAGGATTATACACAACAGACACTGCCACTAACCAGCCACAGTCCAGCCTTGTGACCTAATAGTGTTAGCATAAGTTCATTTTTCTCATTGCGAGGAGTACTAAAAACAGTTGCATTCTAAAGCTCAAAAATAACTCTGATGTCATCAAGGTCACAAGGCTTAAATTAGAGCGTTAACATAAAATACTGTTGGTATGGAGTTTTTAAGAAGCGGGCACTGAGGACACAAGTAATGAGAGACACATAACAGGATATGTACAATCCCGTAACTTCAGAGCATGACTAGTATTAAAGGGTTAAAATTCAGAGTATATTGATATCCACTGCTTGCATTCTGGCCATTCTTTTTAACTACACCTCCCACAGGAACCTTAATGGTATAGAACTGAAATACTAATGAATCTCTTAATTGCTGAAGTTTAACCCTCTAAGGCTAAATCTAAAATTTTGTGGCCAATTAACTGCCTTCACATAACATCTGCTAACATCTGTCCTATCATGGTGCTGAAAATGTTACTGTTGAGCCTATGAGGCCGTCTATTAAAGTGAAGTGTGCAACGTTTGCTGAACAGCAGCCACTGTGGCTACAATTGGCAATTATGGTATAATAATAAATGCTGAAATATTAATGTGACAGGACAAGTAGAAATTAGTCAGGAAGTCAAGGAAGTGATTTAGCAACGGCTGCTACATTATCAGTTATACCAGGTCATGTAATGCTGAAGTGGTAAAACCACTTTCTTTTTAAAATTTTAACTTTAATAATTTCTAAAAATGTAATAGATATTATCCCAGAGTCTATTTGTACTGAGTGAAAACTAAACTAATTGTTTTTTTATTATTGATTCTGGGTAATTTCTGTATTTAATGATTAGTCTTTACTCTGTAAAATGTCCTCATTAGTGAAAAATGTTCATCATTATTTCCCAGAATACAAGCTGATGTTTTCACAGTCTTTCAACAATCTGTTCAAGTATTTAAAACAAAATATATTTAGTTGGCTATTGGACAAATAAAAACAACAAATCCCTTCATTGGTTAAGCTGTTACCGTCAAATACTTGGATATTCTGTTTGAAGAGTATCAAAATCCTCTGCTGATTATCATAATAGTAGACAATTTTCTGACAGTGGTCTTATTGATGAGTCTAAGCTAGCTAATCATCTCAGTTTTGGTTTGTGCATGATGCAAATAGAGGATGATGATGACCGACATCATCTACTAACCTCTGCACAATATAAAAAACATACTGGAGTGGGTGTCAAGTGCGCCCAGGTTACCCAGAAAAACCCCTTAGAACAACTCACTAATTGGGTTGACAGTGATGCATTAAAATGGGTCATCCTGTAATTGCTCTTTCCTGTGGCTACTTGCTGGGCTAGGATTACATAACGATGATAAAGCTGCGGACCTGGCCTTCCAAGATAAAAGCTGCCATGCAGGACCCCGAGCATTCTCTAAATGCTTCTTCTAACAGGCCTTCTGAAGGAAGTGATTACTGCAGAGCTGTCCACTAATGCTCTACTGGACCCAACAGTGTACTCTGTAATTCATCAAAAAACATCTAGCAAAAAGCCTTGGCAACTTTGGAAATGCATGGATGATGAGTGGGCATGTTATTGCACAAAGATAAGCTGTGCATTGTTGCATTTTATGTGGTGACAAAAGGAGTTTTAGCTGCTCTTGTAAATGGACATGGATTCAGTGCGTTTTTACTCTTCAAAGCAAAGTGTCCACCGAGTCCTGTGGGGACATAATGAATAGCCCCATTAGTAACATAAAAGAAAAGTGGAATTCCTTTGCAGGGCTACTGAGGCCAGCTCCAGGGCTTCACAAGGCATCCCATCACCATATGACTAAATCAGATGCTATGGGTGACAAATATGGCCTCACAGTTGAGAGCAGCACAAATGACGCTCAGTTGTCTACTGAGGCCAGGAAGAGAAAATACTGCCATTTGGAAGACAATGTGGCTCCTGTGTAGAAATGTTGTTTATCTCATCAGGCTATGCTGTGCCAGGTTGTGCTGTGACTTGGATCCTATGAACTTATGCAATAGCTGCAGGAAGAGAGGCCTCTGTGGCACGCGAGTATTTCTGAAAAGAGGAAATGATAAGAATAAGTTCAGATGACGTAGCTATCGCCAAATATGTAATGGAATGCTACTGGTATGAAGGGGCATTCATGAGGGAATGCAGCTGGCTATATACAGACAATGGTGGAATTATGAAAGTTTTAACTCAGCTATTCTAATCTACATTTTGAGTTTAAGTAAGATTCAAATTTATGCTAAATAACTCAAAAAACAAACTTTTTTAACTTTGTGGATGATTTTCATTTTTTTAAGCATAAATGTATGGCTGATGATAATCCCTAAAAGGCTAAGACAGAAAAAGAGATTAAAAAGGAAGTTTATTTTTTCTCTAATGTTCACTTTTTGCTATGAAAAAGTTACTAGATTTAGCATTAGTCCTATGAAGTAAGAGTAATGGAGAAGCTGCGGCAAAAAGAAAGCAAACCACTCATACATTTTTTTTATTTTTACCAAAGACTAAAAAAAAAACTTATGGGCAACCACTTCCAGCCTTAACTATGAAAAACAAAATGTATATTATATAACACATATGCTTTGGGTTTTAAAACCACCTGCACATATGACTTTAGGAATATACCAGCTTCAGTATATATCATCAGAATTACAGCTTTGAAACAAATGACAAGGAACTGGTTAAAACCCACACTCCCCTCTCTACTAAATTTGAAGTCAACAATGGAAAATATTGAGTTTGTAGATTAAATAACTTACAGAGTGAGTAATAGGGTGCAGCCTGGAGAAGAACTGATTCATTGCTTTTGATGATTACATGTAATTTATGTATATGACTGCTGAAATTACACCCTGAAAACACTCAGATGTGAATTATCTTTCTTAAGTATTAAAAAAGCTATAAAAAGCCCTAAAGTGAAACAGTTTGATTGGGAAACATTAGGATAAATTACTTTTTAGTTGTATTGCTTACAGTTCAATAAAAATGCCAGGTCACAAGCAGACAAAACATTAAACATCAACCCCTGTCCTGACACACTGATAGATATTCCTGCTACTATGGCACATGTGGATTCATTATTTTGGTCTAAAATGCTTTTTTAGAAGTAATTGAGAGTTAAAATATACAGGATTTTTTCCATGTATCATAATAACTAAACTGGGGTAAAACAAATTCTTTAACTTTGGGGAGCTGCTTTGGAATATTAATTTAGCTACATGCTCTTTTAAGTGCAAATGAGGTTAGAAAAAAAAGTTTAGTAACAACACGCCGCACTTGTCGAACTGCTGCTTAAGATACAGTGCAACTTTGATGTTGCACTGTAGCCTTTCATTGATATAGCAGAAGTCTGTTCTCTCAGTATGAAGGGAGAAGTGACTAAGCTACTGTTTCCCCTAAACGTATGTGTGCTGATAACACAATAATAACCTGCCGTCCATTAGTCACTGAGTCAAAGTAAGTGTGTTCACTTTTAGTGGCTGATGTCAACACATGCACTTCACCACAGTTTGTGCCTCCCCCCCTAACAGCACTGTTGCAAGTGCTACTTGTGACAAAGTTACACAGCAAAGAGAGAGAGAGAGAGATGTTTTCCACTGAACAGGAATAAAACTGTTTTGGCTCACATGCGCTGTCTGTGGCGAAACATGTCGCGGACAGAAAAGACTACAGCGAAAGAGAGAACATCACCGGTTTATATACATGCCTATAAATAACCAGCCAATCAGCGACCAGCCGCTGGGAGTTAAACTCGCCAATTAAAATGGAGAAAGAGCGAAATTAAGTCAGAGGCCGGTCGCGATTGGTCGGCTGTGATATCATTTGCCCCTTACGCTGCTCGTCGCTGATTGGCTGATACCCTGGCGTAATCCTGCCGTGAGGACGGGGGGAGGCGGGGGGGACGGGCTTGGAGGTTTGAATAGGGAAGTTTGCAGAGCGCAGTTGTTCCCCATCTAGTCCGGTGTAGTGTTTGCAAACACCTTGAACGCGAGCGAGAGAAGGCGGGGGACTGACGGACGGACGCTCGTCTGCTGCTGAAAGCATTTCGTCTTCGTTTGCATCAGAGTTGGGACCGCTCTTGTTCCTCTCACTGGGTGTTTTTCTACCTGAGAAAAATATTCAAGCGCAGCTAAATAGCTTTTTTTTTAAAAAAAGAAAAAAAAAGAAACAGAGCTCTGGGAAAATGGATGTTCTACCCATGTGCAGCATCTTTCAAGAACTTCAAATAGTTCATGACACGGGCTATTTCTCAGCCTTACCGTCTCTGGAGGAGTACTGGCAGCAGGTGAATATATCTAACGTTACTATCAGCTCTTCTCTAAGTCAGTGTTTAAAGCGTGTGTGACAGAGCGGACTTAGCACGCTTCTTTTGCTTTAATCAACATCGCGGGGGTTGTTTGTTCAGCGCGCTCCAGAAGTTAAAAATCCCATCATAACGGTTGTTGGCGCAGGTATCCGGTGCTTAGACGGCGCCCGGTCATTCACCTGACGTGCTGTTTTCACGATCGGTTTCGTTATGAAGTTTTTTTGGCAGGCTGAAGTGGATCAGTGTGTCAGTCTGACAGCTGGAGTTGGGGCTCTGCTGCGCCAAGATGAATGAGGGGAGGGGGGGGACGGAGTGAAGTGAAGCAGCAGCGGCAGCAGCGTGTTTGGTGCTCTTCTTACTGCGCTGCTGTAGCGACTTCTTGTTTTTTAGCGGGTGGTTTCAGGGCAGAAGAGCTTGGTTTCACTCAAAACACGAGTGTCCTAGCCGGTGCTGGAGGAAGTCGAATTTGAAGTCAGTCAGCAGTTAATTTGAAAATCAGATGTAATGTGTTTGCTCATGACCATATTTGAAAACAAGGAAATACGTCATGTTTTTTGTACTCTTTATAAAATGATTTAGTCTGTTTTTGCACTGTTTTTAAACCTACATTGTTAACTTTAAGTGTGCAAATGGCCAAAAGTTAAAGCCATGCTTGAGATTTTTTTACAATATTTTCACACTTTCTACTCCATAGCATTTATTTTCATAAATATTAAACAAGAGAAACATCCATTTGCATCTCTCTTGGATTTGAATGGGCTCCACAACATGACACTATCAAATGTTAGCCGTGGCCAATTCCTGCTCGCATGAGTAGACAGCAGCACAGCTGGAAAAGATCGTGTAAGGCTGCAAAAAAGAAAGCCTGAAGGAAATATTTATTCTACATCTGCCTCAGCAAGCCTGCTGTCTCTGAGCAACTCCTTAATGAACTCTCCTTTCCTTTTTTTTTCTTCTCCTTCTTCTTCTTTTTTTTCCAACATTTTAATGTCCTCTGAAGTCAGTTTGAGCCAGTGTGTCTTTTACGGTCCGGGGGCTTGAGTATCTGACACTGAGGAAGGATGTGATTGCATGTCAGAGGTACGCATGAGGAAAAGCAGCTGAATCGGGGGTTGGTGGTGAGGAGGGGGGGGGGGGGTGGGGGGTGAACGGCTTCCTTAAAAGGACTCTAAATTTCGTTCAAGTGAGTCATTGGAGAGCTGAAATGACAATGCACGTTTTAGTGCCTGGCTGCTGCTCAGGTGCAGGACGGACGATTGGGACTTTTTTCAGGGTTATAGCACTTTTTAAAGCCTGAAGAGATCACGTGACGGCTGGTGCACGTTATGATGTTTTGACGTGAGGCCTGATGATGAGGTGAAGGAGGTTGAGTTTAGCTTGGCATCCAGTGAAATGAAAATTAAGAATCAAGGCGTGCAGATTCAGATGTGGGGCTTTTACCAACAATGACTCAAATAAGCAGTTAATTTGATTATTTTCATACTATTCTTAATTCATTTCCCATGTCTATGAAACATAAAAAAGTAGTGAAAAAACCAACTTCACACAGCCAAAGGTAGTGTACTTAAATTTTTGTTTTTTTTCCTCACTCAACAGTCCAAAACCAAAAAAATATTTCATTTATTATCATATGACAAAAAGTAGTAGAAATCATTATACTTGAGAAGCTTAAACCAACAGAACTTTAGCATTTTTGCTTCACAGATGACTTTTTGAATTGCCTCATCTTGACAGTTTGCACATTCAAACCTGATCACTATAATTATGAGCCTGGTATCTAGCAGAAGGATAAGTGCAGTATTTGCTACAATTTCCTGCTGTAAGCATTTAACAAATATTACAGCACATAAGGCGTTTTGGGGCATGTGCACATGCATCATTTAAAAGGATTCCCCTCACAAGCGTTCTGCTGATGTGAATGAAACTCCCCTCTTCAGGGCTGCTGTTGTAATTCATTTATTCTTATTGTATTTTCTCATTTGACCAGACATGCTTGGAGTTGGAGCGTTATCTACAGAGCGAGCCTTACGTCTCCACATCCGACCTCAAGTTTGACGGCCAGGAGGACCTCTGGAGCAAGTTAATCTTGGCCTGTGGGGACAAAGCCAAGGCCGGTTCTGACCCAAAGCTGCCCCCAGCGCACGATGAGGACAATCAGGACAGCCCAATCTTGGACACCAACAGTGTGAATTCCGACGCCAGCAGCGAAGCTTCAGACAGTTCTGAGGAGCTCTCACCCACACACAGCTTTACCTCCAACCCTCTGGGCTCCGTCTTGGTTGGCTCTGGACCTTTTAGCCCTTCCGTCATTAGCACTCCCCCATCCTCTCCGGAGGCCAACTCAGAGGCCGGCAATGTGACAAACGGATGGGTCACCACACACACCGAGTTGCACTTGCCGGTGAAAATAAGAAACGGCGGGGTGGCAAAGAGTACGGAAAAGACGGGACTCATCTGCGGGGACGCGTCCCCGGACGGCAGGAGGCGAGTACACAGGTGTCACTTCAACGGGTGTCGCAAGGTTTACACGAAGAGCTCCCACCTAAAAGCACACCAGCGCACTCATACAGGTGAGTCTCAGAGCCGAGGTTGCCTGTACCAATGCCACTTGTGATGAGAGTAAACAGAAAGCTAGGAACAGAGGATGAGGGTCGTCTCTTCTGTTCATTCATTGAAAGAGTTAAAAAAACTCAGTTTTTATTGAATGAAGAACAGAAGTGCTATTAATTCAGTCTTCCACCTTAATGGCAATGTCCATCTATTGTGTAATGTAATTAAAGGTCCACATTGCATGATGTCCTCAGCTGGAGCGCTGTGAGTATTAGCTCTGCATGGCTGGATACCTAAACTGTGACCTAATCTATCTGGAATGTGACTGACTGAGCCAGCGAGTGAGCGAGCGACAGAGAGAGAGAGAGAGGGAGAGGGAGGGAGGGAGCAGGGGGGAGGGGTTGCACATGGGAGATAAAAGGACTTCAAAACAGATTGCGTTTCACCATGGGAAAGGGGTGAATGGGCGGGGAGCCAGGGGGCACTGGGTTGGAAGGGCTTTGAATGGTCATTTGAGCCTGTCTTATTTTTGATTAGCAGTGTGAAATTGCACGTGTGGCTTTTTTTTTTCTTCTTATTTTGCACAAAATCAACTGCACAGCATCGCTCCCAGCATTCATAGCATGTTTCAGGTTGCATCAAACCCCAGCTAGTGGTCCAACAGGTTCAGTGGAATTCGGGTCTCGATTGGCTTGTCAGCACCCATGTCATCTGGCCTGGCCCCAGGGCTGATTGATGACCGCGTTTAAATAACCCAGCGGACCAATCAGGGCCTGAGCGGGGGGGAGGGAGGGGGGGTGACAAAAGCAACATTCCTTTTGTGTTTGTGTGCACGGTTCAGCCCGATTAATCGCCTCCCTGTTTATCCCGCAGGTGAGAAACCATACAGGTGTTCATGGGAGGGCTGCGAGTGGCGTTTTGCACGGAGTGACGAGTTGACCAGACACTTCAGGAAGCACACTGGGGCAAAGCCATTCAAATGCAGTCACTGTGACAGGTAAGCCCGGACATTAATCAGCAAATAACATCAGCAGCATTCAGCAAGCCGCAGTCCCTTTGAGACTGAGCTGAAGCATGCAGCTCTTTGTTGATGTGATCTGCTTTTCTTGCATCATACAGATAATGATGCATGTCTTTAAAGATCATTTAAGCATTTTATTCATGTCGCTAAATATAAGCCAAAAAAAAAAGCTAGAATAAAGTATTTGCCTATATTAGCTTGGTGTAGATATATGGCGTTGATGTGAATGCTGGCTAATAAGTAACAAGACAATGAAATGTCCCACTTCCTGTGTATCTAATGGGGCAAAAGAATTCAGCTTTTTTTCAGCATGATTTTTTTTTCTGTCATTATTTCAATTAAATTAAAAAGCATGTGATCTATGAGACAAATCACTCAAATTTTCTGAATCCTTGAAAGCATTAATACTCAAAATCATTGATGCACCAAGCTTCAATCAAAACAGGTTTTAGAATCTGTTTCCCTCAGCAGTAATCCATTTTTACATTGTTAGTGACTTCCCTCTCTCCTCCCCTCCGTCCCCAGATGTTTCTCCAGGTCTGACCATCTGGCCCTCCACATGAAGAGGCACATCTAGAGCAGGGCAAGCACCAACCAAGCAACGCAGCGAAGGGGAAAGTCTTTAAAAGGAAAAATTAAAAAATGAAACAAACGCCGTCTCCCGACCAGTCTCTTGGTTGAACTGTCCCAGAGCAGAGTGGCGGGGGTGTGTTCCAGCCAAAGCATGCCGTTTTGCACCATACTGAAACCCAGTGCCTGCGGGACCTCTCTTTGGAGAAAGGCGCTCTGAAGGTTGTCTGTTGCATCAAGAGGACAAAATCATGGATGGGGGAAGAAATCTTTTGGATTGGGAAGGACTTAACACACATACACACACATACACACACAAAAAAAGACAAAAAAAAAAGTTAAAAGACACACAAACAAAAAGCGTGAATGATTTGTATGTATGGTGCATGATGTTTTGGGGACATCTCCCGGACAGCAGATACACTGGTACTTTACAAAACTGTCTGAGGTGAGCATGTGTGCACTGTGAATGTCTGAGATTGGCTGACCGGCCCCCTGGAAAGAGAGAAGAAGAAGTTTTTTGGGTTTTTTTTTTTCTTTTTTTTAAGGAGAAGAGTTGGATTGATGGAAGGTGCGGGGCTGGTGCCAATGTTGCTGTGGACTGAATGGGTTTCTGGGGGAAACCGTTCCGCTTGTGTTTCCCCCAGTGGTAGTTTGGGGATGGGGCAGGATGGAGGTTCCTGCCTGTCCTGTCTGGCACCCAGACTCGGGGGGGTTCTATGAAGCTTTTGAGGCCTTGGGTTCGACCGCAGAGAGAAGGTGGATGTGTCTGCTGGTCAGTGACCCAGGGACCAAAGCTTTCTCCCCCTTGGTCACTGTATGACAGGAGCTTTTTTTGGTGTTTTTGGTGCAGCTACTAAATGTGCAATGTGTTATGTAGCCTGGTTTATTATTTTTTTACAAGCTACAAAGCTCATTTGTAGTCCAATTGTATAAGCTGTGTGCTTAGAGGTATAACACAACTATACTATAACTTCAGTATCATAGACAGGTGTTGCATGGTTCTAGGGTTTGTTCATTTCATGTTTCCACTGTAATCAGGACTGCAAATAGTTTCAATAAAAGTGCAGCTAAATGCAAAACGGTTAAATGTTACAATACTGTACATAAAGCCTTGATGATTTCCTCTTATTTTTTACAACGTCATCCATTTCCTTCATTCTGTGTTCACATCTGGCTGGAGATTTCACCACTGCTTACTCATTTTCTCATTCATTCTATGCCTAGAGGAGTAATTTTGATTTTTGTACTTTCTTTTCTATCTAATAATGCACTGTTGACCTTAATGGTGCCTTATGCAAGTGGCTCAGCCCTGTGGCGGCGGCAGTTTTGCTCCCACAGGAAGCCACGTTTGTTGTATGGGTGATCTGACAAGCTTGATCAAGGCTCAATTGCAAATGAACTTGCACCTCTTTGTGTTTAAATGCAGTTTCTGCATCTTTTCTGATTGTTAATGTGTTGCTAAAATGTTAATATTTAGAAAAGTACCTTCTCCTTTTTTTTTGAATCAGAGCACCAGTTTAAAGATGCACATCATATTCAGTAAGATAGAACATGTAAATTAGACAAATGTTGTATGTTTAAAGCACTTAAATTCATTGATTAAAGATGTTAACTACTGTGTAGTATGAACTCAAGTCCATCACACACAGCTTTAAAGGTACAAAACAGCCAGACTTGGTAAACAAAAGTGGGATTTTATGTGTAGTTCATGCAGTGCTGCTCCTTTTCCTCTGTATCCCTCCCTGCTGTCACCAACACCGTCCTCTCCTCCCTGTCCCCCCTCTGTCCCTCCCTCAGAGTTGGACCGAAGAAAAAGCTAAAGATTTATTGTAATTAACAGGCTGCAGTCGGACAGGCCTCGCCTTGTACTGCCTCTCAGTAATGAATTGCTAAAGGCTTTGTTGGCATGGAATCTGTCACAGACTGCTGACTGTGTAGGTTGGTTATTGACCTGTCTGGGGGAGCGTTGTTTTAGCCAAGCTGCAACAGTAATATGAAAACCACAGGAGCGAGCGAGGGGGCGGGGGAGGCTCTCGGGAGGAGATACTGAATTTCCATGTGCAGCGTCAAGGGGTGACGGTGCATATGGAAATTTGTCAAAATACAAAAAAATCCCATCACTGTCTCACTCAGAGGTGAATCTGTGGTGTTTTATGGCAGGTGGAGGAAGACATAAAGGCTAAGGCCACGCCAACTATGGGGATCACACTTATTACCGTTTCAGGATAAAGTGATCTGTGCCTCCCACTCCAGATCAGCGACCTTGCTGTAGGAATTCGATGTTGCAGCAAGTTGCAGGGCCGCATGCTACGACTTATGGATTTCAGATCAGAAGGGCGAAACAGACTGGATGAGTACAAACCTGAAACTGCTTGTTGCAATAGATTTGGGAGTGCTGGCAGTGCCTTTTGTTGGCATAGCAAGAGAACATCCATTCTGTGAAAACAGCAGCCAATATTGTTCAAGTTGTAATTGAGCCTTGATTAAGCCCCATGTTTGCTTGCATCTTTTCACACTTTTCATCATCTCTTTCATCCCACCAACCCAACTCATCCGTCACACACACACACAGACACACACACACACAAACACACACAGCTCTTTGTTCTCAACTGAATCTTTGTATAGAAAGAAAAAAAAAACTTTTGTAAAATTGTTATGTTTATGCTTTATGAAATTTTTATTTGAAATTGTTTTGCAAAATTGTTATATTTCTGTATGAATGTATTTTTTATTGGAATAATAAGAAATTCTTATCTGACTTTGGCTTGCTTCCTTTGTCTCATTTGTTAATTCTCCTCAGTTATGCTTCATTATTGTGAAAGCTTTTTATTTTTTGTCCTTCTTTTTTCTTGGTTTGCCCGTGGGAGGTTTGCAGCTTATTGAGGATGAATGGCTGCATTTCAGCTGCACCCTGCCCTCCCGTAATATCCACACAATTAGATTAGGGCCGGGATGTGAGCGTCAGGGGCACATATGTAACAATTTGAATTTATCACTAAAACAATATGTTAGAATCCTTTCTTTTTCAAACACTCTGTGAAATAGCTGCACCTTCTGCTGCCAGAGGCTCTAAAAGGCCTCACCTCTTCCTGTCTTGTAAATACCAGCATCGAAATATCTCCCTGGAACAAGCAAATTACATCTTTGTAGAAACTGGTTGCTAAAGACAGAAACCTGACACACCTCGCTCCCAGTGGCTAACATTCACATATAGCTTCCTTTTTTAAAATTCCCTTAAACCCCCCCCTTGAAAAAAGTTTTTGTAAAACCTCACTGCAGTGGCTTCAAATCTAAGAGCGACTGACTGCTACTCCTTAGAGCTAGCTAGCTCTCATCAAAGCAGTATAAATAATTTATCTCCATCTCTTACAGCCCATGGCATTTAATTAGAGAGCCGCTTTTATACATTTGTTAGATAATTACTCTACTTGACACAGATAATGATACAAAACAGCAGTGGATAAACCAAAGAGCCTGGTTTAACTTAGAAACTAACAAGAAAATAAGAATAAGAACGGTAGAAAAAACCGACAGCTTTCTTCTCTTCTCCCTTGCTCTCGGTGATGACCTAGAATGGGCAGGCAACTTATTAGCTCCTCTGATTTCCAGTAAAAGCTCTGTGGTTTATAAATGAAGCTTTGCCTGCAGTTGGTAATTAAGCTCGCTTTGGAGAACCTCCCAGCCTTGGAGTGGCAAACAGTGTTGTTTTTGCCTGAAATGCTGCAGCTCCTTGATCTCTCCAAACTACAGCCTCGCTTCATTCCTCCGCTTCAAATCTACCTATGATGCATAATGCATGGCTGAAGAGCAAGGCAAAGCGGCAAAGCAGCATTCAGATTCTAGACTTCTTTCTTGACCTGCGCATAAAAAAAAAAGAAAAATCCTGGAGGTTCAGATGCCTGTTTCTAACCTCTTGAAGAAGTTGGGCACATGTTGCAGCTGACTCACATCCTCATGATAGAAGCTGAACTTCCTCTCCTGAAGGGGACCATCATGGATAAAGTTTCTTGTCAAAGTGACACTGAGATCGCAAAAGACCCTTTGATGTATCCGGACTGAAAGCCCTCCAAATGCTTTCCCACATTGATATTATAACACAGACTAAAACCCTAAGGATTATGGGTAACAATGAATCACTTTCAGAAGCCATACATCTTATCTTAATGTCTTGGGGGAGTGCAGAAGATCTAGGGCTGTGTCCAATGATCATGTAATGGTTTGAGTACATGTTATGGCTAATCTGTGAGGGAAGGTAACATAATACATTTACTCAAGTGCTGCACTTAATTACGATTTAGAGGTACCCTCACTTTGCCTCAGTATTACTATTTTATGCTCCTCTGTACCTCTTCTTCTCCACATTTAAAGGGGAATGTTTTACTTTTCTTTACCACTAATTCAACATTTTTACATCAACCAAAAAAACAAAATAGTAAGCTTATAAAATGTTTTGCATTGCATCGGAGACTGACCTGCTCCTAAATTTAATAGTTTTATTTAAACCCAAATCAGGTAGAACTGCACACGACATCCTACAAATTAAAGTTTAGGAACAAAAAGTCCTGAAAATAAATGAGATTAGTAAATCAGATTTTCTTTTTTTCTCTCCCATTAATCATTTCACAAGTCCCCAGATTTGTCTTGAGGTCCCCCCCATTGTCTTGGAGTCAGTAGACAAAACTACTGAAATGCATGTGCAGTTGAAACTGCTTATAGATCAGTTATTTGTGCATTAATGCATCACTATTAATCTAATAATGCCATTTGCAGTAATATATTGGTAAGAGGCGTTTTATTTTTCTACAAAGGAATTTAACTTTTATATTTGATACTCAGTGTAAATTGAGCTACACTTCTGTGCTTTCACTGAAAGTTATGAACCTTAAGATTTTTCATTTAATAAAGCCGCATTTATGCTAGTACTTTTAGGGGGCATTTTTTTTCTGAAATGGCCATTCAATGCATTCACATTACAGAAGGTAACTCTTTATGTAGTAGTTTTTTGGTCATTCACAGGCTGGATTCAGATTTGCTTCCAAAACAGGGAAGATCCATAAGGATCAGTGTATGTGTGTAATAGTCAATTTGGATCTCAAAGTGACTCTGGAGGAGCTTAATCCATTGGCTGAAAATCAGTGGGAAGTTGTTCATACAACTTTGTATACATAAATATTTACAAAGTTGTATGAACTATTTGCTTATATGAATGCAGGAGACATTTGCTCATAAGAGTATTTTAAATCTTGGTATTGTTACTTTTAGTTCAGTAAAAATCCCAAGCACTTTTTCCACTGCTGACAGCAAGGCTGAATTAGCTGCCAGGCAGCTGCCCTAGTCTGGATCCAGGCCTCCAAAGGGCTCCAAAGGCTGGTGGTAATTTGATTAAATGCAAATTTATCAGGAAAAAGCACCATCTGATATCAACTGTAGTGATACAGGCGAGATACAGATCCCACACTTGTCTGCTGCTAGTCTCCACATCAGCGTTACCATTAGTCTTTACACCATTTGAGGAATAATTCAAGTATTTACAGTGCATTTTAAGGGCATATCTACTTTCTTGTGATATACTGAGCCAGTCACACTGACGAAGAACAAGCATGTGATTCACAATCATTTCAAAGCTGTCCTGTGTCTGCGACAGTTGTATCAGTGGATCTCAATGAATGTGACTATCTCTCACTACATAATTGCAAAGGGATTACTATTTTATCACTTTCTTTCAAGCAGAAGGCCTTCCAATTGTGGATAGTAAAATAAATCATTATCCAAAATTGCTGTGAAATAACAGACGTGCTGCAGGAGTGAGAGATTGCCTCGTCTGAGCCTCACACACACAAACGCTCACATGCACACACACACAGACACGAGAAAATGGACTATGATGGAGGCACACAGGGAGTTAAATGAGGGGAAATAATAAGGAAAGAGGAGGTTATCAAGCTCTGAGCCTGGTTCATTCAGCCAGCCAGACTGCAAGTCATCACATATGCAGACTTTACTCTGAAAGCTCCAGAGTCAGGGCTTTCTCTCCCGCCTCTCTCCCCCTCTCTCCCCCGGTCTCCCCCGCTCGGTCTGTTAATGGAGTCTAGTGGGACTGGGCTTGTAGGGGGAATAGGACTGAAATCAGAGGTCACCGACCCTCCTTTATGCCCTGGGCTTGCCAGCACCACAACTGCATTTGCCACCAATGTGCAATAATCACCATCATCATCATCATCATCATCATCATCATCATCATCATCATCACTGATGCTATCTGCCTCTCTTACTTATTCCCATTTCAAAACCTTGAGTATCAGCAGCACTACTGTTATCCTGCTGGCCTAATATCACTCCTCCCTCTCTTCTGAATCCCCCCGTAAATAATGCATATTTTCTTAAACGAAGCTCCATAGTAAATTAGATTCTACACCTAATTACCATGTTGCAATTAGCAGAAGAAATGAGAGAGGATCTAAGAACCTCGCCCACAACACAAGTCTGCCAGATTAGATGTATTTTTTTTTCTCTGTTCTATTTTGTTTTCTATTAAAACTATAGAAATATGCATGAAATGCTGCAGCTCTATTTGTCTATCAACATAGATTAATTTCTCACTTAAATGGTTAGAGCATCAGCTCTTTTGAAATCCGAGCTGCAATCCTCAGAGGGGGCCCCGACCAGCCCTGAAAGAGGCAACAGCTCTGGGAGAGATTTGAGGGTGACACACTGTAGCAGCCAGCGGGTGGTTACCAGGAAACCTCCGCCAGCTGATGTCACTGAGCATGACCTCGTCGCAGAACTCAAGATGAACCGGCGAGCACGTCTGAGTGCTTTGCAAAGTAGCAAGTTCCCAGTGGAAGGATTAGTTTGACTAATAAAACATATTTTTCAAAAGCAGGTCTGCTCCGTCGCTCTGTTTAAGCACACTGAGCCTCGTCATAGAGCCACACTGTGCCTCGTGAAATAGATTCAAACATTAATCATGAATTTAAAAAGTTCAAAAAAGTATTTATCGCTGCTTCTACTTATTCATTAACTTTATGTAACCTTTATGTGGTTGCACTGCAAACACGGTGGTTTCAAGGCCAGATGAACCTTTAGGGGGCAAGAGGACAAATATTAACAGTCGGTTACAAATGAATTGAACACAAAGTTGATTCAAATTAAACTCATGTGGAATACAACTTAGATGATTATACATTTGCAGGAATCTTAGCAGGGCACAGGGAGTAAAGTGATAATAATTATTCCTCCAATAGAAGAATGTATACTTCATGGGCACAGATGGATGGTTGGGTTGAGGAAGAGCTTTTGAAATTTAACAAAAACAGCAGTTCAAATTAGCACAGACCAACTGGCAGAGGTCGTCTATTCACTGTCCCCTCTTCTTGGTTGGTATTTCAGTTATTGTGCTCGTTTCTGGTCTGCCAACTGTGGTTTAATTTCTAACTAATGAAATCTGTCTTATAAAATAACTAACTAATGGACACAGGGTAACTTGTTCTTCAACAGAATATTTCATAAAAATCCTGTGAAAACTATGTGCTTCAAAATATAAACTTTTAATGAAACAGTGAAGAACAATCCTACTTTTTATCTTTTTGACGATGCAATTTGTAGATCGTCCAGTTGGTTTTTAAGTAAGTTTATTTAGTTTGAGAAGTAAAATTTTCTCCCATAAAGTAACTCTTGATGCTTTAATTTTATCTTAAAATTTCTAGATACATGGTCTTCACTGGATAGAAATGATTTTTCAAATCTTTTTTGATTTTTACCACATGATAGTCAATATTAATGGATTGTGTCTGGGTGATATGGTTCGAGTCCTTATCATTATAATTAAAAAAGATATTTTTAATGTGGATATGATGCCAGGACAAATGTTTCAATGCAGCTGATGTTCTAAACTCTAAACTTTGTTTCATTTCTCCACTTTACAGGAAACCAGACTCTTGATGTGGGTTCAGTTCACCCATTCATTTCCATTAGAAACCACAGTGATAAACTGGATGTACAGACTCATAAGGAAACAGTCTGGCAGAAGTGCTGAATTTGGCTCTACTTTTCAATGCATTGTCACTGATAAGGCCCCAGCCAATCAGGCACATGTTTCTGGTAATTTATTTTGTTACGTGAAAAACAGAAATTTGCAGAATGTTAATAACAATGGATCATATAACACGGACAGTTAATAAACTATAGTATTAAACAGTAACCAAGCTCAAATGGAGACATTAAGGTCATATTGAACTGTTCAAATTAATTAATGAATATAGGAAAATAGAGATGCAATTAGCTGAAAAATAAGCAGGTACAGTAATGATATTTGTTCACTGTGTTGGAGTGTGTACCCGGTTGCGAGGACGTGCCTGAGTACTGTAATGGAGAGACTCAGAGAGTGACGGAGGAGTCTCTGGGTTCACGCGTAGTCCTCAGAAGATGTAACTCCAAAGCTCAAGGTAAATGAGTCCATTTGAATACAAATCCGGGTCAAACTGGGTCACAATCATAATTGTCTGTGTAATTAGATTCACTCTCCGAGTCTCTGGCTTGTGTCAGTCTGGCAGACAGCGGCGGTGTACTCAGGAGAATGGACCAAAATACACTGTTAGCCTGTGGATCCAGGGGTCGAACGGTCAAGAAGAGGTGAGGACAGGCGAGTGCACATTCCCATATAATGGTCTCTGGTGTAATGATGTTTTTGTCCCTGCCCTTTCCCACTCTCATTAAAGCATTCTTGCTAGGTCACATTGCTTTCAGAACTCTAGATGCAATGCTTTGCCGGTTTATGTACACTAATGATCTCAGTCGTTATGGTACTCACATGGCATTGGTGGTCATTTTAAACAACGTGTTGCTATGCTGTTTCATGTAAACGGCAGCATGTTGACGAAAATAACTGCAATGTCACTTCTTAACTCAGAGAGGCTGTGTTTTCAGCCTAGGGCTTTTTTCTCCAACCATGCAGCCGATACACAATCTAAAGTGTTGGGATTTCATTTAAAACATCTAAGCAAGATGTCAGGCTTTATGAAAAGCTGGTATGATTTTCAATTTCTAGTGCTATTGTATTGGTAGTGAGAAGAGACACTTATTAGTTAAAGTCAAGGCCTGAGATGCTTTGAAAAGTCCTCTTTTCTCTTCTACAGGTTAACAGTGTGCATTTGCATTAATCACCATGACAACTGCCTCCTGACTGTGTGCTGTGCCTGGCAGAGAGAAGAAAGCAAGCAGCAGAGAGATAGCGATAGCCTCGTGACAAGATGTATTTTAATTTCACACTGTGTGAATATTTTCTCTCCAAACTTACTAGGACGCATTCTGCTTTGCTCAAATCACAATTACTGTAGGAAAATATGAGGTCATGGCATACAAGCTCTATTACTTTTTCTCTGTAAGAGCATATCTGTCCAATAACCCTGTGTGCAGAAATCCACAAAATCAGGTTTGCAGGTTTTTCATCAATCTACCTTTTTCTTTGAACGTTTATCATGTGCAGGAATGCAAAAGACTGTGACATAAAGCAAAAAGCAGGAGGCAGCTTGCTAGTCAACTACAGGGATACGTATACACAAACATATTTACATGTGCACTTAAGAGCTTTATATTGTCACTGTGTCTACTGGGCTGATCCTGTCTGAAGTATCTCAACAACTATATGATTGATGTCCATAAAATTTCATGCAGACACTGTGGTTGTCAGAAGGTTAATCCTAACAATCATGCAATTTTCTGTTGTTTTACGCAACCAATTATCACTTCTCCTGTAAAATAACTCGGCATCAACATTTACTCACTAAATGAATAGTGAGTAAAATAAATGGCAGTAAATGTGGCACCATAAAATCACGTTTATCATTTCAAGAGAACGTGTTGTAATTTCTTGATTTTCCTGCCAATGCTACAATCACATGAAAATCTAATGTGTCCATTATTTTGGTTTATTTAAAACTAACCACATATAGCCTCAGTGACACTTTGTGTTTAGCGCTACCTAACCAGTGTCAGCATGGGAACATGCAAAACTAAGGTGTTATATAATAGCAGACATTGCACCTGCATGTACAGTCGTGGGTTGTTTGCTTTTAGACTTTTTGAATCAATAAAATGCAATGATATTCCCTGGGATAATCTAGGAAGGTTCCATGAACAAATACCACTGCTGTGTTGAATTTCTTGAATATCATTTTAACTGTAGCAAAATGGTTCAGGATCTGCATCTCTGACCCTGATACTAAACGCTAATATTAAGGAAGTGAGAGTTGATCTCAGTGAAAGTGAAGCGCTCATTCTCTATGCTGCTTGAGTGTTGCATCCTGCTCATTGTCAGGAAAAGCACAGCACTTTGAAGTCTGCAGCATCTTTGACAATGTGAATAACAAATGCAATGCAAGCAAACACATGATTGTTTGATTAGTAACTGAAATGCTATTTCCCAATTCAGGAAGAGTAACATGTAATATTACATATAAATATGATGAGATTACATTTAAACATCATATTTTAATATGCTCTTCCCAAAAAATACTTAAAATATGACTCAAACTCAGTTGAGGGCTCAAACAAATAGAAGCAATGCAACCAACAGCTAGCTTACAGCTAGGAAGACACAAGCTATGCAGTCACAAAGACATCTCGGGGTTACCAGAAAGGGTTTTTCCCTTACTTTAGTGGAGACTAAGTGCCTGCCCACAACCCCTGCACCAGGCAGACACATCCTGCAGCGGTCTATCCCCTAAATGCAAACAAAAGTGTTTCAAAGCAGTAAAACAGAAAACAAGATTACCACCAAATTGTCTGAGTAACGAATCATTGCAAAGACTCTGTACTATGTTTAAATTCAAATTTAAGCACCTTATTCTTCACTTAAAAAAAAACTGACATGTCATTACTGAGTGCACAGAAGTTCAAATCTTGAAATTATCATTCACTCTACAAAAATTAACGTTGCTAAATGATTGTGTAGGCCTATTTGTCATCACAAGTATGCAAATGTAGCCATGTTAAGTCAATCATCAGGTTTTATGTGTTTGATATTTACATTTCCCTTCATCATCTCTCATTAAAACCTGAGGCTACAAACGAACACTCACGCAGAATATTAATCCTCCTCTCTCTACCTCCATCTCAGGAATTAATTTTTGCAATGCACACTAGTTTTCTTTGGACTAGACCCTAATTAATTTTTGGTCACACTAATTAATTATTGACTGAAAAGTGAAGAGCATGTAGGAAATGCTATAGCATGTGATGAGGAAGAGGAGAGATAAAGATGTTGCTGCTGGTGTCGGAGGCAGGGGGGTTGATCTACATGCAAAAAACAGCGTGAGAGTACGTAAAATGAATCTAGTGAAAAAAAGGTGAAAAGTGGTTGTTTTGCATTTTGAAAGCCTTAACTCTTAACTTGTAATGTAATTTGTGACTTGTCTGTGCATGTTTATCATAACTTTTAAATTGGCTCTCATAACACTGTAGCATATAAATACAAATTAAGTGTGTATTAGTGCTGCATTTTTTTCTGCATATGCTGTCATCAGTTCATTGCTCTCTGGGTTCCAAATATGCAAATAGTCCTTGCAGCCATATTGTAAAAAAAAGGAAAAAATACATTATAGAATCAAAGAACAGGGAGAAAGGGCATGCACTTTCTATTTTGGGCTGGCATGTTATCCAGCATTTTCAAAGATTAATTGTAGCTCCCAGTGGAAAAAGACATCTGTCCTCCAATTATGAAGTGATTGTTTTGTTTTGCCGGCTTATTCTTTGGGTCAAGAGGTCTTGTAGTAAAATATAAATGACTCGGGCCGTGAACGACCTCTCTTGCATGCTGATGCATAATGTTTCCGAGACGACACTTAGGAATGTTAAGAGGTTTCATAACCCTGGATTGACATTGAGACTAATGGTAGCTTTTCTCTGGGAAGTGAGTAGCCTCTAAGTACTACAGTCAGCTCGGAAGAAAGCTGAGAAAGAGAGCAAACATGACGCTGTGGTTATGTAGAATCCTTACATCTACACTTTTGGTGAATTTCATACTTTCATGTCTCATCATCAGTCCAAAACCAAAGCTGTTTATCCTAACCTCTTGACATTTTGAAGATAGGAGGCTTTAAAACCACAACGATAAGCTATTTTTATAGATGGAATTTGTTTTCTTTTTCTTTCTAGAAAGTTAAGCAGTAACAACCACATGTGCGGATCTGTTTTTTATTTTTTGCTGATGGGAAATTCTTTACATGTGTAATCATATGTCCTCCTTTCATGCAGTACATGGTAATAAAATCAGATCTAAACCTCCTCAGATGGCAAGCAACTGCAGAACCACAGTGATGTTCCAGCCTAATGTGTGTGAGTGTCAAGGCAGCAAGGCTGACTGACTGCACCATGTCACGTCCAATCACTGCAGCAGACAAGCAACAGGTTACTTTGCATTTTAATTATGAGAAGGTCAGGCCAGGGTTTGTTCGCCTGCATTGTGCTTCATGTGATTAAACATGCACCAAACGCATAATTTATAGAGCATGGAGGACGCATTGACCCCATCGCCATTTTACAATCTTCACAAGCCTTTGTTACTGCAACATAAATAGTGCCAGTAATTTATGGTAGAAAGATGAGGATTATTGTTGGGGGGAAAAAAGAGAAAAAACATCAATGATATATGTTTAGGCAATTTCATTAACTCTGTTTCTTCAAGTTCCAGGCTTCTTGCCTTGTCACACTTTTGTTTTTTAACAAGTGTTCTCTTGCCAAATGAAACAGGAAATATCACTGGCCAGAGAGCACAATTCTCACAGTAAACCTGCGGTTGCAAGTTCTTGTGTTGCTTGCAGTTTTTGTCAACCAGAAGATTTTACTGTGGTTCTCATTATGCATTCTCATTGAACTATTCTGAGGTGCCAGTACACAAAAATACTCATACATGAGGTGGAAAACTGCGTCGCTGTCATGGATTACATGCTGCTGCTCCTGAAATTCAAAAACATCACTTCTTTCTTGGTGCCAACCAGCAACCTCCAGCCTCTCAACAACATCTACAAAAAGTTACCCCTTTATTCTCAATTTATTTCCCATGGAATACTGCTCTAATTCACATCCAACCCCCCTCCTCCTGTAAAAAGTTTACAGATGCCATTCACTTTGCTGTAGAACAGTAGCCTGGCCCTGCTCCATAAGATCTAGTTCTCAGACTTTAGCCTTTTCCCATTTGCATACTGTAACACAGCAGGGGGGGGAGGGCTAACTTTCTCACATGGGAGGCCAAAGACTGTGACATAATTGTTTGGCACATTATTAACACTTGGTGGCTGTGAATGCAGCCTCCCATGCTTGGCTGGAGAGTACACTCCAAGCAGAAACTGGACGTTTTGTCATTTGAGCAAAAAAGGGAGGGGTCACTATCAAAATAATGCGTTCCCACCCGCCCTCTAGGAAATGCTTGCCCACCCGTGTCCTACTGATGTCAACACTGAGCAAAACAAAAAGAGCAATAACCTGTCATAGCCTCAGGGCTGCCCCGCTCTTGGGGCGGGGGGCCCAATCATGTCGTTTTAGACAGAAGCACTTTCAATGACAATAATCCACTCTCATCACGCCGGTAATGGTGTTTTTCAATATTGCTCTCCAGGTCCGCTTGCAATCCAAAACCATGAGCATCCTTCAGTGGTTTTGAACAGACACCAGACTAGACAAACAGTGAAGGTGACGACATCCCTCCCCCTCCTCCTGCTCCTCTGCTGATATTACTCTTGGCCTTAAAGAGCCCCTGGAAAATTCCCCTATGATGAGCTGGAGGCGTCTGTTCAGTGGAAAGGTGATTTCCATAAACCAGGTCACCGCGGTTGTGGTTAGGACTATGATCACTCATATCCACCTCACCATGAGGGGATACTATTGTTTTGTCCCTCTGCCAAGCTCTTGTTGCTTCCTCTAAATGGGTAACGGCTCTCTGTTCTGCAAACAAGGAGGTTTTGCTCCTGCTGGAGGTTAAGATAAGAGAAGAAGAGGCTGAAATGCTGCCCCTGAAAGTGTGCCCCTGCTTCAGTTAGTTCCACATGACATTTGACCAAAAATTCCAAGTCCTTAATGAGTAGGAATTTTTGGTCAAATGTCATCACCCTAAATAATACACACCTGGAATTGTCTTAAAACTTTCTGACAAATTCACCAGGCTTTTTGCTGACATGTCAAATATGGTCAACAATATAAATCTTAAAATCAAACAAATTACATCTGTATTTTGAACTAAAACATATGACAAATATGACAAATTCTGTGGAAATACACTAACATGGTGAAAATTACTTTAATGGCTGTTTTATTTTTGTCTTTCAGTATAATTTGGCACGATATGAAAGTGAAAGAATGACACACTGCTAAAAGAGACAGCACCAACTAAACAGCTACTCATGCTTTCTTTCACTTTCTGTTGCTGCACAGTTTCATTTTGAATCGTGGGGAAATTTTGTCTTGCATAACAGGAAATTGTTTGTTCTAGGGTTGGTTTCGAGGATTATTTTTACTGTAAGTCAATCTACTGATCATTTTGTGTTTCAATTAATTAACTGTTTGCTCTGAAAATGACAGAAAACACAAGATATCACAACCTTTCACAGTCACAATTTCCCAAATTACCATCTTTAGAAGTATTATTTTGTCAAACCAACAGTCCTAAGACCCTAATACCCATCATGTGAGATATAGAAAAGCAGCCAATCACAACAGTTTGGAATTATGTTTGTGTCTGGTTTTTTGTTTAAATTTTTTTCTATATATTGACTAAATATTGATGAACTCCCGACCAGAAATTTCATGGCATAACCTCTGCAGTACTTTACTTTCTTGGTTTTGGATGTCTAGATCACACAAACAAACTAAAATGTGTTATCAAGCAAGCTGCTTGGTGGACTTTGTTGCTTTGGAAGGGATCCAGCTAGCTTGTTCCATGTTTCCAGTCTCTATGCCATGCTAAGCTAATATCTGTTGGCTCCAGCTACTTATTTACAATGTACGAGGTTTGATCAAAACTTCTAGGCATTGTTTAATTATATATGAATAGAGCACTGCTAAATGATGTGCATGTAGCATGTGTAAGCAATAACTTTTGTAAGTAAGTTTTCAAAGTTTCATTGTTTGATCATCATCAGCAGAACCAGAGTTGCAAATGTTTTAGTGATCACTGCTACGTGCAGCAATGTATCTCAATCTGTCATAAAAATGATCAGGAGCTGCAGGCAAGGTCCTCATCTCTCCAAAATGTATTCTCAACTTTATCTGAAAGGTTGTTGGGTAGAACTTCTGTGCTATTATACATTCATATGGGCTCCTTTTTAAAATTTAACCCATCTACCTTTCTCCTTTTGCAGAGCTCTGCTGTTAAAGATAGAATCCAGCAGAACTTAAGCACAAATCTGCTGGAGATGCACTTTTGGTATGAATTTTAAAAAGGGGAGAAATTATCTTTTCGAGTTCGCACCAACAGAATGATGATGCTCACACACACACACACAGACCCAGTATCTGTGCTCTAACATACACTGAACCTATTTGTCTGCTGTTTGTTTTCAAGTCATGGTTGGATCACAGAACAAAAAAAAACAAACTCAGCTAAGTTTATATTTTAATTAGTTTACCACTGTTGCATACACAAATCATAATTCTGCCAACACCCCACAGTTATGGATCCCAATAAATGAAATGTACATTTTGAAAATTGAGCAGGCACGCTTCCAGAATAAAGGCCTAGTTAATCATACGCAGACAGTTATTCATTGATTCTCTACATCAAGTCGACTTCTGATACAACACTTCCTTCTCATTTCCCCGCCAGCTATTCATTCCTTTTATTTGCATGACAGACTTCTTGCAAGAACTGTCCTTTTTTCACTGACATTGTTTGGTTTTGTCGGTACGTATCCTGTTGTTTTGTTTTGAGGGTGTAAAGGTCTTTGGGAGACTGAGACAGCCGTATCAACCCTGTTTAGCATAAAGCTTGTGGCTGGCCCCGTCCGTGGCCTAATGAAAAGTAGAAGATAGGCTATGCTTGTCATGCTTGGCTAGCCCTGTGATCGGCAGACTGTGGACAGTTACTCTGCTTGCATGCCAATTAATCTCAGCCTCTGAATTTCCCACCGTCCCTGTTTTATTCACTGCTTAATGGTGAAAGTCTGAGGGCTGCTTTGAAACAAATAGTCATCACAACAATGCATGTTGGATTTACGTGCATGGCACAGACTTTATCTGGACATTTTATAGTTTTGCACAGATTGATTTTGCTGAATTCACTTTGCATGCTCGCTTCAGATATGGACTTTAGAGTCTAATGGTTTTATTTAGCCGCAGATAAAATAAGGCAGTAGGAGTCCCAGTTGTGGCGGATTACAGCTTTCCACGGACTGTTAGATGCCTCTCAGGATCATATTTTCCACCTTTTGATATGGTGCATTGGTTAAAGGGCACTTTCAGGCGTATTAGCATGCTGCTCAGGCAGCCACTGAACATTATTATTCTCTTTTATTTATATGTCAAAGCAGTGGGAGGAACCTGGATCCCAGCTCGGGCTCAAACGCTCCTGGCTCTGTCTCAACAGACAGCCTGAGTGTCTTTAAATGGCCAGTCATCGGCGTCAGAGAGCAGATAAAGATGGATTTCAGATGAAGATTCATCGGGTGAAAACAGACCTGAGCTTGCTGTTTTCTCCCCCTCATCACTCATCACACATCATCTGCTACATGCTTACACAGAAATAAATAACAAAAAAAAAAATCAGAAAAGTACTCATACAGCTATTTTACAAATCAACAAAGAGCTGACAAAAAAAGCCCACTCATCATTAATAATAGAAGTGTTGGCTAAGCTCACAAGGCAACAGGAATCCAGGTTACAATTTATGGGATAAATATTTCATTGCTAACATCTGTCTGTATATTCTGTGCCAGTGTGTTTTGAAGTTGTTACAAATGAACGTCAAACGGAAAGTAAGTGAACAAGCCGTCGAGGGAGCGGAACAAAGATGTAGCAGTGCTGGGAGGAGAAAGAAAGATTCACAGGAAGAAAAAAAAACTGAACAGCAAACAATTTTCCATGGCTCGTCAAACAAATTAAATATGCAGTTTGGCGGACTTCACAGTGTTGCTCATGCACAGAAAAAAAAACACAATAAATAAGAACAGGAGAGAGGGTGCAGAGGGGGGTTGTGGGTCAGAGGGGGGGATTTGTGTCCTCCTAACCCCCCTCCTTCTCTGTTGGAGCCGCGCCATGGCTTGGACAGTACTCGCATTCTTCCATGGCTTATCCCAGGTCTATTCAATTAAGCGCTAATAGGCAACCACACAAAAAAAGCTCTCAAATTTAAAAAAAAAAGGAGGGGAGGTGCTCACTTTGCCTACCCCAAAATTATTTTAGGCTCCTTTTATTTCATGACTTTGAGGGGAATGCCCACCTAATTGCTCGTACTGTATCTTATTTCCTGTGTTTTGTTTACTGCCCGGGGTTTTGATTTGATTATGCCCTGAGGAATCCCCCCTTAAGACAACTGTCTGCTCACTTGAACATGGTCAATAGGGGAGCAGCACCTAAAATGGGACTTGACGGCTCTGCTTTGACAGCCTCTTCCAGCCGCGGTGCACAGGTCAATATGTCAAACAGCCCACTTTGGCTAAAGCCCCGTGTTTTGACAGACATTTTAAAGCGCTTATTGCGAGAAATACCAATAAGTTAACAATTCAAATTAGTACCAGCTTCCTTCCTTTTGCTAAATAGCTTCCACTGCCATTGTATAATCAAGAAGAAAAGAATAACACAGAACATGAATACAAAGTGCCTATAGCAAAGCACCATACTGAGCAGAGACTAAAGCAGTTGCCACATCAGAGCACATCCATATGAAATGAGTTACTGATCGGGCTGTTTTTCAGCTTCAGAGAATATGGCACCGAATCAAAAACCCACACTTTCAAGACGGAGGCAACCCCCCTCCCACCACCACCACCACCACCACCACCACCACCACCATCACCACCGCCGCAGCCATCCCCCCTAACAACCAAAAAACAAGGCTCAGGAGCCAAGCAGGCTGTGCACCCCAGCGTCTACGCTAATGTGAGAATGACTTGTATTGATGCGGAAGGAATTGGGGAGGAGGGGGGTTTAGTGTTACACTTAAAGGTTGATCCATGTGTATGTGCATCAGGGTCTTTGATGAATTAATTATGTGGGCTTTCAATGGTTACAAAAGTGTTAATTTCAGGCGAGTTAATTCCCGGCAATCTGGTTCCAATGCTTGCGCCGAAAAATCCCCAGCATTTAAAATAGCTGTTTTTTTTCTACGCGTTGTCTCTCTCGACTTTACAAGTGCTCTCAAAAAGACCGGGCTGAGTCTCGTAAATGTAAATGTAAATGAAAATGAAAAGTCCTCAATATAAAATGCAATAGCACCAACCTTCGCCAACTTTATTTTTCTTGTTTAATCTGCCTTTTCTTTTCTTTATTTTTTCAAATTTGCCACGTTGTTACATAAAGTTGTGTTATTTGCTTGCAATCAAATCCCAAGACACTTCAGCTTGGTTAAAAACAAAGTCACTGAAGGTCATCACCGAAAAGCACCGAACACCACTCCAAGTTCAAAAGCAATAAAAGAGTGTTTCCCTCATCTGCATCCTCTTGAGAAAGTTTTTCTTGCTCAAGTGTCGTAGTGTCCACAAGGACAACTACAAACAATCATAATTTGATTGCTGTGAGGGCCAAAACAATCTCAGCACTGAAGGGAAATATGAGGGGAAAACCCAGAATTTAGTTTTTTTTAAGCCACTACCAAGTCATGCTGTGAAAATATATATATAAGTATGGATGGGTGTTCAAGCAACACAAGTGTGAGATGTGAGCACATGCAGGGGGTAGAAAACAAACCAGAGTGAAAAAACAAATTGGTGGAAAATGTTCAATATCCCAAAAAGAAAACCCCACAGCTCAAAGATTTAGTCTGTGATTCCACATAGCCAATCTGACATCTGGTATCTGGTACGTTTTGATGTTAAACAGCAGGGATTTTCTACGGCAAGACATTGCTGAAATGAATATACATGTTTACATAGCGTCAATAATTCTATAATTTCATGCTTTAAGTTTAAAAACTAGGAATTTCATATATATGTTTATGCTATTGGTGTGAGACCAGTTTTTGTGCTTTGAACTTGTGCAAACACCAAGATGTTCAATTCTGCTGATGTTACTTATTTCATGCTAACACTGTTTGTGAGCATGGGGCCGCTGCTTTTAACACTTCATGTTGCCTTAGTTAGCGTTTTCACTGCTAGTAGCTGCCAATTCCTGCTGAATTCAATGTGTCATTTTAGCTGGCTAGAGCCAACAGATGTCTCTTTAAGTGTGTTTAATTAGTTTTTAAAAATACAAAGTGGAGAGCTCCATATAACTGATAACTTTTACTAGTTTGCAGCAAGTTAAATGCTGTTATATCATTTCTACCCCCTGCTGTTTTTGAATGGAAAACACGTCTTTTTTTAAGTTAAGCTAAACATAACTGGCTCTAATTATTGTCACCATTAGATATTAATATTTTTCAAGGCCTTCTTATCATTAAAAAAATCTTTGCTCCACCCTCTGACTTTTGGTCCATTAGATTAGGTTATTTCTGTGTTGAAAACAGTTTTGAATCAAAGCAATTCTTCTCCTTCTATCTGCCAAAAACAACCACCAGAGTTGTTTCCCAGGCAAGGCAACCACCCCCCCTCACTCCATGCTGTGTGCACTGGTGGGCTGAACCAATGGAGAATGTACCATTAAATCATGGATCAGAGTAATCCGGAATCGTTTTACACCCAAGTCGCTCTAAGGAGAACCGAAACTGGCTTTGCTGTTTAGCCATGGTCCCATGTCCCCTCCCTCCCTTCCCCCTTCTGGTTTCTTTTCAGTGTATCCTGGGAACCTGGAGAAGCAATTACATCATTATGACTCTCTCTTTCAGCTTGTCTGATTGGTTTTGTGGGAACCTTGGTACAGGAAGGAAGGAATCGCAGGTGTGGTAATAATTAGGACAATGGAACAGTGCAAATGTTCCCTGTTCTGCTTACGGTGCAGATGGAGAGCTGCTGTGTGCTGTGCATATTTGCATGTGTTATCCCGAACTGCCATTTATTGCATCAACTAAATATATCTTCCCTCAGTTGTGTTCAGGCAAGTTTTTTAATGAGCGAAAACAACCCCTCAGATTGTTTGAACAAAAAAACCAAAGGCGAGAGGTCACATGTGTTTGGCCATTTGGTCATTAACGGACTATTAAGCCTTTTGTGTGGCTGCGGCCCCCCAACCGGTTTGTTTACATTTGTAACTCCATCTCTCTTCCTGAAAACCTCCATAATCTCAAAGGCGTGTGCAAAGCAATGCGAGTCCAAGCAAAGGTTCAGAACTGTCCATTAGCTTCAGCTCTCGAACAGCCATTGTAGCCTCACCACATGTGGTACGCTCTGTGGCATGTGCACTGCTAGAAAAAAAAAAAACAGAGTGACACACTATTTCTCTTTTTTGTTCCCTCATTCTCTCCATGTGCAATATTTGTTGTGCTGTTCTTTGTGAAGTGGAGTTCCCATGCGACTGGCTGCCGTCTCGATGTGAACCTGCTGCAAAAAGAATAGGCCACAGTTTTTATTTATAGATAGGGCCTGTATGACTACATAATGAACTGCATGAACTGCTGAATATGTTGCAGAGATGCAACACACACCTGTCACTTGATACATGAGACGGTGATGAAGGTAAGAGGCTGTAAACAGGAAAAAAAAAAAAAACTTTGTAGTGCTGTAATTTTAAAACTTGAGTTCCCTTTATCTCCCAAAAAGATTGCCGGTCCAGGTTTCAAAGTGCAATTATCATGGAAATGAGCTCTACAGTAAAAATGGCACATATCTTTAGTAAATACTCTTGACATAGAGATTGGGTTTGGGAAGAAGTACCCATTTAAAAGGAGATAACTCTTTGAAATTCATTGGCATTGCAAATCGATTCTGACAGGTAGTTTCACAAGGTTTATTTTCCAGTATGTACATCAAACTGTGGCGTGCCCTACTAAACTTATTTTCAATTTGCTCAGTTTCGCTCTGTTCACTTGAGGTCAGAGTATCTCAGCGGGGAGAAACCTGGGCTGTGAATCTTCCATCTCTGACTCCGACTCTTTTGCACTTCAAAGTCTCAATGCGCACCTTGAGATCACCAACTCTGCATCTCAGATGGAGAATAAAAGAGATACATTTTGCTTTGAAGAAATTGATCCCTGAAGATGGCAGGCTAGATGTCAGCGAGCGTGGTTATGATACCATTATGGTTCCACGAGGCTGTTTTTTATCCTTTTGTGAAAGCGATGCTATTAGATCTGCTATTACAAGTCAATAATCTTTGTCCCCGGTGTTGACACTGTGCTGATGTGTTTCTGGATGTCATGTCCTGCAGAAGGGAAAGGTTATCTGCAGTTATATGCAGGATGCAGCCAATTTGTTTTCATTTTCAAACTCCTGCCTTTTAAAGCCAAACACTCCTTAATGTATTGGCAGCAAATCCGCACTCGACCAGATGGAATTAAATAGAAAAGGTAGGCTTTATCACAGCTTGATTTGTCCAAATCTGCTGCACTCTGCACTGAATCTCTATATAACTGCCCATATCAGACAACAGCAAGCTGGAGCATACAGCATATTCAGCAATCAATGTTAACGTGAAACATGCTTACTGTTCAGTGAGCCGGACGGGGGGAAAAAAATCCTTACTCCTGACACAACATTATTTCTATGAGTCTATTAGAAAATAACAGCATTTGCAAAGACGGGGGAGGAATACATTATCAGCAGTTAGGCTGAAATGACAACACACATTATACGGCGATTAGTTTACACAAGGCAGCTAATGGATCCAATCACAGCACATTAATAAACAAGACACTTAGCTTTGTATCTACCTGAAGAGCCTCATCAATCTTTCATTGAGATAGCCACAGCTGGGCCAAGCAGCCCGGGTCCAATATTTAGACATGCTGGGGGAACAACATCTTGCGTTGGCACTGCCAGCATTTATGCAGAAGTAAGAATAAACGCTACTCAGAATGAAAGAGCAATCAGTACGATTATTCTTTTCCGCCCTGCTGCACAAAATGACCGTCATATATCTGCAGGAGTTGATAGGATTGCTGATCGATACCAATGAATCAATGATTACTATGCCAGGTGCTTTCACCACCCTCCCCCCCCCCCAATGCTCACAGCCCCACTCGCTGGCATTTTTTAGCTGTTCAACAACGCTGCAAGAAGATAGAAACCGGCATTATGATGCATTTCAGCTATGAAGACTAATAAGCTTTATTCTCAAAGCAACAAAAGCAAATGGAAGCAAATGCCAAAGCTGTGTTATTGTTGCAGTATTTAGCACCGTGATATATTGCCTATTTACTGGATGTTTCTCTAATTAGCTCGCTTCCTTGTCTCTGCATAAAAGTACAGCTTCATTGTTCCTGTCAAGTCCAAGCCACCGAGCAGTAGCTCAAAATGAGTAGAGGTGTTTGCTGCTGCGGGAATAGGGGAGCTTGTGTACGAGGAGATAAGTTCTATGATGCTGTTAAAATTGCTAATAGCAACCAATGGAGAGCAGTAAAATAAATAAATGGCGCAAACAAAATGAAATGCCCCAATCAGACACATTGTAATGACTGCAGCACTATAGTGGAAAGAGGAAAAGCATCAGATCTGCAATGCTTATTCCCCAAAGTGTCTGTAGATTTAAATCGATTTTTGCACAGTTGATGGGAAATATGATTTTATAGTCTTTATCCTTGTCCTCCATATTCACACAGTCAGTCCATCGACATACTTCAGGGTAAAAGAAAGATTTCAACTCCAGATCTGTGAGTATACGGAGAGATCAATCTATTATTCAGTCAATTAATCACCTCAGAAATGCATGTTTATCAGATGTCTGTAACACTTTCATTCTGATGGATTACATGCATTACGGCCCCGCTGCCGATCTGATTTGTATTCCTCGCTGTGCTGATTACAAAATTACACTGCTGATGCATTGGTTTTCTCAATCCAAGATTGATGGCACTGATGAACAAAAGGGAACAACGAACTAGGCCTTTGAACAAAAAAAAGTGCTAAAAAAAAAACTAAATGGGAACTGCTAAATGAATGCAAAGGTAAAAAGAGTGACTGATTAAGCAGCTGATGGACTGCATGACAGGCAGGAGTCAGGCAGGCAGGTAGACAGCCAGAGAGCTGAATGGCAGTGTTAGCAGGGGAGGTGGATCGGGGGGGGGGTTCAGCCGAGTTTGGCTTCTACTCCAGTTTTTTGTAACTCGGGGGCGTATTCCCCGTGGTCTGAAGACAACCCCAGGCTGTTCTCTCAACTTCACCAAGTCTCTGTCTGTCTCTATCAGCCTGGGATCAGGGCTGCTCCAAGCTTGTGTGTGTGTGTGCATGTGTGTGTGTGTGCACTTGCGTTTCTATCCAACAGGGGAACAAGGCGTCGTTACACATTCACCTACAGTGGACTTC
>JAPZDV010000013.1:15468637-15502923 GCA_029814665.1 Acanthurus lineatus
TTATGTTTAAAGACCTTAAAAGTAAATGTTCTTTTCTATTTTTGATGTTTTACAGTGACCGGAAATACAAGCCCCCTATTAGATAGCCACAACCGACAGTGCACTGTTGGCCATAAAGGCTTGTATGTGTGTGTTTGTGGGTGTGTGTGTGTGCGCCCACGCTGTCTGTTGCTTCAATAAAACCAGCCAGAGCAGGCTGGGACCAGGGGGAGATTGACAGACAACACCAGCTCACAGGCACACAATAATAATGCAGCACAAACACATCATGCAGCACACATGGTAACACACAAAGACATGCAGAGTAGCTGTGCAAGAACACGCACGCACGTACAGCCACATATTCTCCTCTCACACAGCGACGCCCACACTTGGAGGGTGTGTATGTGCAGTGTGTGCATGTGTGTGTGTGTTAAGCGGTGAATAGCAGGCCTTCCTTCCCCTGGGTGCCAGGTGCCGACAGGACATCTTCTGCTGGAGGCAGTTATCTGAGGACGAGCAGAACAAGAGGGGGGAGGTGGAGGATTTTCACCAGAGTATTGCGAGCATGCTGCTGCAACATGCAAAGACAAACTCTGTGCATGTTGTAAAAGCACGTACAAATATGCATAACGGCCAGCTCTGAGGAGAGCGGTTGATTTAAAGTGTTGTTAATGTGCACATCCTAAAACTGATTTGTTTTATAGATATGAGGAAACTGAGCATGCTTTTAGTGTAAGTATTAGTCTTTGTATTAGCATACACTATTCTACATTTTGTTCTCTGCTGCAGTTTCTTTTGGTGTATATATATATATAGAGCAACTGCAATTAAGAATGCAGCAATCAGTAGTTATTTAAACTGTCACATTTTTTAATTTTATCTGCTTTTTTCTTTATTGCTAAAACAGGTATTTTGTCTAAGAGAAATACACTCATCAGCACTGACAAAGGAAGCAAGGAGTTTTGATTAAAGCAGCAGAACTTTTGAGATGATCACTTCTCATGACATTTTCTGACCACCCTGCTGGACTAGCCAACCAGACAATAAGGAGAGGGAAAAGAGCTGGGATAAGAGCCATTATCCCAGGTTGGACTTTATGCTGCTAACTATTGTAGAGCTGCAGCAAAAAGACACAGACAAACTTGAGCTGGCCAAACAACTTCCCATGTTTGGTCCTTACTACAGCATCCTGGATGAAGTTGTTGCACTTGATCAGCAGACTGTGTTCCCATTCCAAGTCACAGTCATTACGCACAACAGAATTACTTTCTGGATTTATTCATACATTTGTGTATAGACAACTATATAGTTCTTCTATACTGATTTCTACTGTACTGTCAATTTAATAATCTATGTAGGCCTAATTGCTGAATGTTAGTTACATGGAGCACAACAACAGTCATTCACTGTGTAACCCTTTGTTGTGCAAGGACAAATATATCATCTAGTTTCCTGTATTTAAAACCTGGTATGAACAAAGAAAGTATTAGTTCCTCTGTTTTGCAAAAATAAATATTTGTAATGTTTTTAAGGTTAGATACAAACAATGGAAATGTTTTCATTGACAGAGGAGACTTTAAACTGAAACACACACAAAAAAAAAACACATCTGCAGAGCTAAACTGAGCTAAGGTCCTCTAACCAGACAAAAAGGTTGATACTGAACACTTCTCCTAAACCCTGAATAACGTTTAGTCCCAGGTTCCATAAATATACCATGAAAATAAATAAATCTGTCTCTGTCCCTGGTTCTCATTCCCATCCTATTGACAGAAGATAATTGTGTAGTTTTTGCTTTGCAGGCAGTTTCATAAACTGATAGCAGAGAAGCAAAAGTATCTTAAAGGTAAGGTAGGCTCTTCATAAGATGCATTGGTGATTAGAGTACACAGTCCACAGACTCCATATTCATGGATCTATCGCAGCACCGAGGCTATTTTTACTGCAGTCGTGGCGTATGGGATTACAAAGATACACAGCCTGTACAAGATTACAAAGACGCAGAGCACAGTGGAAGCCTGCTCACTCTCTGCAGCGTCCTCCTTGTTTATGTCCAGGAGATGTGGTATAAGAGCAGGCAGCCAGTGGGGAATCCTCCATGGCCATGTAATCAGGGCTCTGTGCTTAGACACAGCACATGAAGGACAGGCTTATCTCTGGAGGGCTCGCTGTGAAACAGCTTCTAGGAAGGAAAGGAGGGGGGAGTCTTTCCCTCAATAGATCTTTTATGGAAACTGCATGTGTTCTCCGATGCGTTTACACCTTAGTGTTGCAAAGCAATAAACTCTATAATGTTGCCATGCAAAATGCAGCTGCATCTTGAATAAGGGTTTATGTGTTTTGCAAACAGGGGTATCATAAAGCTGTGCAAGTTTTGGAGAAATTGAAAATAGATGGCTCTGGCTTGTGGCTGTTGGGTGGAAACCTTATATTTCTAAAATGTCTTTTTTTTCTGGTGTACATGCCAGGTTTTATCAAGTGAAAGGTTAAAGCTTCCCTAGAGGTCAGAGACTTTTCTAAGTGTGTAGAACAGAATAATACTTTTAGGTATGGCTTCACAATTTGCTTTCTTGAAGAGGTTTGAGGCGACACAATGTAATTTTAGGAGATGAAGACAGTTGATCGTAGGGACTCTTTCCCAGGTTGTCAAATTGTGATGCTTTGGGGTTGGTGGCTCTGCCAGAGCTGAGACCTGAGAACTGAGCTCAGCAGTTAATTAGCTTCCTCCAGAGGTTACACAGTGTGGCTTTAAATTACAAGATTTATATTTCTCATTTGCCTGTCAGTCTAATATGAAGCCAGATGCAACTGCTGATTAGGCAAGCTAAAGACAAGAAACTGGGAAACAGCTAGCATGCATATGTCTAAATTTGGACAAAAAGTCCCCCTTAAGGCCTTGTAAATCTCACTAACCAAAATTCTGGTTTATCAGAGACAAAAGTCAAGTTTTAAAAAGGAGCTGTGCCTATTTCTTGGCTTGGAGCAGCAACTTCTTTTGCAGCTAGCTGGACTTTTTTCAACTTTTGGATAGGGTCAGGTAAGGTAGCTGTTTTTCCTAGCTTGTTTTTGTGCTAAGTTTGGCTAACCAGTTGCTGGCTCTTGTTTTTTATAAAGCATATATATAGACATTAAGATGGTATCTTACTCTCGAAAAAAAGCAAACCAGAGCATTTCTAAAAATTAAGTATTTGAAAGGTATAATTTCTTTAAAGTTTAAAACCACCAACATTTGATTTTTAGCATCCTCCTCGTGCCACGCTCCAGCACATTCTTTCCTAATAGTGAAGCCACAGCAGTAAACAGGATATTTTTATGACATATATGGGTGGTGGGTTACACCACTGTTTTTCTCCAAAACCTTCAGCATAGCTCACTGTGCTTGTCTGAGCTTGTGAAGGCCTTTGTTAACTTTCACCTCCTCTCCCCAAGGACATCTCCTCACCCCGTATAACCCCGCTGTCACATCACCCCATCCTGCAGAATGGAATATTCCCTCCCATTCCAGTTTGTGCTACTATTTCATTTCCCTGCTTTTGTACTCCACGCTCAAATCCCAGCTCTGGGGCGGATCCCAACACAACAATGAGTGGTGCCACTATCTGTGTTTTAACTGGCTCTGCCACAGGAACTTTCTGGAACGCAGCCAAAACAATTCATTCACATGGAGTTCCTCACACGCCCATGTTATTTCACTCTTTTATTTTGGAAACTCAACGGAACGGCACCATTCATCACCGCTGGAACTGTTGCAAATATTTTCTTGTTCTTTTTAAGGAAGCTGGTGTATAATTCAGTGCCACCTGAATATATCACATAAATAATTCAACCGAAACCCCTTTACATTTGTTGTGGGTAGTTGGTGATGATGATAGTCATCATGTAAATAACAGTTATTTATTTTTGGAGTCACTTTAGTTCAGCTGTAGAATTATGTTTATCCTCTGTAGAATCTGCTTTAAGTTCACTGAGTTCAGGTGGTGACTGTAAACACGGCTGTCTCCTACCCAACCCTTCCATTTTTTAATCAAATCTCTTCTTCCTCTGCTCTTTGCTTCCTCCTGTATTCCTACTTCTGGGGGCAGAGAGATACATCTTGATTCCATAATTAGTTTGTCTCATTCTCTGTCTTCCTGTCCAAACCAAGCACTTTCACTTTATCAAGCGTTGTTATCATATGCAGTAAGATCAAATATTACTCATCTGTGTATCTTTGATGATTCCCGACAGCACCGATGAGCTGCAGACTCTCTGGCCTTCATCCCAAGATGAACTCAGAAATAAAGCAATGTGTGGGAGTGTTTGTCTCTCAACACACCCATACATAAGTCACACCGCTATCAGCGTTAAGAGTCTTCTGGCAACCCACCACCGTTCTGACACATTTGAAATTTTATGCTTTTTATGATTAGATAGCATTTAATTGACCCTTTACTAAGGCCTCTTTTCCAAACCCAGTCAACAGGAGGATTGATAAGTCTGTGGCCCACAGTGGAAGGACATGAGTTATGCAGCTCGTGTTAAAAGCTCATGCATTTCAACTTGTTGAGTCACTACATAGAGAGTTTGAGGTTAAGAACGTTTGAGGTTTTTCTGTTTCGGGTAAGTAAAATTGCAAGTCAGCACTGTCTGACTCAGAAAATGGACAACATCAGCCTTTTGTGGAGTCATTGAGAAATAAGGGTTTGAACTCATCTGCTCTAATTGCCTGATTTGACATCGTCAGACTACCTACTAATGAAGGAGGAGCTTAGTGATGGCCATTTTTGCAGTGATAATATGTATAATGCTGCTGGTGATCACTTTCTGAAAGTTTACTTTCTGGACTTCTGCAAAGAAGGGATCTTCACAAATACTGCACTCAGTGTTTAAATGTGGACAAACACTCATCTGAAAATTAAATGTGCTGGGTTTTCTGAATTGACTCCTTCTATCGTAGGTCATCCACTTATTAATGTCACATCCCTGCCAGCTGGTTAAGTTTTCTTTTGTTTCTCCAGTGTTCATTTTCTTTTGCTTCCTTTTTTATTTTGTTAACACTTGTCCCTTCACTTCCATGTCCCCATGTCCTGTCAAGTTCCCCTCCTGTGTGATCACCTGTCCTGCCCTAACAAGTTTCACCTGTGCTGATTACGCCACCTGTGTCTAATTACGCCCAGTGTATTAAGTCTCTGTTTTTCACCTTAGTGTTTGTCAGTTTGTCTGACTTTGTTTTGTCATCCTGTTTCTGCTCTCTGTCTCTGCATCTTTGTCTCTGCCCTGCCTGATCTCCACATGCTTCTTAGTTTTGTTGCTTTATTCAGTTTTGTATTTTTTCTTCATGTTTGGATTTCATTTTGCTGTTGCCGCCCCCCTAGATTAACTTCAGTATAAAAACAAACAACTCAACTGTAGTTTCCCTGTACATGTTGTGTTAGTGTGTACGCTTTAACCATGACAATCAGTCACCATTCATAATGAAAACTACTAATATGTTGAAACTTCACATTTCAATTTTGAATTTGGTTGTGACAGCACTAGGATCAAGGTCCTGTTAGGTTTAGGCCCAAAAGCCAGTTGTTTGGAGTTTGGGAAGGATCAGGATTTTGTTGCTACAAATATGGGCCAAAATATCCAAACAATCATTAAAATTAATCTCAAAAAGTGGTTTTCTGCTTAACAGCCTAATCCTGCCTGGCTGTCACACCACCACTATCCCACTCTTCTCCTAACTGAAAAAGTAGGCTCATATACTTAATCTGAGTTAAGTGTGTTTTGTAGAATTTGTGGGCTTTTTCACCTACATTACTTCCAAACACTGACCTGATAACCATAAGTGATTGCAGATGTAATTAGGTGATGCTAACTAGCTAAATAAAGCAGCATCTCTTGAGCTGGCTGAAAACTCAAAAGTCAGCTGCTTTCAAAACAAGACCCATGTAAAAGGGTCTTGCAACATATGAATATTGGTTCTAAACAAGCTAAGAAATAGTAGACATGGCAGTAAATAAGCAAGTCCCGTTTTTCATTGCAGCATAGAGACAAAAATAAAACTGTAATGAAAATTATATTTAATTCTAACATAACAGACATTTGATTTGTTGTTTATACTTTTTTAGCAATATATTTCACTGCAGAGAAGGGCCCTAAGACTGAGGAGTAATCAATGAGTTTGGCAAAAGGCTGAGTGCTGTCCTGGGTATTTGCTTTATCTGAAGTTACTGCAGTGTAAACTCACCTTAAAGAGCAGAACAGATGTGCTAAATCACCCTAAACTGTTATATAGGAGGCATCATAGCTCCCAAACACTGAACATGACATCCTGAATGGTGCCTTTTCTAATTAATCTGTAGCCCCCTGAAGTGCCATAGTTGGGTAATGAGAGGCTAAGGCTACCTACCTTTATAGTAGCATAAAGTTATACTGTCAGTGGTTAGGTAGTTAGCCAGGCATGCTATTATTTGCAGCTTACTTTATAGCAGATACTGTTTAGTCCTTACACCTTTGCAGTTTCAGTTTTGCTTTTAGAGTGGTGACTGAATATACAACATTGCTGACTCTTAAGAGTCAAAACATTGCTTTTGTTGCAGAGTAATGCAGACAACTTCAACATAAGGAGCTATGCAATCCCTGACAGGCTTGCTATCCAAGTTTAGCATCAATTGCAGTCATATAGTCTCATCAGCTCAGACCACAGAGAAGTTTGAGCAGAGATTTTCTGTGCTCCCTGAATACATGTGAAGCCAAAGCTGGTAGCTGTGGGTAAACATGATATTGTAGCCTGCATACCAGACATCATACCTTCTTTGCACTGCCGTGCTAATTTAATCTCTGTTACTATGGAGCTACAACATGCAGACAGACACACATGGTCATTTGTATGATGTGGCTTCAAGCCCAGATTGTACTAACATAGATCTCCTTGTTTTCCATTAAATGAAACCCATTTTATTTAGTGGCATCACAATTCATGTGTGACAGTGGTGCCACCTAATTTAATTTCAGAAATAAAATTGCCCCGAGTTGTGGATCATCCACCTCAGTGTCTTTGATCTCACAGAATCTCACATTTTTCTGGTCAGATTTTTATTTGAAAGGATAATCTGTTCCACAGGCAGAAAACGTCTCTCTGCCTACTCTTTCAAAAGGGCAAAAGTGATCTTAAAACTTCCAGTGTTGATTGGTTTTAATGAGAGTATGACCTTTCAAAGAAACCCAACAATGAGTGGGATGCTGATTTAAACAGAATATCAAAGAAGCCCTGGGTTGCAACAGTGATCGCGGCTCACCGCAGGAAGATGAGGAACTCATTATTCTGTGATTCTGTGACTTACACAGACAGAGAGGCTGAAGCAGAGAGAACCGGAGAGAAAGGGGAGGGAGAGCGGAGAAAACAAGTGTGAAGCGAAAGATTTTTAAATGATCAAAATTCTAGTCACAAAACATAAGAGCTTAGGCCATGTCTTTTACTCAGAGCAGACAAGGCTCTGCAACTCTGCCAGCTGCCAAGCATGTTGCATCATGAAAACACACTAAAGCCTCAGAGGGAAGTGTTGAACAGCAGGAGGGATCTGAGCAGCATCAAACCTCCGTCCTACTGTTCAGTACAGTGGGCTGTTCCCCTCCCCCCTCCCCCCACAATACACTGCACACATACACTATGTTGCACTGCAGGTTATATCGAAGATCCCAAGCATTAATAAGCCATACAGGTGATTATGAATGATAAAAATGCAGAAAAATATCGCATTTTACTGTGATCCTCGTGTGCATCAGCGCACACAGCTCAGCTCCAAGTAGGAATGCAAATGGCATTTCCTGCATTAATCCGAGACACAGTGATTGAATTGCAAATGCACTAAAGTAACTGTTTTTAAATTCATTTAACGGCTTTGAATAGTAATCGTTTTTGCCTCCTCCTGCACTGCGCTGTTTAACACAAAGAGTTGATTTTACCTCTTGCAGTGCACGAACCATTGACCAAAACTGTCATGTTAGAATGAGAAGAACTTAAGAGAGGCTGCAGGCAGCACTTTAATGCATCTGCACTGCGATTTACATACACTATATCACTGGAGCAACCAGATACAGTCATTATGCTTCTGCAAAAGAAGCATCTGATTGAACCCAACACCACGTTTGAGGTCCTTTTGAATCTTGCTTGATCTTGCAGAAATATATGAATTCTTGACTACTTTGTACAATCAAGGCAAAGCAATAGTCTACAGCCATGCTGGCTGAGCTGTCAAGTTCGTAGCTACACAGGCATGGTGATGGTTACATCAATATGCTCACATGTTAACAATGATTTGTGTAGAAATTTTAATGTCTGTTGTGTTCACCATCTTAGTTTAGCATGCTAATATAACAAAAATTGCTAATTAGCACTGAATACATTTGCTAGTAGCATGAAACAAAAAGTCCAGCTGAGGCTCATTAGAATGGTGTTTCTAACCAAAGCACTGGACTAATTTTAATTAAAATCCATGTACTTAGCATCATATTTGCACCAAATTTTATGGCAGTCCATGAAAGAGTTGTTATAGGGACATGGATCTGGGTGAAAGTGATTGACTCAGTAACAGATACTGCTATTTCTATTTCTACAGTGATGTTTAGAAAAATCTCCTATACAGTCTCACTCTGACAGATTCTCTTGTGCCATTTGATCTAATTTTCATGACCATGGCAAACATTTTATGAAACTATTATAAACATACAGCACACTATTATGCTTACACTCTGTGACATCTGTTAAATCATCGGCATGACTGGACCTCATTTTACCTGCTGTAAATGTCACAGTGTGGGTTTCTTTACCAGGTGTGCGGTGTGGAGATACTTCACCAGTCAACCCAGTGTCTATATCCGTCCTACGCAGAACTGCAGCCCCACAGCAGCTATTTAAAGCACATGGAAGTCTCTGTATGACAAATTACATAACAGGCAGACGGAAGTAGGTACTTCACTCACTACTTGTATCACTTCAAGTGGACAGATTCAGTATCAGTTGCTGAAGACTTGTACGTATGTTGCTCCTCGGCATGATGTTATAGTGAGGGTTATATGAAGGTCTTTCATGAGTCTTTGATCCTTGGTGGTCTTACATGCTTCTTTGATGATATTCAGTTGCACAGCACACACTTGATACTTGAGAGTGATCCTTTTTTTCATGTTCAGGTGTATCGGCTACAAGTCGGTGTGACTTACCTTTTGCAGCTTACCTCTGAGGATGTGTTTACACAGCAGGCACAAGAGGCCTGAATCACAGTTTTTGCTCCTCTGTGCATCAGATCTGTTTTTTTTTAGTGTAAACAGCTTGGAAATGGAACTTTTCACAACAAATTTGAGCCACTTTCATATTTGGATCCAAATCAGATACAGATGAGATTATATCAAAGTTATGTTGGAAATATTGATGCCACTTCTAAGTCACTTACCCACCTGAAGTGAGTGTCTTGCCACAAGACTCTTGTGAGGTGGTGCAGAAAGATGTAGATACAGTAACCCTTCACATCCTGAAATTTTAGATCAAATCTTTTTTTCTGAAATGCCATTTATGACATGATCCCTGCACTCCTAACTCCCAGTCTGCCTTTTCACACCCAGTATATAGATGTAGCAGCCATTGCTGTACAAAAAGCTCTAATTAACATTGTGCTATTTTTTCCTCACCCTTGTTATCATATACACACACATTTGCTGGCTTCCACTGCACATCAACAAATAGAAAGTGTAAACTGTTATTGCAGAGACCTCCATGTTCACTTCTGTACAGCAGCATGTGAAATCTCTGTTTTTGTTTTGTGCATGCAGAGCAGTCCAGACCATGACCAGCTCACACTGGAACCTGCCTTCACATAACCCTTCACATAATGTGAGTAGTCGAACACAAAAAGGTCCTCAGGATGTGTTAAATGCTGCATAATGATACCAATTTTTTATATTGTAAGTTTGGAACATTGGCATCAGTCATCTTTTTAGGCATTTGTATTAATATAGTGTATTAAATTTTTTTCAATTTCAGAGTTTTAGCAACTAGACTAAAACTAAGTTTGATGTCAGGCACCGACTGAAATCAGCATTCACTTTTGGAAACGGTACTTTAAGAGATGTAAGATCATAGCCCAAATTCTATCCTTCATTCATGGGACGGCAAAAAGAAAATGTAAAGTAAAAAAATGTGGTGAGGTAAATGAGGCAAAAAGCAGCAGCAACTGCTGGTATTTGCTCCTTAACAGACATTTAAATCCTTCCACGTCTTCTCAGATGATTTGATTCCACACCTTGCAACTCTTATGACCTTTTTTTGTCTAAGCAGGCAATATCCTGATAATGTTCTGTCTTCAGTTTCTAGAGGAAACTTAAATTCACCATCTCTGCCCTTTTTACTTGATTTGTTATAAGGTGCTGTACCTTTCACACAGGTTAAACAGAGGAAATGTAAAATAACACACCCTACCCAACAGTTCCGTTTGATCATTTGAAGACTAAAGAGTGTAGTGTGTATGCAGTTGCTGGTTTGAAACATTGAATGACTGAGCGATCTTGTCAGGTATATTTGTTTTTCCTGAAAGGAAAAATCGAGGGTAAGAGGTAAAAGTTTGCTCTCGTTGAATCAGAACAAGAGGGGGAATAAAAGGAGCTGATAAGATAAAACAAAGGTGTGAATGTGACAAAAGGAAGAATGCTTTGATTTGTGGTGAGTGAAAGTGTTAGTTTTATATCAGTCTGCATTAAGTCTAACTCTTTGAGGAGCAATGTGCAAGATATGGACAGAATTCATGTTTAAAACATTCAAAGAAATGAATAAACACTGAACAGATTGCAACATTATGTCTAAGCCATGTTTGCATTGCAGAGGTGTTTACTGAAGTGAGCATGCTTACCAGCTCGCCCTGGCTCATCCTGTCTCAAGCTAATTTACCTTTTGAACTTATCATAAAATGCTGCTTTCAAACTAATTGGATTGTGAGTGTTAGTTTTCACTGTAAACACACTAAAGTCTTTCAAAAAAAGGAGAGCGTCTTTGCAGAATATAAAGCACTGATTGGAATAATAGCAGGCACAGTTTATTATAGTGCCTGCTCTAGATTCTTCAGCTACATTTTCCCTTAAGGTCAACACATTAAGACTGAGTGATATTGATCAATGGTGCAAGTTCATGTTTGCAAAGTTCACTTAAGTTTAACTTGACATGGAAAACTTGCACAGATTAACAAGAAAATATCTGGCGTCTACCTCAAGGTGTTATCTTTTACTTTTGAGCTAATGCTAGTTTCCTCTTAGCACTTAGTAGCACTGTGTATGCATAAGTGGAGCTGAAATGGATGATTTTTTCATCTCCAGCCTCGGCAGGTAACAAGAAGCTAAGCTAGCAGCAGACATCAAAACACCTTCGAGATGATAAATAACAGGTGTGGAAATGTTTTTTTTTCTTGCGGATGTGTCAAACCAACAATTTTCCAATGCTGTGAAAATATGCAAGGATAAAAGCAGGTCAGCAGTGGCCATATTCCTGAAATCCAGGTGTACTGCTTTAAGTTACCTGGAATATGAAGCAGTCAGCTGTCTTGATGAGCACCAGTCCCCCAACCTGCTCCTTTTATGTGTGTTTAAATACATTCTGTTTTTGTGATTGACTATAAAAAATATTTATTGGATCTCCACATTGTCCATGTTCAGTTAACAGCACTTTTTGATGCAATTTTAAAGGCATATTAAAGTTAATGCAAATGCTTGCTTGTTTCGTTTTACTCTTCTTTATATGACTATCTTGTTTATTCTCCACCAGGGATTTCTCCATCATGATTTTCAAGTATCCTTTCTAACTTACACTGTAAAGTTTATGCAGTACAATGGCCCTTAAGATAACAAGAGAACATAAAAGTGCAAAAACTGAAGACCGAAGTTTCCCCTTCCAAGTTTTATTTATCAGGTTTGGATCTCATATGATTGCATATGTTTTCATTAATACCATCTTGTACAGCCATAAAGTAAAATATTCGTTCTAATCATTTTAAATAGGACGTCTGGGTTCAAAGAAATAAAAGCACCAAATCCACCCAAGCTCTGCTGGTTAATATGCAGGATGATGTTTTTCCATATAGAACACAAAAGATGGAATAAAGGAGAAACTTCCAGCTTTGCAGAAAGCACACAGTAGCACTGTCACATCTTGTGGATGTCCCTTTTCCTGCACTGGGGAATACAGGCTTGTATCAAACCTCGCCTTGGGCTATAACCTTTGTTCTCTGATATCAAACCCATACAATACTGCTGTATGGGATCAAAATCGGAGAGTAACATTGATATTCAGCCAAAATAGCAGCAGTGGCCTTTGAAATAATGTTTCCCATGCAAGACCATCCCTTTTCATTCCAAATGCACTATATTAGGATACACTATCACAGAGGAAAACAGTGGGGAATTCAATCGATTTTCACTTTGAAATTCAACCCAGTAAAATTTCTACTTTGTCTGAAATCACCAGGCGTGATGGTGATCTGGCATGTGTGTATACGTGTGTGCACGTACATGTGATGTAAGTGTGAAGTGTGCATGTAGAGCATGCTGCGTGTTGCAGTAAATCACAGCAGATTCCTCCCAGGGGGACATGAGGATGAACCGATGGGAAAGTGAAGTAGGATTGGGGGGCTGGATGGGTGGCTGAGAAGCTGACAGAAACATTATTCAAATGATGCTCCTCTGCCTTTTTTTTTTCTTCTTTTTTTTTTTTGCTTTTTTTCCCCCCAGCTGCACACTAAAACCTGACATTTAGTCGCAGCAAGAGAGCGAGAGCTGAGAACAATTCATGAGGATTTTCCACCTTCCGTGTCTTTGGCTCTTTGGCATCGAGGGTCCCCGAGTCCTCCGGCGGAATTTCATGTACCTTGGTCCTCCTCGACTCAGGGGCCCTGGTGTTTATAAATCAAATATTTGATTTGGAAGGACTCCCGTGCTAGCCATTGCCAAGTACCATCCGAACAATAGAAAGGTCACGGTGAATAAGGCTTATCAGCGAGACTAAGCGGCCTGTCCACTTGCAGCCTGCTGGGCCCAGGAGCTGCTGGTGGTGGCACTACGGGAGAGAAAGAGGAGGGGAGAGGGTGAAGGGACAAAGGGGGAGAAATGGATGTGGAGAGGAGAGGAGTGAGAGTAGAAACATTGGGGGGATGGGAGGAGAGGAGGGGTGAGTTGGATGAGTGTGTTTGGATGGAGGAGGAGGGGGTGCATTCTGCAAAGCTGTCGCCTGGACATATTGTGCTTTGATGGGTTGGCTTTCATTTTTACTACCGTTTTTCTTTGCTGTGGAGGAGCAGTATTAAAGTCTTCAATCTTTAGCTGATATTACAGGACTCACGGCAGATTGTGATAAACAGCACTGTGCCTTCCTGAGCACTTCCTCTCTGAACATCTGTTGGAACATCACACGGTGACAAAAGCAATGTAATTATAATGTACCACCTAAACCTGCGCACTACACAGGACCTCATGGGCTTTTTCAAAGTGGGTGTCACTTTGGCAGAGGTACAGTCAGGCTGGTAGAGGAAGTGTGTGTGTGTGTGTGTATGTGTGTGGGGGTGGGTGTGTGAATGTGGGCGGGCAGGAGGATGCACATAGAAGTGTGTCTGCATTTTTAGGAGCTTACAAAATCCGAAGCGACTGCAGTTCATGTTTAACATGCCGCACCATGGAATTACAGCTCTGTCCTCCACATTCAAGTGGGCTGAATCATGTTCACGCACATGCAGAGTGATGTTACACAATGGGGCATACTGGTATTTCAACACATGAGCCATGTTGCTTTACACACCAAAGTGTCAGGTAGGAAACTTAAAAAAATTCTACCTGCCAAGGTTTTATATCACTTACATGATAAGCACCACATTCCACCTGCACTAATGAGCAGATTCTGTGGCTGAGTTTCATTTTCCTTCAGAACATTAAAAATGATCACCATTTTCCCAGACTGCCCTGTTTGAAAAATTGCAGTGTTTGAGATGTTTCATCTAGATTCATCAGTTTGATCAGCCTGAATCAAGAAGTAAGTCTTTCAAAGGTTCCCCTCGATTTTTAAATAATGGTTTCTGTTACTTCATTTGATTGTTTGAGCTCACTGTGTCTATAGTAATCACCTCAGTATTATATACAGTACTTTGAATGATGTTTTAATTTATGCACAATGCTACAGTTGCTTACTGATGTCTTTTTGCCTCAAAGCATTCATGTCCCTGTCCATCAGTGTATTGAGGGAGTAAAGTTGTAAGTGTAACATTAACAGGAACAGCAGTAGGGTTGAGAGCCTGATGTGATCCCTGACAGACAGATGCAGGTTGTTTTACTGTCTTGCCATATTGGGGTTGTTTTAAGAAGATTTATTGAAAAAGAAACTCTCTCCTGCTTAGTGCCTACAGCCCAGAGGGATGGGATAATGAATACGGCATGCTGTGCTCTGTTATTGGTTGGAAAAGTATGTTGTTCTGTGATTGTGCAAAACATGACATTCCTCACTAACATGTATGGAGCAATCCCATATGAAGTAATATTATTTTTCTATTGACGTGTCACACCTACGTACTGTACCTTCCTTTCTCATGATGACGACACTGTATATTGCATTGTACAGTTGTATTTCATATTACACGTACACACTACAAGACCGCAAGACAGAGCTCAGCAGCTCATGTTGCACAACACAACCTTAGTCAACTCACATGGTGCAATAGTGGAAGGCATGCCATGAGACACTTCAAAAAACAGGAAGAGGGCGTGGACCTACAATTACAGTCCCAGGTACGATAAGTCTATGTCACCCACTAATCATAAATCCTTCAGAGAGCTGTCTGGGTTCAGAGGTCAACACGTAAATGTATAATGTAATCTGCAGACAAACAGCCCAGCCCTTGGTACAGTCATCAAGGTAAATATCGCCTTGCCCATTCGTCTCAGTCTGCATTGTTTGAACGTACATTTCATAAACACTGACGACCTCCCAGTCGATGACTATTACGCCAACAGTTAATGCTGCATAACATGTCTGGGCCTATTGTTTGCGATGGGAACAGCCATGCTTAATTCAGTGGCACATTCAGCCACTTGGAAACACCATGTGGAGGAGGATTACAGTCAAGGTTGTCGGCCCGGTGGCTGGAGGCCAAGAGTGGGAGACAGATAGAGAAATGCAGAGGAAAGGGCAATGAGAGAAAAAAAAAATACAACAGACAAAAAGAGAGACGTATAAGACCCCCGCAGTGAATGAGACTGCCTACTTATCAGCCGTGAGCGTGATGTGCAAACAGAGGCCTTTCAGGGCTGCCAGGCACACAATAGCTTTGTTTGCTATGCAATAGAAACCAGTTGTTCGCTGCTGAGTCAATATTTACTGCCTAATGGAATGTGTGCTCTGCTACTACCCCTGCTCAACAACACCAGATTGGAAGAGGGACTTATTACCTCCCCTCTCTGTCTTTCACTCTGTGTCATCCTCTGTCCCTCTTTGTCCTTCCCTCCCTTTTTCTTTATCTAACCCTCGGTATCATCTCATCCTTTCCTTCCTTTACTCCCCCTTGTGCTCTCAGAGTTTTACTCCCTGTTCCCCCCCCTCATCCTCCCCTCCCCTAGTCTGTCAATCCCATATCATATCTCTTGCATCTGCACCTCCCCTCATGTGGCAAAGGAACAGAGTGGTGAAAACTCCATATAAGGGCATTGAGAAATCTGTGCCAAAAAAAGGGTACAATTTAAATTCCCTTTTTATAATGTAAGTTAGCTAAAAGAATTTCAGAATCTCAAGTATTTCTTTTTGAAGATTTTAAAAAAGAAAAGGAGAAGGTGAAAAAAAACAACTAGAACGGACAATCTTCTGTTTATAGAGGCCAATATCCTACCAAGGCCGTACACAGAGAGAGAGATAGTTTAGCGATGAGATCACTGTGCTGACAGAATGATCTCTTTGTGCCCGAGTCCAATGGTAGGCAGTGAATGCATTACATTTGGTATTTACACCGTGGCTGCTGATAAACTGTGGCTAATCACTGGCAATTTCCTTAAAGGTGCATGTAGGCAGTCACGCACAGAAAACACCAACGTGCCTGCTTCCCTGGTCGACTGGACTGGATAGTGTTTCTGCTCACACTCTGTATTGATTCTGCACCTAAATCTTGGTCTGCCACCCTCGCACACAAACTCACACACACACACACATTTTTGCCCAGGTGAGGAGGGATAACTGGTTGCCTGACACACTTGTCCGAGTCCTGTAAAGGTTTTTTTCCACCAGCCACCCCGACAATCCATTCCTTTCAGTCATGCTTCAGTATCGTTTCCTTACAGCCCAGAGGATTACTGAGGAGAGGACAGTTGTGGGAGGGATGGTGCCGATGGTGTGTGTTGGAGGGGGGGGTTTCCATAGTGACACCGAGGCAATGAAAAGACTGGACCAGTGGAGTGTGCAGTGGGTGCCAGTGTGTGTGCGTGTGTGTGTTTTTGTGTATCTGTGTGCATGGGTTTTGGAGTTCAGCTCTATAGCTCTAGGTTGAGACACAGTGGAACCATTCATGATCTACTATCTGGCCTCCGATGGCCTTCACTCTTAAATCAGAGCCAGCTTGCAGAGCTCAGATCCCTGCAGGGTTTTCTTTTTGCACCCAAATCCAGGGCAATATGCATTGAAAAAGAAAAAAAAAATTACATTATTCTAATGGTGTTTGATGATTTCTGTCATTCTTTCCCTCCCACTCATTAAAGACCTTTCCATTTTGTCCAACAACTTTTCCAAAGTGACGAGGTCATATTTAATACCCCTGTCACAAAAAAGAGAAATTGATGACTGTGAGTTGTGCTTGTTCATGCTTTCATGCTGGCCGAGAGAGAAACAATTAGGAGGAGACAAATTTATTGTCTCTAATTATCCTTTCTGAGTGCAAATTAAATGTTTTCATAAGTTTGGCTCCTAACGAGCCAAATCTTCCCCATTAACTAACATTACATCTGTCCGTATTCCGAAATAAAATGACTTAACTGCTGTTTTATCAACTTACCATGCACTGTGCGCCAGATCCATCAATATTATTTAACCAAGGCAGTTAGTGCCTCATCTAATCGCCTTTTACAGCCATTTCCCACTGAACGTGACCTTACACTTAGTCCATTGACAGGGTACTGATTGTGGTTCAGTGTGGTCAGAGTACATTTAACGGTAATTTGTCAATGAAATGACTCAAAACGTGTGCAGTTTTGGTAAAGATCCACTCTCTCTGCCCTGAGCATACATTACAAGAGGAATAATTTTCAAAGGGGCCTTGATTTTGTGGAGCCTATGTTAATGAAATCTGTGGTCCTTCACAGAATTGACAGTTAATAAAGGCTATAATGTGGCCACAAATGCCTTGAAAGAGGTGCCTAAAATTAGAGCTGAAATTCTAAATCTTGTGTAATACCTTGAAGAGTAATTTAAAGATAAGACAATTTCTCATTTGGCATATGAAATAATTAATTATGTCTTTGGTAGAAATATCTTAACAAGCCTACTTAGTATGCATATAAAATCTCAAATAGTAAAATCAAATTAGCATTATTAACTTATAGTGTGTTAGATTACATCTATTCTCTTTCAGAAGGTCCCACGGAGTTGAATTGATAATTAAGTAATGAAATGAAAATGTATGATCTAATCAATGGCAGTCCATATTAGCCTGGCAGTAGTCATTCTTAGGTTACAGGCAGCAGTGAGGAGGGGGCTCAAACCCCGGAAAATGACAGAAGCCCTGCAGAATTGAGCCACAATGGTGATTTATTAGCATGGAATTCTATTGTAATGAGCTCAAAGCAGCTCAAACAAAGCTGGTTTTAGCTGCTTCTTTTGATGGTCAGTATTCATTATAGTGGTTGTCAGCTGACCTGAAACTTACTCAGGGAACTTGGGCACAGCGGCGCTTTAAGCTAAATATAAACAATGCATGCTTACACGCTCACAAAGACAACGCTTTTATGTCGACGCTAACTACAGATAATGTTTAGCATGGTTGGTATGCTAGCATCGATAATGACCTCTAACACAAAGTGAGGTTTATTGGAATGCCACCTATATTTCCGGTGTTTTGTCTTTAGCTGAAGCAATTAAATTTTGATCTGTGGGCACTAGAGATGAAAACACAGGGAATCCACAAAGTCAGTGAAAGTCATTCTCTTGATCTAATGAATTTTTGAAAAATAAATTAATACAAATTAAGCCAATACATCTTTTTTTGATATATTTCAATGAAATGGGGAAAACTGGTTGTGTAAAAATCATGGGCTCTACTAAGCCATCATGATTAATCTTCTGTGAAACATAATTGTTAGTTTAATAAAATTCATCTGGTATGGTGGGTTATTTCATTGGATGAGTGAGAAATTATACTGATTAGTTGTGCTCAACTAAAAGTCCTTGGATCACCAAAGACATTTATATTCATCCTCTGGGAACAATGAATGTCAGGGCAATTTTTTATAGTCTTCTAATCCATCTAATAGGTGTCAACCTTGTGTTGGTGCTTGAGAGAAGTCAAGGGAACATCAAAGTCTGTAGGATTATTTTTCCTTCAAGAACTAAGAAAGTCTGGGCAAAATTTCATAACCATTCAGCAAATAGTTGTTGACATAATTCAGCCTGTACCAAAGTGTTCTGACATAAAAAAAAAAAAAAATTAAAAATGCCTTCTGTAGAGACTGAATGGCTAAATCTGTTTGACCTGATACAGAGAGGAAAAGCACTATGAAAAATGAAATAACTGAAATGCAAATATTATTTATAAGCAGTTTTATTATTGTTAAACAAAGATGGGCTGTTTCCCTGTAGGTATTTTCAATCCTAGTGGTTTTGTTGCTATATTTTAATATTTGGCCTGATGCAAGGAGACACAGTGGCATAAAAAAGCGGCGCTTCAGCTCCACTGCCTCATAGCGGGTTAAATGGAGCGGAGGGCAATGAGCAATTCTCCACAATCCCTCTCCTCGGTGCTGCAGGTTGTTCTTCTCCCTCTAAACCCATCGCTTCCTGGTGTTCTGGCTTAAAGCTTTACCCTATGGGGTCCCAACAGGCTGGAATAAAACACAAGTGGATGCGGCAAGTTGCCATGGAAACTTAATAAGCCAGCAGTTGTAGTGAAAGAGGGAGTCAACTACAGTACTCAGTGAAGCGTGCATCTGAAGGCAATAAATTGAAAGCTGTGGAGGGGAAGAAGACAGAGAGAAAAAAGAGGCAAGGGGGACCGCATGTTATTGTGAAATAACCTTTTAAGTCGGAATTAAATATTTTGTCAGTGGTGTGTGTGGCTCTGAGCTGCACTCACACCCCCCCTCCCCAGTCTCCTCTGACGCGCCTGACAGGGCTAGAGGTTAAACGGCTGTCTGCATTGTCACGAGGATGCTCTCAGCCGACTGGGACGCCTTCTGCTGCGTGTCACAACTAGTGACCGAGAGACGCCTGCCTTTTTTTTTTTTTTCCCCAACCGTATATTTTTTTTACCTCACCTACAACTGTCATCGCTCTGACTGTAGGGCCATTACGCACACATGTCTCCAGGGCGCAATTGATGCACTGTTGGCTGTCAAAGCTCAAAAGCCTCCTACACTCCACCTGATTGCCTAGCATCCTTTTTGTCGCATAAATCTTTCATTAACCACCAATCTATCATTAATTATCGGCTCCTGGCATTTATAGAGAGGTTGGGAGATTGATTGCGGGTGATGGGGGATGGGTGTTGACGGTCTGGGAGCCAATCTATAATGACTCACAACACGGAGGATCCCTCTTAACTTTTATTTATAAGGGGGGCCCTGTTTGCCACTCGCCAGAGGTGTTGTTCATCTGTCTAGCTAACCCGATAACATTAGTCTGCGGCAACTGGAAAACAGCTTTATCTTCATCCTCTGTGTCTCTCAGGGTCCGTCTCCATATGTTTTTGGACAGCTCGATGATCATCTCTCTTTAACTCCACAGGCTTCTTGCCTTTTTCTCAGCTCCCTTTAAAGAAACAAATTAATTCCCCTCTGAGGCTTTAACCCTCAACCAACCAATATGTGCTTGTCTGCAACTGAGTGCGCGTTCCCCATCGAATTAAAGGTGAGGTATTTGCTTTTGATTCAGGGGCAGTTGACAGCTCTGTTGCCCTGAAAGCCTTCTATTATCTGGCTTTGCATAGGATTAGCGGTCCGATACCTGCTGCAGTAAACAAACAAATAGAATGAGCCCAATTATAAGGGCAGCATCCACGGCTTCCTTATGTTTCCGTAGCACTCAATAAAAGCGGGCCTCGTGCAAGTCTATAAATCATCAAGAAACCTTGGCCTAAATGTGCCAGCAAATGCATCTTCGGTTTCTCTTTACACCCTAATTCTCTTTCTCGGTCCCCCCTCTCCCCGGACCTAACACTATTTACAGCTTTTCAGATGCTTGAGCCACCAAAATATAGCGTTGTTTTATCTTTAGACAAGTCGATAAGGCAGCATATTGGTTTTCTGCTAAAAGCTACGGATTGTGCTGCACGTATTGACTCATCAGTTGGGCAGTTCAGACTACTGCCCAGGGAGGCGCATCCACACACACACACATACACACACCAAGAGTCCTTGGTCTTCTAACAGTGTTTCATTTTCTGAGATTCACCTGGTGGAGAGAAAGATATTAAAACTAAGAACAGGGATCAGACCTTGGATAACAGAATGTAACAAGAAAGGGGAAGTGAGCATGAGGAGAGGAAACTGAGACAGAAAAAGAGAGAGAGGGAGTAAGACAGGGGAACAGGAGTAGACGTGGAATGAACACCCCTCCAGATGATTTATCCTGCATTGTCACGCTCTGTTATCCCACCAGTCTACTTGATATTTAGTGACAAAGACTAGATTAGGGCTGCCTACCTATCGCTGCTGTCCTTGCTCAACCCTGCAATACACAGAAATCTTCCTCTTCCGCCACGAGCCGACGAAAGCGAGAGGCATCAGGTGAAATTTGCATTGCTCAAGGTTTCAAAGTCGTGCCGGGGTCAAAGTCAATGCCAGAGAAGGCAGAGGAATGAACCTGATTGGTTTACAGGCAGGTAGATAGACTCGTTACATTGGTCATTATTTCAGCTCATGTCACAGTGGAATAGAAGAACTCAGCAGGTTTCATTATAACCTCGGAGTTGGCCGGTGGGCTGTGCATTTGGATTCTGGGAAGTGTTGAATAGAAGGTTATTGGAGGTGGTTGACAGAAAATGACCTCTGTGTGTTTTGGCCCACAGAGGTTATTATCGTGAGGGCTCACAAAGGGCCAGCCCGGACTGCAGCTCAATCTATCTGTTTATTATGAACTGGGTTGATGTAAACAGAGCAGTCTGTCAAAAATAAAGCTCGGTCGACTGTCATAGAAAAGCAATACTTCAGGATCAACTTTGATGTGAATGCTTTGCCTTGCTGATTTTCAAAAGAGGCTTGTTTTAGCACATTATTCCGTGCCATGATAATTCCATCACAAATAAATGTCTTACAAAAGATGAAGATCGGCCTCCAAAGACTTCATTCCATGTCAATCTGCAGGCAGCACACTCCTGCGGCGCCAACTGTGGAGAGCTCCTGTGTTAACGGAGGGGAGACAAGCATCGAGCTTTCAGCAGAGAGACACAATAGCAGAATTAGGATTCATGTAGCGTGGCTTTACAGGTACTCTTCCAAATGACTCCGTGGAACCCTTCAGGCTACTGTCAGCTGAAACCCTCACAGGAGACGTACAACTAATATGCTCTTGGTGTTTCACAGCACTGAAGCAGATGGTTATGATATGGATTACACTGACAGTAAGTCAATAAGACCAAGACCCTGGGTTTGCACCAGATTAGTCAATTGTCTGTGGGCACCCTCTTTTGATTTTGTTTTCTTATTGCTCACCTCAGCTTAGTTTAAACCTGTGTTTATTTCTCTCCTTTGGTTTTGAGGTATTAAAAAAGAACTTTAAAATAATAAAGCCAAGCTGTGAAATGTTGCTCTGAGACATTAGCCTCATGGTGGCTGCAGTTCCGGCTTGTCAAGTCCAGGTAAACAGAGTGTGCTCCATCTGATGCTAAAGCCTAGCGATCATGCACACAGCGGCTCTCAGAAATCTCCTTTATTGCTCCCATGCCATATGTTACACGTCCACATCTTTTTACCCTGATATATTATATATGTTCCCAGTTCGCAGACCAGCTTTGGTTACAATTAACCAATGCTCCATCCAATCAGAGTGCAGCAATTAAACGCCATCCAATCAAATTTGTGTGACAACCAGACGGCTTTCATCACAGCAGGGATCCAGACGGCTCCTTGCAGGCCACCTGCCCCGAGCACTGTCTCAGAGATGGTCTGGAATAACTAATTAGGCAGCACATCCAGCATGGGACACTAAACGCCAAACCAATACAGTAAAAATTCCTCTTGATCTCGTCATCAAGCCCTGCTTTTTTTTTTTTTTTTCTTTTTTAATGTGTCAGCATTCTCGCTTTTGATCCCTCGTCAGCACAGACAGGGGAGAGAGAGCAGCGTTTCTGGTTTGTTTAACAGACTTTCACTCGAGTTTACAGGAACCCGCTGTGCACATCACACCACATGCTTTTGAACTGCAGTCTCACTCAGGGAGGTGGGGGGTTGGTCTGGGACAACAAAATGTTTTGCGTTTTTTTTTTTATTATTATTTTTGTAAACGGTGGACTCGTCTGCGCTCATCTCTGCTCATCTGTTGTCATGTTGTCGAGAGAATATTCAGGAGGTGATCGGCTGAGCAGCAACACAGCTTTGAGCTGCAGGAAATACACTTCAAAGAATGTGTCTGAGCTGCAAGGCTCTTTGGTTACACTTTTGTTAAAAGCAAATCCATTTTTAGCTATTATTCCACGTTATGTTAATGCAAAAAGCAAGGGGGGGGTTGTTTTACCATAGCAATGATAGAAATATATAAATAAATAAAACAAAAGCAGCAAGTTAAATCTGCTCTTGCGAAGCTGCAAACAGCCAAAATTCCTCTCTGTCCTGATGTGAGTGGAGTGCAAAGTGTTGAGTACTCTCACAGCTGGAAAACAATACCACAACAAATAATGTATGAGGGGCCAGCGGAGGGGAAGCACACGGCAGCCAACACAAATAGGAATTATTCATCATACGTGCTCTATTCACTAAATATGTGTGAGCAAACAAGCGAGCTCAAGCCGGTTAATATGCAGTGTTTTCCATAAGTTGGGCACGGCTCCTCACCTCTGGTGCCTGAGAAAACCCTGTGAACCCACCTCTCCTTTTAGCTTTCCTCTCCTGCCTTTCTTTCCCTCCAACACACACATTCCATTTCAACAATCGATAGATAGAAACAACCCCTTTTTTTTACGAACCATTATATATTTTTCAATATAAAAAGGATTGTGCTTAGAGTCAGCAAGTTGAGACGCTCATTCTATGTCTGCCGTTTTTAATGTCGGGCCTCAATAGGCAAAAAGCATACGTTGGGCCTCAAACTGAAGAGCTCATCAGTCATGACATACCATTAGTGTTCAAAAGGCCAATTACAAAAACCTACAAGGCACTCAGAGTCACTAAACGCCAGACTTCGATTAGAGCTTGACCTCACTGCAATTTGCGTGCGCAGCTAAGCACCAAATAATAGATAGAAGATCTTTAACATAATTATGCCTTAATGGATGGCAAAGCCACGTTGTCAAAAATTGATATGCAGGCCTCGGCAGCATTTAAAGGGAGATGGCAGAGCACATTCATCTCCACGTCAAACAGAGACTGAGGGAGAGAGGACAGATGGAGGAGTGACATGCTGGGATGTGGATAGCACCACCCTCTGTAAGATCATCTCCCATCAAGCTATTCCATGGCAAGCACTATCTCATCTAATTGCAGTGAAAATATCTATCCCCCCCCCCAACCCTTTTATATTTAATCATACCCCTGCTACTCTGTTGACAAAGCCAGATGAACATCATTTCCACCGCGGTTGTTTCTATCGGCCATATTAGCAGCAATGTTGACCAACTCCTTCAAGGTGACCGCCAATAACTGTGGTCAGCTCCAGTCTGCTGCATTTAGCAAAGGCTTTTTTTGTGAAGTCAGGCCCATTAAGTCAGGGATAATTGTGTGTGTGTTCTCCATGGTGAATATTTGATCTGCTGTTTGCCCTTTGCCGGCCACACAGTGCAGAATAATGGCTCTCTTTGAGCGGCGCAAGGCAAAACCTTGGGCTTCTTTGGCCCAATAAGAGGCCAACCCAATTACTCTATCAATTATTAATTCATAATAAAGGTCGTCCCTTTGCTCAATTTTTCCACACTAGTCTGAGCATACCAATGTCATGAGTGTGAAAAGCCTTGAGGTCAGACACAGTGGAACACTTTGCACACTCCAGAGGACTCCGCAAAACTAACTAACTAGCCACTAGCGACAATGTTTAATGTGAACCCATGTCTTTATGACTCCTTAAGATAGTTGTTTCTAATACCGCCTTTGATCTGTGAAGACATAAACGTGTGCATATATGATGTTTATATGTTACAGCTTACTTACATATGCTACTTTTGCTATCTGGAAATCACCCAGTCAGAAGTAACGCTGCATTCAGACAATGTTTGTAGAATGATAAAAACAAGAAAACTCCCCATTATTCCAATGAATGAGAGTTTAAAAAGCTAGTTCGATTGCTAACCTTGACGTAACACCAGTACATGTGTGTAGTAATTTGTTCTGTAACACCAGATAAAAACAAAGTATATATATCTCCCTGTTAACCGAACTAGTGTTATTGATCATCACTGGGATTTTGTATTTGTTCAACATCCACAGCAGTCTTTCATAACAGATTCCTTTTTCATACGGTTCTACAAGCCTCTCATCTAAAATGGGCACTGGGGAAACAGTCCATCATTGTCAGTGTCTCTTATTGAAGTAAACCACATGGGCTACACCAGCAAATCAATCCACTTGAACCATGACCGGTGTTGGGTTTGTGGTCCTGTGTGGTTACATGTCACTGCCGGCGAAGCTGTGGCTAATGTTAAATGTGTCGTCTGGTTTGACCTTTAGCTAACGGTGCTGGCACTGCTTAACAAAGGTCACGTACTACATTTTAGCCAATCACTGCTCCTTCTACACACTGGTGACTGAATGGAACAAGCCACGCAGGATCAAAATACAGTATGTAGTCATGGGGCCATTCCACAAATAATAATGCATTCAATGTGTGATGAGGTGATGGTGATAATCAGTTTCATGGTGAATTTGATCGCGTGGCATGACATGACCTTTATAGACTCTAAAATGTATGAGCCCTAGGTCTAGGGTATATTACAACATCAATATTTATGATAATAACATCTAAGTGTGTTGTTACCCTTTCCATCTGAAGCAGACCACCTGTATTTTTAGTGTACTGGCAACAGTCACAGTGAATGCGGTTTGGGAATTAAACTAACAGTTTGTCACACATTTACTGCAAAAGCAGATTTTCAATTATGAAACAAAGCAGTCTACTTTGGTAAATTAGAGATTGTCAAGGCTGTCTACATAAAATTGTATTATTAGTCATATTAGCATTAAGTGCATAATTGAATATGATTATCTGTAATTATTCCCATAAATTACATTTAGGCTACTGATCACCAAGGAAACAAACACAATAAAGTGTCTGTGGTGTATTTTTCCTGTTTCTAAATTGACTGTCCCATTTAGAAATACATCCCCCAAACAAAGCTAGCATGAATATTCTATTACCGTAATTCCCATCTGTTTAAAAGAGTTTGTTAAAAGTTTTTTCAAACTTTATTTTTCTCATCTTTTGACAGTGTAATACATTATTAAGTTCTGGCGTCGTGACATTTACAGCAGAGAAATGTGGAAGCCTGGGCAATTATAAAGAACTGTGAGCACAATATAAGCTCATTTCATGACTTGACAGCTTAAATACAGTACTATAATGTTTTTTTATTATTAATAATAATTCCCATGTAATGTACAAATGATAGTGTAAGTAGCATTAATGTTACTATAATTCAACAACCAGCATGCTCTACATGATACTGATGGAGAAGATAGTGCCGGTAATAAGGGGAGCAAAGATATGTGGAGTAATGAAGGCCTTTCTAATAGAAAAGCCCTATACATCTTTTCTAGTCATTTCCAATCATTTGGAAACAGACGAGGGTGCATTTTCATGCAGTGTCAGATTGTCATGGCAACATGAGAAAAGAAAAAGGCAACATGTCTCAAACAAAAGTGACGATCTTTTTGTGGACTTGGTGAAGTAGTGGAAAAACATGCTGGCCACTGGTGAGGGAGACAAAACCGAAACAAAGTGTGCGCGTAAACCTGCAAGCAGGTGTGTGTGTGAGTGTGTGTATGTGGGTGTAAGTGTGCTTGAAAATGCTGACTTCAAAAATGTAGGTTTCTTCAAGAGCTCACAAAGCCATGAAAGCATGTGATGACAGAGTCTGGTGAACACACTCAATCACTCTTGTGGGCACACATGTCCACACACTCACTGACACACACTGAGACACACACTCTGAGACACACTCATGAACACACACTCAGTGAAGGCTGTCACAGCAGATGGAGCCTCCACTTAAATTTTGTTACAAGTACCTGCTGGAATATGAAAACTGTTTGAAATACATGATATAATTTTGTGTGTGTGATTTTTTGGGGGGGTGGGTCTCCAATTTAGATGTTTTAGTACTGTTTTTTCAATTATATTGCAGTTATCATAACGAGAGGGGTAGCAATTTACCTGAATCCAAAGCTGGAAGTATCCTTCAAAAACTACACAATTGTGCCTCTGTACAGACCTTAATTATTTTATTAGTCTCAACCAATGAGGCATGTTTTTTAACACCTTTTGTAGCTACTTTAATTTAGACAAAAAAACAAAAAAGACCAGTCTTGTGTTTATATTTAGACACCCTGAGCTGTCGACTGAATATTCCTCTGTGATGGGTGGGCTAAGAGTACCACTTTACATAAAAGCCCTGAGAATCCAGTGACTGGCATGTTGCTGTACAAGAACCATTTTTAATAATCAAATTCCCCTGTGGCTTAAGTAAGAGACATGTGTGCGAGCGTATATGTGTGTGTATGTGTGTGTATGAGCGAGGCTGTGTGTGCCCGTGTGTCTGTTCAGTTCCTGTTCTCATTAGGATCTACACTGCAGGGCCCTGCTTCAATGTTGTTTCCTGTATAGCCCATTACTGCTACCTGCCCCGGGGTTGGAAGTTGAAGCCTGAGACAAACAGCGAGCTGTGTGCAGTAAAATGCACCCGGGAGATTAGCGTGGCGAGGAAATCGGGGTGTGTAAGAGGGGTGAACTTAAGGTTGAGTCAACCTGAGGCCACAATGGGCTGTTGTGAAAAGACGATTTCCAGCCAGGCTCTTTGTGCGGAGGCGGTGACAAAAAGGTGGGGTGGGGTGAGGGAGTGGGGGTGGGGGTGGGGGGGTATGGCAGAGAGGCTCTCTAAGTAATTTAATTCAGGACATAGAGAAATACAGTATTTTTTTAAAAAAAAAATTAATAATAAAAAAAATATTTTATGTCAAACCTCAAGTTCTAAACGATCTTATAATTACAAGGAAGTCGAGTTCTCCCTGTGTTTCTACAGTTTTACATTTTTTCCCTCATGTGTCTGTATGTTTATGGAGTCATACAACCTCAGATTGAACACAATGTTTTGTTAAAAGGTCCAGTGGGTAGGATTTTGTAGCATGTAAGCAGTAAGGTAACAGTGTGTTTGGTTTGTCCTATCTAGGCTACTGTAGAAACATGGAGGTGAAACATGGTGGAGACTGTGGAGGAGAACCTGCTGCCTCTGTTGATATGAAATACTAGTTCTATGGAAATGAAGAACACAATGATTCTTATTCCATGTACGAACTTATTAAAACATACTTATGAATATCATATTCCTTTTTTATCATTCTACCAAAAAAAAAACTTAATTCAACCTTAATTCAACAAAAATCTTTCAAATTAAATTTATTTTACTCAATTCATACTTTTGCTTTCATTTTTTATGCCAGTGGCTGCCTCTTAAAATTCTGTGTGAACACACAGAGAAGATTAAGAAAAGTTTTTGCAGGTTTCCATGGTTTTGAAATTGAAAAAAGTAATTAAGTGGTGTGCAGCATTTCCAATGCTGCAAACATTTTGCTTTGACTTTAGTAGATACAGGTTCTAAATGCATTAATTCCCATAAAGAGGGACAAAGATGAGACGGGATGGTGGGGCAACACAAGGCATGGTGAAGTAGGGTTGCTTAGTGGCAATCCTGGATGGTTTCTGTATCGTAAAACTGATTTTTAAAAAGGTTTGCACAGCCTTGGTTGAAAATGTATGCTTGTAACTGCCAATTTGGTCAGACAGCAGATATCATAAGGTACTGCAGAATGACACGCTTTATATCACTGTGTGAAACCTCACAGCAGTTAAGCTCAACGTTAGCAAAAAACTCTGCTTTGCCTATTCCATGCTGTGTCCTTTTCTTCTATTCCATGGTCACCCAACTCTGTGGGCGCTCACACGTGCCTGAAATCCCACTGAATCTACACCTATGCCAGCCAGAGAGTTTAGATTTGCAGGAAATAGAAGGTTAATTTAAAAAGGAAGAAGAAAATCTGCACTGACTCATGACATTATGCTCTGCACAGGGTCCAATCTGCACCACATTTTGTCTGTCCTGAGAAACAAACAGCACTTTCCTTCCATGTGATTATGAAAAGGCTAGTCTGTCTTGCGTGACTCAACTCATACTACGTCTGTCTTGTGCCAATTGCAATTTAGCAGGTGTTTGTGGGGACAGCTCACACTGATACTGTCAGTCACCATGTTTTCCAATTACCATAGCCTGCACACCAACATGATTGCCTGATTGGCAGTGTTATTTCCGTGGCAATTATTATGATTCTGATTATGTCAATCATTTCAGTCTCTGCTCCATGTGGCATCAAATAGCAGTAGCTCCAACCGCTTGCTTTTTATTTCCCCTCATGTTTCTGATGGCTGTTTGAGGTATATTCTCTCTTTTTTACAGTAGAAAAACTTTTAAAAAATTCATGTTCTGCTCCCCTCCAGTGGTATTACCTTTGAGCTCGGTAGCTCATTCCAAATTACTAACGGCCTGTATATGGTCCCCATAATGATCATTTTCGCTCTCTGTCAGTAATAATTGCGAGTTAGTTCTATTTTAGTGCAAGCTCAGGGCTTCTGGTTTTATCTTGCTACTTCTTGTATTATTCATGTCATCTTCATGTCTTTGACTTTTCCTACAGCGCCCTCCATTTAAACCACAATTACTACTATTACCACCTCTACACTCATCTAGGAAAAAAAAGGAAAAAAAGGCCATTTTCTTCATTATCATCGTCATCGCTGCCGCCACCATCATCATCTATTTACTACATGATTCAATTAGTGAGCCATCAGATAAAAGGTCAGGGCTGTAATCAGTCCTTTGAGAACAAGTTTTTTTCCTCTTTTTTTTTTCTTTGCACCTTTCCACTGTGCCTGAAGTTACATCTAAGGTTGGTAATGACCTTGCTTTTCCATTTTGTGGCCAAGACAATTTAGGCACACAAGATTTAGAAATAAGGTAGTACCAATAGCAATAAAGTGAAAGATAGCAAGATCTTCAAGCTACATGCAGTTTATAGAGAATTAGAGAAATTCAGAGATTGGCATTTTGTTCAAGTGTGTCCCTAGTCTTACAAATAGATTGAACTGACTCGAGCCTGCTGCAAATTATGCACAAATTTAAGCTCATGTCAGCACTCCAGGCTGCAGTACATTTGGGTGTACATGCTAATGTGCTCAGTGATGGTTGTTTTATCTTGACTACTCTATCTGCTGAATTGCACTGCAGTTAAAACACCAACATTACTATCTAAAGGTGTTTGCTGTGCACAGGTGTGGTCAGATTGCTTTTAGTTATCAAATCCTTGGCCCATTCTTCATTTCCATTCATAGTAGTTACATGAGCACTGCAGCTTAAGCCCATTGCAAATACACATTTGTTATGATAAGTATTACGCAGATACATTTTGGTAAATCTAAGGTGGAAATCCTTTTGTAGACACTTAAAATTACATGTGTTGGGAAAAGCTCAATGTCTCCTAGCTGAGGGTCCTGTGCTTGACCCACCACTCAACCCTGACCACAGCTTCTAATTGCACTTTCTGCTTTCTGTAGTTCACTGGATGGAACTGTCGCTGTGAGCATCCATAGTTGCCATGAATAGATGTAAATTGTAGTTTTTTGGAAATCTCACTGTATCATGAGCAGAAACTAAAGAGGGGTCCTCTGGTTTAAAAAGTAATGTCAAGGGATCCTGACCAAGCTGTCGTCTGTGACAAGTTGGAAGTAAGAACAGATTGGATTTGACTTCAACATTATCTTCCCTGGGGGAAACTTTGTGTTGAATGTTTTTCCTGGCTCCAACACAGAGATGTGTTGGCACACTGACTATGATACACAAAATATTATCAAATACATGAGACGTGATTACATTAAGTGACAACAGGAAACTTGGGGTATGTTTCAGCCATTGCCAAAAACATTATTAGCCCCCAATAATTATATGGAAACCAACAATCAGCTCAGTTTACATATTAAAAAACTGTTATCACACTACTGAACAAGTGATCAACTGCTAACAGAATCACAATGACCAGGTCTGGATGATAGACACTTCTGTTGTTGTCAGGGTATAGTAAGTGTAAAATAGGTGACAATCAAGTGGAGTTTACTTGATCAAATATGGGGCTGAAATGTGTAAAAAGCCAAATAAAAAAATTAAAAATGATAAGACTTCATGCATATCTGGGCCTTCAAGGTTTTTAAATGAAAGAAACATTGGTAACTGCAGCTCAACAACCCCTTTTTAGTTCATTTATCCAAACTGCAGAGCATCAGCGAATCCTGCACAGCTTAAAAAAACTCCCTTATTCACCCCTTGCTCAAAGGCATTCAAGCTGTTGTTCACCTACAAGTCATTTCTTGGATTCAAACTAGCAACCAATGAGGTCATGAGCATAATTTTGCAGCTTCAGTTAATGGATGGCAAATATACTTCTAATTATCTACTAATATGATGCATTTGACTCTAAGCCTATTTCACACATCAGCTATCAAAGAAAGAACCTTAGGAAAAGTTTTTTTTATTGTGTTCCAGGGCTGAGGCTAATCAGCCAAACACATTTTGTTATAGTGAACGGACAAAGTCACCAGTAATGACCTATATCTGAACGAAAGCAGTCAGACTGCGCCTCTCACACACACACACACGGGCAAATGCACTGGTAATCACCCTAAACATCAACATCTTATCTGTACTGAGCTCACATAGCGTACGCCTACCTGATCAAAGAGGAAAACAGCAGACTTTACTGTGTGTATGTGTGTGCGTGGTGTGTGTGTGTGTGTGTGTGTGTGTGCATGTGAGTCCATCCTAGCAGCTGCTCTGTCAGCATACTCTCAGTTCAGGAGGGGGGGGCCGGGGGTCCACACAGCATGGCTAAAGAACTCATCAACAACCCCAGGCGCTGTGCTTGGTGTGCGGGATGATGTGCTGCAGACTCAGCCTCTCAGCCCAGCATCCCTTAGCCTCCTCCACACACTCACACACACATGCAAATACACACACGCATAAACACGCAGATACAACTGTACACACATTAACATGCTTACTGTCTGCATTCATCCAGCAAATATGCTTGTTACCCATGAGGGCTGGTATTTTTTAACGGGGGTTAAGATTCAGGATTGCAGGAGCTTGTTATGAGAAACTAGAATTTGATTTGTTATGAATGCAAAGCACACAGCTAAAAAGCTCTTGGGGTATTTAGTCTCTGGCTATAGGCTTAATGAGTTTTGTGTGTGCAGGCCGGATGTGTGTGATACATGCGTGTGCATCAGCATTTGTGCGAGTGCATGTGTTTGTTTTGCGCTTGTCAAAGACGGGAGCTCTCTCGAAGTGTAATACACTCATGTGATGGCTAGTGGCTGGAGGCGGTTGGTCTAATTCACTCTCTGAGGCTAATTCCATGCTAACAAGTCAGCGATGCCACATGCTTGTCCTTGCCCACAGCCCAGTGGGCCAGTCTCAAAGCAAACCAATTAGCCAGGCTCGTTCTGGGTCTGTCAACCCCCCCTGAAAAGTCATTCTAAACTTTTTTTTTTTCTCCCCTCTTCCCTTGGAGGCTTTTGAATGAAGGGGGTCCACAAGGAGTTTAAAGGGGCTGCGCATTAATACGCTTGTATCACTGACATGAAAGACGTCAAGCAAGAAACATCAAATACACAAGGCTAAGCTTCCTTGCCAATTAGCTAAAACAGCTATTTAGTGACAAATCTTCTAACCCGCGAATGAGAGCACGGCTAATGTACAAGGGGATGAATACAGTTTTAATGGACGCATTAGGATACTAAGGGAGTCTTTGTGAAAACTTTCTTCGCTCTATCGCTGTGAGTTTGAAGAAAGCGGCAAACATGAAGGTGTCAGGACTCGCTAAGTGAACTGACTTGACACTGTGCAGTATTGCAGCAGTTCCACTGTGGGAGTTGCTAATTGGATGGTAATTAATGGAATGGAGGCCGATAAATACCTTTGTGAGCAGGCTTGTCAAGGACATGGAGGTGATGGGAGGGAGTTTGAGAGCCAGAGCGAGAGAGAAAGAGGGAGAGAAAGCTACAGGACAGACACCTTTTCTTCATCGTGACAGCTAATCCTCATCCCTTCATCCCTCGCCTCAATTCCTAAATGAAACTACCTCTCCCTCATCAGTCCTCCCCTTCCACTCCTCTCTCTGCCTCCCCTTATCGGGCCCCCTGCCTATTCTCCCCTGCCCCAACTTCACTCGTTTCCATGGAAACACAGGATAAAAAGAGTTACTTCTAGATCAAATCAAAGATTTTGAAGTGCCGAAAATATTACAAGCTCTTTTGAATCGTGTTCCTCGAGTTCGGGATGATACTCTATTTTCTCCTTCCAGATAGCGAGTTTGTGCCCCTTTCCTCACCGTTAGAAAAAAGACTGAGGAGCAGAGCCTTTTCAGTCACTGACGCAAACTAAAAGACCTGTCTGTCTCTATGGGACCGATGAATGGCTCACGAGTTGACAGGGTTTTTTTTTTTCTTCCTGTTTTCTTTTTCTCTTTTTTTTTTCCTCTGGATTTCAAGGCTTTGTAGGTGTCCCACAATTCTGCTGAACCAACCTGTCAGCCGCCATCGTGGAGGTCTAGTGGAGATTTTTGTGCATAATTGAATATCCAGGCTCGAAAAAGAACAAAAGCTGAAAAGGATTCCTGTGATGTTGTTGCAGGATACTGCAGTCAACAGTCTGATAAGGTTGCTAGTCTTCAGACATACTGCGGGTTACTGTAAACTGCGTTGTCTTTAGCTGCGGTCTGTTTGATCCTGATTATCACTTCAGTGCACTACAATGTGTAGCTGGAAGCGTCAGCTCACTTAGCTTAAATAAACAGTGGCTTTTTTTGCTTTGCTGTCGAGCTAACTAGCCAGCAGGCAAATGAGAAAAGCAAATGACTACTTGCTACTTGCCACCAACACCATAAACTGAGATGTTTGCTCGTGTAAAAATTATGTACAAAGACAACGACAGTTACATAATCCTACACTAAATGTAAATAATGTGCCAGAAGAACAATGATTGAAAGAAAATTTGAATTCTCTTGACCTTTTAAAAAAAAAAATTATGATGATATTGCAGCTACTGTAAATTTTTCTGTCCTCAAACCAGGATTTTCAAACCTTTTTTAGACATATTTGTTTAAAAAGCAACAGGTTTTAAGCCTCTGTGACTCCTGTTCAGCCCATTGAGAATAATAGGCTTCCTAACCACTAGAAAGGAGGTCAGCTTGCTAACTCAGAGTCGGTTTCCACTAGACTGTATTTTTCAGTAATGTTATTCCAAAATCTGCTGAGTTAGCAACTATAATAACACCATTAAAGAGAACTTGTGTTAGTTGTCCGTCTTTCATGGGGTCATGTCAAAACTCAGGAACAAGTAGAACTGGGAAGGTTGCTTTTGAAATGTAACAGGTTAGAGGTCATTTGTTACCGTGTCAACAAATTATTTTTTGTCTGTTTTTATAATAAATGTTAAAACTGCTTTTTAAGATATTACTTTTTGTGTATGACTGTGGTTATATTAACCTCCTGTAGATGTTTCGTCAGGTTTGACATTGAGGATTGACATTATAATACTTTAAGTAGCAAAGCTTTACAGTGTAAAGACATGTTAGAGCCCTTTTCAAAATGCCAAAAGAAATCATTATTG
>JAPZDV010000013.1:15503023-15513098 GCA_029814665.1 Acanthurus lineatus
TTATAATTTTTTCTGTCCTCAAACAAGGATTTTCAAACCTTTTTTATACATATTTGTTTATAAAGCAACAGGTTTTAACCTCTGTGACTCCTGTTCAGACCATTGAGAATAAAAGGCTTCCTAACCACTTGAAAGGAGGTCAGCTTGCTAATTCGGAGCCGGTTTCCACTAGACTGTATTTTTCAGTAATGTTATTCCGAAATCTGCTGAGTTAGCAGCTATTATAACACCACTAAAGAGAACTTGTGTTAGTTGTCCGTCTTTCATGGGGTCATGTCAAAACTCAGGAACAAATAGAATTGGGAAGGTTGCTTTTGAAATGTATCAGGTTAGAGGTCATTTGTTACCCTGTTAACAAATTATTTTTGTTCTGTTTTTCTAATAAGTGTTAAAACTGCTTTTTATGTGTATGACTGTGGTTATATTAACCTCCTGTAGATGTTTCGTCAGGTTTGACATTGAGGATTGACACTATGATACTTTAAGTAGCAAAGCTTTACAGTGTAAAGACATGTCGGAGCCCTTTTCAAAACGCCCAAAGAAATCATTATTGAATTTCCAAATTCATTTCCAAATTCAAATGAGTTAAAACACAATTAAACACATTGCTGCAAATTTGATGGCATACTGCCTATTGAACAGAGCTTGTCCAGACATTGACAGTTCCCTGTAAGCCATCCTCACCTTGCTGATGTTGCACTCAAATATGTCCCAAAGGCTTTGCTGACATAAATGGGCATTCCTACACAGTGACAAGATATATTTTACATGTAAGTTTCTTACTGGAAAGAATACTCAGATATAATCCTTGTGTAATGACCAACATTTTAACTAGCAACTGCAGTTCAATGACATTACCTTGTCTTTGTAACGGATGTGATAACATTTTTATGTAATTTAAGTGCTTGACTCAGTTATAAGTTACACTACAAGTGACCAAAGAGCATTTTACGTTATCTGAGTTTAACTTACAATGCAGTGAGGTGTAACAGAGAAATGACCAAAGCTATATTTCCTACATAAAATCAAATAAATAATGCAAACATTATTACTTTTGTTTCTGCTTTGGTTTTACAATTTTGGTCAAGACAGAGCAAACAAAGATACTTGAATACCAATCCTTGCAAAAATTAACTGTCCTGAACGTGTCAGAGATGCCACTGAAAGTAACTGAGCAGTACTTTTTTAGTAGAAATGGCCACACTGTACATTGAGACACAAAGCCAGCTGTTGTTACCAGGAGCTGACCTCCAACGAGGCTGAAAAAGAGTATTTAAAAGGCTCACCTTAAACTTTTCCATGGAAACGATGCCTGTTGACTATTTTGCTTTGTGCAGATGAGTGATGAGAGATCTATAGTGACACTGGAAGCACGTAAAGCTTTTACCAGCAGCAGACTGAGTGTGTCCCTCCTTCACACATGGCTGAGTCCTGAAGGAGATGAAAGTGGGAGTCTTACCTGACTGGGGGCAGACATGTATGCATGTACAAGGACATACGTGTGCACACACACATGCACACACACACAAATGTGGTATCTAAATCTCAGGAGAGAAGCTGGAGTCTGGACATCAGTCTGTAGCAGAGAAAGCACGCTCCATCAGTCCACAAGGGGACCATTTGAGTTGAAGCAGTCTACCTCACTCTGCGTCAAACTTGTCAGACTGCTCTGGTGGAATTCTTCTTCCCTGAACAATAAGTTTAATGGACATTCAATTTTTTCTTCGGACAGTTTCCTCTTCAAGTGAAGAAATCAGAGCCGTGTGGAAATTCTTCAAAAGGGTGCGATAAAATGCTGCAGTACTTCTACATTTTTTAATGCATACATTTTTTATGCATGTTAACAGGGTTGTATAACTTACCCCCTCCTCCTTTTGTGGCTCCATTGTACTCGGTTTGCTGAGAGCAATAGCATGCATCAGGGAGAGAGGATTTTACAGATTGGGTTACATTATTCTGCCTTTGCCACCCCACATGTACAGTGGTGGAGTGCTACCACCCACAAGAGTATGATTTATGAGGTACACAGTCACCAAATTGCACCTAATGAAATGTATTGCCACTGACTGCATTTAACATCCCCTACATTTTACTGCCTTTGTTAAACATGGGTTAACAGCCAGAGGAAGACCAATCAATGCTGAAATGGTTAATGAGTAAACGTGTGAGATGGAGAATATGAAAGATTGATTTGCTCTTGCCCTAAGTGGGATTTATAGTGTGTGTTCTCACGCTGGGCCTCAAGATGAACCCCCATGCTCTGCACTACTGTGTTTGCGGAGGTCTGGGTTCATGTTACTGTATACATATGTTCAAGTGTGTGGCCCAGGCGGATGCCACATAAACAGATCCCACACATCTGTCTGCATGTCTCAGATCTGCCTCGACCCCCTCCCTGTGACTGATGGAGGAGGGGGGGATAAATTTAGGATTTAGCACACACCTGCATCAAACCGTCTGATTCAGCCGCGCCGGAGGTCAGCATTCCGTAAATATCCTTCCGCTCTTGTTAACGTGTCACAGCTTTTAAATGGATCGACAAACAGCCCACCTGGGACTCATGGGAAAGAGAAAGGAAGTGGGTGAGAGGGGACTTAAAGGGAGAAAAAAAAATGGAACACGGCCCCGTCTGCTCCCGTCGCTGTTTTTACAAGTCTTTACGACTCAATTTAGCGGATGGGAAATAAAACAAGCGGGGTGTCGGAGCTCTGGGGTGAGATGAGTTAGTGGGGCTCCCTGAGCTGTCAGAGAGCTCGCCATGGCGGCGTGGGGGGTTGGGAATCAGAGGGAGGAAAGGAAAGGATGGGGGGGGGCAGAGCCGCCCTAATCAAGCAAGTTTATTCAGATCAGCATCAGTCTTTAACTTTGCTTCACATCTCAGCAACTTTAAGCCTGAGTGTTTAACTGAGGAAACTTGAGACTAAGGCCTTACTTTACCTCGGTGTTAGTTAGCATTCTGCATGTAAATTTAACAGATTCATTATCTTTTTCATCAAAGTCTCCTCCTGTAGAACAAGACAGTCCTCTGTCCTTAAAGACAAATGACTGACACATCCTTTCTCTGTTCTCACTGCGTTCAGGTGGCTGAATTGCTCCGCATGGTGTTAATATTGCGCTCTGATATTGCTTTTTTGCAGCATGCTCTGATGGTGCCGTGTTGATGGCACTGTCTCCCCCTCAGAAAGGCCTCCTCTTCTTTCATTCGCCTCTCTCCCTTTTTTTTCCTAGCTGTTATTTCAGACCAATTGGGAGCGCGCACGCATGGAAGGGAGGAGAGGGTCGGTAATTAAAATTCTGTTCAGCATGACAACGCTGTTTCATGCCTCATTTTTTGTCACACGTGGGATGAATGCGGGATAAGCGCCGAGACTTTAGTAGGTAAGCAGACAATGCCGGTGTTGGCTTTAACTGCGCTACCTCCAGCACACAGGTGGAAAGAGACGCAAAACCCTGCGAGCGTTTTTTTTTCAGCAGCGGCACATTTGCGGTGTTTGGGAATGGCAGAGGCTGCAGCTTTACATTCACCCTGTCGCTCACACACAACCGAAAACTTGTGTTTGTTATCAAGATGCACTGCTCGCTTGCATGTGCTGATTCTGTGATGTGTTTACACATTGAACAGGGGGGGCGGGGGCATACACACACACACACACACGGCACCCCTGGGATGCTGTCCACGGGGCTTGTCAACTACTGTCACTCAGTCATCAGCCACCATCCCCATACCAATGCTCCAACCCCCCCTACACCCCCGCAAAAACAAAGACAGCAGCAGCCACAGCAGCTGCATCCAAAGGGACCATCGCTCCGCCAGTATTTAACCTCTGCTGGAGCTTCTCTCTGTCTCACTCGCTTTTCCCTTTGCTCTGCTATGTCTCTCCCTCTCTCCCTCTCTCCCTCCCTCCTCCTTCTCTCCTACTCTCCTTCATCAAAGCATTTCTGGCTATTTTGTTTCCCAGCTCTACAGAGAGTTATTGCTCATGACAACGATCACGGTCGTTTATTTTCTCTCCGCAGCCCGGCCTCTGTATGCACGCCGGGCTAGTATTACCCTATGATATTCAAGCGCTCTCTATTAAATATGCATGAACCCTGGAGATGAAAATTAATTTTGGGAATGTTCTCTCCCTCTTTTCTCCCCTCACTCTCTCTTTGAATGTTCAAATATGCCTTCATCTGCCTTTGTGTCAAGCCGTGAATTCATTATTTCATTTGCCGGTGATGGTGTAACATAACACAATATGCGAGGGGTACAGCGATGTGGCGATATTGATCTTGTAAAAAGCAAGGGGGCAAGGGGAAAAAAACAAGTGCGACCAAAAACACACGTCGCAGGGAGCAAGTTTTCTAAAAATTTGCTAAGTTTCGAACAAGTTTGCCCTGAGCTCTTATCATTCATGAATATTTAGGGCCATAAAATGTGAAAATATTAAATTGAATTATGCATGTATGAAGCAATGGAAATCTGCAGTAGGACACTGCAGTTTTTCTTCTGTCTTTTTGTGCTACATGATCTTCTTAGCAGCCCATCCCTCATTTCTGCTCATGATACGTACCCAGTGACCTTCAGACTCCAGACTTGGGCATGTATGTGGGTGCTGTTCCACCGCTGTCTGTTCTGCAGCACAGTACTGTATATTAAAGTATTCCTCTGTGAAGAGTGTGTGGATAAGTGAAAACATCAAAAACATCGCAGACACAAACAGGCTGGTTGTGCAGGTTGTGTGGGAGGTGAAGCCAACACAAGTTGAAGGATAAAACGAGGACTGCTTTAAGAAATAGTACACAACAGTGAAAAGATGCTGTGTGAGTTGCCTTTCCAAGATGCCGCTGCCATAGTGACACCGTCTTGTACAATTATTTTTAATGTTGTCATCCTTTTTTTAGATTCTGTTAATCCAGTGATCAAAAGTTTGTGGGAGTTTGGTTGCATTTAGAAAATTTTATGTTTTTTACTTTCAGCCGTCTAAACCTTTGGACAATTTAGACTCAGAAAACAATGAACATTTGGTATTAAGAGATAAGCTGACAATAGATGAGTCTGGTTTTTATCTAACATCAGAAGCAAGCATTGTAATCGAATTACAATTTTAAGCTGACATAGTTTATCTGGGATTTCAGAAAGTAGAATTAAAGAATGCAGCTTTGCAAAGAGTTTTTGAATCTGATGTTAAAGGAAGAGTTTGAATTCTCTCTTTTATAGATTCGACTTAACGACTTTTGCGGGAACTGATTTTTTTATTTACATTTAACAGAAACTGAAGTCTGTCTCTAATCTTAAGCAAAGCTCATCTGTTTCCTGAGCCTAAACACAGACAATACCTACCCACCCAGACTGCCTCTGACTCTGGCACCGTTTGTAAATATAGTGTTTTTATTCACTCAATGAAACATGGTGCAGACCGAAGCAAGAAAGTATCATGAAAAAGAAAAACAACCACGTCTGTGGACACAAATCCTATAGATACAATTTTGTGACAATTTCACATACTGCTGTGATACTGTTTGGATTGTAATGCATGGCTGGAGCCAGCAGCTGGTTGTTAGGTTAGCATAAACACTGAAAAAAAAAGGGAAATAGGGAGCCCAGCTCCGACCAAAGGTAAAAAAAAAACCTCCGAACAGCATCCTTGTTGTTTAATAATTGACACAATATAGTGGGTAAGAATAATCTGAACCAAAGATGAGGTATAAAATATGTCCTTTTTCAGCAAGTTAGCCTATGTGCTAGACTCTGAGAGCTTTTGCATTCATTTGAAGAAATGTTTCTGGCACCCGGGGAAATCTTCAATTTTTAAGCAGATTGAAACAGCTACCTGATACGAACAAAAACAGAGTTATGAGATTGACGAAATTGAACCACAACAGTAAAGGGGGATGAAAAGTGAAACCAAAGAACTAAAAAATTGCAGGTTTAAATTCTCTGTGGTAGTCAAAGTAGTATTCAAATGATCTGTAGTTATTTAAGAAATATTGATCAAAGCAGCTTTAGAGGTTTTATTTTTTTTGATAGAGATTAAGACAGTTGTTGTCCAGCTGTGTCAGTTTCAGCTCGTGCTTCCTTAATGTTTTTGAATATATTTGTTCCAAATTTATGCTGATGGATTTACCACTAAGCAGTATTGTATTTTAGTGATTCAGTGTGACACGAGGAGCTTTCTGTCGGGGCTGGCCGTTCAGCAGAGGGGGAAGCTTTTGGCTGCTCCACACCAGCCCCCTTATGGCCTGCACTCACTCACACTGAGTTATCTGCATAACTGCATCTTTCATGAGGTTTGGTCAATGCCCAATCCATACTGTATAGGCCTGTGCGTGTGTGTTAAAGAGAATGTGTGTGACTCTGCATGTTATCCCTGCAGCTGGTATCACACAATTTGTCTCCTTGAGTCTTGCATTGGTGCTTTTGTGTCTTTCCATGTTTTACATACATGTGTTGTGCCTCTTTTTACCTTTTGGGACACAATCTTTGCAAGACTAATCATCCAGGTCTGCAACTGAGTGGTCCAGCTTTTGCTTTGCCACAAATTGGCACTCTCACCTGATTCTCTCCATCAAATTCATGGTTTCTACTAGTGGCACCTTGTTTCAGCCTGGTCAGTATCAGCAAAGAGGGATGTGGGTGACTGTAGTTTGTGGAGGGCCACTGCAGTTCTTATCAGGTAAAGTGGTTTTTGATTAGTGTTAATGGCTGGTACTAAAGAGCCTTCAGTTTTTCCACTGGCTACACCTGCTATATATGTGTGTATATGTGTGCTGCTGTGCTCAAGGGCGTGCTAGCAATTCATCAAGTTGAAAAAGATATATCCACCGTGCAGTGACAAACAGGTTTTATGTCTAAACCCGCTCCCTCAACTATGACCTCCACACTGTCTGGTTGCTTTTAGCTATTTGGAGAATGCTGCTGGATGGTGGCTGAGCTGCAGAGTGTCTCCCTGCAGCCACGGCAGAGGAGTTTCAGTATGTCAGCACCTCTGCAAGATGCACACAGTAAGAATGAGGCTTTTCTTGTTGTGTATTCTCTAGCCATGATCCACTCATGGCCCAGAAAGACAGGCTGCAGCACCCGCTCTCCAAAAAAAAATGCGTGGCATCTGGTGCAACAGACAGCCTTGCATGTTAATGCAGAGTTAATATTATTATTATGAACTGCGAGTGACTTTGCATGTTAGTGAGCGCTCTGTCAAATTAATGTCAGTTCCATTAATGCCGCCGTCTATTTCGTGTCACAAGTACGCCGGCGTTAGACTCCCGCTCGCTCAGGCACACAGAGGCTAGATTTGGAAACACACAAAGGAGCACAAACACACACACACACTCACACACACAGAGTCTACCTCATGAAAAGATTCACACCCCTGCATCTCAAGTGTAGATACATATTTACACATGCATGCACACACACAGAAACACACACATACACACACAAATCTTTTCACTGCAGAAGCGAGACACCAGGGGAGGAAAATGAATGTCCTGACTCATTTATCACATAGCCCCAAAAGTACAGATGAATCCAGTGATGAAAATCTGTCCTGAGAAATGTCAGGAAGATATTAACTCCAATACATCAAAGTGGAGCTGCAGTCTCGGAGCTGACTGCCAGCCGATGCTCCCAGCCTTTAGTTAAATAGGGAAGCCAATGTAATTCTAGCCAACTCTGACCATTTTTGTCACCCAGAAACGAGTAAATAAAGACACGAGTCACTTCCATCCAAAGAATAACATCAGAAATGATGCAGAGCAAATTTCATTAGCGTTCAAATGCCATTCTTTAGATCTGTCTGATCTCAATGAAGTGTGAGAGTGAAGGGAAAGAAAAGAAGAGGGAAATTGCCTTTTCATGTAGATTTCACTAATCGCTTCCCGAACAAAATACGGCAGACTTGTACTAATAAGTAAGTTAAGGCTCAGTGGACAGATAGAGTGAAACAGCACAGAGGCTAATGGAATTGAGAGCTTTCCATGCCTCCATGGGTGTCTTAATTGTCAAAAGGAGATTCTCACAGGAGCATTTCGCCACTCGCCTGCTGGATTGTGGGAAGCCTAAATTGGAGTGCGACTCACTGGGCTTGTTTTAAGCCACAGCCTCTCTGGTGTGTGCAAGGTGGATCAAATCCCTTATCCAATGTCTGGAAACAGGTCCTGTGATTCACTCCTGTTTATTTGGCAACCAGCTCCAGCAAAAGTATGTGTTTTCAATGCAGTCAACAGGGACTGCAGCAGACTCATATCTAAAATCTATAACTTCTACTGTTCTGTGCTTTTTCATCTTGCACTCTCCCCTGGAATGCATTATGTGCTTATATATGCTTGCATGGATTTATTTATTCATAAATATTCATTCTGGATGTCACATATGTGATTTATTTGACAAAAAAAAAATAGCTTTTTCAATCTCAGCCAGCTTAGAGATACTTGCTGTTATTGCTAATGTTATCACAATACCTTTATAGTGATTTATTTTAGCATCCACGCTCTTCACTAGTTATTACAGCACTAGAACTTCCAACCACTGTGGTTCATTAGTAGGGAAATTGGACTGTATGGGTCTCCATGAGAGATAGAGAATGTGCTTCTAATCTAAAAAGGTCAATGCGCGCAAGCTATTTTGGAGATTCACTGCGAGCTTGTAATTGGGGCCTTGTCTGAAGACAACGTTGAATTAAATGAAGACAAAGTTACACAGCGTTTGGTTGGCCTTTGATGAGAGTCAGGGAGTGAGGACCCTTCATTTGCAACCTTTAATCAGTCCAATGAGATCAGATTCGCATGTGATTCGAGAAGAAAAGAAAGTGGGGGGAGAAATGAAATGGTAATTAGTATTGATTACCTATGGGCATATGACCCCGCGGTCTCCCCTTGCATTCTTAAATCAACCCAAATTATTGGAATTACTAATTTCATGCTCAGAGAGAAGTAGCCAGCAACATGAGAATGCCTCCACAATGAACCATGTGCCAAGCGCGGTCCCAGGGAATTATAGCGATGGGAAACGAGGTGTCTCTCTATGCGGGGGCGTGGGTGAGGCTGAATTAACCACACTGAATAAACCACATTTAAGTTAAGGACGATAATTATTCTAGGAGGGTCTGAAGGGAGTAAAGGTGATTCAGGTAGCTTTTTCTTCAAATTACACTGCATGTCACTGCACTGTCACTAAGAGATGGCCTCAGCCCGGCCATATATGCATGTAATTACTCGCAGTTAAGGGAGGAAAAAAAGTCCATTTAGGTGGGAAAAAGCAGCCCAATTACATGTATACACAATTAATACACCCATGGGAAATTGAAATTTTTCTTTCAAATGATAAGATTAATTCCTAATTATGACTACAGACACACACACATGCACATTCACACAAGGCGTCACACAGTTAATCTACTTTAGTGGATTTAAGCCACCATATAGTGAAATCGTGAAAAGCCGGAGTGGACAGCGAGTGATGGAGGGAAACCGTGTCATAATGCACCCGTTGAACCCAGGAAAGAGGGATGTGATGGTGCTCTGCCGCCATCTGCTGGCACACAAGTGGAAGGGCCTGAGAGTCTTTATGAATCTGGTTTTAAATAAGTGCTTATCTCAGTGTATAATCTCAGTGGCACTGCTCGACCTGTATGAGGAGACCATGTTTATTAATAGATGCTTCTGTGAATATGATTTCTGTATTTCATCCTCAACATTTTAAATTTATTAAAAAGTACATTGAGTTTTTTTCCATTCAATTTTCATTCCTTTAAGAATCTTAGATGTGTGAGGCTGATTTTCTATTAGAAAAGTCTAGTTTTACATGAAAAATGCATTTTCTTGTATATGATTTTTAAATTTCATATATATATATAATAATTTCAATTATACAGATTTTTGGAAGTTTGTATTTTTTCAGTGATACTTCCATACATTTATCTACTGAATTAATGGTGTTTTAACCTGAATTTCAACAAGTCACCATCAAGGATTTTTTTCTTTTGTAGGCTTTTTTGTCTTAACATACTGTAATCAACAGATCATATGACAAAGGGCACACATACGCCCAGCCCCCCCTACACATATCAATAAGAAAGCCAGGTAGAGAGAC
>JAPZDV010000013.1:15513198-15555426 GCA_029814665.1 Acanthurus lineatus
TGAAAAATGCATTTTCTTGTATATGGTTTTTAAATTGTATATATATGTAATAATTTCAATTATACAGACTTATGGGAGTTTGTAGTTTTTCAGATAAAACCACACATTTATCTACTGAATTAATGGTGTTTCAAACTGAATTTCAACAGGTCACCATCAAGAATTTTTTTCTTTTGTAGATTTTTTTGTCTTAACATACTGTAATCAACAGATCATAAGACAAAGGGCACACATACGCCCAGCCCCCCCTACACATATCAATAAGAAAGCCAGGTAGAGAGAGACACGAAGTGACTACAATTGATGCAACTGTTTTGCATTTCTTTGTGGTTGTTTTTTTGTCTGTAATTGTTTGACTTTCAAAAAAGATGTATCAAAGGTCACTACACACTGAGGCTCTAACATGACCTCCAAGGCCCCTAAGGATGTCTGGAACTCAGTCTGCCTGCATCATAATCCTTCTATGGCCAGTAACCTGCTGATTGATCCCTCAAGACAAACTGATGTAAGTTGTCTGATTTTTAGACAGTGAAATGATTCTGGTTCTAGTGTAGAGCCAAAAGCCTCAGAGATACCACATAATTCAGGTTAGATTTTTCAGGAATGTGTATTGTATGATGCACAAGGCATCAAGATTATTCCAATTACCACATGAAAACCCCATGGAACCTCAGAATACAGATTATTTATAATTTTAGAGAAACATACAGAGATTCTTCAAACTTTAAAACTGCTTTAAGGGAAATAAAAAAAAGAAAGTGAACGTTAGGTATTACATAAATAAAATAAATAAATCCACAGAGACACTAATCCATAGGGTATACTTCTCAAGTCTGATTTTTATTCTGTGGGAAACATTAGCCTTTTACACATCTAACTTGTTGGTGCAATACGACAGACAGCTACTTAGTACAGCAGTGCCTACAGTCAATAATATATCCATGTTTACAAGCAAAATAAACAATGTTAAAAAGATAAATATTAGTTTCAGTGTAAAGCACAGCACGCAGTTCTCTTGACTTGCAGCAGTAGAACTGTATTGCATCAGTCTCACATAAATATGGTGAACCTCGCGCTGGTTCTAGGCAGATACACACACTGGTTTTAACAGCAGATGCTGTGTCTATTCTGTCCTCGTGCAGCTCTGGGCTCAGAGCCTGCCTAAGCGACTGCAGACAGAGAAAGTGCAATTTAAAAACGACAGTGACACTAAACATCCAGGGCAACAGGGACACACAGATGCATGGCAGGACAGCTGTGTGTATTTGTGTGTGTGTGTGTGTGTGTGTGTGTTCGATAGTAGAAACACAGCAGAGGCAAGCATACAGTTCATTAATTTGTCAAGACAAAACAGAGAGGAGAGACACAACAGGAAATGAATACGGTATGTGGCTAAACAGAGACGGTTGTTGACGTTTGTTACTGGAGGCTCGTACAACATGTGGACCGACGCCACACAAACCTTCAGTCGTACTTCATACTTTGCAGGCCACCGTATGTACTGGCCTTCACATGGCTACTGATGCATCCGACTCTTTAGGCCGGTTGCGTACGACGTGCTCCAGCTGTCCGGAGTCTGAGACGTCGTAGCTCGTCTTGTACTTAGCCAGGATCTTCATCAGAGGACGCAGCTTCAACCACCACTGCTCTTTAGGGATCCTGTGACTTGAGACAGATAAGGAAATCTCAGCACTGAAGTTACAGCTGTTTTTTTAGTTTTAGTTTTGGCACCTCATCAGGATGGATGAGCCCCCATCAATATGTTAAATAATTAAGAAATGCCACCTAGATTATTACTTTGTTTCTTATCATTTTGATGATCTTAAGCAGTGGCCTACTCTGACTGTATCTGCTGAACTGTACCTGCTTAAGCCCAATTTACCCTTAGAAATCATTAAGTTTCATCTAATCAAATCTAGAGTGCCCTGCATGAAAGCAGATAACATACAGTTTTAAGCTGCTGTCAGCAGCATGTTAAAGTAATGAAAGCTGGTGAAGTCACTGGGGACGGATTAAAAAAGAATAGTCAAAATCAATGCAGATGAGGCTGAGATATCCTGCTTTTTACTTCTCAATATGGATAAAGCTTAAAAAAAACCCTAGAATCTACATTTCCTATAATGTAAATCGATATTACACCAGTGAGCAGTGCCTGTCTTCCCAATGCCAATGTTTTTAACATCACACTGGTTTGTACTTTAGTCATATTCTCAAAAATTTTAACTCACAATGCGAATACTGAGATAAAGGTGACAGACATTGTCAGGCTTGTTTTCTCAGACTCTGGAAAGCTCCTTTTAAGCCTTTTAGACTTTACACAATTGCTACCTAGCACTTCTCTGTCCCTTTAAGTTCGAGTAGAATGATACATACACAAAGTCAGTCTCATCCTTGAGCTGTACAACTGGCTGGAAGACCAGAGCCCTGCGACGCATTCCCAGCAGACAGCAGGAGTCCTCACTGTTAGCAAACACTCGGCCTGTGGGGAAGCACAGTAACATCAGAGGCGCAAACACAGGGATCTACTTTAGCCGTCCTCTTTCAGGTTGCAAACACAGAGTTACACAGAACAGATAATTGGCAGTAGGTGTGAGAGGTTGTGGTGTATACTGCGGTGATCAATCTTTAGAGCGAGCTGCTATCTTGAATATGGTAAACAAATCTATTCTATGGGGATTTTTAGGAGGAGACAATGAGGTGGTGCAACTGATACAAACAGGAATTTAAAAACAAAATACAAAGAGGGAATAATACAGCAAACATTATGACTTAAAAGCAACATAAAGCGTCATCGACACACAGAAATGTGGGGCAAAGCAGCAAAAGAGGTGTGGGGGTTATTTGTTTAGCCCATGCTTGTAGATTTGGTGTCCAACTATTTCTTGAAAAAGTGTAGCATGGTGGCTGATGGTAAATTTGTTTGGACACATTGCAGCTACGCCCCACAAGTGCCAAGACAGGCTGTGTGAATCTATAAAATGGTAGAACAGAGGAAAGGACAGACAACGACATGGAGCTAAATATTGAAATGTAGATGGTCATGGAGCCAGCATGAAAAAAAAGATTTACCTTCATCTTATGTCATCCATGTGTATGGGAAATAGACATAAAAAACAAAGAGGAGTTTGAACTTTAATTGCAGTCTCTTGCACATGCAGTGTGGTTTTAAAACAGCTGTTCTTCAGAAACATTAACTGTTGTTAGTGTAATCCGTCAAAAAAAGAAAGTACATTTGAGTCAATTTCTCATTAAACTGTTATGATGATGAATGTAAATAATCAATAAATAATTTCCTTTTGGAGTGATAAAACTACATCAAAATGTCAGAGTGACTCCATGACAGATCTGGGTATCGGTTTGTTTCACAACGTTCACGCCTCTGCAGGAAGGGAGGATCAACTACTTTCACTGAGCTGAAGCAGAACATTGACCTTACCCTGTCTGAAGGTCTCCGTCAGCTTCTTGGTGACCCACTGCATCGCCTTGGCAGAGATTTTGGTCCCAAAGTTGCGGTCAAATGGAGATGGTGCCCCTCCCTTTCAAAGCAATCAAAATGTGTTGTTCTTTTTTAATACAAAATAACATAAAGACCACACTTACTTGGCATTTTTTCCAAATATGTTATCTGTTACATCTGAAATAATATAGATTTATACGGTTCAGATTATGTTCGTATTGCTTGCATTAACATTTTGCTACAGTGAATTTGTGATATTTATAATCAGGTTTTCTTTCTGTTAATTTCTACAACACACCCTGCACTCTTAATCTATTATACACTTTATTTTATTTTGACTTGATAATTTATAGATGTACAGACAAAAAAGCAGGAACCAATAAAATGGAGATGAATATGTGTAACAATTCTGAAACAAAAAAACCCACCAGACTACTTTTTTTTTCAGATTTATTTAAAGCGAAGATTTGCAAGTTGCGCTATGTTTAAATTATTTTTTTTATTTTCAGTATTCCTTTACTTGCAGCAGACATATCCCACTTGGGGATCTTCAAAATTTTGTTTGATCCACTTTTATCTGAACTAATCTCAAGACACACAAAGCCAGAATACAACAAAGCCCATCCATGTAAAATGGGGATGTGCATATTCATGATACAAATACAGAAAATTGTTTATTAAATCTTTCTTAGTCTGGACAAATTGTTACCCCTGACACTGTTAGAGAAAGGAATACTCCCTCAAGTCTGAGTCTGAGTCTGAGATTGTGCTTTTCCTACCTGCTGCATGTGTCCCAGCACATTCTTCCGGGAGTCAAACACTCCCTTCCCTTCTTCTGAGTACAGCTGGTAGATAAAGTCTGTGGTGTAGTTTTCATTACAGTTCTCATTCCTACACACAAACACACACACACAATTCACAAAGGAAACAAAACATCTGAGCCTACATTTACCCACTGTTACTAAAGTGCTTTTGCAGATGGCTGCTGCATTGTCAGCCTATTTCCTCTCTGACTTTGTTATAGTGACATCAAGAGGAGAGCAGCATTGCAAAACATCAGACGTTCACTTGGGCTTTAACAGATTGTTCAAAGCTTTGATAGCTCCGTTCATAACACTGATGTGCAAAACCTTAATCAACATTTGATTGTGTATCATGGGTTTTTAAGTGCTGCGTGGGCTGAATGGGCAGAGCAGAGGGACAGATGCCGGCAGCTAATGATGACTATTGCACCTACAAGAGAGTCAGGGGCAGAAGAGAGCTTCTGGAGAAATAAACACTTTCTGCCTTGATCTGGAGCCATTTACCAAAAGGAAAAAAGCTCTGACTTTATTTCCTAAACTTCTGATGATAAATCCAGCAGAGGATTTATCTTTACTTCAGCCCTCAAACTGTCTAGCTGTTAAAACTAGCATGAGAAACACAAGGCCAAAATACCGTCTGACATACAATATGATGACAGACATTTATAGCTTCATTCTAAAACCTCAACAGAAGCTTAAAATGTCATCCGGTACATTCCTGCCGTTACCTGAAGACATTAGCATTAGGTCTGTTTACTATACAAGCAGCTTAAAATCAAATACTGAGGTCTGGTAATACTGAAGCACAATTACATGATTTGAGTTTGTTTTACTGTGACTGTGTGGACCACAAACATTTATACAAACATTATGTTACCTGAGCACCAGGCCTCTTTGAATGCTTGTCTTCATTTTTTCTGTCAAATGTTCCACATTGGCCTGCAGGAATGAACAGAAAGTGTGAGTTATGTTGACTATTAAATGGCATTGCACTGTAGAGGCAGTGCCAGGATTAAGTCTCAATGCCCTCTAGTGGATAAAGTGAGAGATTACATGCTAAAGACAGAATACCTATAACTTTGACAGAGCTCAGGAAACAACTAGGCCTCGTGCTGTATGTTACTTATAGCTGCTGTTTTACCTGCAGATCTCTGATGTCAAATGGCTCTTCATAGATGTAGGCAGCATCAGCTCCAGCAGCCAGGCCTCCCACACTGGCCAGGTAGCCACAGTAGCCCCCCATGGTCTCAATGATGAACACACGTCTCTTGGTCCCACTAGCTGATTGTTTGATGCGGTCACATGTCTGGGTATAAGTTCATAATGTCAGTATACATGAGGTGATTATTTACCAAAGCGTTGAGAAACAGTATATCTGAGAAACCTTCGGTTAAATGTCATGTTAACACATTAAACTAAAACAAGCAAGATTAGAGTGTGTTATTAGAGGTCACATACTGTTAAAGTGACACATTCCACATCGAAAAACAACAGCAAATCACTCTTGTCAAGACCAGCATGCTTGTTTTTAAAGCTGCACAAGAGTCAACTTGATACATTCAAAAAATTCAGGCAGATTATTTTAACGTGCTGTTTTCACCAGTTGTCTGGAGTCTTGCACAAGGATGAGAGAGCACATCAGATGGAAAAGTGGAGAAATCATTTACAGTTAATATGGTGTACATTTGGTTAAAATTACAGTTAGAGAGAAAAACTTTTTTTTATTTGACAGCAAAACTTTATTTAATAGTCCAATGCTAATAATCGGCATGACATTAGGTGACTGTGATATTAGTAAAAGCCTATACTGTTTCAGTTGTTAAAAGAGCATTCCAAGAATTTTGTAGTCGCATAAAGTTGGAGGACTAGCAAGACACGATCAAAGACAGAATGTCAAAACTGCAGGAGCAGTGATCAAGATATCATAACTCTTAGCTGCTTGTATGGTCCGGGCTCCAAAAAAAAAACAGATCCTACATTTACCATGATGCAACGTCATAGCATCTTTCTTTATGCGCTATTTTACCCTTACATCTGAAGTTTGAAACCCAGGTTTTGTGTAAAATCATTTTACAGGCTGAGTTGTACTACTCATGGAAAGTTAACTGAACTTTATGTTTAATACAGGTGTAATGCCCCTGAAAAATTGTACAGAGCAAATACTAATGCAACTTTACTTCACGTCTGCTTTTAGAGCCTGACAGTTTGCTGAGTATAAGCACTGAATCATTAACTCCACTGATACTTGTTACATGTGTCAATTCATCCTCTTTGCATTAGCATCTTAAACAAAGCGCTCATAATTGTGCCGGCGGCGGTTCGACTGCCTTACCTCCACGATGGCATTGAGGGCCGTGTCTGCCCCGATACTTAGATCTGTGCCTGGTACATTGTTACTTATGGTGGCAGGCAGCATACACATCGGGATGCAAAACTCTTCATAGGTAGCGCGAGCCTCATACAGCTGCAGCAGACTCTCAAACGCCTGAAGCGGCAGTACATGAAAACGCGTTAGAGCCGCAGAAGGCTGGCCACTGAGAGAGAGAGGTGAATCTCTCTCAGTTTGCTAGAGCGTATCCTGCCATTCCGGCTCTCTCCGTGTGATAGTGGCCAATGGCATCCCTTTGGCAGACAGGATGGGAGGACGGAGGTATGAGCAGAGAGTAGGTGAACAATGTGAAGGAGGGAAAATGGAAAGTTGGAGGAAGAAAAGGACATGACAGAATGGCAGAGTAGAGCCACACAGCAGGAACACAAATGCAGAAGGAGGGTGATGGCAGGACAGATGGGAGAAAGACAGAAAGATGAGACAGAAAAAGATGGGACAGAGATCTGTGTGTTTGTGAGATTGGCGGCTCAATGCAGTATTACCGCACAGGACAACTTCATGACGGCCTTTTCCATATTGTGGAAGGTTATATGCAGGCAAGACAGGCACTGATCAAGTCTGCACACAAGGGGAGGATGGATGAAGAAGATGGTGGTACAGCCAAAATTAAGGCTAGGAGATATTTTCCCATTTATATTTCCTTAGTCTTAGATATTTAGTGCAGGAGCTTCAATACCTTTTAACACAGGTGCACACAGTACAGTGCATGTTAACTTTATTCTAAGGTGTTAGTTGGCGTTCTGTAGCTGTTAGCCACTCATCTTGTGTTAATGATGTGGGAGGACACAAACACACAGTCAGAGAGAAGGGCAGGCAGAGCAAACATGGCGGTCACCACACTCGTGCACCTCAGAGCATGCCTCCATGTTGTCACTTACTTACCTGACATGGAAGGGGGGAGGGCGCCACTCTATTATTTGGTGTTACCTTTACCAGTCATGCCTCACAGTACAGACATATCTCAATTTGTCTGTCTGGTTAAATTTGTGACTTTTTAGTGTTGAAGATTTAATCCAGATGTGGCTGACAGATGCCATATTCACAAAATTTCTCCCAAATAATCCACAAGCTGGCAGATATGGTAAGTGACTGGTAAAATGACCAAGTGAGCGATTTCCCCCTTCTTGACACATGTTTGGCTGGCTGGCTGGTTAAGTGAGCATAAGCATGTTTGAGTGTTTGCCTGCTTGCATTTGTGTTTTGTTTTTGTTTTTTTATCCGTCTGCTTGTTGCTGAGCTCAGCTACTTTAGTTGCCAGCCCCATCACTTACAGTAGTGATGGCGTTCAGAGCTGTGTCAGCGCCAATGCTGAGGTCTGAGCCCGGCACATTGTTGGAGACAGTGGCTGGGACCATGACCATGGGCACACAGAACTCGTCATATTTCCCGCGCGCCGTTAACAATTCCAGCAGTGACAGGAAGGCCTGCAGGGCAGAGCCAAGGGCTTTAGTGTCTGGGAGGGTAAAACTTTGGCAGGTTGGTTTGGTTGAGAGGTGCTACTTGCCACAAGGAAGGGAAAGACAAAAGTGAAGGGTGCCAAGGGGAGGAGCCAGGTCTATCACAACGGACAGCAGCGAAACAGACAGGTACCACTCCACATACTCTGAACATAATCTCTCTCTCTCTCTCTCAAACACACACACATTCATTCAGACATATAAAACTTGTTTACTTGCACACATCACAGGAGAATAAAGCTGGTGTGCATCTAATGGGAGTGCGTGAAATGGCTGGAAAAAAGCAGGTGTTCTCTGTTTCCAATTCAAATCAAACTATCAGATCATTAATATTTCAGTTACTGTTTCACCCCACTTTTTATTTTTATAATTTAAAAATCCTAAATTTAGGGCTGTGCTTTCTATACATGTTGCATAAATCAGGCTAACAGTTGTGATAATATAAAAAAATACATGGGTATGTACAATTAATGCTGTTCCAGGTTTTGGCAGAGAAATGACTCTGAAGCATGATTATGTGCATGATTATGATAGGAACCATATGAAGATGTGTGGACATAAAATGGGATAATGTTAATGGAGAGGTTCAACATCACAGTATTAATCGTCATACAACTATTTTTAAACTTCTGACACTATAATAGGTAATCCTCTAACAGTTACTTTTTTTAAGTGTATGAGCAAAATCAGGATCACTCATAATTTTGCTAAATATGAAATATATCATTAGCACTACGGTCATGAAATTTCCAAACATAAGTGCTGAAAAGCTAGGGGAAATCAAAGATGAGAATGCAGCTTCATTTGCAAAATTAGCTAGCAGCGACAAAAAAACCCTCGAACATACCTCAAATCCACCAACAATTAGCAGTGCATTAATGTTGTGCTTTCGCATCTGCTCAGCAATTTTATCAGTATGCTTTGCAGGAAGTGTTCTGAGGGAATGAAGAAAGGGAAAGAAAAATACAACAAAATCTTAAAATTTAGATAACAAGTTTATGACACAGCAGTGATGTTTACAAAGCTTCACCACTGCGAGAGATTACTTGTATAATAGTCTTTGAAAAAACTTCAGGGATTCTAGCTTTACTGCTGAGTAGCTGCCGGTCGATTCAAAATAACTGATAAAGACTTTACCTTTTGGTTCCCAACAGTGAACCACCTTGTCCTGTCCATCCTCCCACATCAGCCCATTTAATCTCCTTAATCTGAAATGGAAGGACAAAAACACGTGCAGTCTTAAATTAATGCAACGCTCTATTACATTTTTAAAGCTCTCATCTTTTATAACTCAAATCTATGAATCCTATAACTTTTAAAGTATTTATGTTTTTCCTAGTTCATTTATCACAAACCCTAAAACACCCAGAGTCTTCTGTAAGAACTCCAATTTTGTATTATTTGACACATTCTCCTGGGGTCTCGGTGCAGGGGTTGTTAGGAGGAGAGTTAATTTTCTGGACACAATCTCTTACATCTAACAGAGGAACTAGACCAGTGAAACCAAAGAGGTGTGTAGCACAGTGTCCCAGAGCACTGAGGTATAGAAATCCATTACTCTTGCTGGTCTAATCTTCTTAGGATCAGTTGGCGCAGTTTCATTTCGCTGGCCAGAGTACACACAGGAAGTTAAACTAACCAGTGATATTGGAAAATTATGATGAAGATAAATGTTTAGATCATTTGTGAAGTGCTGTCCTTTGACTACTACAGACTGATTGAATTTAAAGTCTTTACCTGGGAAAAAGGTCATAGGAGGATAAGGGAGGGGAGTGTTAAACCAGTTTAGCCAGTCACTGGGCAGGAAAATAGCATCTAAAATTACAGAGCAGTGTCACACAAACTGGGTTTCAGTGAGAGCCTTGAGATATCTGTTGTTTGCTTAAACCTTTCATTTAAAAACTGATAAAAGAACTGTTAGATCAAGTGAGAAACATCACACTGACTGGTTCCTCCAGAGATGTTCTCAAACTGTTGAGCATAGAATTACTGCACTGGTAAGCGTGGATAAGAAGGGGAAAAATCTGGAGTGAAACTAAGTTGAATGAACAGTTTGAGTTTGCTAATACTATCACTCTAAATCTTAACTTTGACAAATCAACTAAAATAATTTTGAGTTAGCTGCTCCCCTTATAATTGATAAAATTGTGGTGGAGCACTAACTTTTTTTTTGGTTTTCTAAGGAGGGGTTTGCCAAGAAAACTTTCAGAACCACATGTTGTATAGGCTGTTGCCCTCTAAGCGTTTATTGTGGTGCCCTGTCAGCTTTGATTGAGCAGGGCAGGGGAGGAGCAGTCGGTTTGGGAAATTGGTTTACAATAATCTCGATAGATTATCCTCAGAGTATCCCTGATTATTCTCAGGCAGGGAGCTAACAGTGATAGCCTACTATCTCACTCTCACTCCTAAATGATAAAGGAAATCAGTCAATGATAAAGTAAATCAGTATTCAAAGAGCACACTCAATATTTTATTAAAATCAAATTTATAACATGTTATCTCTTTGCGATTACTTTCATGTCTCTAGTTTAAAGGGATCAGATTACAAAGTGGTGTATACATGCAATAACACAATACATGTACCAGTGTGCTTAAGTACCCACCTGTCCTTTGTAGAATCCTTCAAAGCCGTCACTGACAGCGAACATCTTGTGCCCCTCAGAGATGCCCACCCTGACAGCTGAACGGACGGCAGCATTCATGCCCGCTGCGGGGGCACCGACATTCAACACCGCCACGTTAAAGTTGCTCTAAGGGCATAAAACACACAGACAGACAACCAACATCATATGTCTCTTTGTGTAATCACTAAATAAAGAGAGAATAGTGCAGTTGTTGACCGAGCTCTGCAGAATGAATCAATAAATGCTTTCTGGTCTGCTCTCAGCTGCATGCTGGGCCTACAGTGGTCATTATCACAGATGAGGAGGGGAGCCAAACCCTGAGGCATGCTCCTCAGCATGGAGTCTGCTATGCTGCCTCTACACCTCACTGATCTTCAGTCTGAGCTGTCTCCAGCAGGCAGCCACAGTTCCCTGGCAGGGTTAAACAAGTCATCCCTTAGCGGGGAGCCAGGTGTCATTTGATATCACTGCACAACAGAGCTACACTGAGCGACCTGGGCCTAGTGTGAATAACTATAATTATCAAATGCGTAGCAGATAAAGGTAACACAGCAAGCAGGTAAAAATTGCTTATTACTAACCGGTCACCATTATTACAAACCATCACATTTTCTACTAAACAGCAGGTAAAAACTAACACAACAGATGCCAGCATAACCAAAATGAGAAAATGTACCTACTTTCAGATAAATACTCACATTACTCAATTTGGCCAAACCACAACCACACATTTACAGGATTACTTCACTGCGAGCCAAGGATAACACGCTGCATCATGCTGCAGTAGCTTAGTCATTATTTGTAGGCAGATCCGTAGGACAGAGTAATAAAAAATTAAACATCTTGTGGTTTGGGAAGTCAATCCGTCTCTCTAAAAACAACCTTCACTCCAGGCGTAGCGGGGACTGCTAATGTACAGTATGTGTGGCAAAAAAACAACTTCAACATACAAAACCAACAGCACCGTCACTGTTGACAGTCTCAAAGGGAGTGTCAGGCTGTTATGAGGTGACTTACAGTCGGCAGTTCAGATTCTGGTTTACGATGAGCCAGCAGTTTGTATGTCTTCAGGTTGTTTTCAAAACTCCTGCAGTAAAACCAACCAGACATATAAAACCATTACAAAAACAGTGAGTCATATTTTAGTGCCAGGGACATGGAAAAAAAGCATGACATGAAGTTGAAACTAAGGGTTGCATTTTGAATTATTTGTATAATATTTCTTATTCCAGCTAACTGTCAAATACACCATGTGTAAACAACAAACTCATGCTGCTCTAAAATAGCACCATGATCCACTTTTCCTTCTACAGCTGTCTTAAGTAAGTAACATCAAACTGATGCTTTTGATCTTGAGTGAAGTGAAGGCTCTGGTGTGTGATGTTGGTCCCAGCAGGCTGTCAGTCATACCTGCCTCGAAGCTTCACTGCCTCTTCAAACCGTTTCTCGTCCATTGCCTTCTGGACTTCTTGAGTCTGAAGAAAAAAGAGGGAAATATTTTCACTACTTGAACTCTGTATTGTGTCGTACACTGTACTTCCTCTCTTTTCAACAGCAGGAGCACTTCATTTAATTTATACCAGCGAAATGAAATGTCTGCAGACATGCCTTCTTTGATCTTTGAAGTGTCTATTCTGAGTGCAACAATTGCTGCATGTTGGCCTGAGCACCTTGCCGGTGTAAAGGGAAAACAATGCAAGAGTAAACATGTCATCATCTGTTCCAGCTCAAAAATTGATACAATGTAACCTTGTTTTGACCTGTAACAGAACAATAAAGCGTCTGTCCTGTTTATGTGGAGATGGGTTACTATTACATCACCATCATACAGGCAGTCATCATCAACTCTGCCAAACGCTTCAGATAATCATTAACCAGACACAACAGCCTCTCAAACACTATAGCTCTCTTGTGAATGTTAGTGCCACTCCAGGCCCAATGGGCTGTGCTGTTTGTCATCATTACATCTGCTCCTCAAACCCGGCCCCAATAACATGGCCACTCGGAGTCCAGCACAGTCATTTCCCAGTGTTTGTGTTTGTGTGTGCTTTGCAGTTTCCCTCTCTCCTCACGATGTATGTGTGCAGCAGTCTTGGCATGTTTCCAATCCAGTCCAGAGCTTACCATCTGTACACACTCCATCAGAGGCAGGCGCACCGATTGGTTGCCACACAGAGAGACCACACAGGCTGGCGTGTTGGCTGTGGTTTCAAGAAGGGCGAGAACAGCCTCCACACCCATACGACTGGCCTGTGTAATCAAACACACACAGATAAAACTGAATCATCCTCACCATCAAAACCTTGTTTGTTTCTCCTGTACATCGGTAATGTTGTTTTTTATCAACACATTCTTCTCCATAACAGTGATTTCTCTTTCATACTGAACACGTAATTGTAGTAAATTCTTCACATCATTCTTTCTTGCTTTAATTTGTGGTTGTCTTGTCGTAAACATTAAGAGATCAGTCACACACTGTCGTGATGCAGTGTTTCACATGCTGAGCAGTAAATCTGTTAATGTGCTTAACCTAAAACCTGGGACTGTTTCTCCTCAGACACACACAGGCTTAAACAGGAAATGCTCTGGACAACTGCACTATTTCCACCAAAATAACTCCAATAGAGCACACAGCAGAAGTGTTTACTGGGTTTGAAGCTTGTACACTTAGATAAAGAATTTCTACTATAAATGTTACAACATCTTAAAAGGTTAAACATTTAAACTTTAGTCAAAGAAAAACAACTACATGACAGTGTTTTCAATTTTCTTTTGGTCTGTTAAGTAACAAGAACATTCTCGATCGATCACTTTGTCAATGAAATGTCAGAAAACAGAGAGAAGCTAGCTCTCCCCATAGCTTGAACTAATCCATTTAGACAGCATGTTTTTTAATCATTAGTCCAAACTCCAAACCTCAAAGACGTTCAGTTTGCTATCATATGTGACAGAGAATGGCAACAATCATAGTTTGATGTTTTGTATTTCACTTGAAAAATGACAACATGCTTCACTGATTATCAAAGAGTGGTGAAACCTACCAGGATCCGGTCAAAAGCAGACGGGGTCCCTCCTCTCTGTACATGTCCAAGGATTGTCACTCGTGTGTCGAAACCCAGGCATTTGACGACAAGCTAAGAAGATATCATTTACAGCTCTTAGCAAGTATTGTGGCAGTATATTTTATAATTCATCTAATAAAAAACACAACTGTTAACTGTTCCAAAGGATCTTTTATGTGTTTCTCATGCATGTTAGTAATAAAGTTAAAAGTGAAATTATATCTCCAATAGAACTATACTGGGAGGAAAATTCTTGTGCTAAAGTGCATACATGGACAGACCCACCACACACTGACACACACAGTATAAGTAGAAGCTGAAGAAAAGGGGAAACAGCAAAGCACAAGCAAGCCATTCTTATTTTTCAGTCATGTTAGCAGGGAGCTCTTTATACTGAGCATCACAGAAGATCCCAGGCGGGAAGTGCTAAATTAAATGGAGACACTTGGGTGCTTTACAAGAAAAACAAAATGCTTGACATGGTTGCCCTCAAATGAGGAACAGTTAGTGCAGGGTCATCACAAACAGTGATACTCAGTGTGAGAAAATTTAAGTGAGAATGTGTCAAAACATATTATATACAACTATGTGAGGCAGTTTTTTTTAAAAATGACATTTGATTTTTGCAAATGTCTGGCTGTGAGGTTTAGTGCAGGTGTGTGCTCAGGGTTTTTTTCAGCAGTAGTAGAACGTGGTGAAAGCCATCTTACCAAACTACAGAGTGTGTCTGACAAAGCACTCCAGAAACACAGCAACAGAATCAAAGCCACACCAGGGCAGCAGTACAGTAGTAGAGGTCATACAGGAGGCAGTTGAAGCTGGAACTTGCCACACTTCTACATGAAGCTCTGTACTTACATTCTTGATATAGTCAGTAGTAATGGGCTTGTTGTTATGATCAATCGCCCCTTCAGCTACAATTATGATATTCAGCCTTTTCATCCCTGCTCGGTTCTACAAGGAGGGGTGGTGGAGAAACAACATGACAGAAAAACTCAGACTTTGGCTGTGATGTGGTCTTTCAGAAGCACAGGGGCCAGACGATGCAAACAGCCAGGGAGCTGAGGACAAATTCTCTCATACTGAGAGATTGTGTTTGCACTTTGTAATCAGCAATACTCTGCTGACCTTATTGTCTTCCTTCCATTATTGTGGACTTGGCATAAGACTACATGATTTTCTTATCAGGAGCAAGATGAACTTTTCTTCACTTGTATTAACATCCTGTCATATTCCGATCCTAATTATCTTGGAAGGGAAACAGCAAGAAAATTTAAATGCAGAATGTTTAGTCTTTTTGTGACTCAGGAGACTGATTTCCATCTGTCGGGTCTCCATGCTTCTGGTTTCCCCTTTCTTTACACTCAGGTACTCACATCCTTGACAAAACTAGAGGTTATAGGCTTTCCATGTCTGTCAATGGCTCCCTCTGCAACTATGATTATGTTCAGCCTTGTGCCCCTGGAACGGGTCTGAATCATAGAAAAATGGCATGTGTCCAAAGCAGAAAAAGCACAATAAGACACTAGAAAACTGAGATAAGTACTTTACTCCACATCAGTCCAGTCTGATAAAAAGTAAGGACTGACTCCTTGTTGAGAACTGAAAAGTTGTGCAGAATAATAACAACATTGTCATGTTAAACAACACAGCTAGGAAGCATTAAATAGAATCTAGACCCAGGTACAATGTGATTCAGTGGATTTACTGTAGGGGACAAACGAGATTGTGTTACCGCAGACAGTTTTTGACACATCTTATCCTCCCAGCCGTCCTCTGGGGGCATCTCAGGGATCAACACCCAGTCTGCACCACAAGCCAGAGCGCTCACCAAGGCCAGGTAGCTGAGATAAGACACACAGATAAAACACTGAGTATAAAAACAGAGCTGATAACAGTCTCTGTCTCTGCCTCAGGAATTATATTTTGGATGTGCTGTTAACTTGATCAAACGTATTCTTACCCACAGTGTCTGCCCATGACCTCTAACACAAATGTTCTCTGGTGGCTGTAAGATCAGAACAGAAAATAGGACTCAGCAGAGGATTCGAGAAATTCAACACCATAATAATGTATTCAAAAACAGACATTTGAAAGATGATGCTGAAATAAGATTAAACAAGGCTACATAAGCCTGAGGAAAACACGCCTGATCCAAAAACGGAGCCTGTATTAACTTATTTATTAAGAACAAGAAATGAACAGCTTTATTTCTCTCTGAATTTCACTGACTGTTCCAGAACACAGTGCAGCTGTTTCCTCACCAAGGGACTGTTCGAGGGGGCATTATATGAACGGATACTGCTGGTCCTTTGGACGAGGGCAGCTTATAAAAAAAAAAAGGGTCACTTTCCCCACATGCATTCTGTCCCCACCACCATGAGCTATGACTGCCTTTCTTTGTTTGAGTAGACTCCTCATGCAGCCTGATGAGAACAAGTTTTGCTGCTGCGTTTAGTTGGCTTGTTTTGGCAGCTCTCATCAGGAAAATAAATATCTTTTTCCAATAATAATTTTCATGTGAAAACAGCACCATCCTCGGGTAGCCGGCTGGAAACAGACAAGTTACTGAGAGGAAGCAAAGTAATACAAAATAAAACAAAATAAAAAATCTTTTTTTTTGTTTGTCTGTCTGTCTGTCTGTTTTTAACATATGTTTTTATGTTGAGAAAGACCAAATTAAAGACTTAAGGTGGACTTCCTGATGACTAGAAACAGGAATAATGTTGTGCCAAGCTTTTTGATCCAAATAAGCAGTTTTCACTGTAGTTAAGCTGATATTTTTCTCACATGTCCATATTTACCCGCCATTTAAACACTGGAACAACAGGATGCTGTAGTAGTAACTGCAAAGTACATGATATATTTTGGACTTCAAAACTAGTTCAGCATGTACTAGCATGTACTACTAGTGCTCATGCTCGAGTACCTCAGATACAAATACAAATACAGAAACAAATGCAGCTGCTTTATCTCCCTGCTTTATCTCCCCCCTCACCTCTGTGCAGTTGTCATAATTGCATCCACCACCTCGATGATTCTGTGCAGAGCAGAGTCTGTGCCGATTGTCATGTCAGTTCCACAGAAGTCATTATCAATGGAGCCGACCATCCCCACGATGTGAAGGGCCGAATACTTCTGAACAGCATCAGCTTCAATCAAGCCTGCAAAGATCAGGAAGTTACAGTTGAACCATTACTGTTACTCTTTCTTTTCCAGTGTATCCCTAAAGTTACTCAGACAGGTTGCTCTCTCAGCTTGTTGTCAAAATAAGACAGGATAAGCAGCAATGGAAACTGCTGAGTTCAGGGAAAAATCTAGGCAGCCCTTTACCATTCAAACCCTTTGAAACAGAAACTAAAACTATTTGACCATAAAGATTAAAGGGGTAGTAAAATCTTATCTTTGGTCTTATCTAATCTTTGTAAGTGTTAATCTCTCTATGTCAGTTAAATAACACATGATTTTACACTAAGTTGTATTTAACATCCAAAAGAAGGAACCACATCTGGGTATATTTCAAGTCGCAAGAGAAAAAGTTTGCAAACAGTAAAAGTTTTTAGAGGATAACGTGACAGGGACTATTACATGCAAGAGGAAGTGGCATTGTTTCATACAAAAAGCAGACAGTTTGTGGTGGAGAAAAAAGGTAGAGTATTACATATTGTGTTGTATGATAGTAGAGATAGTAGAGATGAAGAGGTAGTACTGGGAGATTATCAGATTAGTGATAAATGTGACTTACAAACGGAAACGTCTAATGGTGGGCTCTGCAGTGAGTCAGTGTGAAAAAAAACTGTGTGGTGACCAGTGTGGTTTCTAAAAGCACGTAGTTACAGCAGGGTTTTTTTAGCAGAGTGCACACGCTCTAAATTAAGAAATTAGCCTGAGTGTAAAGAAAGAGGGAGGTTATCTTCATTCAGTACCTTGCTCCACCAGCTCCCCCAGCAGCCCGCTCCATTCCTCCCTGAAGAGGTTAGCACCTGTCAGACTGCCGTCTCCACCGATCACACACAGGTTTGTGATGCCACGCTGCACCAGGTTGTGAGCTGCCTTCAGACGTCCCTCGTGGCTGCGGAACTCTTTGCAGCGGGCACTGCCAATAACAGTCCCACCCTGATGATGATAGGTTTGAAAAATATCTAAGTATAGTGGCTGGCGTCTCAATTAGGACCACACATATTGGCTGCTGGGATGTTAGCTGCTCACCTTTCTCACCTGAGAGCAGTCTTATCATTTAGCCCTATGACTTGCTTGTTCATCTGTAACTGCCTGCTCTCTGAAGCTGTTGTTTTAATTCATAATGTTTTAATTTCAAACTGAAATACACAGACCACAGAGCTATTACTAGGAACTGTGCAGCAACTGCGTAAGAGGTACGGCATACAGCTCATGGTAAATGCTCACCACTTGTAGCATGCTGGAAACACTTTCCCATGTAGCTTCTTTTATGTTATCTCCACCATCCACCATTCCTTGATATCCCTGATGAAAAAAAAGTAGCTTCTTTGTAAATACATGCAAGAGAGTTTCAAAGAAATACTTAAAACACTGAAACAGCACAGCTTGAACAATGTCCATTCAAAACTGCATCTTTAGGTTGCTACCACTTAGAATAAAAAATATTTTAACTTAATGTTATTAACTTAATGGTAAAACTCAAAGACTTTGCTCAAATGGTGTCCTGCAGTAGCGTGGAGTACTGTGGTACCTGAGTGGGAGGGGGCTTTCATATGAGGCATCTGCTAAAGCCTCCAGTCAGGTTATGTAACAACACACTAAGCGAGGAGTTCTATGACATGCACAGATGTGCAGGGATCCCAGGATGAGTCACAGCTCCTCTAACATCTGCTATGTGAGAAAAAGACTCCATGTACTTTTACATATAGATCGGGATTCTGCTGCCGTTACAGCACAAGTGCAGTCGTTCCTTCATGAAATGTGCTGATTTAAAACAGTTTGCACTCTTTGACATTAAGTTGTTAAAAAATGCAACAGGAGCTACAGATTGTAACTAAAATGTTTATGCTAAAATGCTACAGGTATTGGAATGTAGAGGTAGTGTGGCAACAAGTCATGTTTTCCTTTTTTGGGTGACTTTTACAGGATAAAATAGATCACCACAATTTAAGGGCTTGCCTTACCTCATGAATGAAATAAACTTTTGCTCCCACATATAACCCCATTCGAACCACGGCACGTACAGCAGCATTCATCCCTGGAGAGAAATATTACAAAAAGTCATTTAAACAATGAAACAAACTTTGTGCAACATTGTGGTTGTGACTAGGGTAAGGAGATCATAAATTAGATAAACACATGGGCTTCAATTAGAGCGAATCATTGTAAAATTCTGATTTGCATGGCTGTCCCACAGCATGGATATTTATTTCTTCTCTTCCACACAGAAATGCAATGGTACATTAATTTCCTTTCTGAAAGCATTTATGCTTTGAATATGCCAAACTGTGTATATTACTGACAGTGTGTTTTTGTGTGTGCAAGTACAGCCTATCTGTGTTTCAACTCCCCAATCTTAAGCAGAGGCCAAAATATCTTTCTCACTACAGTACACTGCCATTTTTGGTCAAAAATATTCTCAGCTCCTCCTGCAGTTTCAGCTCCTTTACAGTTACTTTGTGGTTAGCCAAAGTGAACTTGGAAACCATTAAGGCACAGCTCTGTGACTTGAATGTCAATGTCAGGTTAGCTTAAACACTGACAGAGGGAATAATGGATAATGCTGTGGACACAGCAGGCAGTTAGGAACTTGCCTGACTGGAGGAGACATAAACAGAAGAAAGGACTGGGTTTCTTTTTTTTTTCCTGCACAAACTGTTGAGTGCCACAACTCGAACAGCAGCCAAGAAGTACCGTTACTAAGCAACACAAAGGTTTAGTCTGCCGGGGCAGTGTAAGAGAGAGCAGTGAACGTGAAAAGACAGCAAAACTTCATGGTGAACTGTAACAGAAAGTAAAAATGAAGTTCTTTTCTACACAGAAAGTCAAAGGGTGAACAAAGCTCTCATAAGCAGTAGAATGCATCGACTGTTCACAATGCAGTCCAGTGTAACAGCCCATGCACTTCTGTCTTGTTACATAACTGTGTGCAAATGAACAGTATAGTTTAACAGGCTGGAAGACACAGGAGGTTTAGAGACTAAGAAACAGACAGAGAGAAAATACAAGAAAGACAGAGATAAAATTCAAAGATATTCTAAGAAAAGTATATTGTGAAATTTAGATGTCTTTCATAAAGCTCAAAGTTTGGCCATCTCATTCTGTTGGACCAAAAATGTTCTCTTGTAGAGTTGGTGAAAAGACCAAGCCAAGGCTACACAATGCCCCCTGACATCAACATTCAGCTCCTGTCATGCATGCCATATCCTCATTGGTTTGCTCTGGGGCCAACTCCTTGTGTTTCTTTCTCTGTGTGTATGTGTTCCTATGCGTGCCACTGGTGAACTCCAGCCACCCACCACAAATCAATACATTTTTATTATACATGAGGTGGCTAAAAATTAGCATGCAGAATACTGGAAGGAAGTGCAGAAGAGTAAGCTAAATATTCTCAAGGTTGACCTACCATAGTCCCTTTCTTGGCAGACCTTTTTGACACGTCACAGTAGGCAAACAACAGGTACAAATAATTGAATGAACAATGTAGGAATTCAAATTCGCATTAATAATACCAGCTCACTACATTATTGTCAAGAATTTAAAGAAAACTAGATTATAATGGGGCCACTGTTGATGTTAATTAGTAACCTGTGCTTTTGTTACTGAGACAAGTCAAAATGTCTGCTGCAAAAAAGAGCCCACAACCACGCAGAACATCCACTCCACTCCACGTTTTCAATGCGTAGTGTGAATGCATCAATACAGGAACAATTCACTGTATTAAATACAGTTAAATACAGTATTAAATACAATGAACTGTATTACAAAATTCAGTGTGAAGATCAATTTAATTAAGGTTTTTTTCTTATAATGATGCCTCCAATACTGTCTAAAATGCTGGATCAGCTAGTAAACGATTCTATGCCCCAATCCAATACCATTCACTGCCCTTATTAGACACAGAACACTGCTTCTTCCTACTGATACACCTGTGTGCAACATGTATTCTAGTGCACAAGAAGCTAACTAGTTAGCTAGAAGTCACCACACTGGTGACTTGTGAAACCCCAAATACATCCACAACCTCGCATCCATACAGTATTAATTGGATTAACTTTTTAGAATTAGTTAAAGAATTGTTTATTAATTGACACACTTGTACTGAATTGGTACTTGGATGCAAACTAAAAACCTATCTTAGAGCGTTCTCAAAGTAATAAGGTTTGTTTCATTAAATGATCATAATTTAACTAATCTCAAAGGTCTTGGCTGTCTAGACTCCACAGGAACTCCTTACTCAAAAACATACACTACATCATAACATCCTGATTGCCGCAACATGTTAAAGTTTTGGTAAATGTGGGTAATTTGTCTCTAAGTATGTATTTATTCTTATAATGTCACATTGCCACAAAATAAACTATTAATTACTAGCATCTAGGCTACCAAATGTAACCTACTGATAAGTTTTTGTCCCTCCCTTTAAAATTCACATAAGGGTTTAGATTTTGTCCCAGCAACCCTTAACCAATGTTGCTTCAAATGCTTCGACAAATAGTGCTTTATTACTAGTTTATTGTAATTTTTTACATGTAATAGAAATGTATTACTAGAGTGCAGCCGATGAGCACATGACCAGGGTTTCCTCTGTGACGCAAGATCGACTGGGACGTAGGAAAGATGTATGCAGCTCATCACGTACACAGGATACAGAGGCATCCAACCACTGGCTCCCACTGTGACTGCTAACCACAGCCATACGTCTCGTCTCACTTAAATTAAACGTACTGCAAATGCTACTTCACTGTCTCTGTCCTCCTTGACACATTTTGCTTATCAGCAGTTTGGACATCGACCAGGTCAACCCGCAATGCAGTAGCCTGCACGTTTATGGCTGTCAGTGCTTCATCCAAGTTTAATGGCCTGAGAGTTAAGTAAAAGGTAGCATAAACTCGTCAGTTATAATGCGCTCATAAAGTCTGGTCTGTGAAGAGGAAGAGATAATTCGCCTCGACCTCGGCAGCTCTTATCGTGAGAGCCGACAAACATGCCTCCAAATCAATGACAAACGATGATGCTGCTAGCGAGTTAGCAGGAAATATCACGTTAGCATGCTAACTGGCGGGTTTCCTGAGTGAAAGCTCATTACCTTACTAAATTACTTTCATAGTTAGCCGCTGCGCAATTATTTATATGGTGTAACAGGAACAGCTTCGTCACTTCACCAACAATTTAGCATCACACGGTCGTAGACGTGTATTTTCGCCCTCTACGGGCCTGTTCACACTGATACAATGATAAATGTCTGTGAAACTGTCACACCGACAGTGTACCTTGAGCATCCCCTCCGCTCGTCAGCACTGCGATAGCTTTCCCGGCTCCCGACAGGTTCTCAAAGAATATCTTCTTACTGTCCGGCTGCGCCATTTTCACAGCGGTTCAGTGTATGTCCCGGTCCAATTCGGTTAAACAATTAAATGGGCCCGCAGCAGTATGAAATTGTGCTAAAATGATGAAGGGCAACTGTCGTCCGCCCCCTCTCAATGTATGCCCGCTATGCTCTCTGTCTCTCTGTTCCGCATCGATTCGTCGATTTGCATAGGCTGGTGGTGAGGAGGGTGATTGACATTTCGGTGAGCCAATGAAATTTCTGTTCGAGAAGCCCGCCCTTGATTTCAAACCAATGGAAAGAGCCGTAGATGATTTGTGGGCGAGGCAGACAAAATGAGGATGCCAATGGGATAAAGGATAAGCAGAACTGAACTAAGTTAATTTCACTTTGTAAAGTGCTCTGAAATGTGTTAAACAAAGGCAATGTAGAGACTGAGTAACAACAAAATAAATATGCTCTGTTTTAGAGCTAATAAATTATGTCTCCTTACCCTTTCACAACATTTAACATTACTTGTCTTTTACACACGCTGTTTTCATTTTGTTTTTTAGAAAACCATTCTATTAAAAAGCCAATATTACTATTATTGTTGTAATTGTTGTTTGTTGTCAGAATTGATTAATCTAATTTACCCTTTGACATGTTTTGTTTCACTTGATATATTTTTGTCTTTGTTATAAAATGCTCTACAACTGTTGCTGCTACACATTGTAATGTGTGTTCATTTACTCATAACTATTATTAGATCCATACTTTACTTAATGCTATTTAAATTGCATTCGTGAAACAATGCTCTTTAGCCTTTTCTAAAATAGTGTTGTTTCTGTAGGTCTAAAACACCGTGACTATATGCAGAACTTTGACTCCCTAGAAGTAAATACATTCAAAGAGGCAGTCTCTAATTTGGTGCATGACAAGATCTGATGTGGTCAATGGGGTTGGCTTTACTTAATTTGCTCAAAATCTCCCTTGACAAACTTTTGTCATGCAATGAACTAGGATGTAAGAAAATGGATTTTGTCTCCATCCAGTGGCATAAAGAACTAATTACAAGCATAGAGATAATAAACTTAGCCTTATTAAGACAGCCTTTTGCTTTCGCTATAATTCTAGCTGTTTCCCATTGTGTTATAAACATCTTTTTCCAGTGTTTCCTGTTTACCCCCCTTTCCTCTTTTTCCCAGTCTGTCTTTTGGCTCTGGACTGACTACACTCACTTGTCTGTCATCAAGCTGTAATATTTCTTCACTGGCCTTTTATCCACTCCTTGCCAGATTGTTGTTTAACCTTCCGTGGTAGTCATTAGCTAAATGTTTCCTAGGGTTTGTACTTAATGTATTCATGTTGCTATTTTTAAAATTCCTGTTTCCTTATGCTCCAGTATCATTCACCACTCATTGCATCAGTTTCAGTGACCTGCTTGTTCACCCCTCAGCCTGCCTTTGTGTGCCCTGCTCTGCCATCATCATGCTTAGATCCATTCAGCCTGCCCTTGTGTGCCCTGCTCTGCAGTCTCCCTCCATTTACAATAAAACCAACCACTTTCCAAACCTCACATTGTATCCTGCGCTTGGCCTTTTAGTCACAGGGAAGTGTCGGTAATCAAAGAAAAGGGAGCATTATGGTCAAATGTCAGTACACTTTGTCATATATTGATGGTGTTACCCAACTTAACAGTGGAGACTGAAATTTTATACATACTTCTACAAATTCAGCAATTCTATCTGAACCATCACTGGTAAACAGCCACATCAAAGTGCTTAAATTCTGCAATAACAGTGACTGTGGATATCAGAATGGTTTCATATTACATATCATCCCTTAAGGTGTTTCAGATTAATGAAAGAGAGTGGGAAAGAGGCTGTGTTCAGTACATAGTATATAGCTGAGAGGTAGTTTAGAGAACCTTGCATAATCAACAAATGTATTTTTTGTGTGTGTCAAAAATACATTTGTGCATTACCACATTAAAAATCAGCAAATAGAAAATTTAAACTTTCCACATCACAAATAATAAGTACTCCATTATCCCCAAATGCGTCTTCGTATTTGTGCTTATGTACTTTCTTTTAATGTCTTTCCTCTGGGAGAGGGAATTGCTTCCTTTACATTAGTGATTCTTCTTGGCCTCAGGCGTTTACAGCAATCATATGGTTTCACTCCATGGGGTTGCTGAGAAGATAGCTTTGCTGGAAACTGCAGAAATGACGTTGCCAGCTGGAAACTCAAGTAGAGCCTCTTCATTTTGTATTTGATCTGTGCTCGTCAATGCTTGCCTGCAGCCTTTTGCTTCGCATAACATGAAGCTTTGTATTGATTAAAGTATGTCATCTGCTACAATATAGAGGTAAGCAGTACACAAGAGAAATTTTAATCTTTATGACAACTGAATGTAACTTAAGTAAACAGCATATGCACAGTGTTTTAATTTAATGTAGCGGTGACATACTGCATGCAAGTTTCTGATTGTAGCTGACTGTAAGAATCCATAGCAGCTTGAAATGACTATAGCTTTCAATTAAACTAAACACAAAGAAGAGCGTGAGAACCGTTAGATTAACTGTCTTGCACAAAAATGTCAACATACCAGAGAAAGCTGCACCGAGGCTGGTGAGCTGCCATAAGAGCTGTTTTTACATGTTACCTGAACAGTATGTACATTTGTGTATTTACATAGCTGACTCATACAGGATACTTAGCCTTTGTCTGAGCCTGTTACACTCTGTTAACCTCATTCTAGAAGCCAATAATGGAAGAAAATGGTTGAATAAACTGCACTGAAAGAAAATGAGGGGACTCATGTCTGTTGGCGTGGTGTTGGTGAGAGGTGTTCAGTAGTGTAAGGGGAGACTACAAGGAGCAAAGGGTGCAAATGTCATATTTGAGTTGGTAGTCTGCAAGTTAAGCTTGCCAAGCGTGAGATTCTCTAAAAGGTTTCCATTTTCAAAGTCAGTGCAGTTTTGCATGAATCTTTTGAAAGATAGGTGCATTGAAGAGCCTCCAGAAAGGACAGTATATATGTATGTGTGGTGGAAGACTTTTTTTGGACTATATCATCTTTGATAAGCAGCAATTGCTGAGTTATTTTGATATGCACTTCTTTGAGCATCTGTAGATGAAATTAGAGTTTATTTTTTAAGCTATTTTTTTCTAAAAACACACTTTAGTGCAATGTTATTTAGCAACATTTTATTTTTCCAAGAACGTTGCAGACACTGAGCATCATTACAGCAAACTGATTTTTTTTTTTTTAATTAAATTATTATTTTACCATCTCAGCTGGTGATTACAAAAAAGAGAGATTATGACATTATAAATAGAAATGTGTTACATCAAGCGTGGGGCAGAAAATAAAGAATTTTGAATTTATAGGCCTCAACCATTGTGGGATTAAAAATTATACTTTATACTATTGCTACTAGCTAATGTTTTCTGCTGATATTCATCTTTAAACTTGATTTAAAGCTTATCGTGAATTCACTGGGTTTTTGTTTTTTGTTTTTTTATCAGCTGATATGTAATATAGAGTATATCAGCAACTGAAATGCTAATATAGCACCTTATGCATTATCAGGCATTAGTGAAACTTATGAAGCTGACTATAACCATTCCTTTCCAGCAGAGGTCACTCATGACACCATCATGCATTTCAGTGGTTATCTGTCCCTGAGGACAACCTCACTCGCCTTCAAATCACATTTCCTGCTTGTAATTTTACTCCTCAAACTTGGTTCTTTATTGCATTTCTCAGTTATCTGTTGTATCCCAGAGGAAATCTGGTCCCAGTTTGAGCAGGTTTTGAGCAATATATGCTCACACTGATTGTTTGTTTATTGACTGGAGGCTGTCATTCACATTGGTCTTTTTTGTTTGGATAAGGTTTTAGCAGAAGTTGTATCCTAAAGGGAGGAAGCTCAATCTGTATCCATCACAGAAACAGAATGGCTGTCTGATAGCTGAACCACATGCTGCAAGTTAATGATGAGCAAAGCTTTTTTAAAGTTTTTCAAACTGCTCATCAGCAGTGCTAAAAAAGTTATTTTTCTTTTTTATTATTGTTACAGTGTTGCTATTGTTTATGATCTAATATTGTGAGCTGTGGTCACAGCCCAAACCTACAAACTACATTTCCTTTTTATAAACTTATTATCTTAAAAACATCAACCGTGTTTTGGAGAGATAAACTTCTTCCTGCAAGGATAATTTACTGTTTGATACCATGAATACTGTAAACATCTCTCATGAAAAACCTTTGATATGTATTTTTCCAAAGAACATCCTTTATAAGTATTCATGTATGAGGTGTGTGGGTGGGTGGTTAATATATATATATATATATAGTTTAGCATATATCGTTCATGATTAAATTGCAATATAAATCCTGCACTCTATCATTAACAAGGTACTAAAAAATTTAAATTATATTCTTCTTCAAGCAGTTTTAAAAATGAAGGAGCATGGATTGGTATGTATGTATGTACAGTAGATTGGAGTTTTGAAAAGAGAAGGAGCTTTTGCATGAGCAAATGTTCACCAATCAGCAAATAAATGCAATTAAACCTCACACAACCTCACAAAGGCTGATAGTTACTGAAGTAAGAGACAAAGACACTGAAGTCAAAAATTGCATTTATTTGTAATTAATTTTATTTGTTTGAGGATGATGCAACATACCAGCACTTATTTCTTTCTTCTTTTCATTTTCTTTTCTTTTGAGACCTCTGTTTTCTCACATATGTAGTTCAGTTATTTGCAAGTGGCATGCTGCTAATAAGTTCCTTATATACAACACAAGCTTTTTTTAAAAAAAACTAATTTGGTTTTGCTCTGTTGCATCAACACCAAAAAAAAGGAAATGATGATATGATGACATTGTGGTTGTATTTTTCATTTTCCTCATTTACAGCATGCAGTTTCGATTATTTACACTTATTTTCTTCCTCCTATTTAAGTTGGTTACTGCAAAACACGTTTGTTGGACTTTGTAAAGAAATGGTGTGTGAAAAGTAAAGAACCATGAACAATATTCTCCAAGAACAAATTATTGTTGTTCTCGTCCTGCATGTCTGGTGAAGTGATGCATCGTTTAGACTGATACATGAAGCTCATTAAAGTATTGTGCTTGGAGATGCTTGACAGCAAACTGTATTTTCATCTGATTTAAAATGCATGGAGCATACTATACAATGGGTATTTAACGATGCTGATTATTTAAAGTAAGAACTACATTTTATTTCTTTAATTTTCATTCTTTAACAGGCAGATTAAATTGAGAGTATTGTTACCAACAGGCACAAAAAAATAACTTGTCTGTGGGTTAATAGAGGTCATATTTGGTATTAGGCACATACTTATTCAGCTGCAGAGGGGAAAAAAAGGATGAGAAAAGTAACAAAAAGAACACACAAAGAGATGGTTTATAATGTCAGGTAACAGCAAAAAAGGTTGTGAACTGATTTCTTTTTCCTCTCTGATTGCCACATGGGAACAAATGAGCGAGCTGCCAATCTGCTGAACTGATTTCAGGGGGCCTCAGGTTGCTGATTAATGAAATGTGGGAGGACAAAAAGACGGCTGTGAGCAGTGCCACAGCCTACCCACAATCCCTCACTGCTTTTTCTGATTGGGCTAATCACCCTATTGTCCCTCAGCACTTTGAGTCTGGGTTTTAACGGCAAGAAGAAAAGACTGACGGAAGGAATCGTAGAGAAAACTGCATTTCCTTTTTATCCCCTCGCCATCTCCCCTTTTTCTCCCACATCAAATCTTGCACCATTACCTCCAGTTTTTCCATAACGCCTCATGTGTCATCCATCTAGCTCACTTTAATGGCAGCCTCATAATTATTTAGATGATTATGTGTTGCAAGCCATTTAGCATGCTCAATGACACATGCTTAATTTATTTGCTGCTGCAGCTTCTCATGGAGGAACAGAGGAAAGAACTGAAGATGGCCGATGGTGGTGGTGCTGCTGCTGTGGTGCTGGTAGTGAAGCAAATCACCGCCAAAATTGTTTGATAAATTGCAGCTGTTGATATAATATGCTATGCCACATCAAAGAGCTAATGTGATACAAATAAGGTGTGCTTTGTGTAGCATTGCAAGGCAACGTTTGCCTGGACTAATGGCGTGTGTCTTGGTTGACCAGTGAACCCTCATAACACGCTGCACCATTGAGCAAGCTATTAGAACATGATAATGGGCAAAGCAGCCGGATGCTGGATGCAGCCTCGTTTCCTTCAAGGTTTTCACAACTTCAGCTAAAGGAAAACAGGGAAACATGCAGAAAATTCACTGAGGAATTTGAGGTCATTTCTTTACTTGAATAAAATAAAAAACATTTCCATTTGACAGGTGAGAAAAATGTATTTTAGTGCAGGCTTGGTAACCTGTAAAGCTCAAATATGTATGAAAGAATTAAATTCTGAGAATATATGGAAAAAAGAGTGAAAAGGCATACAAGCTTTGAGCGCATCCACATGTCTGTATTGCTGCAATAGCGTCAGGTAACCACTAGAGAGTAGTATAACCTCATTGAAGGGTGACGGATTGATTTTCTCTGTATCCCAGAGGTGTTTTCTAACCTTAAAAGATACAAAATGTTATGTTTTGGACAAAAATAATAGCTTTTCTATTTATAATTAGTCTATTCTGTATACTTTACTCTGAGCTGATTCATTCTTTCTGCTTAAAACTCGATTAAATATTTATTAAGAAAAATAAGGATTTAAAAGAATACAATTAAAGTTTTGCTGTATGATTTTTGTTTGTATCTAAATGTTTGCCTAAAAACATGAACTGCTTCATTGAGTTTCATGGAATTTCATTTTGAGGTCCTTTACACACAAAAAAAGTGGGGGTTTTTTTCATATTGTTACTTCACGCGGATATTTGACCTTTGCAGAATGATTTATGTGCAGTGTTTCACTAGAAGGCTGTTTCCACATTCATTCTGAACAAACCTGAAAACTGAGTTTAACATGTGTACTTTCGTCAGATTTCTGTGACATCAAAATACACTAGGTAAGAACCTTTTAGTTCAGCAGATTAGACATCTTTTGTCCAGCAGTTAAACCTTAGATATGTGCAATAATAACATATTTCTATGTTATGGATTTTTTTTTCCACAACAGAAAAGAAGAAGGTGTAATTGTAATACTCTTTAATAAGGTACATTAACTTTTCTGTGGAAAAGCTATATTAGACAGAGTTATGTTTTAGTTCGAAACATTGTTTTTATCTGTCTGAAAACGTTTCTGGGGGGAGGGGGTCTTTAAGTACAACAAGTTCTCTGTGAGGACCCTGCAGGGCGGTCAGTACAGATTTGAGCCTGCATGGAGCTGAACGGCACAGCTTGCAGACACAGCGTCGGATGCGGTGTGCTGCAGCTGGGTCTTGACGTGCACTGAAGTCTGTCACTGCGCTCCCACACCGCTCTGTCATCTCCAGCATCTGCTGTGACTTCTTGTTGGAGGAGCTTCTGGAACAATCACAGTTCTCTGGTTGTCAGCACCTGGTGTTCCTGTCTGCTTCCCTACAGCATGTCAGTCTCTCTCTAACACACACACACATCGACACACACACATTTAACTACTTACATTCCAGAGCCACACAAACAAGCATGTTGTTGTCAATCATTTCCAAGTGTTTTAAACTCTGAGTTTAATCTCTTTACTCTAGTCCTGCTGTTGGGAATACGTTAACCAAGACAGTTTTAAACAGCTGGTCCCAGACATTATTCAGTAGAATATGGATAGTTATTAATGAAGTCTAGCACTATATATTTAATTCTCAGAGACCCAGTGTCATTTGTATAAAGTTCTCTTTTTATTTTTCTAAGATGGACTTTCTACTGATAAATGCAAGAATAAGGACAATGAATGATTTTTGTGGCGCTCCTGTGTGTAATTTTTTCTGAATTTTTGTTATATATTTTTTTTATCAATACAAAATAGTTTCATGACGTTTTAACGTAAAACATACCATTATACAAAATTTAGAAACTTACACATTTTTTTGGTTTTTAGGGGCATAGTATTTTTGTTTGTCATTCCTTTTTTCCCCACAGCAGTTATTTTAACTTAGCAGAAACAGCACAGGCGGAAGTAATACTGTTAATGAGGACTCTGTTTCATCCCAGTGCCAGAGTTTTTTGTTTGTGTGTGCGCATGTGTGTTTGTGTGTGTCTATGTCTCTTTTCAGTGTTCACCACACCCTGTCAAAAACCAATACAATTACCATTTAGAGCTAAGTTTGTAAGTTACACTCATTCTTACATCAACAAAATTTACTGACATGTCTCACTTTGAATGACTTCCATCTGTTCTGTTATGTTTCATTGTTTTCTGGGTTTAAAATCTATTTTTTCTTTATTTTCCCCGTGTGCTTCTCGTCAGCCTGTTTTTTCTTAAACACCTTCCTACCACACCTGTCTTGCATCAGTCTCGTTAGCTCTGCCCATTTTTCAACAGCCAATCATCTCCTCTCCTGTAAGATAATGTCATTCCCCTCACCTGAGCTCGTTCACCTGCTTCCATTCCGCATTTAAGTCCTTTCTCAGGCCTTTTTTGGTCGAGTCATCTGCTTTGTTTGAGACTGCATCTGGTACTTTAAATAGCTTCTTGCTTTTGATCCTGCCTGCCTGCCTGTTTTTTGCTTTCTTCAATTAAATAAATAAATAAAGGTATCATAAATGTTAGCATAAAAAAACTTTAGAAACTAATGTCAGCATTTATGAGAATCCTTTTATTTGGCTGCTGCACAATTATGTTTATGAACAGATAATAAATAATACACATAATAATGTTAACAAGGATTAAAAACTGCCAGTGCACCATTAAAATGTAGACTGTATGATACAAGTGTTACATAAGTGAAAAATATCATTTTGATATTATTTATCACACTTGTGTTTTTTTGGCTATCAATGATGATGTAATATTAATCATTTGTATTGTACAGGAGTACAGTTACATTGGTTTACCTCACTTGCAAAAAAACAGCTTTAACTTCAATCCTACTAGTGTACATTAATAAAGAAGAGCAGATGGTTAAATTAAAAAAATAGAAATAAATCTGAAATAAAACATTTGCAGGGAGATGCACTCAAGTTTCCACACAGTAATCCATTTAGTGCAGAGCTACTTCAGGCTCCACATTTCCCCTTTAAATGAATTTACACTGTTAAGCAAACATGTTCCTCTTTTCTTTGCCATTTTGGCCCAGTTTGATTTAGCATCTCAGAGACGCACTGAAACACCTTTAATAGGAAAAGAGAAGCAAAGAGAAAAATAAGTTAAATATTTCTATTCAACTTTTTACTTGAGCCTCTCTGCATAACTGATTCTTAACTCTGGAGATATTTTTAACTTCTTCTCTATTCCCGCTGCTTCTCAGTTACTCCTTTTTGTTTTCCACCCAGTATCTTGAGTGGGTTACTGTGGAGTCACATCTCTTCCTCATCACTATTAATTAATGATTAAATGATGATTGAAAGTTCCCTCACCTGACTGCTTATGGAGATGTATTTAGTTTGCTGATTGAAGTCTCTCAATCAGCAATGAGGTCTTTAATCAACACCTGATTATCACACGCAAACATACAGTGATCCTTCAGCCTACTCTTAGTTTCCTCCATCATAAAATCATCTACCATTTATTTTAATTAATCTGTTAATGGCGGTAAGGTCAGTGAATGTGCTACCTATCTTATCCCCTCTTTGTTTAGACTCAGTATTTTTCTCGACAACCCTGCATCGCTTCCTCACTCCATCAAACAGCACGTTAAAGCAGGTTAGAGACTGATAATCTTGGTCTTCATGTGTTCTCAGTGATTGATTGCCAGTCAGAGAGCGGGGAGGCTGTTAAGGTGTCAGATAAACTGACACAACAGCCAAGACTGTGTCCCAATTTTTCCCTCACACATGACACAGATCTGCTGTTTCCTTATCACTGTGAACAACAAAGCGCTGCACACAGTGAGGCTTTTTTCAACCCCTGAAACACATGAATGTATGGTAAAAAATCAGATTCTGGGACATGCAAATGAGCGATTTCAGATTTGTCTTTAATCCTTAAGAGGGAAAATGAAACAGAGGGCCTGACTGATACTTGGAAAGGCGCCTAAAATCAGCTAAAAGTTAAGAGTGTGAAGCAAGATTGAAAAGTCTTCAAACAGGCAGAAGAAGCGCAGGAACGAAAAATGAATGTGACACCTTTTGTTTCTGACTCTGTGAACATTCTGACAAAGGCATCTGTTCGTATTTGTTACAAAGGGTGTGTTATATCTTATAATAGATGTGAGCAGACATCCAAAAGAAAACAGTTATGAGCAAGGTATCTGAGTCGTGCGTAAAGACCTGCGCACATTGTGAAAACAGCTCTGATTACATGCAGTTGCGTCAAGCGTAAATATAGTAGATATTTTGAGAAATATGTTTCTTTACCTTCTTGCTAAAAGTTTGATTAGGAGATAAATTGATACCATTCTCAGTTCTAAATGTTGAGTACAACAAAAGAGCCAAAAGAGAAGTAGTTTAGCTTAGCATAAACTCTATGAAAAAAGGGTAACAGCCTGGAATCAAGGTCATCTATTTAACAACAGAGTTACAATGAAATGTTAGCCTCTTCATGCTACACTCAAATAGAACATATTTGCAAATATTTAAATCTGGGACATATTTGCAAATATTTAAATCTGGGACATAATAAAATAAACCAATGAAAAAAGTTGTAAGATGTTAGGTTGGCTTCACTATTTGACATCTGGGAAATGTTGTCTATGTATGTTTAGGATTAGTGACATCAACACACTCCTCTCACTTTGTTGAGTTTTGTGCTCTGTCTTCACTGAACATGGTCCTGCAGTGGTCTGCAATGTGGGATCCAGGATATTCTGTCGCACCCACATCTTAGCCCTGTGGGATGTGGGTGCAACAGCCCCTGATTTTCTGCTTTTAAACCTGAGCCCCATTTTATTTGTGTCAAGCTCTTATGATGTTTAATCACAAGCAGCTATTCCAATGAGTCTTATTTAGTAAAACATAAGAGCTGCTGGTGGGCAGTTTTTCAAAATGAGTCAGGCTGGCTCTTTTCCCCTGCTTATATTCTTCATGCTAACCTTAGCTGACTGCCCTCTCGCTCAAGACGTGTTGCCGGAGAAAACAAATGGGACATTTTTTGTAGGGCCTAAACACTGTCATTATTTATCAAAAAATTTAATTCCTCTACATTCTCACCAATGCTTCTCCACTGAAATGTGTGGAGGCTTCTGCATCTGCTGCATCATGATGCTTATGCAGGACTAACTGATAACTATTTAATCAGACTTGTTAAACCAAATTTACATTACAACCATGCGGCAAAGAGGTATATTTCACTGAAAAAAAAACAAATCTGAACCCCTAGACCTTCTGCAGCTTAATAAAATTCCTGATGTTCTGCAACAACAATTATATTTGCAGATATTTAACTTAACACAAACAAATACCTGCACTGTAAGTGTGAGTCCAGGACTGACAGTGACATTTGCCAATTTACCAGATAAGTTGCATTTCTCATTAAAGCCTTGACTGAGCGGTGCCATGTATCAACTAAATTATCAGTACAGCTAATCTCCAAGAAATTATGCTTGTATATTTTACTAAATAGTATTAGTATTTACCGAAGGTGGCAAAAGTACTTTGATAACAATCTCCATAAGATTTTCACTCAAGCTTCACACTTTTTGCATGCACATCAGACATATTTATCTTTCTAACTCTAAACAATAAATTTGTGTTTTTTTTCCTGAAATATTCCTCGTTATTTGTAAATACTGTATAGGTCAGCATCATACATGTAGCACTTTTTCTGAGTCTTTAAGTTTCACACTTCCTGGTTGGCATTCCCAAATCCAATTCCCCATCCTGGCCCAGGAACCAGGGATAGGTCATTGTAATTTTACTCCTAAAAAGGATTATAGTAAAATACTGATTACCTGACAGAGGGAAATGAGGCTACAGCCAGTGTTAGTGGGTTTTTTCCAAATCTGAATTGACAGGGCGGAGGTGGGTGGTTAAGTTCAATCCACTATTGCTGATGAGCAGGCTGATTTCTATTAACCTGCAGCCTGCAGATCAAACAGGCAGTTCCATGCTGCTGCAGAGAGAGAGAGAGAGAGAGAGAGAGAGAGAGACTCTGCCACCTAACTTTTATGACACTGAAAGTCTGCTTAATGGGCTGGAAGATTCTTCCCATTTAGCCCTGTGCGGAAATATAAGGAAGCCGGTCGGTGCTCAGGAAAAATGGCTACTTCCAGTTAAGTCTCCCAGTGGATTGGAAATTAGGAAATTATAAGCAGGGTGATCAATCATGGAGGAGTATGTGCTCCGGCATGAAATGCCCCAGTATTCTCCGAGATGGGTTTGTGAGAATGGAGAGCGACGTCAAACTTCATATGAGCAATTATCGTAGGTACATCGCTGTCTGGCCCATTAGTTAAACCACGCCTGACGGAGCATGTGCCCAACTCTGTCACAATTTTCATGTGCTTGTTCACAGACTCAGCTTAGATGAGCTGCCATTGTGCTTATTTTTAAGCACTGACACCAGCAGGTATGTGATGGGGTGGAAACAGACAAACACAATATGCCAAAGTAATCTCAGTGATTTGTGTTGATTCTTATTTACCCCGCATCCTGATGTGTCCAGCCAGACATGAAGCCTGCTGGCGAAAAACAACCAAACAAGCTCCACATCTAGTGTTAAAAAAGATTGGTGTTTGTCTCCCAGCCTCCCCTTGTTTGACAGATGGAGCTCCAGCACATGAGCAGACAGAGCCAGCAGCGGCAGCAGTGCAAGATCAGGAAGCCCCGAAAGAAGATGCAGAGCTGAGGCCGACAGGGGAATATGTCAGCAGCGGTGCTCTGGGAGGGTTGGAGGCTGGAATATTGATGCAAAGCAATCATGACAAACAAGATGCAAATTGTCATCATGAACAATCAAACGCTTCTCACGGCTGACAGTGAGGATTGATAGTGATAGCGAGTCAGAAGTTGTAGAACAGAACTGTTTGTCTTTAAAGCTGCAACATGAGATTTGTTTGATTGATGTAGATCAGAGACGTGACAACAACGACTGAGCAGGGAAGCAAATAAACAAAGTGCATTGAAGCTAAGCAGGAAGTAAACAAAGACATATTCATACCTATTGAAGGTGAGATCATACAGTAGACTGAAGACACACATGTATTTAGTGTCTGCATCTTGACATCCGTCCTCTGAAGGAAAATTAAACTTTGAAGCCTAAAGACTACCATTTTACATGTTGCAGTACAATTCATTTAGTGGCATTAGATTGCAATCAGATAGTGTTTGACCACATGAAAGTATTGAAGATGCACCAAAGATGCACTAAAGTTGTATGGCCGAGACCAGGGGTGGGTCTCTTTTGATGACAATGGTTGCAGTCTTCCGCAAAAAAATTTGAATTTGTGATAGCTTGCACGTAGGTTCAACAGCAAGTCTTTATTCGTAAATTTCCTCATGGTGATCCTCTCCGACCAGTCTTGACTGCAGTCCAGATCATCCTCCAGATATTCAACACTGACTGCAGCTGACATTAAAGCAGCTGCATGAAACAGCATTCTCCTTTGCTCTTGTCTTTGGCATACCAGTTGTCAAAGGCGGCTTCTGCCTTGCTTTGAAAAGCAGAAGATAATCCATATGAAAGTGCAGCTTTACATCTGACTACTATATTTTATTGTTAATTTATCTGTTTTTTTTTTTAAAGAAACAAGGGGGTAAGAAGAGATGTTAGACAAGAAGAAGCAGAGATCAGATCTAAAACAGATCTGAATGCTATTACTTGAGACATTTTAAAACCAGATGTACATGTATTCGGGTGAAACATTTTTACATACAGCTTGGATACAAGACACATTAAATGCGTGGTGTAAAGAGTGTAATCGTGTGCCAACAAAGGCAATAAAGGAAAAACTTTTGAACGATTCTGACAAGTCAACATGTACTAAACAAAGCAGGTGACCCAAATGTTAGCCCTCAAGGATTCATCTGTTGTATTTGGTGAGAAACACCGACTGTTTACAAGAAAACTCAACAGGGTGTCAGAAAAATCCTCCTCTGATGAGAGTCCTCTCCTCCACCCATGCATACCACTCCACTAATGACTCACAAGGCTGAAAATAAGAGCACACGACTCCTCACAGACATTTCCACTCAGGTGGATTACCTCAGCCTCGTGGGCTTGAAGTTATCAAGTGATATTTTCTATTCATCATTTTACATGATTTAATGTTTTGGACTAATTACAGTAATGGTCAGTTAATGCTGAAAAGCTCAAATAGTTTGGGTCAGTGTAGTATAACATCATTTGGTCTTCATGTTTTTCAAAATCTTTTGTCCCAAACCAGATAAATCATTCCCTAGAAATAGTGTGTAAATTAATGTTTTGATGGTTTTGGTAAGAGAGAGTATATTAGTGTTATGAAATAGGCCCTGAGGTGAAAATGGGTCCTGTGATGAAAGGTGTGGGCAGGAAAATCTTTTATATAAATTGTCTGTATGGGGTGGAGATGAGAGGTGAGGAAGACACAGAGGGAGTAATGGCCAAGAAGCTGAGAGATTTCTGGAATAGCTATAGGATCTTTGAGTGTGTGTGTGTAAGTGTGTGTGTGCTGCAACCTGCACAGGGAGCTGCAGTGGCGGCTGTGTGCTGATCATTCATGATGGCACCTTAGAGGCCTTCCTGTAAGGAAGAAAAATGAAAACTATTAAAGGCTCGCTGGGCTATGTTGGCTTTGGTGTGTCAGCAGTTATTAGCCAGGGACAGCAGTCTTTGGGTCCTCAGATATAGAAGAGTGGGAGACTGTGGCAGAGGAGGGAAGGACACCATGATCCCGTTATATACGCTGCTCTGATCTGTGCTGCAGAGTGTTCTGCACTGTGCTGCTGGTGCTCAGGCTTTTCTTTTATCAATGGGTTTTTTGGGTGGTAATGTAGCAGTAAAGTAGTAGTAATCCACACAATCTGTTTTCCTGTGTGTGTGTTTCTGTGTGTTTGTGTGTGTTTCTCTCTTTTTTGGCTCCATCTTTTAGTTTAGCAGCCACAGACCCTGTGGTGTGTCTGCACTGAACTTGCCGGAGATCAGCTGTCAGTCAAACAGTGTGGGTGGTACTGTTACCTCTTTTTCTTGAGTTTTCTGCTATAAATTGGCACTTTTGTCTTTGTGTGTTCATGCACTGTTTTCTTTGCTCTAACTTGCAGCATGTCTTCCCCTGTTGGTTTTAAAAGTGTTTCCAAACTGTGCCTATACATAGAAGTCACTCGATGACACGGTATGGCATACCAAGCTACATTTTAGATGGAAGATGTGTGATTACAACCTGACTTTTAGGCTTAATGTGTTTTATTTTCAATATTACTGAACTTCTTCAAAAACTTGCACAAGTCAAAATGATGTGTACTACTTTTGTTTTGTACACCAACCTCCACATGGACTGTCTTCATGCTTGACAAAGGCAGAAATATGAATTTTTTTGCAAAGAGGATCAGCAAGATGTGTGATTTTATTCTTTAAACTTTACATTTGTTTATGTGATTTACATTTTTTTTTAGATTCATAGTGGTTGGTTTTTCAAGCTGATAATGCTAAACATGCTCTGCATTCTGTGAGTGCATCGAAACTCCTTGAGTCACCTGGTTTTCTTCCTACACCCCCTTTGTTAGACCACCCTCTTGTCCATCACGCAGTCAATCTGCAGGTTATTTTAAGGAAATGATGATTAGCCTACGGTTCCTCACAGCCACTATAAATGGGCACTGCTTATCTCTCTCGCCCTGATCAATATGGAGAACCTTGTATTAAGGTTAGAAAGAATGAAAACATAAAGAAACCTACAAGGCTGCCAACAACCATAAACTTCTAACTCTCACTCCTTACTTAGGGTTGTCTGAAAGAGCATGCCTCTGCTACATTGCTACGAATAGCATTAGTAGGTGTTTTCTACCTGCAGACAGCAGGCCCACCTCTGCAGCTCTCCAGTAGGCTGGATGTCACTGCACGCACTGCAGGGATTTATGCCTTTATATGACCATCGACCTAATGAACAGGTTCAAAAGTGTAAAAAAAATGAATTACTGAACTAAAACACGAACACAAGGAAGAGTAAACACATAAATAAATGCAACTATTTGCTCTGTAATATTATTGTATGTTCAACCTTGCGCAAAACTATGTGTGTCTTGCAAAGATGTCTTTGTATAGGACAAGCAGAAACACAAAGCAAATGCAAACAAGATTAATACATTGAAAAGTCATCACATTTGTCACTATTGAGAAAGATACCTGGGTCACCTGAAAGGTGAGTTGCTAAGGTGGCAAGACAAACATTAATTTATATGAAAATGATGCAGGTGACGATTTTAATATTAGTTTATGACCATCAATAACATAAAATTCGACTGTAGGGACATGCATTATAAATCACATAAATGAAGGTCACTCTGTCCATTAATGCATAGCCTTCTGGTCATATTCACATATTGTATTATCAAACTACTACCTGCTGGTGAATTTGGTGTCCTTGCTTTTGCAGCCCCTGCTGGAAGACAGATCCTCGATGGACTAACGCTCATTACTCATTACAGTGTTTGAGGACGCCGGGGACCACCTGCGACACTTATAAATGACTTGCTTGTACAGTTTGCCTCGGGCAGAGCTGTTGCCGGGCCTGACCAGATGGCCTGTGATCGACTCCCATTCGTGCGGTGCAATACACATGCAGCGTGTCCGTCGCCCAAGGGTCCAGTTTACTTTTCACATGCATTATAAGGTGAAAATAATGCGCCACCACACGGATGTCTCTTTATGGAACATATTTATTTTTAAAAGGAGCAGTTGATGTTGCTGTGGTTTCAAAGTAAATGTGAACACAGACTATGAGGCATTATTTTTTTTGGCCAAACAAAGATCTTTTACTGATTGTGAATTCTAAAGTCAGATATCTACAGTACAAACATGATTTGTTTTTTTAAGGCGGTGGCTTAAAAACAATCCCTGGTTCACATTTTCACATACTAAGCTCTGTATCTCAATCCACCTCATCTTCTTAAGGAATTTGTATTCTGGTTGGAAAACAAAAGGTAGACCGGGAACCCGCATGGCAACGTTTGTGACAGTAATCCATGGCGGAGCAGGAAGGTGATGCAAGAGGTCACCGAATGTAAACGCTGCTGTTGGGCGGGTAGTGTTAATCCCCCGGGCATAGCAACCGAGCATGCATCAATCACAGGCGTGTGTGTCCAGAGGTGAGCCAACAAGCATTAACCTTGAACCAGAAGTCAAAGTCTGGCTGTTCTTCCCCGTCGGCCACAAGACAGACCACCGTAGAGTCCACTCGCAGAAATACAGGCTGGAAGTTAGCCAAAGTTAAAGGGAAGCCTCGCGCTGCAAAAATTGTGGAGTGAGATGTTAATCAGAGGAGCCTGTTGTGACAATCGTGTCACTTGAAAATTCGAGTAGCAGCTTTTGTGAGGGGCTGCATGTTTGCTGTATCATCAGTAACAGATACTTACTAGATACTTAATAGGGACATTATTTTGACTACTCTTTTCATTCACTGACAAGAGACTCAATTCACTGTGTAGTGGAAATATGCATTCTGAAAGAAGCTGTAGTCTTTTTCACATACATTTGACATACAGTTCCAAAATATGATACAGTTAACATTAACACATAGGTGTCTTTCTATACATCTGGTAAACAGAAAGTATTCATTTGGATTTTTTTTACTGTGACCACCTAAGCAACCAAGCACAAAATTTGTCCTCCTTCTGTTCTGAACAAACACTAGAGGTTTGTCGATGTGGCTCTTAAGCTGCTTCAGCGTGTTATTTTTTAAGACCCCCTTGTTGAAAACAGCTGTGTACAGGCAGAAACGGTTTGATAAAATGTGAGAGTGAACCAAATAGTGAAAACTGTAGTTTGGAAAGCTATGACAGTGACTCAAGGCAGGCTCCAAAGCTCCAAACCCCATCCCAGAGTGTGTATTGTCAGACAGCAGACCTCACAGGTGGCAGCAATTAAAAGGCATTGAATTAATTTGTCAACAAGATGCACCTGGTACATTAAAACACAACAGAATCACAGGAAAACTGTTTAAAGAAGCTCAGCAGAAGAAATCTGAACTATTTTTGGTTTCCCCCGCATGGTGGGAGCTTAAGTGCCTCCAGTTTGATCAGCAACACTTGTTTAGTCAATTTAAAAAGACTCCAGTTTGAATTATAACAGATGCAACACAGGCTGGACTCTGACCTTTTGACCTTTCATTGGTACCCATGCGATTTTAACACATGTTAAATTAACAACCTATCCAAAAACTTTGACAATGCATGGATGTGAATCTCAAGGAAGAGAACATGAGCTGGGTAGCAGCAACAGCTAACCTAACAAGTGACCAGAGAGACTCAGTATTGTGCAAGTTACTTGAGGGCTGCTTCACAATAACAGTTATCTGCAGCTAGCTACCCTCAAAGATCCAGGATATGTTTAAGGTTATGTAGTCAAACTAGCTTCCAGAGACCGTAAATCTTAAGCCCAAATTTAGTCAGAGAACCAGCTTAGTTTGCTTGCCACGATCTACAGTAGTCCATCATTCACATGCAAATAAATAATACGTCTCTTTAATTTTAGTATTTGTATTTTTTTTAATTTGAAAAAATAATTCGTTACATTTCTAGTTACCACCAAAAGCAGTTTCATAAAAGTTTGCATTGTAACAAGTTACTTTGTCAAAAATTACTCCCAACACTGTGTTAAATTGATAAGAATGATAAAATATTTATGTCATCTTGCACACTCGAGGAACTTGTGCAAGAGGCACAGTGCAGAGAAAATAAAAATGTATGAATGCTACAGAAAATGACAGGAATGGTTTCCTATTCCACCATGTTTGATGTATTTAAAATAATAATCTGATCGTTTGTCATTTTCAAGTATGAGAAGCTCTATTGCTTGAAAAATATCCCCATGTTTCAGAGATCATGGAAGTCTCAACAATGTAAAGATGATTGTTTGACCGTTTTGTCCTATAGATTAAATTTTTCTATGGTGATAACTTTTTGCCTTGTGGCTATTTTAGAAAAAGACTAAAGTGACTTTATAGCTTAGATCTAATCGTGCTTCCTCAGCAAGCAACATCAGATAGGCTCCCTCACCTTATCAGCGTAGGCAGGCAGAGGAATCATTTCAAGCATCCACAGCCAGAAGGGGAGAAAAGGAGTAATTCATGGCTGTAATAGCAGTGGTTCAACAATTAGAGAAAAAGTATAAGAAACAGGGTGGAAAAAAAACAACAAGAGTACGCCTTGGGGGCTTTTGTGATTGAAGAAAAAGAAGGAAGAGGAAATGAAGAAACAACTACTTTTAGAAAATTTCAACAGCAGATGAGGACGATAAGCCCGTGTAGCACTGTTTGATTCCTAAGATTGTCAAACGCCTTTTGATTTCCAGCTAAGTTATATAAATGGTGCTCACAGGGAGAACATCAAAATTCAATAACTCCCTTTGAGATGAATGTTATTAGGTTTTTATACGAGTGGAAGTTGCTTTTATCAAGCAACAAAAGCAAAACAGCTGAAAAAAAAGTGTTTGAATTTATATCACAAATTAGCATAAACTTGAACCTTTTTACCATTGGCTGGATGGGGAGGTCTTAGGGGCTGTTATTCTATTTCAGTAGCTGGTAATTTATCTGCCTTATGTCGGATCTACCTATGGTCACCCTACTTGAGAACATCTGTTTATTTCTTTTCACATCAAAGACTGTGATAATGAAGTCTGGATATCTTCATTTGAGATATCAGAATCTAAGAACTCTTTACTGATGATTCACAAAATCAAGATAATGTTTTTTATGACACATCAG
>JAPZDV010000013.1:15555561-15574384 GCA_029814665.1 Acanthurus lineatus
TAAAAAAGTAAAGACATAACTAAAAATTCTACTGGTGGACTGTTAAAGACTTTTGCCCTGGGAATATGGTATGCTAAAATATTTTACTCTCAAAAATATTGGGAAAAAAACACACCAGTCAGTTGGTTTTTAACTTTTTTGCAACTAAGGAGTTACAAGAGAGATTCACTAATTTAACAGTACCTTATTGAGGGAAAATGTGTGTCAGCTGAGGTCCCCTGATTGTGCCACCTTCATGTCTGTGTGCAACTAATTGGTTATTTCATTTCACTTTCTCTAAAATACTTCCCCTGTTGACGTGGCTGAGGCTGCAGAGAATACTGCGTCAGGAATCGGAGATGTCTAATAAGGTGCCGAGAACGATTTGCCACTTTGAAATGCTAAACAGGACGGAGGTACAAATTAGCCTGGAAATGCCTGGCGCATGTAATTAAAGGCCCCAATGAATTCCAATAATCAAATAGGCCATCTTCTGAGAAAACTATTACAGGGGGATTATTAGTGTAGCAGGTTTCACTAATCACTCAATGACAGGCCGGCTGTCTGCCAGCAGCGCTGTCTGTCTGGGAGCTCACACGGTCACACACTCGGACGCTCATGTGTAATCACAGTCATGCACCCCACCAAACATGCATGCATGCAGACAGACCAGACCGCGCACATAAACACACACACACACACACACAGGCAGAGACAGTCAGTCACTCCTATTGATGTCAACCTTTTGCTCTCAGTTATCATCTGCACACAGGCAGGCTTCATATTGAATCAGAGGGACAGGGTTAAATAAAACTGGAAGGCTTTCACTTTCAATCTCATCCAGCCTCCAACTTACACGCCTCAACCAAAAGATTTAGGAGATACAGGGGCTTTGGATGTCAACACACAGAGACAACTTACAGTACACAGGCATGTGTATTTTGTACCATGTTTCTGTAAAAACTGAGCCTGCAAAATGTTAAACCACAGTCACATTGTGTGCAGTCCACACAGCTTGGATTCAAATTAAAGTAGTATTTTATAGAATAGAAAAGCTGATAATGTGCTGCCCATTCTGATCCTTGTTCTTTTCAGCTGTGAAGTATTTACTACATCAGATTCCACCGCACACAGGCTTGCACACAATTTGTTAGCTGTCAGCCCTCTGCAGCACCGAAGGACCCTGGTAAAATTAATCAGAGACATTAAAAAACAGACCAAAATGCGTCACGCTTTGATGCAACCCAATGTGTTTATTGATTAATAAACGGTCAAAGGATTCCATTTCCCAGATATACTGTCTCTGCCTGGCGCTGCTCTTTTTGCTGCCGAAGAGGCTTTTTCCCCCAGGACAAATGTGTTTCAGCTGAGCTGATCCAGTCCCTTCTCCATTGTTTTTATGTACTTGTGTTTAGCGCTCCCCGAGCTCCACTGAATACCTGTCTGTTTAGAGGCCTATAAACATAAATCAGACTTGTTAGAGGCTTTTTCATAAATTCCTCACTACAGAAAAAAGCTGCTTCAACAGATGGATGAAACACCATCAGGGCTTTTTCCCCCTCTTTTCTGAAATGAATTTCCATCCTCGCAGTGTTCAGAACATTATTGGTATCATTAAAGCCCTGATGAAAATCTGTGGTACTAAGCCAGGAGCCATTGCACCAAGCTATTGTTTTATGTCCATATCACATACAGTAGATTGAAATTATTGAATCAGATCAGGACCATAACCTTTTTCAGCCAGTATATATTGGCATTCTGGAGATATTCTGCCCTCTGAAAGATGTTGATATATAATTTATACAACAAAACCCAGAAGGCCTATTCTCTATTCACTATTTTCTGCTCAAAGAGGATGGCAAACAGTAAACACAGCTGTTCTTTCATGCATTAAAATCTTCATATGCAGTTCTAATCCCTGTCACTTGAACTGTAAAGGCTGCTCAAATAGATAAAAAACTCTAAAGTTCTCTGACCCCAATCTTCTTTTCTTTGCCAAAAGCATTTATCAATATTCCCATCTTGTAGGCAACTCTGATTTGAAGCCTGTATTGTATTTGTTAGTCACCATAACTCTCTTTTTTTCTCCTCACTAGTCTTTTAGCTGCAAGGTTTGACCTTTGTAGTCCACCAGTGGAGAATCTATGTCACCTCTGGCGCTCCCATTTGTCCCCTCACTGCACTTCAGTGGGAAAGATAATTACGCCTCAAATGAAGCTCCGTCATTGTGTCGGCTAATGTTTCAAAGCTCTCACAGAGCACAACGGGGAGGGTCAATGGATCCACGCTCACCTCTTATTTACAAGATTCATGTTTATCTAATGCAAAATCAATAGCTCAGCACCAAGGAGAAGTTAGGGCTCGACCAACAATCGTTGAGAGCTACTTAACAGCTCGTCTGCCACTGCTTTAGTGGCCCATAAAGGAGAGGGATCCGTACAGCTTGGCCTTCAGCAGCACTGGAGTCTGACGTCCAGAAACAGTGGAGGGTCAGCTGTGTTCATTGTTTATAACAATAATTAAACATGTAATGATTTTTGTCCACTTCAGGGCAACAGAAACACATTGTGAACACAACAATAATATATTAACTTTAATATATTATGTTTTTAAGATGATATATATTCAAATATTAAGAAGATATATAATGATATTACTGTAGAACTGTGAGTATGGCTGCTTAAGTATAAAAATAAATGGGTGCTTTCAGTGTTGACTAATTAAGTCTCTTAAAAAATATAATATATCATTATAGCTTTCTCTCTTTTTCGATGGGTCAGTTATTGGAGGATGAATGCCAAAACAATTTAAAAAAACTATATTTGACATAGTATGGTCGTATATAATGGCATAGCATTAGCAGACAATTGCCTGAGAACACAGCTAGCAGGCAGGGAGCCGCGTTATCATTTATTTGGAGGTGAGATTTTTTAGCTTTCTGAGAGACAGTTCTGATGTCAAGTAAATCAGGGCTTACTATAATCAATAAAAAAATTCATTTTGCCTTTAGAAGTAGCAGTGTCATCAAATTGATTTTCTCTGTTAAGGGTAAGTAGTACACTGTCTAAAAGTTGCAGTCATTATTTTTATAGCAACATATGCAGTATAAATAAAGAAGTCTGTATAGTTTTTGATGTTCTTAATTACTGATAAATGGCCATGTGCTGCAATAAAAGTTTAAAAGACTAACTGACTAAATGTGATGTCTCTTAAATTAAGTCTCTACATCATGCGAAACTCTCTCTTGATACGGCGGCGTAACATTCTCTAGACCTGTAGCGACACCTTTACCTTATTTCCTGGTTCCTTGCATTTTGAATAGATCAGCACTTAGAAATCTGCCTCAGTGGCTCTGCTCGGGGGCGTGTATCATTTGGCCCCAAAATTCACTTTTCCCCACCAGTAAGCACTATCTGCCTCGCACCCCTGTGAACCCCCACAAAGACCTTGCCATCTGTCAGTGTCGTTCGCCGCAAAGTGGCTGCGATTAATTGAAAAACAATGGCAGGGCCAAGTGGGAGGGTCGAAGCAATATGCATTGTGGCCTCGTCGGGTCACCTCTTCATTTCCTCATTGTCGAAAATGCCTTCTACTGACATTAGCCGCAGAGATGTCTGAACACACTGTGCCTGTTTCCTTTAACATCCTCCCCTCGTTTGGCAGTGGATATTATCAGGCGGACAGATCCAGGAGTCTCTATCTGTCTCTGTCCATGTCAGTGTAACACAGTGCTAATCAATGCTGAGGGGGATAATGTGGAGCTGATCCCAAGGGACAGGAGGCCTCTTCCATGACAAAACTCTGCATGAGTTATGACCACCCTGAAGAACTGCTGAGAGTGATGGACAGTTGAGCACAGCAGTGAGAATGGAAGACACATAGGAGGTTAGCAGTGAACAGTCGTGCCCAGCATGACATGATACCTCTGTGCTGCAGAAGCTTGCAATGTTATTTTTAATCCTGAATGAGTTTCTTTCAACTACCCTGCCTCTGGAGTGAATTCTTCCTCAGTGTGATGGGTTTTTCCTCCTCAATGCAGCCTCAGCAGAACGAATCATCCTGCACACATGCTTTCAGGGTTGACTGAGCAGCTTCTCGCCCTCAGTAACCAGGTGAAGTGACCCTGTCTATATGCAGACTTACAGCTTGACACCTCCGTTTACAGCCACCCAGTCCATTTTGCTGACACCATATTGCAAGCCGACGCATCAAAGCAACGAAGCGTCTCCATCACTGCGCAGCCGGAGTTGGTCATCTTTATGACCAACTCTTGTCTGACTCTTCAAAAGACGTCAGCATCCATCTGTTACTGATTGATAGCTGGTGCTGCTGCAGCAAGGTGAAGGAAAATTCCCTGACTCAAGGATCTAGAACTTGATTAAATCTTGGCATAAACATTATGGTATCTTATTTCAAAATTTTTTGATCAATTCATCTACTGTTCAAAACAAAATGTACCACATTAAACAAAAAAAATCTGTGATAAATGTATGCAACCTGTTTAGATCAATGGGCAGACAAACAGAAACTAGTAACTTGCTACTGAACATAAATCTGACATGATAGATGGTTTGTTACAAGGAGCCATCTAGAAAGTCATCTATGGAAACCATTTGGAAAAGAGCAAGCACTCAAAAAAACTTAGCAGATGATTGGATGAACTATCTGTCTATCATCATCCATTATGGGGTAACTTAACCAATCAGATCAACGAAATACATGATGCAGCAGTATTCTTGCCAAAGTCAGAAGACTGAAAACAACAAAAGCATGTAACTCAGTAGCTAATAATGATGATGTAACTTGGAATACTTACTTCTTATAAAGTCACATAAAATGCAACTGATAGCTTGTATTGTACAGTATTACGTTATGTTAGTGATGTCATTGTGTGCCTACAAAATGAAAAGAGGCAGGACAAAAATGTGCACAAATGTTCATTTGATCAACCTCAGATTTTCATCATATCCTTTAAATCAATCTTCCATTTCATTTGAGAATTCAGCATGTCACAGTGATTGAAAATGAGAGCATCAGCCATTGTGTAGACATTCTGAAGAGGTCACAGCAGGTAGATTAGCAAATCAATAACTTATATTCTGGAAATTAAGCGTAAATTGTATCCATGAAAAACAATAACAGAGTCTCAGCATCATTCCTGCTATTTAAAAAAGATTAAATTTCTGCACTTCAGGAAACAATGAAAAAATAAGGAACAACCTACGAGGCATTAAAAAGCTCTTTTTTCCCTCCTAATTTATCCGACAGTATGTTCTCCCAGCTATGTCTTATGGTTTTTACAAACAGCTGCACACAGGCTGGCTTTCAAGATTAAACTAGAAACAAAACCAAACCAACTTAAAAAATAACTTAACCGATTAAAAAGAAAGTTTAGTTTAACCCAGATCTGCAACACTTATAAATATAATACAGCCATTTGCTCTCCCTTGTCCCCTCTTTTTAAAAATATCCCAGGATACTGCATTCAATGACATCTTTAACTTCCTTCATTGCCCATCATGAAAGGATTTTCTAATGTATTTTCTGCTACTATGTAATTAACATTAAAATTATTCATCTGATACTCGTCAGATTGCCGACAACCAGTGGTTATGTCAGGCACTGTTCTAAAAAAGATGGCAGAGGGGTTCAATTACCTCCGGCTGAACAAAACCACTGTCTCCAGTGCTTGAAGCGTGGCCTAATACCGCATGATTTGATTATTCTGCACAAGCAAACACATGCAAATTGCGTTTCAGTTTGAAGTTGTTAATTTCTAAGCGTGCTGATTAAGTGTGAGAATATGTCAGAGATATCCTGCCAGGTATTAATGTTGATTTCAAATCAAAACCATAGAAGAAAAGTTCAAAATCATTTTTTTATCCACAGGGAAGAAAAGAACCTCTCTGGCAAAGGGTAAAAGTATGTCTACCCAGAGCTGCTTTCTTTGAAAATTTTTCTCTAAAATAAAACCAAAGAAAGCCAGCCGGGGTTAACCTTGGAGGCCGTTTTACAAAGTGAAGGGAGATAAAACATGGGCCGACCTGGTTGTTCACTCTGCCATCCAAGCCTTTGTTTTTCTCACAGTGTGGATGGCCATCTGTCAGCCTTACCTAGAGAGAGGCAATGATTTTTGCTCGCCTGAGTGAGCACCCAGCAAAGCAATATTTCACATGTTAGCACTGAAAAAAGACCCGTCTCAGGAGATTTTGCTTACTGGAATGATGTGGTGGTGTACATCAAGAGTGATAGTAGCGCCTTGGTGATGGAGAAAGAGCTGCAGCAGGTCTGGTTAACTAGAAACACCAAAGCCTCCTGGAGCCCTGGTTGTTGAATTTTTTACTTTCCTAAGTATTTTTTTCTTGGTTGTTGCTATATGAGTAAGTGTTTGCCCTACAGAACTCATCTATGTCTTAGTTGTTATTACTTTTCATAGTTATACTCGTCTTTACATCTACTCACCCATCTATCTATTCAAGATCAGTAAGGATCCAAGGACTTTCCCAGCAGGCTTCTTGAAAAAAGGTCTGTCTTGTCTGGAGGTGTTTATAAAATCCATTTTCTAAAATAACAGATCATCTTGTGCTGTATTTGGAGAGCTGTTAGAAAGCAGTGAATATTAGTCAACTTATTACAGCAATAATTACATATTGCTGTAATTAAAGTATTCTAAATTTTTACCAAATTTGTCAAGAAGTTGGCACATTTTAAGCATTTTGGATTTGGAACACATCCTCTTTTTTATCATTCATGCCATCAGTTCAGCATGTTGGAGAGTGAATTCTTAATAAAAACTTTTCAACCTGAAGCGGCTGCACAGGTGAAAGCAGAGATTTTTAATATCTCACCCCACTGTGCATGAAGTCAGCATCAAACCTGTCTCCTTCGTCTCTTCTGCTTTCCTCCATAATTTGAAGAAAACTGCAAGAGGAGAGGATCTTTTGACTCTTTTACTTACATTTAAAGACAGAGGGTCAAAGGCATGATCTTATCCTACGGGTTTACATGGAGCTAAAATGTGACCAACAGTAACTTTGGCCAAAACAAAGTGCCATTCTGTCTCAGCCATTAGCTTGCAAGGCTGGGGCATCATTTGTCAGATCTCAACTTCTTTTCAAGGTCGCAGTCTACAGTTGGGCTATAACTCAACCATCATCTAATTAAGGAGGCCAATGATCATTTGAAAGGAGTAATGGAGTATAGAAAATGCCTACGTCAGACCTTATTAGTGCCGAGCAGGACACTTTGAGAAGGGATGAGCCATTAGCCAAAAAGGATACAACTAAATGAACAGCTAATTAGCATCTCAAAGGAAACATCAAGTGCAAATTGGTTGATAATTTTTTGTAATATCACGTAAATAAATATTATTACCCATTCAGTCATGCAATATACCAATCAGTGGAATCGGTAACATTTTGCTGCAGTATTACTCAGTTTAGTAATGAATATCGCTGATGTGTGTTTAGATGAGCGACAATTAGGATAAATTTTATTAGTATGTGTAAATCAATCAACTTAAATTGATAAATATTTAAGCAATCAAAAAAAAAACAGCCAACTGATGGTCTAGCTTGTGGATTTGTAAGTGAGTGTGCTTTAAAAAAAACAAGTAAGTTGATGGAAACACTGACTTCCAGCCATTGAAGCCTGTCAAATTGGTTCCATTTAGCGGCCATTTTTTTCTACAGGCATGTAATTGTGTTGCTGTCATACATTCCCTCTCCTCTGTATGAAGCTTTAGATTCTGGGTCTTTATCTAATTTATGCATCTCGTGAAAGTACAAGTCTGAATTTATTGGCGCTGGGCTAATGGCATTCATTAACCTTCGCAACAGTGAAATGTTTGATTGGAATATGGCATTTCCTCCCTCAAAGGGATGTTTCATCCCCTTTGCAATTCAAATACTTCAAATAAATCATTAAATGCTATTTTACTTCAAACCTCCAGTTTATGTATGGTAATAACTGTACCTCATCACATTTAACATGCACACACAATCTGCAGCGAGACGAGCCCACATCATGCACACAGACAGACAGACAGACAGACAGACAGATGGACAGACAGAGGGTCACAGACACAGGAAGTTACTTCATGAATTACTTCAGCTCATGATACTTCATGACAGACAGTTTACATCTTACACTCACTGGGCTGTGTTTAAATATTAGGGCTTGATTAGAAACAATGCATCTGGAGACATAATTGTGTCTTATCATTAGGCTGATCTGACTAATTATAGCTTCTGATTAATGAGCTGTGATTATGAGACTAATTAGGAATTCCAAGTTAAAGTTTGCGTGATGTTAAAACATTAGGGAAATAAATTAAAGAAGTTGACTTTGGTGACTTTTAATGTGATGGAACGTTCCTGTATTCGGTCTGTTGCCGGGAGACTGAACACTATCATGACTCAGCCTTAAACAAGCTCATAAAATGTGATGCTTTACATGTAAAAGTATTTGGAATCCACTTTTTCTATCATTATGCCGCCACCAAATACTCATTATTTTTGCAATAACAAAATTACTGCACAACCCTGCAATTCCGTTTGGCTCTACAGATCATTTGAGTGTCTTTCCACTTATGTTTTGGTTTTCCTTTTAACACATTCTTGGGCAAGACAAATAAAGTTAGTGATTACTTTAATTTATGGTGACTTTCCCTCAGAAGGTGGAGAGCAAAACAGAGCAAAAAAGAGACTCTTCTTTTTGTCAGGTATCAGGAAATTGCAGATATGGATCATAACTTTTTATGGATTCTTCATACTGTATATCAGTGACCTGTTAAACATAACAGATAGCCACTTGATCCATTGTTTTCATAAAATATTAATAAAAGCAGATTTAAATACATTTCTTGACTAAATGTAGGTCTAATAATACAGCATATACAGTGGAATATATAAAGGAGACACTTTTATGCCATATAATATCCCTTTAGGTGAGCAGATTAAAAGCATTAGATATACAGTATGTTTTGCTGAAAAGTATAAGCTCATCTTGTCCTGTTCTCCTCAGAATCTTTAACTCTCAATCAGGCTCCTGAGGTAAGGAAATGTTTCTTTCAAGGGCATTTTGGTCACGCAGAGATCCATGCCGCATCCCGAGCGGCCGATTGCCTCCAAAGTTATCCAAAATGTCCGGCTCTGTGTAATGATTTTTCCAGACAGCTGACTGGCCTGGTTCGCTCACGTCAATCCACAGATTTCACTTGATAATACGCTTAGACACAGTGGCTGATCACATTCACCTGACCTTGCTGCACCAGCTAACTCGGGAGAAGAGAGGAAGAAAACGTTTCTGCTTATCTGTTCCATTTGCTGAAAGAGGAGAGATTCTCCACCACTCACTCCCAGCGTGGCTCCCATTGACTTTGAACCTTTTGTCTTACTCAAGCGATGGATAGCATCTCGGGGGTTGCTGGATTCGTGCACTCAGACTCTCCAAATACAATTAGCCATTATGAATTGAAGAAATGTGAATTCTCTGAAGGATGTGACGGATTCATCTGCCTTGTTTGACACAATGTTGTCACATTTGTGTTGTTTTGTAGCAGGAATTGCGTTTGTCATTGAAGGCTGACTAAACCAGGCAGTTGCGGCACCTAATGAGATGCTGATTAGAGATTCTGAAATTCACTCACTACTGATTTGGTGTTATTTTAGCAGAAAAATGAGGATAATTTTCTCTAATGCCACTTGTTAAGGTAATTACTCCATAATTGCCTTATCAAGGTGTCATAGAAGAGTCAAGGCAAAAAATATCACTACCCCTCAGGGGCACTTTGTCTCTCTCCATTTATCTTTTATTCTGTTAAATGCAGCCCCATCACACTGGCACTACTTTCACAGACTGAGTGAGTAAAAGAGTTTGTGTGGCATCTGTGAATATTACTTTTCCGTATCCATGGGCAACACACATGGTGGCACAAAAACAAGACCTGCTGCATATAAATACACAGACAACGCAAGTGTGATGCTAGAGAGGTTCACATTTCAACCTCAAATACTTTAAACTGGATCCATGGGACATATTTTAAATAGAAACCCTGCATGATTTAATTAATTTCATTTAATTAAAAAGGTTGCAATCATTCAAAAAGTTATAAAGAAGTAAAAATAATCAAAATCAGCTCATAGTGAGTCTCCCGAGGATGTGATATTGAAGCACTGTGCTTCCTGCGGAGCTTGCTATTGGTTTATCTTGTAGCATGTAATTCTTGTGTGATTGAAAACAAACAGCAGAGATGAACAAACAGTGGGCTCTATAGGAATCCATCCCTGGCATCTTTAAGACGAGCAGGTTTTGATACCAGGCTTGTGAACCACTTTGAATCAAGTTGAATGCAGCCTCATCAGCAATCACTTCAAAACATTTTTCTACTAGAAATATATTTTAAAGGCAGCCGTGACGCTGAAATATTTTCCCAGATGTAAAAAAGTCCTACAACCTACAATGTCGTGATTAGAGTAGAAAGCTCAGACAATAACCTGCTGATTGTGACCATAGCTGCTCACTCAGTGGGGTATGAACATGACTTCTTAAAGAGACTTTTTTTCGGTCTCATAATACTACAGTAGGCCTTAGTCCTCTGTATTATTTCATGCACAGCTACATGAATGATAATAGCTTTGGACTGTGCACAACAAGAATGCACAATCACTCACTCTATATTTTAGTACTTACATGTATATAATTTTTAGTAAAGTGAGCTGTAATTTAGTTATCACTGTTCCAAAAAGAAAAAAAAGCTCTTTAATATTGACCTTAACACAGCTACAGTTACAGTACTTGAGGGTGTTTTCTCTTATGTGGAATAATGCAGCAGAAATGTAGTAATAAGTCAATGGATGTATGGAATAACATGTATATATTAGAAGTTAACTATATACATACAAAGCACAGAACAAGCAAGACTATAAAAAACTGTCATGTCAAAATCTTGGTTTGCCAGATACAAAACTATTAAAAAACAAGAAGCTTTGTGTTTCTTGTGCGTGTATTAAGGAGGCTATTGTATGTAGAATTTCAAGATATTTATTTTTTCACCCTCTTGAGAAAAAACACATTCTTTCGCAAACAGCAAGTGTTATCAATTCATTTTAAACCGTAATTTAATTTCACATTTGTGCAAAGAATTTTTTAACATTTATTTCATCCCAAAATTATAAAACTTTGGTAATCCCAACCAAGTCATTTCCGTGCCTAAACCAAATCCTAAGCAAAGCAATTTACATTTCACTTTCATAAAGAAAAGAAAAATCTTGACTTTTAGTCTCTTATATAGAGGAAACTCAAAAAAAATGGATCTCATATTTTCCACAATGCAACTCAATAGCAAATTTTTAGATTGCTTGATTGAATTTTTTTTTTTAATTTTAGCCTATGTAGTTTGCAAAACTGAAAGGCTTTGCAATAAGAATGTTGGAAAGATGTGACAGAAATACAAACAATATAACAAAAGGCGTTAATATAACAAAGGCATTTTTCCTTTGGATGAATCAGCTGATCTGTTTGTTGTATATCTGTCATGAGCTGATTTAATGATCAACAGGGGATTAGATTCAACCACATTATGTTTGTGAACTCACTGTTGAAACACTAATTGCAGCTCTGACCTTCTTCTGTCTGAATCTGTTGTCACTAAACTCTGTTTTTGTGCTTGCTTTCGACCAAAGACAACATCTCTTCCAATATGTTGCAGTGTCACAGGACTGTTTTGACTGACCCGTCCAACCGGTGTGGATGCTAACAATAACTACAACAGAACCGCTTGTCACAATTTCTGCCAGGGCTGGATTTTGCCCTCGGACTTGTCTAGCCTACTTTCACAAGAGCAAAGCCTGTCTGTCATAATGCGTTACTGTGAATGATGGCTTTCCTGTTTTTATGCTGCAATATTTGAGGAGTTTTTTCCTCCAACTGAAAGGACCTCTTCATGAGGGAGAACTAAACAACGTGTGCATTTGACTTGCAGCTCCCAATCCATGCTAATTTATGCAGCCTAACCTCTATTTCTCTCAACTATAAATAACCAAAAACTCTCCCTAATGGAGTAATTTACACACACCCTGCCAAAGCCATTGACAGGACTATTTCCTATGGCAAATGTCTGGCATTTAGCAAATCAATGACATGAGTTATGAAGAGGAGCCGAGGCCTTCGCTGCCTCCCCATTCTTCTCAATAACAAAAGAGGAAGTGCATTAAAAACTAGCATTGATGGGTTGTTGGGAGTTGCAGTCAATGAGCTCTCAGAGTTTAAAATTAAAAGGCTCTTAGGGTGAAAATTGTTTTCTCTGGTCATCCGTCATGTGGTGAAGGGTCTTTTTCATAGTGATTAATTAGAAACTAAAGGCTAAAAGGAGGAAGGGGGGTTAGAAATCCAGTTGTTATAAAATCACGGTGTACTTATCCTGCCCAGCTGTGAGGTAATGACACCAGCTTTCGCCTTGACTAAGTGTTATTGCTGCAGTCCATAATTTCATCTTGAAAATGGGCAAGGGAGTGTATCTTCCTTATAGTAATTGAGTATTGATTTGAAAATAAACAGCAGCGAGACTCCCACCCAACTGACAGACCCATCTTTCGAATGAAATCGACAATAAATGGGCCCCTGGTTGGAGGGAAAGTTATGGATCAGGATGATACAGTCAACCGCGCCTTTCCCCCTACGATCTCTCTTCCAATATATATTGGATTTTAGATAACCCATTTACGAGCCCTGTCATCTAAAACCTATAGTTTTCAGCAAGCAGATGATAAGTTAAGGCCAGGACTTTGCACAGATGTTTACTGCTTACACTTGTGCAGTCCCAGATGTGTTTTTGAATTATATGTATCATAGACGAAACACTATCTGCTACAAAACTGTGATGAAACTGCAACCTGACTAAAATGAAATGAGATTCCGAGGCAGTGTTCAGCAAATGTTTGATGTCAAACATAATGTATGCTCTCATAAATGCAAAGTACATCTGTCTAGCCGTGGGCAAATACCTTTATCTGACTGTGAGGGGGAGAGAGTGGTAATGGTTCAACAGCTCAGTGAATCGACACAATACAGGGAGTCGAACACTTATGTCAGGGCGGCCGTTAACCTCTGCGTAATCACTGTTGAACTATGTTCACACGCCCAACACTTCCCCACCGGGCCCCCCGCTCTCCGCTAACGACATACAAATGTGCTATTCGTTTTCATTAGCCGCCACTTCACTTTTGATTCAGGGAAAACAGTGGAGCTGCATAGTGGTGTGCATATATGTGTGTGTGTGTGAGTGTGTGGATTGTGGTGGTGAGGGGGGTCAATGCGGAGGAGTAACACGGTGCTCTGCCAAATGACCTCTAGGTTCCTATCAGGCTGCAGAACAGATTAACAGAGAGATACAGGCCTCAGTTAATTTCAGCGGCTGCCCTCAGAGTGCTGGAGGTGATGTCAAAACGCGGTCGCTGCCGTGCTATTGTGTTGTCATTCACACCTGCCTAATGACTCCTGATTATCATTCACATGCTAATGCTTCATTTGTTATCAGTGTGACCTGCATCGGGAATATTATGAACCGTTATCTGTATTTATCTTGTCAATTATTGATTGCTTTTTCCCTCTGCACGTCATTATTAATTTGACGTGCTGTGTCAAACTCACTGTTAATCATATTTAAACAGATATGGGGAGATAAAAATCAATTTTCCATTATCCTTGAAGGTTTTTTTTGTTTTTTTAACATCCATGCGGCACTGCAGAGGGGACTTGAGAGATCGGCTATGCATGACTGAGCAGATCCAGAGTAAATAATCATCTAATTTGAGTCTAATGGCAAAGTAGTGAAAAGAGGTAAGTAGCGTCTTGAGTTTTTCTTAGAGAAAGATTTTGAAAATACAGTGTTTTCAGATGTTTTGCTGAGATGCTGTAGAGGTATTTACCCAGCTCTTATCACTTAATGAATACTGCTCCCTTATCTTTATGTTAAAGACAATGACAGGGATGTACTTCTTATCTATGGCATTAATACCTACTTTAATAGGCCCTACAATGTGGCCATAATGTATTTAACTTAAGCAAAATTAAACCCTTTAAAGGAATTGTGTATAATATTTCAGAAAAAAGAAACAAAACAAGTTTAGTGTCCTCTTTTTTCTGGTAAAAGAAGCAAGACAGAAAGACAGAGAGCCTAAAGAGCTATAACCCAGTGGAAGGTAATGGCGCGAGGCGTGGGAGGATACAAATAGCTGAGGAAGGGCACTTCACCCAGATAATAGGGTTGAAGGATTCTGGCATGGTGAGATTCATGTACAGACAAGGCTCCTTTGATGCTGTGACATTGGAGAGCCCATAAAAGCCATAGTATAAAATACAGAGGCGTTAGTACGAGCTAATAGGATCCTCAGCTTTTTGGAGGCAGATTTAGCATAGCCTGACATGCGAGACACAGAAACACTAATTGGATACACCTACCTGGGTTCAATAAATGAACACGAGGGGATCCATCAGAGGGGATAGAGTTCAGATGGGGGGGTGGTTCAGAAACTGTGAAGAAATGGTGGGTGTAGCAATGAGCTTGCTGTGAATATCAGTAGCAAAAGAACGAAAGAAAAAAAGCTTAAAAAAGCTTACCAGGACTGAAGTATTACTGATTCAACATGAAAAAATGGACACCAATAAATCTTAAAAGCTTTCCTATTTTTTACACTTTCGTTTTTTATGTATTGCACTATATTTTTAAATATTAACCATGTTGCGTTGTAAGATATGGTATAATATACAAATATAAATAAATCTTGCATGAGAAGGTGTGCAATATTTAATCATTAAGAGCAAGAAAACATTAGAGAGATTTATCCTGAAGGGACTATGAATATCTGGATCATCAAATAGGCCATTTCATTTTAGTAGATGTGTAGATATTTTGCAGTAATTATGCCACAGTTATTATTTCATCATCTTGGGATAACTGTGCCAAATTTCAAGAAAATATGTTTATTTAAATTTAAATTATTGAGACGCTTTACATGGAAGTAATAATGTCAAGTTCATGGTGGCACAAGAGGAAAAGACAGAGGCTCTGCAAGTCAGTCAAACTTATTCTTTATTAATCTCCTGCCAAGCATGAATTTAGCATCCTACTACTTCAAAATGCTATGACCCTCTTCTGGTGTGTCTACATGTCCTCATTGGATGAACTGTTGAGATAAAAGATTCAAATTGAACATTTTTATACAGTGATCTGTATAACTCAATGTATCAATTAAAACTTGCAACTCAGTGCTATTTTGTTGTCTGTAGTTGAAACTTTCGACTATATTATCAGACCTGCACTCTCTGTCCACAGTCTTGACATAAGTGCAAAAATAGAAACAATGTCAGGCATTTTCACTGTCTTGTCTTCATTGTGCACTTGCATTACAAGCAAACATGAGGCATTACGAATGTATAAGAGAGGAATGTCTGTAAAACCAGTGATAAGTTCAAGTGTGTAGTACTGGTTGCCAACAGTAATGAAAATCCAGCCAAAGTTCACATATAAAGCCCTGGGCTTCTCAGAACTGATCCAAGAAGACTGGTGATTGTATTTGTGATTTCAGTGGGGTATAATAATAAAAGACATGCTGGTGAGCCCAACATGTGTGGGGAAGGTAAGACTCAATCTCAAACCTCTCTGTGCTCTTCAGGAAATGAAACATATATTTCAAACACAGTAAACTGAGTTTGATTCTCCCCATCTGCATCCAGTCAAATGCCATTTAGGGATGCTGTCAGAAAAGCTGTTTAAATGGACTAATCTTTGGCCGGCTGACAGTTTTGTCCTCCTCGAAAATGAACACAAACTTCCTCAGACCAGCTTCTCCTCCGGCTCGGATCAATATGGCTGTGATAAGCCAGGACACCTTCGAGGAGCTGCAGGGCAGGAGGAAGGGCTCTGACATATAATGATTGGGACGTTAATCACTTGGCACATATAGCTAACTTTAATGCATGTGTAAGTGTGTGTGGGTGTTCGTTTGAGTGTGAATACATACACAATATGTATACCTGCAAGGCCAATTATCAGTGTGATTGATTATGGCACACATATAATGGTGTAGTAAGATAGAGCCTGGGAATGGAACTAAGTATAAAAACAGCATATTAGCAAAACTTGCCAAACAACAAAATGAAAAATCTCCATAAAGCTTCAATACCATGAACACCACATATATTTATAGTTTTATTAATCGTATCTTTTTTAGCTCAGTATTTCTTTAAAAAACAGTCAAGATTTAATGAAAATAACTGATGAGATTTTAAATTACAGTGCTTCAAAACACACAGCCATTGTCCAGTGTGTTGATCCACTAATGTAGGAACTGTCCTGTATACTTGCAATAATTTTGCCTACTCCATGGGATCTTCACAGTGGATGGAGTTCAGTGTGAATCTAAATGTATTTTTGAATCACTTAAATTCTTCTGTTTTTGTTTACTGTCTAATTTCATGAGGTCTGTGCAGGCATCAGGTTGCTGTGCTATCATAAATCTATACCATCTTTTAACAGGATACTATTTTATGATAATACATCAAATATCAAATACATTGTACAAAGAGGTCAAAAACACACAGCAAAAACACCAAAGTATATATATATTGGCATACATAATTATTTAGAGCTCACTTGCTCATTTATAAAGAACTTTAATCAGCAAAATGTACTTTAAGTATAAAAAATAAAAGTACTGGTTTTGAGGGAGGGTGGCCCATGTGACTGATGTTTTCTATATGACTGTTAAGCTAACAGAAGAGGAAACTTTAAGGTAAACCTGTAACTGCTTGGTACTGAGATGTGTGACGCTGTCCATGGTGCTGATCCTGGGACAACCAAGAATGCTGCATCTTTTATGTTTTAGATTGCAAACTGTTGGCGTGTTTAGTGTTAGCTGTCCCTCCTACTGGTACGACACATGAAAAAATCAGATATTATTACGATGTTTAGATAGTATCCATTAAATACTGCACTGTATGTTTCCTTAACGGCCTGAGTAAGGACTTTGTCTGTCCTCCTGTGTTCTGGCATATATGATCCCTCTCTGCAGACACATATTTAATTTGTTATCTCCCCAGCATGCTGCAGGCCTCTGGCTAGCATGGCAGAATGGGAAATAAATGACACAGAGGGGAGTGAGCCCGTCAATCTGCCAGCCCACAGGCCTTCACATAAATAGCTTTTAACATGGGGATCAATAATGTTAAGTTGTGATTAAATAGATTATTACATTCAAAATTAGCCACCCCAGGGGCGAACATGTGCTCATGGAATAACTAAAGGAGAGCTGTTATGCTCTTGTGGTGTTTAGAGGAGAGCTAGTAGGTATTTTTGTAGATGTTTGAAAATTTTCTGTTTTTTGTTTCAAAGAGTAATCATACAGTCCTTGGATCATAAGGAGATCCAGAACTTTGATTTTCTACCTGTTATCCTCTAAATAGTGGATTTCCATAAGAAAATAACTCCCAACAATAGGTAATCTGCTTGTATTTGTCTTTATTCTAATCTTTTTTATCACTTTAAGAGATGGGTTGATCCTAATTTTGTAGCTTTTGACCAAGTCTTGACAATTAAACTTTTCCTGTTGTCTTAGCTAGCACTTCTTCTTCTTTCTCTCTCTTCCTCAATTGTGCAGGGTGCCCCTTAAGGGTCAGTGTTAGCTTCATTGCTTATCTCTTTTCATATGCTTCCAGTTGATAACATCCCCAAGCAATACAATGACTCTTTTCAGCAGTGAAGCAGTAAAAAGTTCAGTTTTAACTTTCTGTCACTGTTTTTGCCTAGAGAGGAGAAGTTTGAGGAAAGTGGCAATTACACATTTGTTTGTACTTGGTCTTAAACTGCAGTTGTGACATGACAACACCACCAAGCATACAGTAAAAGACTCCACAAGTTCACCTGAAACTCCTGAAGCAAAAGTATGTTTAGTCCTTTCCTCTCTGCCTGTCTGCTATCAAGAGGCAAAACCCAAACATGGCAGGTAAAGGAAATGAAAAACAAGCTTTAACAAAACAAGCTGATATAGGCAAGCAAAAACTAAAGGAGTTGCAAAAGGTTATCAAAAAACGTAGCTGATAATACAAAAACTGAATTAAAACACAAGCCAGGAAAACACAAGGAGGTCTGGGGAGCAGAAACAACAAACTAAAACAAGACAAACTCATAAATGGCAGACTGAAAACACCAGAACTGAGTGCACCAGGAGCTAATTAAGTGAAGAGCAAGTTTGACAAGAAAACTTACCATAATAGAACAGTAAAGTAGCTAACTAAACTCAAACCCCAAACCTTGACACTGCTGTTGCTGATCCACAGGGCTGGGTTCTAACTTTTTACTGATATCTTTCTAGTCTGGCAGAAGTCTGCAGGTACAAAGCCTAATGTTAACTAATACCAGCTCTCTTACTATAACATTAAGTTCTATGTGAAGAACAATGGCAGAAGGAAAGAGCCTCAAGGCATGTTTCCACATCACGTTTTTTGTGTTTTGTTTTGTTTTTTTTTTAGTCCCAGCATCTTTCTTCGGTTATTCCCAATATGCAGTTAGCATATGTGGCAGCATGCAGCTTTTGAGGAGAAAAAGGGAAAATAGGATTGTGTGGGACTCGCCATAAAAATGGAGGAGAAGCTTGTGCTGGCCGTGTCTGTCCATCCAGAGCTATCAGGCAGAAATAACACAAACACTGTTTGTGGGAGCAGATCAACTGGACGCTGAATGTTGCTGGTGACTCTTATCACCCTACATAATTGTTGGGATCTCAACATGTGAAAGGACAAAGAAAGGATTTGCAGGCCACATCTCAGTGGGAAGTCTGGCCTGTAT
>JAPZDV010000013.1:15590625-15645982 GCA_029814665.1 Acanthurus lineatus
ACACACAGCAGCAAGCACATATAAACCAGCTAACAAATGCATAAATATGTAAGTCAAACACACACACACACACACACACATATATATATATATATATATATATATACACACACACACATATATGTGTAAATGTATATACACATCAACACCACTGTAAAAAATGTATTAATCTATTGTAAAAATACTTATACTATATAAAATATAGCATATTCAAAATATTGTCCAGTTTAAGATCAGGTCAGATGAACACATGAACATGACCAGTTCTGGATGGATGAGGGGACTCTTTAGTTAACAGGCTTATTGGAAAATATCAGAAAAAAAAGTTGGGCCACTTTACGAGGGCACAGTGATGAAATATTGTCAAACATCTTCTTAAGTTTAAAATATCTTCAAATATTTTTTCTATCTTTTGTCACTTTTGGAGAACTGATGTTGTTTAAATTCATGGCACAGACAGCCTCTGACTCTTAACATGCCTCCCTGGGTGGCATGTGAGGAGTCAGAGGCTGTCTTAATCATGGTGAACAGTGGGGAATGCCTCAGAGCTCCTCTCCGTTAATGGCATCAGCGGCGAGAACAGGGGATGTGACGGGGAGGGGAGGGCTGAAAACTTTACGCCCTACAGTGTAGGCTGGGGTTATTATCTGCAATTACCCTGATTACTGAGCCCTTCATTTGAATGACTAAGGTGAAATTTATTTATTCCTGGTATTACCACCGAACTTTCCACTGAAAGACTAAATTTAATCTGTTTTGATAAAAGGATAGCATGGATAAGATCATTGCAAATGCTCAAGAAAATGTTTTTTGCAACAAAATTCATCTATTTTACTGTATTTGAAGACTGAGCGCTACTTCATCTGTGCTTTGCTTCTCACTCCTTTAAACCTGTTTTACTAAAACGCAGCAAAGCCTCATTGCATTTAATAAAAGCACTTTTATTGCCCTAGTTATGCCATCTGTGAAAGTCGAATTCCCAAATACATAGTTATTGCTAATTCTCCCTGCGTCCTCAGACAAATATTGCTGCTAGGGAGCACCGTATCTAGTGATCAATCATATCACCTCTCTGAACCTGCTATGCAATTTATTAAGTGCTGAACAAATGGGCCGGAGCAGGCGAGCGGCTGTTCCCAGGGCCAGGGAATGTAAATCTAAGCAGAGTAACAAATTAGTCAGACTTCGCTCTCTTTTCTGCTTGCATACTAAAATTGCTGGTGGCAATGCAAAGCAAGCCAAGGTAGACATTAAACTTGCAAAGGTTATACTAAAAAATTTGTATTTGTAGGCAGACATCCAGAAGTTGTTGCTGCCGTTGCATAATGGCACTATTAGAAAAATGGTGCTCTACAGTAATTGTTTTGCTCCAGTTTCAGCTTACAGAATATTCTCATTTTCTCCTCTAATTATGATCTGAGTACAACAAAGCTCATTTGTGCTTACTTACCCACTTACATTATTATTTGCTAGTTTCTGTACATAAAATAAACCTGAGTGTAGAAAGACACCAGTTCTATACATTTTAATTTTTCTGAGACATCAGAGAACAAAGAGGCAGATTCAAAATGGTCCTTTAGAAACCATGAACCACCTTTTGTTACCATACTGTCTGGCTGTATATATCTAGATTTTTTTCAGGTTTCTTAAAATAAATAAATAATAAAATTGAATTCACTCCAGTATGTATTCAAGTAAATCATAGTATTGGGGATGTTTGTAAAGTCCACGATAAGATTCAGTGACATTGTCTTTGATTATCCAATACCAGCATTTTTTAGCCATGTACCGTGGCTGTAGAGATGGCAACATTCATCAGCTGGTTAGCCAGTTGGTTAGTTGGTTAGGATTAATTGAAATATTTCAGTGTAGACCAAAGCTGTGAGCAGACCTACTGGCAGATGGACATTGCCTTCCCTGTAGCCTTGCCCTGTAGACTTTAAATGCTTTGATTGCTTAAAAGTCAACAAAAAGTGCCAATACTTTTTGACACTGAATGTTTCCACTTAATCTTATGTGTGCACTGCAAAATCATACTTTCAAATGTTCTCCACTGAGATCATGCGCTAACCTGAACTTTAATTCTGCAGTGTACTTTTACAGCTTACTCAAAACAACAGACTAACACTGTGGAGAATGTTGTTCACTCAGAACAGCCAGACAGTAATTCAGTTGCCCTGCTGTATATTTATACATATGTTTCCAATACAGGAATTGCACTGTGTTCAGGTAATGCAGATGTGTTTACTCAACACTCAAACTGTGGTCACATTGAGCACATCTGCAAGTTTTTGCAGCCATGTTCTCAATGCATCTTTTAAATCTTTTGACATTGATATTTTATTATTGTAGAATTGGATTGGGGTTGATTCCAATGCCCAAGAAAGCCCATGACTAGCTGAGTAGCAAAGCAACATCAGCATACAACCTCAAGTAAAGCTCGAGCTTTGTCAACTCTTCCTAAAAGGAAAATGTGGTTCAGTGAAAGTTTTCTGTCATACTTCAGAACCACACAGTTAAATACGCCAACATTTTGTATTCCAATAGATAAACATATTGATGCGTTTCCTTTTAAGAATTTATTGAACTCTGTGACTTCCATCATGATACCTCAGTTCAGTTTTAGATGTTGTAGATGTGTTCCCTCCAGTTGAGCAACACGCTGTGATTCAGAAGAATTAAATTTATAATGAATGAACTGCACTATCTCTGCTACAGGCCCAAATATTCACTCATTATTATTTTACCATTTTGAGTTTGAGCAAATAATTTGAGATGACTTTATCAATCCAGACACATTACACCAGCTGCAATAGCCATTATTATTTTCTTCGGGACCAGTTTGAGACATAATTTAGGAACAAAGACAGCAGTGTAAATTGTGGGAAGACTAAGGTGGTGTGTGTTGCAAATCAGGAAAGCAGGCGGCTCATCAGTTTTTTTTTTCACCTCAGTGCTCATCATGGATGGAAATGGCATCACAGGACTCTTTTAACATGAATACCAGCCTCATACGGCTGTGCTGACCCGGTCGTGAACTTCCCGGTATCTTTTGCAAACAGACGTCCCCCTGAAAATGGCACAATGTTTGAAATCCCTCTGCTAAATTTCCTCTGTGCCATATGAGAAGAGCAGATTTTTTTCTCCTCCCCTCAGTGTTAACACTTCCCAAACCTCACCTTTTATCTGGTCACTTAAAATTCATAAAATGTGACTCGATGATTACTTTTACACACACTGCCTTTGACCTCCTATCGCTTAATTATCATAAAGCTGCACAGAGGAGAACGAGCCATCGCCTTCTCTTTTGTGCCACTGTAATTGCATTCTTAATTTTGGGAGGTGAGGAATACTGATACGGCAGCTCAGACCTGATATCACAGGAGTTACATTGTTGTGATTGGGGGGGGCTCAACTAAAGTGACAGTCCACCTTAAACAGCACTAAGTTGGCACACAGTCCTAAATTATTTCTTATAAAGAAGCAAAAGTGTGGCCATGGAAAATTGAATATTTGGAGAAACCAGAACGATTGAATTCTGAGTGTGAACCTGAAAAGCTGCCAATACCTGGATACCTTCTCTCGGGGTTTTTGTGTTCTAGTGGACATTTTGGTGTGATTTTCCTGAACAGGTGCCGTAAGAAAGTCAGTGAACGTTCTTCAGTTTTGGCTTTATATGGCATTAACACTAGTCCTTTCAGGATTACATCCGGGAACTAACATAAATAGCGAGACCGAGAGTTTATAGCCATGTTAGCTGCTCTTTGAGACTTTACATCGACCTGTTAATGCTATGAAGTGGCTAATTAATATTTTTTTCTAAGCGTCCGACCCACATCTGTTGTGGTTCATCCTCATAGCATGTTTTGGCTGCAGCTGGCACTGTTTTCAGTAAAAGAAAATAAAAGAAAAGAAAAACCAACAGGCACTAGTGTGTTCACAGCTGCTGCATTTGAGTAAGCACAACAGTCATTGAAGTGCAACTTTCAAATGGATCTCTTTGGCTTGAGTTTTTTGGTTGACACTCTTAAATAATAAACAGAGTGCACGATTCCTTTTAGTAGTATTTACTGTCCATTTCTCCATCTTGATAAACAAAAGATTTCCTTAGCTGTAGCAGGAGCAGAAGCGTCAAATTCAAAGGAACAAAAATGCAACAAATGAACTCAATGAAATAAACTCAGTCACTTAATTCAAGCGATCAAAAAAACCATGTGTCTACTTAACCAAAAAGAGCGACCGTCACATACCGCTCCTGACCTATATATACCAGCTGCTAGACCTGACAGCAATCAGCTACATGATGATCAGCTGGCTGACATGACGCTGCCTGTGATTGTTCAAAGTGCCCACACGTCAAGACATAGCCTAATTAACAAAATATGACTGTGAATCAATTCAAAATAATAAAGTAATAGTAATAATTTTAGCATAATTCTTCAAATTACCAGACTATAATTTTGGCTCCAACAGTCATTTAATCAACTAATGGCAGGAGACGGTCAACTTTTATCAAAAAGATCTCAAAGACAAGGTTTATGTTGCACACAGAGTGCTGCACAGTTATGTGGATGTAGCAAGTGAAATAATTTTCATTAATGACTATTCCAAGTGGCACTACTTGATTATCATCAGCACCTGAGTTCTGCACCTTGTTGTGGTACGTACACATTTGGAATATCACTATTAATTTGAGTCTTGGATCCTTGTTTATGACTCAGAGACCAAACTTCATGTTGGGGACCAGAAAGAAGTTGCAGTGAGTCAAATCTGGCAAGAAGTGAGTGTGATGAGTGACAGTTGTGTTTTTGTGGGACAGACACTTTAGGGACGTGATGTTACGTTGGAGTGGTTAACCACATCGCACGCATTACTTGTGTCAGTTGTTCTCCCTTATAAACCTTGGATCATTTACATAACAGTGCTACTCAATGTTCACAGTCTGACCCCGGGGGCCAAATTCTGGGGACCAAACAGTGAGAATGTTGAAGAAATGATTAGCACCCTCTCAGTTGTGCTCTTAGCTTAAGACATCGTCTTTGTTCTTGGAGGCCACAAACACTGCTGTTTGGTCTGCATAGTCACGGAAACAACCCTCATTACAAAGATAATTCTCAACATGAAGTCTGGGTCATTTCGTGCATGTTGACAAAGATCGTTGCTGACTCCAACATGGTGCTTTTTTTGCTCAGGAGTCAAGAAATGACAAATGCACCCATACCATTATCAAAAAATTGCATTTAGCTTATGTGCTGCTGATGATAAAAGGTTACAAAGTGTAGGCTAACCCAACATGGAGTTAGGTTGATTAGCAGAGTCTTTGATTGGTTCTGAGAGGCCTGGGTCACATGTACATGGGTTTAAAACAGGGTTCTTTGCTTTCTTTGTAGGCTTGAGCAGAAAACATTGCGTCCTGAAGCCAAACCTCAGAACTCCAGAACCCTTTTAGAACATGACTTTTAAAGAGAGAATGACAGTTCACACCAAACATTGTATTTTTTGTAGCTACTCTTCCTTCACTGATCCTGAAACCAGATATCTTGCTCATGGGTGTTCAGGAGTTTCATTGTGGTGAAGAGTTTTTCATTTTGCTTTCTGGTTAATGTTAAACTGTAATCCTAACAGCTGCAGTGCCTTGCCTAAAGACTCTTAACTTGTTTAAGATGCAGTCATGTTGCTTTCAGTTTCTCGTCTCAGGTTTTCCCATCATACCCTTCCCCTTAAAACAGGTGCCTCTTTAACAGTACAGCTTGCAGCAACCATCAGTAAATCCCATATAACCTTGTCAAGGTTGAGCTTTTGAAGATAACAAGATTCTGCTGTGATAGTAACAACATAGATAAGAAATATACATTTTTTAATCAAATATTGATTTTTCTCCCTCTATCTTATTTTCAAGTTGGTGTCATCAAATTGACTTTGCAGGATTTAAAAGACTCATATTTTTTTATGGTAGGTTCTAGTAGGAAATAACCAAAATAAATGAACATATTTGACTGGTAATAATGAAAAATTTCAACTCTGCCAGCCACAGAGGCAGCAAGTGTTTTGTTTCCCTGCTGAATCGAAGTGTGGCTCAAGCTAAGAATGCATTTTAATTGACCAGCACATTAGCTTAATGTCAAAATGTATTCAGGTAAAGGTCTTTTGGGTGATTATTAACAATTGTATGTGATAGTATTAAAATTAGATAAATGTACTTTGATCAACAAGATACATTTCACAATTAGCCTTCTTGACATCTCTTACGGTCAGTTCGTCCTTTTTCAATTATGCAAATTGACATTTTTGGCATTTTGGATGTTATAAATGGCTGTTAGATACTGGATTAATGAAACTTTTTTGCATTAATTTATTTACTGCTCAGCCAACATTTCCACCTAGGGAGAGCCATTTTTAACTCTTTCTTTCTTTATTCATCTATCTAGGGCTGGGCAATGTATCAATATTAATATTGATATTGTAATATGAGGGTAAATTTCGTCTTTTGGATATTGTTTTATGGTTTTATGTATATAAGTTTCTCGTCCTGGTTTTAAACTCTGTGTATAGAGTATAGAGATGTGATTTTATTGAACCACACTATGCTGGCTATTTTAATATTTGCCTCAACCTACTTAGTCTTTTTATCTATATCAACAATTATTATTTATCAAAATCTTATTGTGTGAATACCTTGTGAAAGTAACAAATGTTTATCCCTAAAACAACTACTTATAAAATCACAACTTATATGAAATTTTCATGTTCAGACTTTGTGTGGATATTTTTAATCAGGGAAGAAAACTCTGTCTTCACATTTTATTTTGGCCACAGTGCATTTAAATAAAAATGCTCGTGACATCTAAAATTTGACTACAACACAGAACTTCCCACTCTGTTGAAAATACCAAGATTATACTGTAAATCACTATAGAACCTGAAAATTCCAAAATTTGTTTGGTCCTTAATGCCTGGTCCTGCATATTCATTTTCTAAATTTTCTTTATCCTGATCTAGCGTTTGAAACCTGTAACATCCACTATCCTCTTCTAAAACCTTACAGAGGAATGTTTCATAAGAGTTTAGTGGTAAATGAGTAATAATTATCTTTGACACAAAGAAAATTCCACAGAATAAGTGAACTGCAAAGATGAGGAATTATTTGCTTAGGTGCTGTCCTTTTTGCACAGGTTTGTAATGAGTCAGAGCTCGACCCTCCACACTCTCAGCTGTTCAGCACTCACTCGCTTGTCAAATTGACTTTTAAGAATTTGTTGTTTGCGAAAGTGACTGATGTCTACTCTTCTGTCCTCACATCCAATTAGACTTATTACAAAAATCACAGATTATTTATATTATATAATGACCTGAAGTTGTGATAGCTTGTATCCTCCCTCCTTATGATGTAATAGAAAACAGTTGGTACCAATTAATTTTGAAAGCCCATCAGCCAATGGGAAAATGGCAGCACCAGTAGCTTAACTTCATCACTCAGCCATTGGGTTCACTGTTGATATTCTTGTAAACTAAAGGTAGAAGATTTTATTCCACTCCTAAACAAAATGTACAGTCATTTTGGTTCAACTGTAAATACCAGCGTTTACATCACTAAGAGAATCTCTGTGCATAAACTTTCTTTTAGAAACTTTTGAAGGTCAGTAAAAAATAAGATTTCATTTGACTGAGAACAGTGTTTATAAGTAGAAGATGAGTGAAGATAAAAAAAAATGTACACATGCGCTATCTTTAGAGTAATTCAACTGTCAATAGAGTGAAGAGAGAAAAAAAACTGCACTGAGCACTGCGCTAACATAAGCAGGCAGCACTGGGGAAATGGTAATGTAGCCTCCCTGGGTAGATGCGGTTTATGTAGGAACAAGACTGTAATCAAGCACATGGACAGGGTCTAATTACTCATCTCCCCCCTGTCTCTCTGAGATCACATCACTGCTCATGAATTACCGGCTTCATGGTGACCCTTCTTTGTCGGGGGCAGTCGTCACTGACAGCACCTGGGCAACACACATGCACACACAGACACAAACATATGCACACACTACATACAATTTAAATACCGTAGGCTCAGGAAAACAGTGGAGGGTTAACGTGTCAAAGCATAGTATTTTTCCCTTCATATGAGTTTAATTTACAGTACAGCATATGTTACATCTACCTGATACTGATGGAAATAAAACTCTAAAGGTAAAAGGTGAAATTTTTGCATAGTGTGGCCAAACATGTCTGTCTGAGAACGTGGGAAAAAAGTTTCAGTCTTACACCACTCAAATCTAGACATAGTTTTTCACTTACAAAAGATGGACAGATAACAAAGTAGTTTTTTCAAACTGCTTCTTTGCTTCCACCTTTTCACGTTTACTCATATTTAAATGATCCACTTACAGCAACTTTTTCCTACAATGCTTCATCTTTCCTTCAGAGGCACATCTTTTATCAACTGACCCAGAAAAAAATAACCATCTCAAAAACAAACAAAGAACAAACAGACCTTTAAAAAAAGAGTGAACTGACCTTAATCACGTACTCTAATGACTGTGCGCATGTAAACGGAGAAAACAGTGTTACAGCCAACAGCGTAATCAGTCCTGGTGGATTTGGTGGACAGAAGTTTTTAGGAGTTTGTTTCTTTGCTAACAGTTTTATTTTAAAATCCACCAATTTTAAATTTCTATAGAATGTAGTATAGTACAGTATGGTTTACATTGGAACACATCTTATGACATGTTAATGTTTGTGTATTGCTAACATCACCCTGTCAGCTGTTGTAAAAAAAATAAATACAAACTCACACACACAAACACACAAACACACTTCCCTTGCTGAGATTGATTTACTTTTGTGTCCCAGGCCCGTCGTTATCATGGGCCTCTCAGACAGGCCTGCTATGATAGCTCAGGGAAAGTGGGACGGAGGTGGCAGCAGGCGCATGATGGAAAAGAGCTTCTTATCACCAATGGAGAGATCAATCATTCTTACACAGAGAGAGAAAGAGAGGGAGAGAAAAAGAGGGAGAGGGGAAACTTGCTTTGGTCTCTTTACTACAGTAGGTAAACAGTTCTACTTATTGTAAGATGTTTTAATGCGTTTTAGCAGAAACTTACTAATGTTTCATTTTAAAGGAGATCTGTTGGCATTCTCTAGAATAACATTATATAACACTTATAACAGAATCCAGTTCTCTAGAAATTTCCTTATTATTATTTAAGTAGGAAAGTTTTTTTTCCTGGAAAAATCCATGTAGTCTTTGATATGTGGAACTAGATAATACAAAGTAATTCTAGAAATGTTCCACTTTGTACACCTACATAATCCTGGTGTTGAGGTATTAGCTGGCAGGTATGCACAAGTTGTTTTTTTTTTTTAACAAATACCCATATTGATATTGCAAAACTATTATACAGACAATAGGTGCTCCCAAAAAATAGTTTTTTAATGAAAATCAATAATGATGATATATGGACCATGTGTGTTAAGTCAGTTATTAGTAGCTAGAGCAGTAGGTTCAGAAAATGACATCACTCTACTATAATGCAGCCTTTAACACCAGAAAGAGACAGTGTTCATGCCATATTGTGATATAACTGTTTCTAAAATCTGTGAGAGCAGCTAGCGTCATATCAGGATATGAGTATGTAAAAATTGACATATTCACTATTTTACACCACTGTTTTCCCTGTAATTAGTATGGTTAAAAAAAAACAAAAAACATATGTCCTCAGAATTAGTATGATAAAAGTAAAACAAAGCCTTAAAAAAAAATGAAACAAATTCTGTTTTTAAGAGCTCATAAAAGGGACAGAGTCATTTAATTAAATCTTATCTGGGTAGTGAAAACACTGCAAGTTCAAGTGAGTCTCCTGGTTTGTACATATCAAATCAGCAAAGCAGCAGGATAGAATAAAATACCCTAAACTAGTCAACTAACACAATAAAATGGACATTTTGAGGCTGTTGTATGTGTCCCCTCAACAAGAGATCTTAAAAACAGTAGATACAGAGAGAAATACATAGGACAAATGACGGCTCACCAACCAACCGCTTCATAAGCCATCAGCACAATAGAAAGCACTGAATGCTGGTCATCACCTTGAACAGCACTCTTGACCTTTATCATCATTACTTGCAGAAGTCTTTAGTCTAATCAGTCAAAGATGGGTCACATGGGAGATAAAATTGCATAGAGGAGTGACGTTGCTGAGGATGAGAAGTTCCCAGTGGGCCAAGATGGAACAGCAGTAGGTCTTTACTTCACCTGCTAAGTGCTTTTCTCCTATATAGATGTTGACAATGTGGATAAGATTTAGACCAATTTACAGCTTTCTATTCCATTTTTATTCCATGTAAAAATTTAATTGGTAATAAAGCCTGCGATGTAAGTATCGTCTGTGTTCTCCATCACATTTTCACAGGTTTTTAAACTGACCCGTTAAGACTCAAAATGCCAATTGTGGTAAAGTTGGTTTGATGTACAGAATGTGATAACTTGATAATCCTTTTTTGACATAATACATTGTTGGAAAAATGTACAAAGAAAATAAATTCAACAACAAATTCAACAGTGGGCTGTAAAAGGTTGTGAAATGCTCCAAAAACACCCGTTTGGAACATTCCACAGGTCAGCAGGTTCATTGGTAAAAAGTGATAGTAACATGATCAGGTATAAAAGGGGGCATCCTTGAAAGATTCAGTTGTTCACAAGAAAGGATAGAGTGAGATTCAACACTTTGTGAAACACATGACTGTATAATGGAGATTGCTACATGGACATAGTAACACCTTTTAAAATCCCTGTCAGTAGAAAGGTTCATTTTCAGCTATTTGATTATCATTTTTTATTCATGTTTTACACTGCATCCCAAAATTTTTGGTATCAGAATTATATGACAAGCATTAGCCTTATATAGTTATCCTTTTTTTTTCTTTAGATCAGACTATAAAGAGTGCATTGCTCTTCTTGCTTAACCTGCCATGAGCAATGCTTTGATGAGCCAGGGAAATAGCTGTCTGATAATTGTCTTTAAGGGCTTGACCGTTACATCACAAGCCATTTCTGAAATAATTGTGATCTGAGAGCTCTTGGAGCTTTTAACTATGGAACTGTGAAGGTCCAAGTTTCCTCAATCAGCCTCATGACCATTTAATCTATAATATCATATGTGCATCTAGCAATTTCACCAACTCACTTTGTCATATCAGATAATACCAATCCAAGCTTTGTTGCAATTATTCAAGTCTAAAGTGAAAGTGTTATTGATCCTGTAATTTCTGGACAGTGGATATAGTAGATGGCTGTGTATTTGACTATAATTGCTGGTCTGGATTGCAGGGAGAAGTAAGAGTTCATTGACAAGCATTGAACATCATTTTTTCTACAGTGAGAGAGAGCATTATTCAGTAATAGGCTACTTAGAGATACCGCCTCTCACCGCAAAGTTTTAATTATTCTTTATGAATAATACTGTGTCAGTAATTCTGCTTGAATGTAGAAAGTCCACAGAGTGCTGTGTTATTCATTGCCAACACACTTTGTTAGTTTGATGCAGTTGACTCACATCCACCTACCTAATCTTGGCAAGCTGTGAAAGCCCACTAGTGACATGTTTGGAGATACATGAGAAAGAGGCAGATGGCCTCTGCTGATGACAGTGATGTTTTTTTAATCATATCAGCCTTTGCAGCCTTTCTCACAAACTATTGGAATTTTATCAGGTGAAGATTGTCTAGATTCAAATTTTGTTAGTAAGGAATTCCCTTGCAGCTTTATTTAGAGCAGGCGATGGTCAAGATCGTTTGTAGCCTTTGCATCGTACCAATCCAATTCAAAACATAATTCTAGATCATTGAAATTTTCTTTTTTTTAAATATTTCATTCTATACCTTTATCCAGATAATGATTCCATTAATATGAAAAATTACAAAATGTACAGTATACAATTTCCTATCTTTACACCCTCTGGAGAGAGAGCAGTGCTGTAGCATTCTTGCATCTCACCTCAAAGCTCAAAAGCTCTTGGTGAACAAGGCTTGGATGGTATGAAGGTGTTATGCCACACTTGCGTGTTTTGGAAACCTGAAGGTATAATCCCTAATGCTGTCAAATATACATGATAATCTCTCTATTAAACTGTTATGGAGATGTTAAGTTGATGTGAAGTATTGTAATGCACAGCTCATGCCACCAGAGGTCAGTCTGAATTGGCGGAACATGCAGCTTAGCTAAGATTGAGAACGAATACAGGAAATATTCATAAACTTTCATAACAGGACTAACATGACATAACAGGACTAATTAAAGGAAAAACACCTCCGATTCTGTTTTGAAATATTCAAGATTTATTACGAAAAACAAAGCAGAGCCAGTGAGCGCAGATAAAGCAGTTCACACTACTTGCCTCAAGAAAATTACTACAGAGGGTAATAAAATAAACTAAACAGCAAGTTGAGGTTCTTGCATCCTCCAGCAAGAATCAGTTAAAGAAGGGTGCATGTATCTGATCTACTCATTATTCCACTGCTGTAAATATTTAAACTTAGCAAGACTTGTCAAGTTGGCTAATTACATATTTGACAAAACATTGTATGCTAGACAATGTCATACACACTGCAGTGACCCCAATTTTATAACAAATCAGCTACTTTTATTTTTGTTTTTATTTTCAAACATCTTATACTGTACATTGCTGTAAAATGCCTGAAGGTATGAATGAATTAAAAAAAGGATATGGATGTATCCTTAATAAAAACATTTCGAAATAATACCAAATTGTTAAAAAAAAGATGGTTTTATTTAACCTTTTAATGTCTATTTGTTTGTGAAAGCGATCATGAATAAGAATGAGCACATTTCAACTAAGCAGTGTTATTCACTGTTAAGAAATAGCTTCACTGCTGTCTTGTTGCCTCTGCACATTTCCATGCAGATAAATAAGACTATCTTATTGTCCAATATTGTTTCTCACTTTCTATGCCGCCCAGCTGTTTATGCAGTCTACAAACATTACTGTGTTCTGAGAGTTGGAGCCAAATGTGGAAGGACACAACGCCCAAGGGTGATTTGTTTAACTTTGAAAGGTTCTTTGGTTTGTGTTAGATTTGCTGGGAGCTACGCAGCAGCGGATCATCTAGCCCGTTCTCCCAAGTGGATAGCAGCCAACAGAGCCTGGGCGTTGCGCGTGGGTAGAGAGGAAAAAGATAACCCCACCAGGGACTAAACGACAGTCCTCATTTAGACAGCGCGAGGCAGGCCGGCCATTTAACAACACAGAAAACAAAGAACTCCAAGTCTCTCTCATCGCCTCTCTTGGGAGGGTAATGTTGTTCTCTAACCACCAGAGAATGAGTTAGATGTATCTCATGAATCATATTAGAGCGCCTTTAATCCTCTAAAGTGAGGGTCTCAGGAGGATGAGGCTGCAGATGAGGAAGCACAAACTAAAGAGGTAGATGACAGTGAGAACAGATGTAGAGAAAAAGCCCCACACTGAACCAGGTAGAAGACAAGATAAGTCCACCGTGCTGAGGTGCTGTCCTGCAAGCTGTCAATCTGCACAGCTGGATGTTGCCAGTTTTTTCCAATGGGGTTATGGGTAATGACAGCATAGATAGGGCTGCTTCCTTCCTTCCCTCATCCATCCCTCCTAATCCAACCTAAGCACTTAACCAAAGAAGTACGGTGGAGATCACCTGGGTCTGTGGGGGATCAAAGCCGCTTCAGCGAAAAATAAGTGAAGTCTTGAGGAGGGAAAAGCTGATGTAACAAGAAGAGGTAGATTAGCATTAAAGACTTGACAGATGCAAAAAAAAAAGGAAAAACTTTCCAGGTCCTCGGCAGTAATCTTCACCGTGAATCATAGTGCTTCTGGATGCAGTTAATGGCAAGTATTCCTGCATAAGTACCCATCAAAAAAAAAAAAAAAACACTGTTCCACCAAATGAAAAGAGCAGTTATTTCATTTCCTTCTGTGAAAAGGAAGCTGGCCATTGAGGGATCCTTTGAAAGGATTCAGACTAACCTTAAGAGAAAGAATGGGAGATGTACTTCTTTTTTGCGTCTCAATTTAAAATATAGCCTACTATCCATAATTAAGCAGACGGCTCCTGCCTGTTCTCTGCTCGCACCAGAGCTCCCCCCAGTCATATTTCACACCACACACAGTAATGTATTTTGACAAGTAAATTGCTTGCCTTTTTGCTGATAGCTACTTACTTAAATAATGAATTCTGTGTAATAGCTGCAGAAATAATGCATACCACAGAGTGACATGGATGACGGAGTTATTACTGATAGAGGGCACACATTAGGGATCTTATCTGAGGCAGTTGTTGGTCTGCTGCTGTAAATTAAATGTTGACCACACTGAGAGCATTATGGCTGTATGTGGAAGAAAAGACCAATCCGCAGCCTGGCTCGGCACTGTACAAATTAAAGCTTTGACCTGATGATAGTGCTAGATGAAAAGCCAGGTGACTGCAGAAGGTATTTGCTTTTGTGTATGGAATTTAATGACAGTCCATCTCATAATGATTTCAATAAAGCTTAAAATTATAGCCTGCTGGTGGCGCTAGAGACAGGGGATTGTTAAAGCCTATGTAATTCATCATTTGGGAACAATGACAGTCTGCAAAATTTCATGGCAGTCAATCTAATAGTGACAGAGATATGTCAGTCCATATCAAATTGGTTGACTGATTGACCAACCGACTGTTGTACAAATCAACATCACCATCCCTGTTGCAACAATTCTACAACTGCAGAAACAAATCTTAATTGTATTCAGTTAAATTTAAAGGTTAATGGCTACAACTGATCTCTTACTTAATTGCCTTGCTAATTAAATGTGCACAAAAAAGTGGGAAAAAAATGTAGAGAAGCAGAAATCAGACAGGAAAGGACATTTATTCACATGTGTTTGGCACATCATTGCAAGGTTGTTAGTCTACCGTTGAGATGTGCACCAGAGCAGCATTTGACTGGACTGAACAGCCTCAGGTGTTGGCAGCTCTGATAGGGAAGGGCATACTGATAATGCAGCTGATTAGACTCTGATCATTATCTACAGTACAGCTTATGATGGTCAAATCAATGGCGGGAAAGAGAAGAGCTGGCCCTGCGAAAAGATTAAATGTCTCACGCCATATGATAAAGCCTACCTCATCGGACGCCGTTTTTGAACTTTATAAAATGCTGTCTGAAGCTACAATGTATGAAGTGCATTCACAAAGTGCAAGCGGGCAAAACTTATCTCTCCTCCAGCTTCCCATCAGATTGAAAATCAAGTCAGGCGCACATTGTTTAGAAGGCGGATAAAACACACAACCTTGCATCAGCATACCCCTCCATCAGCTCCATTTGGCAGGTTCACAACAGTCCTACAGTGTACGCATGTAACCAATTTCAGTGCTGTGGTCCATCTCCTTAACAACTTGAAGAGGGAGACATCTGACACGGCATCAAAGACTTCTGGGAAAGAAGGAGAGGAGTGAGGTGGCAAATTGCCGGATATTAGCCAACATGAAACAAGAGGGCAGATCCTGCATCATATTATGTGGATGATGACACTGTTTTGTTGCACCTTGAAACTCGTTACAGAGTCACCCCAACGTGAAGAATACACTTGAACAACTTTGGGTTACTTTGATCTCCTCTCTGCGCTGGCACGTTGAAAGGAAAACACAAGCCATGCTTTCACTGTTATGTGGCCTGGAAGGACTTATGACTGCAGCAGAGTTGCTGTTTCAAGTCATCCTTCATATCTTTAGGAAATGTATTAGAAGTGTTGTTGAGTTAAGGTCAATATTACTCACTCTGGGTCCACGTTTATATAATTTAACTTAAGATGAGTAAAGTAGAGAAGCCATATTTTTGGGAGGCATGATTATGAAAACATTCCCTTTAATCTTCAGCTAAACAGTAATGTTTTTTACTATGGCAAGATGTGCAAAATACTGACTCACCTTCTTTCAATAGCGTATTAACTACATATACGTTCTATAATTTTATTTTTGTAGAATGCTACACGCCATCTAAGATTACAGTTATATGTGCAATTATACAATCATGGGCAAATTACCATACATGAAAGGTGTAGAGACTTTATTTTTATCTTTTCATTCATGGCACTAAGTCTTTCTTTCCTCTACTTTTAAGTCTCGGGCTGCTTTTACAAGAGAATTTCCCCAGTGGGAATCAGTAAAGATTATCTTATCGCATTTGATCTTATCTTTGGTGTTCAGTAGATGAGAAATACCAAAAATCAATCCAGCACCACACAGGATTGATGCAACTCAAATCTTCTGTTTAAGCAAAACATCTGTCTGCTGCTTCAGAGAACAAGCACGCTGTGCGAGGTCACTGAAGTTTAAGACTTAAAAGAATGCAATTTCTGCTCTAAAGTGTATAATATTGTCGGGTGGCACAGTCCGTTCACTCGTTCAATTTCCCTGTGTAAGCTGTACAGAGGAGGCTAAAAGGCTCAAAGATTTGGAGCATGCTGACGCCATATATTCTGTCAGTAAGATTCTTAGTGGGAGAGCGGAAATGGGAATAAACCAGGGCACCGTCGGTGGCAGGGCAGATTTATCTATCTCCTTGAATTGACAACACAAACCATTTATTAGGAGGAGCTGTTGAGTAACACGTACAGCCTTTAGGGAAAAAGCAAAACCTGAAGGATTCCTCAGAGGTCACATCAAGGTATGCTGAGGTTTATATTGAACAAGGGAAGTGAAGTAAAACTCAGCCAATAATGAGTGAACTTTTGCCGAATGAATTTTAAACAATTGTTAAGCAGCAGGGACCAAGAAATTTTTGGGTTCCTTCTATAATTTGGTCGTGAGTCTCCTAATAATATTCATACATCCTATTAAGTTTCTGAGGGCCTTTTTAGCCTGACCGGTGACAGAACATGAATAAAGCTCAGATGATGGCTAAGGAAGAAGAAAGCTACTTAACTACAAAGCTACATAACTTACAGAAAAGGCAAACTGAGAAAAAATAATAAAAAAACAGAGGATAAATATAAGACTGTTTTTATAATATTTAACTTCTCTACTGTAATGTCAGCTAGTCATTTGTTAGGGAAGCTTAGGCATCACAAAGAAACACAACACTAATTTCTTTTGCAGTATAATTTGAGAATAGACAATGTGGTTACATAAGAATTATTTTAAATGTATTCAGTGTTAATATAAACATCATCTGAAATTGATTTCTCTGAAAAAGCTACTGCCCTGACCAGGCTGCTCAACCTCAAAAAAAATCTCTGAGTTTTTAACCATTTTCTTAAATGACTTGTTTGTCAAAACATTATTTGTGTCCCCAAGAAAAAAAACATGTATTTGAAAAAGCTGGACAAATAAGGGGATTGTCACATTTTCCTTTTTACTGGATTTCCAAGATTGCAGTCACACATTCTTCTCACTAGCTTACAGTAAAATCTTGAATATTAGCCTTTATTACCCTCAATAAAAGAGAGGTGAGCTGAGGTTTATATACATTTTACTGCACTGTAAGGTATAATAAACCAGTGGATGCAATGCATGCACATTTGTGCTTTATGTTTCTTTTATTTAGACCATGTAAGCTAACATTTCTTGTCAGCTTAATCTTCTGATATAAACATGCTAACACAGGAAAGCTGAGAAGCACCAAAGTGACATTGTATAAAAACCATTATACAGGCATTGAGGATTATTCTAGTGCCTTAAATAATAAATAGTGTCCATATCTTTCAGATATTTCTGGTAGGCCCTGTGGGCTCGTTTGTTAGCATTTCATTTTAATGACTGTAATTTTTTTAGCCCCATTGTGCTTCTTTCATAGTGCATTTTGATGGCCACACACACAAAAAATCCCTTTAATTTCATTCATAATGGACCTGATCTAAGAGAAATGAGTATATAATGACTTCTACACTGGTGAGTTGATGCAACGTTCTGCAAAATACTGTGGGTCATGTGCAGGTGGACAGTGAGGCTGTATGTACATACTGTACAATATTCAGAGATCCACTGAAAGCTCCTGCTGCACCCAGTTCTTTAAGAAAGTTGTAGTAGTTGGAGAAAACCTTAGCTGCTCCTCCTCCTCCCACCTGGCTGTACATCAATCTGTATCCCAGCGGGAGAAGGCAGTCTTAAGGTGGAGCTGCCTAGTTAGTGGGAACGGACAAAGAGACTTATTAAAAGTGATCCTCTTGTCCAGCGCAGCCTGATCACTTTCAGCCCCGCTGTCCACCAGAGTTCCTTTGAAGAGGCAGGTCTAGTCTCAGGCCTGCAACATCGTCGTGGTCAACCAAGGTTACCCTGTTAAGGAGAGAGAGGCTTGGAGGAAGTTCACAGAGCTGAGCTGGGAAAAAGTGGAAGCAGTTGGAATCTTTGTAGTAATTTGACAAATTGGTCCAAAGCCATAGTCATAGACAGTCAGCAAACCAAGTAGCTTTATCTGTCAAAACAAAGACCAGCTGTCAGTGGATTGTGAATATGGAGTGTAGTGATGAAACCCAATTTCCAAGAAATAATGTTTGAGTTTTTACTCAACAACAAGTGTTAAAACATAAAATGTAAGTTTATTTGGAAAGCTGTGTAGATGTTTCACATAACTCTCCATAAGGCTGTATTATGTCAGACTGTGTTTTTCTTTTTGAATTTGCTTTCAGAAATGACAGCTATAGTGAGCTTATTACGCAAGTTAATATAACTCTGCTGTTGACTGAAAAACAAACACTGGGTCAGGCTTAGTTTTTAAAATAAGAACCCCACCATCCTCAATGATGCATGTAGGACATGTTGGAAATACTAAAAAGTATCGTTCTTGTATATCAACATGAAGCTACTAAGATCAGTATTGAAAAAATGAAAATCAGACTCTAGAAAAAGAGTTTGGGATTTAGGACTTACTGACGATTACATTTGAGAAATGTCTAAGAAGTATCAGGAGTGTTGAACAGACTATAACAAAAGATTTGGAGTTTGAGTTGAGTGACATCAATTATGAGATAAGAGTTGAAAATGATGAGAATTCCTTTAAATACAGGCAGCTTACTGTTGCCATGTTACAAGAAATTCACTTACACCAGTCAATATTTGACAGGTGTAATAGAAACAAACCCAGAAAGTGATTTGTAACTGAACCTCTCCACCACTATTAATTTTCAGATCACTTTTCATGAGTGTTATTCCTGTACCTGCTGCCTACGTGCACTCATGTCATTCAGTAATCCATATTTACCTTTTTCCCACCTGGTTTTTGTACCTGTCAGACAGCTCCAGGGCTTCCCTTTGTCTTTCCTCGCTCCCTGAAGAACCAAGACAGACACTGTTTTCTGTCCTCAGTGTTACCCGAGCTGTATGTACAAAGAGGCGGTGTAGCAGAAGTCACATCCCCAGAGGAAACTGTGGGTAAAAGAGGGAAACCAGGGAGGCAGGGAGGGATTAAAGCACAGTGTAATGATGTGGAGGTAAGGAGGAATGGAGTATGATACAAAGTGAAAGCACATGCTGCTGAGATACCCACACACAGACGCTTCTATATGGAGATCACACACATACCCAGCGCTCCAGGATAACAAGGCAACATCAAAAACACTTAAAACAACCAACAGAAATCCACGCAAAACATGAGTTTGGAAAATTGAGAGTAGAGATGATCAGACAAGAGAATATTTACCTGCTCCTGTTTCAAACACAAAAGATTTCCAAGGGAAACAGATAGAAGCAGTATATTTTAAGAAATGTGCATAAAACAAACAGCAAGTAGAATGAGCTGAAATATATCTGAGGGAGACGTTTCCATTGCTAACGTGAAAGTATGGAAGTAATTGCTCCCAGGTCTGATTAACTAAGTGTTACAGCAATGCTTTAACTCAACTCCTTCCTTGCTTGAACATCTAACAAGGACGACACGAGTCTGCACAGCTTTGCACTTTGATTAAAGCTAAGTGAGCTCTTGCTGTAATCCTTGAATCCTTTTTAGTCTCGGTGGGATTTAGGTGAGAATGATTTCCTCTCAGCACTGAGATTTGTGGCTTGCTCACTCTTTGTTTGGGTATGACATCTCAATGTTTATTCAATCTTTCTTCACATGCTTCACAGCTGGTGTTTTGGGTATATCAAAGTGCCTGAAAATCTGCCCAGTCGCCTCAAGTTAAATAGTGAGCTAACACTGGGAAAGCTAGTTTGTGCCCGGCATGATACAGCTGTCTTAACACATGTTGCATGGTTAAAAAAAACAAAAGCAAGTGAAACCTGCACCATGTTGTTGTTTCCTGGTGTTGACTCTTGTTGACTCTCTCTTCAGATATGAGCGTCACCATGGCAATACACTCAACAACACAACACACTCCAGTGAAATGTGTGTTAGTGGCTCTCTTTTTTTTTCCTCCCTGCAGAAACATCTTGTTAATTACTCTGTAGCGTTAACATGACAGGAAGGCTAACAGTGCCTCTGGAAGGTTCAGAGATGGCCAAGCAGAGCTATTTATTGGCTCAGAAGTGTGATTTATGATGCCTCATTGGGAGGACTAAATCATCTCTGTTTGCATGTCCCTGTCTCTGTGTGTGTGTGTGTGTGTGTGCGTGCAGTGCGTTCCTCGGGAGTGCAGCAGTGGGGGACACTTGACTGAAGTCTTAAAATGTTTGGTGGGAATAAATAAGCTTGACTCCTTTACATTATTCTAAACTTCAGCCGTTTAGCTGTGCGCTGAGAGTGCTGTGATTAATTAGAATATGTGCAGCTAACAAACAAGGGATTTATTTCCCCACAGATTTAACAGCGTGAGCAGTTCCACAGCGCTGTCCCTCAGACCCAAACCCTGCTGTGTCTCGCTGGGCCTCCTCCAAAGAACAGGTCAGCAATAAGAGATTTGCACCAGTGAAAACATCAGAGTGTGAAAAGTGTGACTTCATTTGCTTCACTCTGAAATTAAGCTGGCCAAAATGAATCCCTTATGTTATCTGACTTAACTCTTGCATGATGGGAAAGGAAGTGAAAGTAACTGACAAGACGCTGGCTTACTGGTTACTGTTGTACTATGAATCAAGAGGGGTCTGCTGGTTTGGCACCTGTTTTGTCTGCCTCAGTGTCCTTTTATGGCCTCATTCACTGCCAAATCCGTGTCCATATGTGGCAGCATGTGAGTGGTACTGGACCTTCAGGCCTCTGTGACCCATCCCTAAAATAGCAGGTAAATAAGTAAATATGTTTTTTTAATAAAAAAGAAATAAGCAACACAAAGTGGTTGAAAATAAAGGTAGAAATAGAGGTATTTTCCATTTTTGCTGTGAGCAAAGTCTCAAAACTAATTCCCTACATTTACCTCTGATACTATACCTCTAATGCTTTTTTTTACACTGATTCTGTTTTATAAGCTGAGTATCCAAAGGTATGGTGGTAGCACTTACACAAAACTTGAGGATAAAATGATGGAATGAAAGTCAGTTTTAATTCTGCCATCGAGATTATTCTGCCTCAAGAGCACTTAAAAAGAAAAAGAAATTTGTACCTTGTGACCTGGGTTGATGTATGTGTGTATCAGTGTGCATAAGTACTGACTGTGTGTTTTGCATGTGTTTGAACTTTGTGTTCCCTTGTGTATTTTGGATAGTAAAATAATCTCACTAAATGGCTGAGAAGCTGCTGGGCAGAGACCGAGGTTGATAAGTGGCCCTTTGCCAGGACACCTTAAACAGCATCATAAGGGACCATTTTTCTTGGCAAAATTATGGAATTACATTGAGCAGGGGACAGTTCTTCAAGATTGGATAAGGGATGAATAATTTAAGGCCTTATGATTAATCCACAGGCAAAACGCCCAGCTGAAATATAACGTATCTGAAGGTAACTTTAGCCCTCAAAAAGACGGATGTGGAGGTTTGTCATGTGATGGTCTAAGGTGAATTTCATCTCGGGCATGGCATAAATCTTACTGGCAGGGGAAAAGTACAATAAGTTCATCCTGAATATATCTACGTCACACACAATTATAGCTCAATTGTCCAGGCTCCTGAGAAGCAACATGTAGACTGAGTGCAAATCATTTCCTGAAGTTCGGATTGGTCCAATGTTTAATCCTGTTGTTGATACAGACTTTCAAGCTACTTTTAGGATGAGCTTACAGGGTTTGCTGTGAGTTAAAGAGCCTCATACTGTCAGTTATACGTATAGCTTACTGAGAAACTTCCAAAACATTTTGAACAGTTGCAGGATTACAGCATTAAACGCTCTAAACTGTCTGTGTGTTTGTGTGTGTTCATGGATATGTGTGTGTGGCAGGAATTAGAAGCAGCAAGACAGGCAGGGAGTGCAAGCTGCTTTACTTTTCCTGATAAATATAGATAGCACTGAGGGCAACAGTATATTGCTTTACACAGTGAAAAACACAACCTGAATCAATTTCACAATTAGCCAGTTCAGTGTTTTAATTAAAAAACAACAGTCGCCTTTGAAGAAATCAATTCCAACTAAAGAGGCAAAAGAGAGAATTCCCCTGCCAGTTTCCCATCCCTCAGCACTGTCAATTCAAAGACATGCATGAAGATGCGCCTAGGTCTTTCTTATGTATACATATCGTTCAGCATTAATTAGAAAATTTCAATCTTAGATGTGGTTAGGGATTATTATTTTTATTTTTTTATTATGATTTTTGCCTTTCATTTGCAAACCAACAGAGTAGAGAGAGGAATATTTATAACACATTACAAAACCATCCCCGCCATCACTTTGCATTTATGTAGTATGAACCTTACAATTTGGCTATTAGAAGCCTAAATTGTAAGGTTATAGGTTATATAAAAACCCCAATATAAATTTTCATGTTGGGATTAATCTTATAAATCTGTAATGTTTTGTAATACTTATTTTAATGTATTTTTAACTGTTTACATAATGTAAAATTATATTAAATTACATTTTTTTAATCACCTCAAGGAAAAATTCTATGTTGGATATTTATGTGCTGGCACAGAAAAGAATATTTCCTCCTTTTTAGAAGAACTTTTGGGGGTATTTCTGGCCTTTATGTGACTGTTTACCGCAGAGCAGTGGCCGGAAATGAGACTAGAGAGAAAGATGGAGATTGACAAAAAGGCTCCTAGCCAAACAATAACCAGGAACACTGCCATTTTATGTCCTCAAGGCCATCACTGCAAAAAAACAAAAAAAACAAAAAACAAAAACATATATTTTTTTATATTCCTATTCCTATTTATATTCCCAGTTGAAAAAATAGTCACCATCAACATTGTTAACTAATTTTTACCCACAATAAACACTTGTGACAACTTAACAGTTAACATTATTATAGGTATTGCTATAGGTATTGTTTATTGTTTGGTTTGTTTAACTTTGCATTACTGTGTATTTGGCCATTTAGTGGCAGTGCAAACATCCTATAAACACAACATGATAATATTACTGTTTTAACTTTTCTCCTATTTGGTGCTGAGCAGGTAGTGTACAGTAAGGTTTTATTCACTTGTGCTGATGAAAACAGCTGCCTGCAGTGTCTGGAAACAGTGATGTGAGTGCTGACAGTGAACCAAAACAGATCAAGTTACAGGATGGAAAAGCAAAATAATGAGCTGAAAACATTATAAACCTGTGTAGAGCTGAGAGGACCTGCAGACCAAGATGATGATTTTTTTTGCAGGCTCAACAAAACAAATCACTTAGTTTCAAATTAACTAAGCTATTCGATCTATGTTGAATTTAAAAGGATACTGAAAATAGCAGCTTTAAGATTACAAAATATTTTGGTTCTGGCTAAATACTGAAACTGAAAACCATGACTCGTGGTATGAGAGAATTTAACCCTGGTTTTCGGTGTTGAAGTCAAACACTTGGTCATGAATTAGCTTAATTCATAGGAGACAGAGTTATTAAGACAGTAGTTTTTTTTTCGACCAAAGTGACTGTTAATAAATTTCACCACACTGGATATGAATTTAACATGTTCTATTTTCAGTCGAGATTACATCGAGAGTCTGGTATTTGTATTGGTATTGTCTCTGACAGGGCTTTGGTTCCCACAGTTATTGATGTGCCAGCTTTAATTTCCATCAACAGCGCTTTTATTCTCGCACTTGAGAACCTACACACACTCTCTCGCCTTCTCTACATGCCCATGCATTTTGTCAGACCGCTTTTTCTGACAGAAAAACAAACCCCACCCTTGATCACGCATGTCTCGCATGTCAAATGACAGCTGTGCGGAATTCTCACCCCACTTCCTCCTGCACTCTTGAGTGCCTTTGTCCGTTTTGACGGGGATCTAGTCTCTAGTCTCGGCTGCTCACCTCGATGTGTGGTTTAGCGAGGGGAAAAGCTTGAAACTTCAAACACTGCCAGTCTCTGACGCAGTGATAAACCCTGCCTGATGAAAGTCTGGAGCTTCAGAGAGGAGGAGGTGATGAGCTTAACTTGGGGGATTTAACTGCTCCGTCTTTCCCTTCCTGCATTTTGTTGAACATGGTGTAGTTTTCGTGTCTGATTGTTATTCTGAGTAACAGAAAGTAATGACACTTGTCTTTGATCCCTGGAAAATGCATAGGGATGAATAAATGTAACTATATATGTAGCCACTGAAATAATAAGTCATGCAGCATATGGTTAATTATACATTTCATGTAGCCTCATCAGAGTAATTAAGTAAGAAGAATAAATTTCAAAATAAAACTAACAAACAACAATCAAATGTATGGTCTGAGGAAGCACAGTCTGACAGTGTGCTGTCCCTGTCCCAGCCACATGTAAAGTGTTTACTACCACCATCTACTGTTCACTTGGAGGAGCTGACTTTTCAACACAGAAAACAATCCATATGGATTATGAAACAAGGGTGGTGATGCTTTACTTTAAGCAGAAGATGGGTTACAATTGTGACTTTTCTTTAGATATTTGATCAAAATTAGAAAAAGTCTGAAAGAAACATTGATTAGAAACGTCAGAGTTTTGGAAAGGAACTCACAAAATGTCAATGCTGGCATCATCTGTACTTGGCTGAAGCACTGGGAGACACCAACATTCCTTCCAAAAACACACACCATTGATTTCACTGTTTACACAGTTAAGAAAGGAAAAATAGGGAAAAGGACTTTTTAAGTTTTTAAATACTGAGCTATGTGCATAGGATTAGGCCCATTTTTGTGAGGGAACTTAAAGTTTGCAGGAACATTAATTGAAATCAGCTAAAGCTCCCCAAATAATTATTTTTAAAACTTACGCTTATTATAGACACACTTTATAACTTACTCACTTTGGTGTCATGATTTTTCTGTTAATACAAAGGTGCTATTTGTATTTTTTTAAACATGGATTAATGTTTTTGTACTGCTTAATGGTCTCTGGGCTGTATTTTTCATTGTGTACCCATAATGTAGACTAAATTTAGAAAGCTGCTGGGTTGCAGAAAAGATGGCAAGCAGTGTTCTTTAAGTTCAAACAGAAGTAGCAACATCTTTGCAGCAAAAGGTAACAAGATTTGTGAGAAAAGCATTGAGAAACACTAGCTAGTAACACATATAAGGTCTCATTTGTTTATGTATTGTGTAAGTATTCTAGTTAAAGTTTCAAAAATATACTTTGAGGTCACAACTGATCATTTCAGGCATTAAAATTGGAATTTAAATCTGTCATAAAGTAAAAACACCTCTTTTAGAGTTCATAAATAGGCCAAATAGACCTAAAACAGTGATGAAGAGAAAAGGTGAGACAGATAGGCAATGCTTGCTAAACTCATTTCAGTGAGTCACTGCGGTTCATGTGTCTCTTTGTCATGGCCTCTGGTCCCCTGAGAGCCCTTTAGCTCTGGCCTCATAAGAGCCCCACAGAGACCTCTCTGTCAGTCATCCGGACACCAACCTGTGATTGGATCAAAGATTGATTACACCCTATTCATGCCGAAGCATCATTGGAGGACAGGAACGTGTGCTGTGCCGGTCAATGGGGCCTTGTAATCAGTGCCAATGCAGCGGTGACATGGTAGTAAGAAAATCACTCGACTGATTTCAGCGCAGACGCATACTGAGCGCCGTGATTTCAGTCCAAATCAAAATCTGCCATGTCCTCAGCGCATACGAAGTTAATTGCCAGGCGAGGATTCAGTGTGTAAAAGCTTTAAGTGCTTTCCAGTCATCCTTTGATTCATCCGCGGCAAATGCAGCAAAAAACATCCTGTAACCCTAATCCTCATTAATCTTGAGACGCATTATGTTTTATGTGCAAACCACAAGCTTGCTGCTCATTTGGTCAACAACTCAATAATCATTTGAACACTTGGGCTTATTTCCATGAAAATAGAAATTCATAAAGTGACAGCGTGGTTAAAGTCACCCGTGACAAGACTAAGTCAATTTGCTAACTTTCATGATATTAAGAACTATTCAGCAGAAGGATATTTTTATGATAAAATCCTTGCAGCCATCTGTTGGTGTAATGAAATGTCTGGCACTGGCAGAAGATCTGGGTGACCTCTCTCCATCCACGGGCAGCATATGCTGTGCTGCAGAGTCGAAGGCACAACCTTTCCAGTGTTGACGACCATCAGCAACCTCATAATCATCAAAACCTCATCTGTTACATTCATAAATCCCACGCGGGTCTGGATTCTTGAGGATTTGCAAAACAGAGCGCACCATATGCTGCCATTCTGCACACGCTTGGTCTTGTGAACAAAGACAGAGAAATTAATTAAAACCATGGCTTGCTGGTTTGATTTTTTTTAAGACCTGCAAATATCACAGGCAAACAACAAATGTAGCCTTTCTGGTCTGCGATATATTCCGTAAGGTATTAGAGTTGGAGATGTAGCAGCAATCCACATGTGCAAATGCCCTCCATGCCGAAGCTACCAATTCTCCCTGCATTGTGAGATTAACAAACTCAACTCCTCGCTGAGCCGAGCAACATGAGCAAAGCATCATTGTTACTTTCCGTGACTCTGTAATACTTCAAAAGCCTGCGAGACTTAAAGTAATTCTGGATGCTGGCTTTAAAGTGCTAATGGGCTGGATACTAGTGATGAAGTAAAGCGTGTGTGTGTGTTTTGCCTCCTTTTGACTTTATGTGGTGGTATCCTTGGTGTGTTTGAGACGCGTGGAGGCTGGCTGAGATGCTGTTGCACCAAGCAGAGGCAGTTTCAAGGATTACTGTCGGGGCGGAAAAGAGGCAATTAATCTCTGTCTTCAAAATGGGAAACAACTGAGCTTCAAGGCCTTTAGGATCTTTTGGAAAATGATAAGCGTCTGTTTGCTAATTTTCCCATGTGGTCATATTGACAGCGGTGTGTGTGTGAATATTTGGCAGATATCTTAACATGCATGTGTGAGTGTGCAATTATGGGCTATATAAAAGCAGGTTTCACGATTAAACCCATTCATTTTTTTAAAATCAGACATGCATAAGAGCACCAGAGTTTGTTTGATTTTGTTTTTGCTCATTTTCAATTACAGCCAGTTCCCGCGCGGCTTGAAATCTGGGTTGCTATCAGTTGGAACATGATGTTTGATCAGAACTAAGCTCTGCTGACATTTTATTTTTTATTTATTTATTTTACTTGTGTCCTTGTACCCTGCTCTGTTGTAAGGTCACATTCAGAGTAGCTCATGATGTCTACATGAGGTGTACGAAAAATAATGTGTCTGCATGTGAAACATGCAGTTTGTTCATTACAGAGCTTTAGAGATTTATTTTTAATGTTCATGAAACATATGAAAACTACCGTAGGGGAGGTCGGATTAGGGGAGTTTCCAGCACTGTACCTGTCTGACACCAATGAGCAAAACAAAAGGCAAATGTAGCTGTACATCAAAACAACCACTCCACCCCCTCGCCCCCTAGCTGCAAAATTCAGCCTGATCAGACCTGGCATCTTTACCTTCAGGAGCTCTGCAATGGCTTTCTCGGTCTGTCTTTGTAGATATAACTCTCCATCGGCCTGAAAACACAAACTACAAGAGGAGCAAATATGAAAAAATTTAGCATGAGCTTCTCTTGAACCAGTTGGTCTCTTGAATCAATAATACTAAAACTAAAATAAACTAAAATACAACCCAAGAAACATATTAGTTAATTCACTAATCTATCCTAATTTTATTTTCGGTAAAAAGGACAATAAGTCAAAGAATAAAAATCATCAGTCCTAATGCTAGCATCAGGTAACCCATTGTTGTCAATATAGTCAGCAGGGCAGGTTGATACACTGCTTTGATTTTAAACTAATGTTTAGTCATGACTCTCTTTAGCTTTCAATAACTCACTTTAGCTTATTGCTAGCAAATGTATATTATCCTCATTTGCCATTTGATTTCAGTGTGCCATTGTGACATTGTGGACTGATCCATGCATTTATGTAAAACATAAGTGACATATGCTTTACATCCAACTGTCTTTATGCTAATAACTTAGCTTAAAATTAGTTTGTGTGTGTAGCACTTTTTGTTGATCCCCAGCATACCTGCAGGTCCCATACACACACCAGATTGGGTTTTTTGATTTAAGTTGAACAAGGTGTCTGAATCAAACATTCTGAAGACAAACTATTTTAAGAAATCTCTCCTTTGCTATACGGAGATCAAATTTACTTTTATTCTATTCATTTTCTCCTTTACTTTCTCCTTTCCTGTCTTTCACTGATAAGCTCCCCTCACCACGGAACACAATGACTCTATTGTACTAAACCGCAGAGCTGATAATGTTACGTGACATTAAGGGCATTGATGTTACTTCCTATTCAGACAGACATTTTGATTGGAATGGAGACTCAAGAGGAGTGCCGTAATATTCAATGCTTTTCCAAATTAAGGAACTCAATATTAAACCCAATCACCACTGATCTGCAGAGTGTGGACTCTCTTAGTATTTTATTAGCCTGTATGTCAGGAGATACTTGCTTTCCAGATAGGCCAATGCTAAAAAGAACTAATATAGCAATAATATTAGGGAGATAGACTTTAATGATGATATGCATTTGCATTTGCACATATCATGCCGCAGCATGAGGTCTTTTGCTTGATACATTAATTTGAAAGCTGCCCAGGCAATCTATTCACAGCAGCAGAAACATCAAGAATTCCCAATGTCATTCAGCTCCTCTGAAGTAAAAACTCAATTGTTTTTTCCTCGTTTTATGTATAATAATATTCATATTTCTCTGAACGCTGACCCGGGAAAAAAGGGGCTATTTCAGAGCTGTCAGTGCAACATCTTTATCATCACTCTCCAAATGTTGGGGTCAGTCAAGACTTGACGCTCAGCAGACAATTCTCCCAAAGACCTAATGTGATTAATGGGTGTCACTTAAAAGGGGTGGTGTGAGGCTGAAAAAGAAAAGTCCTCCAAAGGAGATTGTTTCCAGAGAAAAGGTACATTGGCAGCACTTCATCAGCTGCAGCAAGAATTTAGCCTCCCTGCCTGTAGCTGAAATGTAAAATGAAATGTTCAATGTCACTTTGAAAGTTTGAATACGGCTGGGGAGCTTGAAATTAGATGTGGGTCAGAGTTTGCAACTAGCAATTAGTTTGCTTTGTGTTTGTAACGTTTACAAGGTACATTAAGGCATAGTTTGTTCAAATACCTGACATTGCTCACCAAAAAAAAAAAAAAAATGCATTTGCTGGTGTAAATCCAACTTTGCAATATTACCTCTATTTGCTAGAGGAAAGGTATTTTAAAAAGCTGTGCAGTCAGTTTCCTGTCACAGATGTCCTTGCTTGTCCTCCGCCTTCATTCTGCCGGCCGTCTGTGCAAAAACAGCCTCTGGAAACTTAAAGTATAAAGGTTAGATACAAGGAGGAAGTCAGTCAGAAACTGGCTTTACACCTGCTGGTAAACATTTGTTTATTTTGTTTCTCGCTGTAGCCAGAATATACCCAAGCTTCGATTCAGTTTTTAAAAAACAGCTTTTTTAAAATGTCACTTCCCCTCATTGTGTTGACACCACTTAAACTTGTTATTTTCTATTTTCTATTTTCCTCATCCCACCACTATCTTAAAAATTCCCATTTTTGTTGCTTATGTTGCTTATTAAAATGTTTGCCACCTGTCTGATTGATCTGTTTCTTGGTGGGATCTGCAATCAAAAGCTTACATGTGGATTCTGGAGATAAAAATGTTGTTGTGTTCACATATTTAAATAAATGCAGCTAAATCTTTCATGCATGCTGGATTATTACTCCTAAATTTATTTATTTATTTGTTTGTGTGTTATCACATGTTTCCCACACAGGTTCCATGTTAACATCAGACAGAGATGCCTTCATAGGTAAACTAGGCAGTTGCTACCTATTGAAGGTACATTAATAGAGAAAAATATCTTTCATAATACATTTTTAATCAATATCTTTTAACATGAGGTAAATTTATTTTATTTATTTTGTCACCCTGGGGTTTCATCTATTTACCAGATTACTTGTGTCCCTTTCAAGTATCATGATAAGTGGATTATTAATAGAAGCTACTATGTGCGCAGGTGTGCCCTTAATTAAAGTCATATGGTTGTTAGTAACTTGAATAAAAGGTATAATCATTAAAGATGTTGTAAGTCCTGAATTTAAAATAAAATTCATCAGTGTCCTGAGCTGAAATTTACAAAATCAATCTAGCATTATTGATCGATAGAGCACATAATGGCTATCAATATAGATATTTATCCTGTAATGACAGCTGTCAAAATCAACTATCAGAGCTCAGTTAAAAAAATGACCAGACAGCACTGACAGCAGGTGACTCACTAAGACATAAAAACAGTAGAAACATCAGTAGTTTCAGAACTTCTGTTTTCTAAATCAGCTTCTTGATGTGAATGATTAGATGCTGTATTGACACACTCTCATTTTCAACCACTGTCAGAACAGTTTCAGTCATTTCAAAAGAGGAATGAATGGAATATCACTCTTAAATTATTTTTATTATTATTATTATTATTGTTGTTGTTGTTATAAACATTAACAAAATAGTGTGAAACCATGTTTCAAGTTGTGTTAAAGACACTCTAAGATATTACAGTAGAGTACAAAATATATTAGAATTATATTTCTTTAATGTGTGAATCTAAATGTATTACTCTGTCATGCCCTCAGTATGTAAGTGTGAAAAAATATTGCATAACTCTTTAATCACCACAAAGATTCAGTTTTATGCATGCCAACCAGGAAAACCTGTAGGTACAAAATAATCAAAAATGATTTTTCTCTCATATCTTTCAGTACCTTCCAGCTGTATATAACACCCATTCCTAATAAAATAAATAAAAACAATATGTTATGGATCAAATAAACAACCAAAAATTGTTAATTAAATTAGGGTTATTAAAGTTTTCAACGGTTGCACATCATGAGCTGAGCTGCCTGAGCCAGCAGTAGAGATGCAGCTGCAGCACAGACAGCGGTTGCTACAGGCCTGATGTTGCTGTCTGAAACTTAAAAAAACAGGATCCAACAACCTCCTGAGGCTCCATCCACTGTTGCAAGAGTCCTACATTTAGTTTGTACGGTTGAACATGTGTATTTTATTTTGTCAGAATTTAAAGGAGAATATTTTGGATAATTGGTCATTTTTGCTTCTTTTTTTATATGTAAGCTGTTTAATTATGACAGTTTTAGAAGCAAAGTGAGACATATTGTAGGCAAAAACTCAGCAAAGCACCAAACAAATGTTTTAAACAGGATTAATAAAATATAATATGTGTCATGGACAATTTTTTTTTAGGACTTAGCTTGACTCCATTTGAGTTGTTGTAGCACTAGCTTCAGACTTTCTAAGAGGTAGGAGACAGCTTCTTCACCACTCTTCAAAGGATGTCTCAAGGCTAAAGCTCTGCCAAATGTTGATGTATGCTTTCTCTCAACTATAAGTGATATTCATCATTACATTATTTTAGTTAGAAAGACATATAGGCAGATATATTACCATAGAGAAAGTCTGTTTATTATTATGCTTATGAAAACAGCAAGAAAAGGATCATAGTTTGCAGATGAAAAGCTCAGTGAGAGGCATGACCAACAATTTGTTAATTTCTAGACAGCCATATTCCATCAAATGCAAAGAAAAAAAGAAAAGAAAAGAAAAAAAGGTGGAGAAAATGAATGTGTCTGAACAGCGTACTGATTGGCCTCCTTATCTTAGATTGCAGGTGTCTGATCTGATTATGGGAAAAAGCCAAGTTGTTGCCACGTGTTTGCTGTAATCTCAATTTGAATCAAATGCTTTAATCCATACATATGATATCAAACTAGTTCCAGGTGTTTCGCTAAATAAGCCCAGTAAGTAAACACAGCAAGAGAGAACATGACAAAAGCTGTAGTATTTATTTGATAATGACTGGCAAACACAGACATTTTTTAAGTCTATATTTAATCTTTACAGTATATAACATACAGGCAGTATCAGTCCATGACTGGTTCATGAAATAAGACATAAAGTCAGTGGCACCATTTGCAGTCACAGGCAATTTTGTGAGCAAACATGAAAAGTATAAAAACAAAGTCATTACCAGTATGTTAAACAGGAGTGTTTTTCAAAATAAAAGCAAGGCGGATTCATCTTTATAGGTATAAGAACACATGCAAGTAAAAAAAGAAGAAAAATTTTTTTATATAGATTAAATTGACTGTGAAAATTGTTGCAAAGTATTCACCAAAGACAATATAATAAGATTGAAAATGAAAGTCAATCAGTAATTTTTTAAATAAAGTTATTTAAAATTTGCCTAAATTTTTATTTTAACAATGTAGCAAAAAGGGGCATGATTCTGGATTGTTATGGATATTTGGATATTTCAACTGACTTAGGAACTTGGTGCATGAGGGAGGGGTTTCCAATAAAAAATTCAATTAGATTATATTCAGAAATTTTAGTTTTTGTGGACCTCCATATCATATGCTTGTGTGGGAGGTTAACATGAAATTTAACTTTATGTGCTACAAAAGATTAATATGCAACTATAATGATAAGCACTTATGTCACTTTTTTTTAGAATTTTTGAAATGTTGGTCTGACAAAACCAACGACTTGAAGACATCCCCTCGGTAACCGTAATGACCATTTATTTAAATATCACTTATTTAGATATTTATATCTTTTGGAAGCCACTGTAGACATGAAGCCTAAAATGAGTCTTTTTTCAAGTCTGTCTGACATATCTTATTTACTAACAATACATAATGCAGTTTGTGTTTATCTGGGACAAACTCTACAAAAATGCTAAAACTTGAGCTGAAGTAGAGCTGAAGTAGAAAACTACTATGAGTCTGTGTGGCAAAACGCATATTTTTAGGTGAGAGTGATAGTTTGAGATGTGAACAAACAACCCATTTGTAAAAGGACACTGGAACATGTTACACGGAGACGTGTGTTTGTAATAATGGAAGACATAATCTGTGTGCTCGTGTGTGTGTACGTGCGTGTGTGTTTGTATGTGTGTTTGTATCTGTCTGTGTGCACCTGCATGTGTCTCTGACCTGTGCCCTAGCCCCATCCAGCCCTTTTGCTGCTATCTATGTACACCCCAGCCCCCCCCGCTAGCACACCTTCATTACTGCCCCAGATAGTGGCATTGGCAACTTGTCACTTGTATTGATTTCTCTTAAACTGCAATTTACATGGATATTTGTGGGCGTCCTGAGGGCAGGCTGCAGCCTGGCAGACAGCCCCTCACACTCTCTCTTTCTGTCTCTCTCTCTCTATCTCTCTCTCTCTCTCTCTCTCTCCTGTCTCTACTCTGTCTGCCCCTCAGGCCAGGAGGAAATGTTTTCACCAAACAACAGAGCCTCAAAGTGACTTTTCAATCTGACATCTGTTTTTTCTGCAAATGTTTTTGTTTTCTTTTTAACATTAAAATGGATGAAAGCTGGTGAGGATAAAGTAGATGTTTTAAGAGGAAAATGACGGCGTTTACAGCCAATATAAGACCAATTTTTTACAATTTGTATATATCATTCCCTCTATTGTTCAAAGCTCCACATGCAATTACACAAACTCAAAGCTGCAGAAAACAAACTAAAATTATGTTGTTATGAAGTCCTAAGAAATCAGATTTTATTTTCTTTTATTTGCACTGGCCTTCAATGTATAGGTGCGTTTTCCAACACACACCTGACCTTCCCCAGCAGAGGCTGGGGAATAAAACAATAACCTGAAGCTAGGAAAGCCACAAATGCTTTCTGAAAGCCTCGGCGCTGCACTTTCACACAAAAATGCCAAAATGTCACAATCTTCAAACTTTGTGACTGCAACAAACTGTCAGTAGAGTTTGTGCCTGCTGAGCTGAAGGTCACCTGCAACCTCCAAACAGGATTTTCAAAATAAAAGAGAACATATTCTTTTAATTTAGGAAGCTTGTTTAATAATAAAGCTTGGAACAGTTTGTCACTAACTGAATATGAAGGATATATTAAACAGGGTTGTTTTTGAATGTGTGCTTATTGAACATTTTGCATCTTAGAGTAATCTCCCTTTGTCAGTGACTTAAGCACAGAGAGTGGGAATGAGAGGGAATTTATTTAATATCCATAATCCTGCAAGAAAATCACAAATCCCAAATCTCAGTAGACAAACAAGGACAGAGGAGAAGGATTCATGTAGCAGAGGACTCTGTATGAGTGGAGAATTTGTGTTTTAATGTCCAGAACACCACTTAGCCTCAAGTTGGTGTTGACTTTGCATCATGGTGGCATATAGTATCTAAGGATAGAAACAAACCTACAGCAAGGATAACCATATTCAAGTCAGTCATGCTGCTGAACATCCGACCTGCTAAAGTGCCACTGGACAAAGATCCCCATCGGGCTGACCTCTGACCCGCACTATGGAGGGCTGAAGAGAACAGACTTCCCCTGCAGTGTGTAAAAAGTAAAAGAAAAAAGTGTGAGAAATAAGTCCAAAACGTAACAAACATTTAAAAAAGCAGCGGGTGAATAAGGGGTGTGAGTTGGTGGGTGTCGCTGGTGATGTCACACCTCCCAGACAGCCACGATTGGACCCTAATTAGAAAGCTCGGCAGCAAATAGATTGGCGTCCTGCATGATTGAATTCAAAGTGGCTGATGCCAAATTTTCTGCAGAGGCGCGGAAAACTGTCGGAGAGGAGCGGATGAGACAGGGCGCCGGTATCAGTGCTGCTGAGAGCTGCCACGCTGCGCTGCAAACAGTCTCTCCGTGAGCTGGAGGCGAGCTGGAGTTTCAGAGGTGATACAGGAACAGCGAGACGCGCTCCCCCCTGGTTTGGAGGGATAAAAAAGAGGGAGAGCCGAAAATATAGTCCGAGTCTACGTCAAACCCGAGGACGCTGCGTTGTCGGAGAGCAACGGAGGCTGAAGCGAGACAAGTACAAAGGAGAGTCGAGCTGCCGAGTCCAAGTTATTTCTGCGCTTCGCTCCAAAGGCTGCGCTGATGGCATCCGTACTTGGAAACAACAGCCGCGCGTCGGGGGCTCAGAGCGGCCAGGTCAAATGCAAGCTGAAAAGGAGAAGGAGGAGGCGATCGAAGAGAAAAGGTACAACTTTACAGCACTTCTTTCCTTTTTGCGTCTTCTCTTTCCAGCGCGAGCAGAGGTCGTGCGCACCTTGGCGGGGCATTGGAGCGCGCGGCAGCCCAGTAGATCCTGCGCTGCAGCCTCCTCCACCGCACGCTCCGCGGCGGCTTCACTTCGCACATCTCGAAATTCTTAAACAACAAACCTGATGATTTTTTTCCTGTTTAGATGCTCCGTCGGCTCTAACGGATGCATTGTGTTTGCCTTTGGAAAGTTTAGTTGCTGCTGCGTCTCTTGTCCTTAAAATGCCTCTATTGTCTTTAACACCGACAAGGACTTGAAGGAAATTTCACGACTAATTTGTTTTATTAGGCTACAAGTTTGAACGTAAGCTTGTGAGGCAAAGCGGCTTATTTTGCCTGTTTAACACCCGATTATTGATACATCCGAAAAGGACTCGACGTTGTCAACGAATCCCATTTAACTTCTTTACAGAAAACACACATAATTTCTCTCGTCATTTTTATTAGGTTTCCAAGTTAGTTTCTGGTGTCTTTAAATTTAAACTAACAGCTTAAAGCGAAAACTATGCGCCACATCACTGTAATAAAACTGGAAAATATATTTTCCTAAAGAAAACCCCTGAATGTCACTGCTGTTTACTGTAGGAAATCAACATCCTAAAATTCAGGACTATTTTCCCATATAATTTCATGGAGATTAATGCTTTGTTTTTTATCTCACATTGAACCGTTTTTGCCTCATCAGAGGCTTGAACTTCAGTGTTCTGTTGTGCTTAATTCAGCACTATTGAACACTAAAAAGTCCAAAGTTTGAGAAACAGTTTTGGGCCTCAAACAGGGAGAGAAGAGGAGAAGAAAAAATGTCATTATTTGTTTAGACCTCTTGAGTAAAATTTAATTTCACGCTACTATTTTTAATTTGTGTATATTCTGAATTAAAATCTCTCAAACTACTGCAGAGAACACATGTTCCTAATGAAGAAGTGTGTAACTAGTCAGTGAATCAAACCTCTAAGACACACTGTATGACAATTAATTATATCAGTAATCAAAACAGAAAAGCGTGCTGATTTTCTGTGACTAAAAGATAATAACAATCCAACATTTTCTCTTTAATCGGACTGAAATAGATGCTGATTAAATCCCCTGTGTGGTTTTATGCTCTGCAACCTGCAGAGAGATGTACACTTTCTCTGCCAGTGACAGCTAAATGTTTATGCCATTTATGCTTTTACTGAGATTTTTTTATTTTCAGCTATTTGACTGATCACAAATTTCCATCCCACCACCTCTCTCTTTGAGAATTTGTGTTTTTTGTTTGTTTTAAAATGGTAACAGTTAACTAGGCTTCAGTGTTCACTGTCAAATTAATCTGTGATTGCTGAGTAATTTTACACCAACTTATTTTATTTTGTGCCTCACAGTGAAAAAATGGGAAAATGACATTTAAAAAAGAGAAGAAAGGAGTTCTTTCTATATGTCAATGAAAGCTTCGATACTTCAAAGCTTAAATGCCTCTTAAGAGATTCTCCCTGATTTAGTTTTCTTGATTATTTCCTGGGGTTTTTTGGCTAATTAACAGTAAGTCACCCAAAGTGAAGCATCAAACACTTATTTGCTTTGGCACAGGCCACAAACACTCACAGAAATAGATTTTATTTTTCCACTTGCACATTTTCTGCCTCCAAAAGAAAACAGGGAAGATCTAAATAAAATAGCAAAGGCACATTTAATTTATTTATTTATATGTATAACAGATGATAACACAACTGTTAGTGTTGTTTATGCTTGAAGATACTGACGTGCCACCCCATTGCATTGTGGAATATGGATGAACGCTCGGAGCGTGTTGACGTATCCGACTGCAATTGAATGCATAACGAGCTTTCATAAACACTTTGCACTTGTCATCAAACTACAAACAGACAACTGCACCTCATTTCCATAACCTCTTGATTTTTAATAGCCCAAGTAATTGAGACAAGGGAGACAATACATAAAATATAGTGCTGAGGCAAATGTATTTACATAATGAAAACGACAGAATTGGTTCCACAACATTAAGCATTGCATATGAGTACCACACAAACGCGCGCACATTAGCTGACAGGCCTTCGCAGCGTGTTTCCGAACGGCTAATTTATCAGCGCTGCTGATTCATTCTGATAACACGGGACATTAGGGGCCAGTTCAGAGACCGCTTGTAAATGAACTGTGTCTTTGGGAAGTGCTGATGGCCGCTGACTTCTCCAAAGCTGCAGGAGGTTGGCACACTGTGCCCCAGCAGCTGAAACATTCACTCAGATCTGTTCCTTCCTGTTTGAATGTTTTTTTCTCTTTGTGTTTTTCTTTTTCTCTTTCTGGGATGGTGAGGAAAGATTTCGAGGAGCTTTTAGAAATACAGAAGCTGAAAAAGTTTCTTAAGCTTTCAAAATAAGAACACAGTTTATGATTGAAGGATTTCCTTTTTTTGCTTGCTTTAAATATGACTGCAAATTACACAAAGCCGGATTGAGAGTTTTTTTTTAAAATCATTATTATCCATCAACTCAAATGCCAACTGATCATCATCTTGAGATTCCACACAATTATTTTTATAGACCTCAAGGCAAAAAGTCACAGAGGGATTATTGCATGGCATTTGGGACTTAATCCCTCGAAAAGGCTGAAGATTATTTGTAGATGGACTCACTAAAACCTATGTGTGTATTCAAAAGGTTGTTAGCAGATCCTTCTTCCACAACTTATATTAATATTTTTTCAACTAAACTCTTCTCTGCAATTGTTCCTCATGTGGCGGCTGCAGAGGGCCAAACAAATCACCAGAGAATAAAGATTAAAGATAAGAGATTTATTTTCTTACATTTCCTGTCGACTAAGCTTGTCTCTGCTCAGAATTCCTAGAAATCACACACTTTCCTAAATCCATCAGCTGTTTTTTTTTTTTTTTTGGTTCTCATTGCACTTTCACTTTGCTAACCGCTGCCTCCTTGTATTGTTAAAGTTAAAGTGCTGCTGACAGCTCGGCATTGTGCAGATGTGCACCTCGGTCTGCATTTGTTTGCCCTGCCTTTAGCACAGTGTTTGACCAGTGTCGTCGCTCCTAGACAGATTCATGGACATGCTGTGTGCCTGTCTCTTAATTAATCACAGCCTCTTGATTTGTGGTTTTGTCCCTCAGGGATGTCAGTGCCACAAATAAAATCCTTTTGAAGGTGTGTGACAGTCCAGAGATGCACAGAAACATCTGGGTAAAGAGACTCCACCATGTGTAAAAGCAAACCTGTCAATCATCAGTATAGGGTGACCTTTATTCCCCTCTCGTCTTTCTTAAACAGTGACATACGCACAACATACTCCTTGTCTTTTATCCACAATGTGTTTTTTTATGAATAAAAATAAGCACAGCAGAGATTTATAGACCAACGTTATTTTTTTTACAACCACACTTATCACCCTGTTCTCTCAGCATACAGTATATCAGCGTATCATCAAGAGCGCCGAGGGGGAAATGTGAAAAACACAGAGTGAAACATAATTTATGTAGCAATTACTGTTTACGCTCTCGTTCCTAGCGAGGTGGCGGTAGGCAGAAGGGTCGAGTGTTGACTGTCGGGATGGTGATGAAAGTTGAGGCGGAGGTAGAAGGAGGAGGGTGTGTGTGTATGTATGTGTGTAAGTGTGTGTGTGTGTGTGCGTGTGCGGGGCAGGGCAGAGGATGAGGTTCATCGCCTTCTCGCATCCAAGGGCTCCTTTTTCAGAGAGACGAGGGGGCCAGCAGCGGAGACATTAGCGGGTTGGACAAGTCGATCTGCGTCTACCCCTCGATGCTCTCTGAGGTCTGCTCTGATTGTCTGACATGCAGCTGAACAGAGGAGGGAAGAGTGAGAGGAAACTCCGGCTGTGTAGTATCATCTGCTTCTCTTTTAAGGTTGAGGACAGTTATACAAGCTTTAACGAAGGCAAAGGTCAAGGTGGAGAGCAGAGGCTAAAGAAGATAGAACCTCCATTAGGATTTGACTGTTTTTAAAAAAACCAAAAATCTTTTATGGTTCAGCCTGACAGGTATGTTTCTGCATCCAGTCATTTCTAATTACTGTTTGCTGCACTTGAAACAGAACTGTCAGTGAATGTAACCGTTAAATAAAAAACCCTGAATCTCCAAAATGACTGTAATGAGAAACAACAATTGTTTTGTATTAGTTTGGTGATGATTGTATTATTAGTTTTCGCCACCTTTTAAGGAGCATTAATATAAACAAGATATATATACATTGAAGTAAAAGAGTCGGATTGATGTGCAAGAAAGGTTCTTAATGAAATGGAAATGATTATAAGATTATTACAAAGTGTCTGACATAGACTTTTTGACAAATAACCAAAAAAAGTGATAACAGAGCAATAGTTTGTTTAGTTGCGAGTTTTTTTGTTGACTTGCACCTATTTAAATCCTCTTTATATCTTGCAAATGTTGCTGAAAAACAAATCTATTCTGTCAAAATAGATCTTTGCTGCAGAGATTTTGTTGTGAGTCACTTAAGGCTACTTTTTTTCCTTTCTAATACCATTTTGTCAACCTCCTAAAGTTTAAGCGAAATTGTGATTTCAAATTTCTTTTTAACAACAACAGAACTACAAAGAAAAAAATGGATCACAATTTGCGAAAATAGGTCTCTTTTTTCATGCTGCATATTTTCTACATTGTGTCTGAATGAGCCTGAATGATAGCAACAAAGAAAAGCAGGCTGTAAGCACTTAGAATAAAAAACTGCTCATTGCCAAATAATATTACACTAAGATCTTTGAAAAAAAAAGAGTTAGAATAATTACACTGTAGCTACGATGCCATACACAGTGCTGTAGTTCATTGTGGTGCCCTGAGCTGTGCACTTCAGATTCAAATTAGAGCTCAGAATGGAACAGGCTGATCCGTCTTTCCCATATATCATTCATTCTCAAGATTATTTTCAATCTAACCAGTTCATTTATGTCACTTTTGTTGTATGGCTGGTACAAAACCAGTGTTGCAGTGCCATAAACTCTTATGCATTATAATGGTACAGTATATTCTCTGCATTGGCCTACATTCAAATTTTCTTTTCCAAATAAAATCCCGGTGCAGCAGGACACAGACTGAAATAAATGCAGTCTGCATGGTCTTGCAAATTGTCCATGCTACCAGGTTCATAATGTAGCTTTATTCACCCCAGGAGGGTATGTATGAGGGGGGGCTATGGTTGTGGGACGCAGGAGTTACCGGTGTGTTTCCATGTTGGGACAGTCCAATGTCACACAACCTATGTGTTGTAGGAGGGAAGGAGATGTATTTCACAGATGTAAAGCTCCAGTTTTAGCCCTGAAACACTTCTGTCACATTTGTTTGTGTTTGTGCTGATAACCGCATTAAGAGCTGCGACAAAAACACCGCTGGCATTTATGAGGTTAATGAAGGTCAGTGCCGATGGAAATGGCGCGGAGCTCCACTGTGTGCGCATGCATGGCTTTGTGAATTTACAGGCACTTCCTGATTAAGGGTAGCGGCGGAGGAGTCGGGCGGTTCAGGACATAGCGTCCTCTAACTGACTGAGCGTTTAGCTGAGGGAAAAAAGGTTATTACTACTGACTGTGGTCTCTTGAGGATGGCTGATAAAATGACCAAGGAAAAGGAATAGCACAACTTAGCACATTAGCATAATTAGTAATTATCTCATAATAGTCCCTCTCGGCTTTTTGGAGCTCGGCAGTGAGAAATTGTACTTAAAGTTCAGGCGCAGAAAACAAATTCCATGCCAATGTGTCTCTGCTGAGAGTAGCCTTAGTCAGGTTGTGGAGAAAATGAATCACAAGTATCAAAAGCACAGATGCAGATTTAAAATATTCAGAAGGTGACACTTAAGTTAATTAGTCTGTTGTTTGATGACTCCCACAGTTGGAGAGATAAGCGTATTACTCACATCACAAATAACTTGTTGCACTTGTTGCTATGACGACAAAACACAGACATTTAATTGAGTTAGTCACTGGTTACGCTTCCTCAGTCTGTCCACAACAGCTTTCAAAACAATATCTACTTTTGGAGAGACATTTGAAAACTGTTATACTGCAGTGTAGTTTACCAGCCCTAATGCATATATTGCTGCAATGGGAATGACTAGCTAGAGTGAATAAGATGCATCTGTGTGTTAATTTTGTTCGAGTGCATGTGTGAGTGCTTTCTGGCATAGATTTGTTTGTGTGTGTGTATGTGTTTGCATGAGTTGGTGTGCTGCCGTTCGCAGCCTACTGTCAGTCCCAATAAACGGAGATGTAGCACAGCAAGTCAGCAGCATTATCGCTTCCTGTTAGTGTTTGTGGGTCTGCAGTCCACCAGACAAGGCTGCATGAGAGAGTTGATGGTGCAAAAGAGGGAGCAAAGCTGCCGGGTAGCAACTGTCAAGAGGTTTTGAGGTAGCGTCAGATGTGAGGAACAAAGTCAAGTCAAAGCGCAGCCCTTTAACCGCTATATGAGTCCAAGCTCTCATTATACAGTATATACCTTTTGTATAGCAAATCTTATGTCAGATGTTCAGTGAATGCAACTGTTTTAACATGTCAATCTCTAAAAGGTTTTGGAGTTGCACATTCAACCTCTAAATGACAACCTTTATGTAGCTGTTCATTCACATTTGACCCCATTTGAGTCAAATAATTTAACATGTTCTTTTATGGTTGCTTTCCTTATAATTGTTAATAACTGGCAAAATATAGGACGTGGGGGCGTGAATTTTCCTCTGCTTTTGAAGGGGTCATGACAGAAAAAGCTTGAAAACAACTGAATCACTCAATCACTTCCTCTTTAAAATGTCAGGAGGTAGTTCCATCTCAGTTTCACAGAATTATCCATTTGACTCTCTGTAACTCTCTGTAAATAAAGATAAAATATGGAATATGATAAAATCATTAATTTTTTAAAACACACACACACACACACACACAGAACAAAACATGCAGAGTTGGTGTTTGCTGTTTTCCTCTCAGAATGCAAAAGTTCCAGCATACCCTACCAAGAATGCAAGACGTCACATGAATTGAGTTTTGAGAGCTGGACATAAAACATGATCAATAAAAAATAAAAATAAAACAACTGTCAAATATCGGCTGTATCTATATGTGTTAAAAAACTAAGTGTAGCAACTCCCCACCCCCAGATCTTTTTTTGTTTTTAATAAATAGGTTTAATTTTTAATATTTTTGTACTATTTTATCTTGCTGTCCGGACAAGCTCTCATATAATCTGAAGTACTGCCAATAGCGTGGAAGCGCCCCACACATCATGGTGGCAAAACATTTCTCCAGTTTATGATCCTAATTAGCTCTAACTGTGCCATCATCCCTGAGTCATCATGCCTGGAGAGAGGCCAGATCATTTGACGGTCCACAGTTTCACACGTTCTTCTTCTCTCTCCTCCCTCTCTCCTTCTCTTTTCCTCTCACGTCTTTTTTGTTTTCTGCCTATCTGTCTGTCCCTGCCTGCGTCTCATCTCAGCAGCGCACACTCTGTTGTTGTTGTTGTCCTCCGGCTTGCTTGTGCGTATTCACAGCACAGTAGCTGTTACTGTGCAAAGAGGACATATTTGGTAAGCAGAAAATAGCTGAGGAAGGTGTAAGAACTTGAGCACCAGAAAGGCTTTTTGCTGTTTCACACACTCCGTCCAAATTACTGAAAGTCAGCCATGAAATGTGTTTAGCTGAAAAATCTCAGACAAACAAATGTCCTTTGACAGCGTCTGATCAGCTGGCAGACTCTTCACTGTTGACTCCTGGTGACTTAAACCTCTGCACTGATGTCATGCTTCAGCCACGGCAGCACAACTACCTCGTCCACTGTGCTGACATAGCAAAGTTAACACTGATACCCTGCCTCATGTGGAATAATGAAATTGGATGAAGCAGCTTAACCGCGCGCCGTCCCTTCTCTCACCATCTGACTGGGTGCCTATTTGAGATAACGTTAATGAAGGGGACTTTAGCCAAGAATAGACACGTCTTATTGCTGGAGGGGGGGGCGGGGGAAAGCGAGGGGTGGGGCGCTAACAGCATTTATTTCCATTAATAAGATGGAACGTTTTACAAGAGGGCCTCTCCTGAGGGCTCTCTCTGGAGGTCGGGAAGAATCCTACACCTTAACATCCTCCAAACGAGTTAATTTCACCAAGCGGGCGCACGGAGACACTCTGCAGCGTGTCTTTTCCCAAAGAAACTTGTGTTAACCTTGACTTGGCTCCACACAACTTGGACTGAAGCGGACACTCAATCACCATAATCACTGCTGTCCATCCTTGATAGATCTTTTTAGGTCATTAATATGAATCTGAGCAGCTTGAGAAACTGGTACCTTTGCGCCGTCAGCACTGGAGTATGTTTTTTTTTTCTTGGAGGACCAGGTGGGTAGATAGCATGGCATTAGTATAATTAAGCCTCAGGTCCTTCAGTGTAATTGACCATTTGCTAAGCCCCCTTAGCTGCTGTTGCTACACCTGCAAAGGCTCCTGCTTTTGCAAAGCACCTATGCATGTTACAATAACTGTGGAATTTACCCCTCAAGATTCTTAGTAATATGTTTAAATGAGATGATGTTGTGCTGAGACAAACTAAGACTTAAGTAAAGATTCCTCGATTGATCAGCCACTAGTCATGGTTGGCAGATCATCAGGAAATCAGGTTTAATTCTTTCTATTAGCAAATTGTTGGGCAGTTGGGGGAGGTAAAGGGATTTTTAAGATGAGGACTAAAAGGAAACATGAGCATCGAACATACTGAAAAAGCTGTAGTAGCACTAAAGCTAATATTGGCCCTGAAAAATGGTCTACTGGAAAAAAAAAGTTAAAAATGAGGATTTTTGTTTTTTGATTTTTTTTTGTCTCAGTGTTGCTGTTTTTCTGTTTCAGCCTTCTGTCACTGTTCTGTTGTGGAGATGATACCCTCTGCTCTGATATAATAACACAGAGGACCCTCTCTTGGAGAAATACAAATGTTGCACAGTAAACATAGAGATCCATGATATGCATTTAGTTCAATCATTTTCTTACAATTTTGCTCTTGTGTTTGTTTTTTGACAAGTCATTTATGTACAGAGAATCACTCTCTGTTACAGCTCTTTGCACAGTCGTTTGGCATGTGGAACGATCCAAAGCTCTACAGGCGAGGTTACAGCTGCTAAGCTATGATTTGCCAGTCACAGAGGAGGGGCTTAGTAAATGGACTCGTATCTTTTTGATTATATCCCCATGATGATTCAATACAAGGATTACAGAGTTATGATAAGTGGTAAGCATGATGGGAAACAATGCATTATCTCTGTGCAGTAAAGATGTGTGTTTCATAAACTCAGTTAATATTCTTGTATACAGAATTAGATATTTTAACCTCCCTCTGTATGAGGGGTCAAGAGCTATCTTTCACTTCTCTTTCGGTTTGTAAATATAGCTAATGGTGGATGATTCGTTGTAAATGATAGATGTGTTTCATGCAGTGCACATTAGATCCATGCGGCTGATGGAGCTGCTTAATGGCAGATTAGTGCATTGATAATGATGAGTGCACACATGTGAGCTTCCTCATTGCTTCATTATTCCGCTCACATGCGAGCCTTAAATAACAGTTTTTTCCCCTCTTCGCCCTACAGTAAATCCTCTCTCATCCATCGATTCTAGCATCCTTTAGGGGCTGCTTCTAGGAGAGACCAACAGGCTTATCTTGCAAATCCTTTAAAAGGTATTTAAAAAAAATCTTGCCTGCATTAACTCTGTCTGATGTTGTGCGTATCACCACTGAGTCGGCCAGCGATGGGCAAGTTGGAGTTTTATATACCTCTGGGCTGATCCGCGTGATATGTGTCCTGTTTTCCAAGTTTCTTAATAGTCATACTGCGTGGTGTTTATTTTTCCTCCTTGCCGCCCTGATTTTGATTTGTACAGCTTGAAGTGGTGGAGCGTAATAGATGTGTTTGCATTTGCCGAAAAACTGAGAGTTCCGATCACTCATCCATTGCCTTTGATAGCTCAGGGTGTATTTGGCTTTGCCCAGATAAGGCCTGAGTATACATTGAGTCGGATTCAGTTGAATTGTTTGTACACACATGGTGCTTTGGCACCGGTCTGCTTGGATGGACTTAGGCATGATGGAGAATTCCATCCCCAAATCCCCCTTCCCCCTCCTTCAACCCACTGACAATGAGTGGTGCTTTGGGGCCGGAGCTGTCGGTGAAGGGTGAAGGGTGAGTAGGACCCGAGGCTACGAATGTTGCCTCGCGTAAAGGACAAAGAGAGAGGGTTAAGTCCCTGAAAGACATGCACAGATGAACCCACATAACCATCATTCCAAAATTAGACACAACGTATATTGTGTAAGTCCCCATATAAGGATGCCTCCAGTAAAAACATCCCATTTCAGTGTTGAGTGCATAAAAACCCTACTGTTCACCTGAAGACATTCAGTCCTATTAGCTGCTGAAAAAGCTTTTCCTCAGTCCATTTCTCACTTGTCTTCCATTTTTCTGAATAATGATAGAAAATATATCACCACCAACAACAACACCATCAACTTCAAATGTCGTATATATTTTCTAGGAATGGAAATGAACATAATTACATTATTCAGACAATGGCAGATAATGTGAGCTGAAGTGTACAAACATCAAAAATTCTTGCAGTAATAGGCGTCTAAAGACACAGTGGTGTGGAAAGTAGAAAGTTTTGCATAGACACTAGATTTGGTGTATCCTCTAACTTTTCATCACTTTTCGCAAGATTTTTGTCCTTATTAATTTCTTTATTCCCACTTATTACTTCCATTCAGACCAATGAGATGGCCCTTACTGATACTTTGCCACATTAAAATCAGATGACAATATGTAATGGGTTTCTGAATGAACTTACAGAGAAATATCACTTGAATCTGTAGCTTCCCTCAGCCGTACAGACATTTATATGGGTTTTAAGCTCATTGTTTAGCTTTCATTGCCTCAATTGTTGCTGCAGTGATAAAACATCTAAATATCCATCTCAAACTGACCTCAGCTCTTACAGTAACCCCTAACCCTGCTTAGCATAGATCAGCAGTTAGCAGTACCTGGTAAACATAGTGGAGTATCAAGCAGCTAAAGAGCCAGATATTTCCTCAGAAGTTGGTGGATACCAAAACAGAGCTAAAACCACATAAATACAAGACCTGTATTCATGACCTGAATTTAAAAATCTTACTGGTTGCTAAAATTTGCTACAACAACTTAAAAGATGGTGATCTGTCAGTGTTGTTCACATATTGTCTCTACTGCCCCCAGGTGGCCAAAAAAATCTGTTATTGCAGGTTTAACAAATATACAACTTGTATTGAGACAATTTAGATAATGTTGAAAAACCTCTGTTGTTAGACCTGTCCCAAATACAGATTCAGAAACAAACAGTTTATAGCATAAACAGATACATATAGTAGTTTTAAATCATATTTCTAATAATACTGTACAGGGCACTTGACTCTTATTATTTAAACTCACTGACAGGACTGTAAATTCATGCTTTCACGCTGAAAGGTAAGAAAACTTAATCCTGTTTCTAGTAATTGTATCTCACTACAGAGCCAGTAGATATTGTATTTTTTTAAGTGCAGTTTAAGATTTAAAACGCCAAAATATTAGATTTAAAACTTAATCACAGATGATGAGTATGAAATAAATTCTGACATAGATATTTATGGGGTTTGGTTTTTGAACTGCTGCACAGCACATGGTACGCAGTATGTCTATAAAACAGAGTCACCTACAATAAGTTCAAGTTTGTGCTGCAGTTAAGTGCTTTCCCAAATAGATCTGATTTCCTAAATGTTCAGAAACAATTACTGAAATCAAATATTGTGTTGTAGTGTTCACAGAGCTTAAAGGTATTCTCACTAAAAAAAATAGCTGAACTCAAACTTGTGCTGCAGTAAACTCAGTGTGGCCTGTTGGTTTGCAGCGGGAGGGGAGACTGGCGACTGAGTTTAATGATTATAGCCCTGACGATAGCAATGATAATCCTCCTGCTATTCCTGCTGACTGCAGAGAGCCCGTGCTTTGTTCCCCGCTCCTCCTATTAACGTGATGGAGGTTCATTTTAATTTGAAAGGACCATCAGTTGGATAAGGAGAGAAGTGCTCGCACGTGTACGTGTGCAGACTTGTGTGGAAAAGAAATCGAGCATGGAGAGAAATATGAAAGGGTGCTGGCACATGCATGTACACACACTCACAGACACACAGACACCCACACACGCCGTCTGGTCTGAGCTCTCAAACAAAGATGCAACAATAGAGAAGTGTCCACAGGTCAGTGTAGTGACCTCTTTGGTCTGCAGGTGCTATTATCTTCTTGGCACCTGTTCCAAGTGAATTTCTTTCTAATTGTTAGCCACAGCTGAGGCTTAAAACACCAAGATGGCAAACAAAGAAGACTTTGAATAACAGGGGCAGCCACTGGACACAGTGACAGAGAGCTTTGTGTCTCTTAAGGTCCTATTTGTTTCAGGAAGAGGGGTAGGGAGTAACAGAAACCAGACACAATATATTTATTCTACCTTAACCTCAAGGGCAAGTGCCTATCTGTGTCATGGGGAGTCCTCCTGTTGAGCTGCGTGCAAAATTTCAAGGGGGTAAGAAGAGATACAGACCTTCTTCATTTAAATGAATAACAATTTTAGAAGTTAAAACACAGCTTACCTGAAAGACCTAAAGGTACTGAATGTGCTGATGAATCAAAGTGTGGTAGAGTACATGATAATGCAAATTCCTTGCCATTTAAAGTCTGTGTTTCCAATGAGATCATTTACAGTATCTCAGTTTGGATCAAACCTGATTATGATTGGCTCAATCTACATTCATGGACACAACTGCCATGGGAACATTAAGTGTACTCTGTACACTCTATTGAATATGCGCTGAGCTCCCTAGGTTATTGTCCTCATTGGAACAGATATCTGTTCTTAGCTGACCCTGAATTTTTGTACTAGCTCCCTGTGGCACAGTTAGAGTTTGTACATTCCTAGACTGGTGTTGAATGGGCAGACAGTGTAAACAAGACTCAGCCCTGGCTCTCTCTGTGTGGGTAGTTTGTCAAAGCCGTGACTTCAGGGCTATCTAAATAGCAGCAAGCGAGTGTGTTCATCATCACATTCATCCTTACCAGGGTGAGAGATGGATGCCCTACAAGTCCAGCAGGTCATGAGTTATCACCCTCTAGAGGCTGCTGGTTCATACAAAGGTCATAGGACTATTTATCTTTGGGCAAGTATGCCTGTCTATTCAATTCCTCTGCTGCACACACACACATACACACACTCTCCCACTCGTAGCCAGAACCACTTACCTGAGGACTCCAATTCCTAAATGTATTCATAGTTAGTTTTATTTTTTTTATTTTGCCAAATTTTATGTTTTATGTCCTCTTGACATAAAGGTGATCATTCTTCACATGTGCTGAACTAAATGTGATCATCTTTATCCTAAACTTTTGTATGAGAGGTGCAATTAAAAACTTTTCTGTTATGTAGGAATGGGGCACTACACAGTGATGTGCATGTGACAGGTGAAAGAGAAAACTTGTTCAAAGTTACATCTTATGATCATCAGCAGCACCTGAGTTGCATGCATTTTTGTGACAGCTGGAACATGCACAGTCTCCTGAGCAGAAGCAGCAAGTGTAGGAGTCAGAAATGATTTTCGACCTAGGATAATCAATCTTCTTCTTGAAGCTCATAACCACTGAAAAGAGTTGTGTCTTTGTTTATGAGCCAGAGAACAAACAGCAGTCTTTGCGCTGAAAGAGCCTGCAATTTTTCAGACACTGGAAAGTGCGCCATGTCAGAGTGCAACCAAGAATATGCTGGTGGTTTTCTTTGACATTTGTGGAGTTTTGCATGGTAAATTTGTCCGCTGGGGACAGACTGTTAACACAAGTGACTTTCTGACGGATTTCGGGGAGAACAACCTGAACTGTGGGATGATGGCAACTGGTGCTCATCAACATTAGCCTGTACTGGAAACATACGTTTCTCGCCCTTAACAACACAGTTGACACCCTGCTGCCTTGCAGGATTTGGCTGCCAAATTCAGGATGCTGCTGCTCCTGGCCAAGAAACAGCTTCGCACCTTTTCTCCTATAAACCACAAATTGATGTTGTAAGACTTTTGTTTTTGTACAAATGTCACAGAAGAGATAAAATGAGTTAAATTGTGAGCTTCATAGTTGCTGGTAGGTGGATATAATTACTTTTTCACAGTTTACCCCAATTGTAAGCTAAGCTAAGCTAGCCAAATGGCTGCAGCTGTGTATTTTCTGGAAAGATATGAGAGTGGTATTCATCTTTTTATGTGACTCCTTGCAAGAAAACAAATACAATGACTTTATTGCCTTCAATTTTGAACTTATTCATTTTAGACACACAAACACAGACACACAAGCTGCCTAGTGTGCCTGTATTAAGCAAATTCATTCAATTATGGTTCCTTAGAGCTACCTTATTTGTTATCGTACATTATCAAAAAATTCTGCAGATGGTGTCACTGTGTCATCATAACTACAACAACATGCATCAACTTTTGAAAACATATGTTTCCCCACAATCATATAAGATTACCGTAATATTGAAACTATCACTAGCTAATTTGCTTGTATGGCACTTGAAACAGAGTGTAGAGCTTCACTGTGTAATAAAAACAACAACAGCAACACAGAGTGCTTTATAATGATAAGCTGAATGCAGTAATGAAATATGAACTCCAACAAAAATAAGCAAAACATCAACACAAACAGATTAGCTTTTTACAATCACCCACAGACCTCCTGGCTGTGAGTTGGAGCAGTTTTATGTAATGAGTCAGAAGGCATATGGCTGGTTCTTTGTTAAAAGCACAGAATGCATTATCATTAGTCTGGCTACAGTAAAGAGCAAGCTTACTCTGAATGGTGAAGAGATTTATTGTCTTTCATTTCCACTCCGTAGATTCCTGTAATGAAGACCAGTTATGCCTAGCAAGAATTTACCTCCTCAACAGGCTCACTTTACTCTGCCACTAAAATAACCTGTTCAGATTAGATAAAATTACATGAAACTTTATCAATCCCTGTGGAGAAATTGGAGCATTGCAGCTGCAGCTTGTAGTAACAGATATATTGAAGAACAATGGAATTATCATATAAATAAATCAAAATAGGGAGTATTAAATGAGCTGTGACCAACAATTCCAACATCAGACGTGTTAAATAGGCATAAATAAATTAAAGAAATCACTGTTAATTATTGTATTTTCATGGTAAGCAACACCTGGAGACCATAAAACATCAATTAAATGAAATATCCAGTGTCTATTAAAATAATTGCCAAATATAATATACACCCTGCAATGAAGACAGTATGACTTTAGTTGCAAAACAATTTGGTAATACTTTTATATCCTCCATCCACCATTTAGTGTTTAAAAGCTGTTCATGAAAAGAATTCATAAATTGATTTAACACACTAATGTAGTCGGAAATAGATGTAGTGCTTGTTTCTGTAACTTATGAGATTCAAATAAGAAAAGATGAGTGGATGGATGGATGGATAGATAGAACATATAAAATATATATTTAATTTTATATTGTGTATTAAACATTAAATATCTTCAAATCCTCTGTACAGGTTTAATGGATTAATTTTTGGATTCAAAAATGGCTTTAAGCAAAGAGGTTGAAAACGAGGAGTTTCTGACAAACATAAAATATTTTGAAGCACATGTGGTGTCTTGCATTTGTCAGGATTCATACTAAATAAGAAGTAACTGCAGCAAGATTTAAAAGTTATTGTGTGCGAAAGCAGTGCCAGGAAATAAGCTGAAATAATCAGACTTTTGTGTTGTCATGTTCTCTCTCCGCCCTTCATCAAACAGTTCCAGCTTCCAGGCTGAAGTCCTTCACACACCTGCTTGTTGTCGCCCAGCTTTCTTGCCAAGATGGTAATCTGATCCTTATTGGCTGCACACTTGGCCAGACTGCAGCGATGCCCATTATCGTGCTCTAAGCAGGTGCTGAGACGTATCGCTTCTTGATCACAACGCAGATTTGCGCCGAGCGCACGTCGAGCAATCCATTTTTCAATTTGGTCTCCTGCCTGAGATAAATTAACAGATGTCGATTGATTTTCCTTCCTGTGCAACTGTGAGCCTTGTTTACACCTGACAGCCAGGGCGTTATACCTGAGTGGCTGTTTGAGACGAACGCACATTATAATTAGCGTTTTTTTTAATTAGACTGACAATTGGCAGGAGACTTAGTAGGCAGTTACTTTGACATGTTTTACTTTTCTTACCTCTTTGTTAAGCTAATCCACAGATTGCTTTGAGAAAGAGGAGGTGTTGCGGATGGGAGGCAGAACAATCAGGCCTGTGTCATAATCACACTTGAACACAATTGCAAACACACAAATTTGAATGACGTCCCACTGCCTTATTGTATGCTATCTATTATAACCTCTGAATGAAACCATGACTTTCTTTTTTTTGCACATATGCCTTAATCATATTTACAACAGCACAGAAAAGACTTCGTTGTCACTCATCATCCCCTGGAGCCTTAGACCCAACTTGACGTGACCCCCCAGCGCTTTCGCAGCCATCTATGTTCACCAGCTGGTTGTTATTGCTAAAAATACGCTTATAAAACTGGTGTAGCCTGGCACCATCACACCCTAATGACGGGAGTCAAGTGGTGCGCGGCAGATATGCCCTCACATGCGCGCTGTCACAAGCCATTTAATTGAACTTGAGAAAATGGGAGCCGGCGTTGTTTTGCTCTGAGCCCCCTCCACCTCATCACACACACACATATACACACTCACACTCCACTTCTCCCCCTGTAAGTCGTTATGCACTAATATGCGGTCTTTATTGCCATCATCTCAGTGATCATGATAGTTTTCACATAGTGATGATCTGATATTATCTCCACTATGTTCCCTGGCCTGGCTGGTTGAGCCACATTCACTGTTGTGTACGGAGGAAAAAAAACACAACAATGTATTATGTAACTCTAATAAAAGGTTAATGAAGGTACTGTGTTGATGTTGACTGATGAACACTTGTCGAACAAACTTTGACCTAAAACCTTATATCTTAGGGATCCCTTCTGCATTAGGTATTCACTGCAAATATCAAAATCAGAGTTCACAATAAACATCTTTTGTTTAAAAGTCAAGACTTAGCTTAATTGCTAAATGCTACATTTTGACTGGCCTGGCAGCAAACAACACAAACATACATAACTCTAATTAGATTGTAATTCAAATGACACTGATTTCTGTCTGTTATGAAATTATGGATGTTATGTTAATGCTGCTTTCCAAGTGTTAACCAAAGGAATATATGCTTCATTATATCACCGCCAGAAGGGAAGTCAGAGGTCAGTGCCAGCTACAGAACAACAGCTCCAGACCTGGTAGCCCTCAGCGATTTGTTCAAGGACACCTGCCAACATATAGGGGAGCTTGGGTTTTCTCTACTCTCTAGCAGACCAGCCAGAAAGCCCACAAATGTCCCATAAAGTAAAGCCATTGTCTTGATAATCCCACTTGCCTTTCAGGTGGGTAGTCATCCATGTCTTTTAAGCATGTACCCAGCACCAACTCTACCTGGGTGTGCTACCTCTGAGTTGAGGGTTCCTGCAAACAAACACAAAAAGAATCCTGAGGGTCTACAGGGAGACTGGAGGAAAGTGGATCAGAGTCACACATGGGGATGGTGTAGTGGGGAGGGGAACTGGATGATAGATGGAGGACGAGGGTGATGCAGGTGTATGTCTGTGTCCATGTGTACAAGACAGTGAGACAGGGGAGAGGACATGGGCACATTGAGTTTGTATGTGTTTCTAGGTGTGTCTGATAGTCGGGACAGCTGCCATGGCTGCAGTCCCCTGACTCTGAGGTCAACAGCAGGTATTGCACCTGAGCGACCTGAGGATAAACGCAGCGAACACATGCAGACGTTCTAGGACAGGTGTGAGGGAAAGAGGGTCTGAGGGTGGATGATTGAGCAGAGGAAGAGGAGAGGGGTTAAGCACCGGGGTGACAAGCTCTCCCAGTTTAGAGAGCGACAGTTTGATGGATGAAGACAAAGACTGGAGGAGAGGAACTGAGGGGGAAGGAAGAGAATCAGGCAACAGTGCATTGATTGATCACACAGGACTCTTAAAGGCCAACAGATAGTTCTTTGCTTTGTTTTGTTTTTTTTAAGCCATCTTAGATGTAGCTTGCTGTTAATGAGTTCACCTATTTTAGTACAAACGAAGATAGCAGTTGTGAGAGGAAGAGGTTTCTTAAGGTACATTAAGTTGCAGAGCACAGTTCTAGAGAACAATAGGGACAGCATGGTGCTAGCTGACTGTGCTAAACACTGCTCTGCTCTGACACAAGGGGAGGCAGAGTAGCTGAGCTGGATCAAGACACAAAACCTCTTCTAGCTCCTTTATTTTCTCTCTGTTGTCTCCTGTTGTCTCTTACGTACAAGTCGGCCCAGAAATGAGGAGGATGGCGGAATTATGTTTGGCTAATTTGAAGCCAATTGCTGGTTTCGCCGAAGCGTTGGATGAGAGAGGAGGAGGGGATGTCAAAGAGATGTGAGTGTCAGTGTTTATTAGGGGGTTTGGGGAGGGGGGGCAATGGAGAGAGAAGACTAAAGCTTCTCCTTGCTGGGTCTCAGCTTGAACATGACAGACACAATCAACCCCACACGCGTTCTGCCTGGCTGGTGGTTGGGCTGCAGAGTGGGAGTTTTGAGTCTTTGGCGATGCCTGTGGTCCCCTTGTGTAAGTCTGCTGTGGCTGCTGTTGTGACAGTGTGTCAAAATTAACATTCCACAATTGTAACAGTGATACATGTTGGAAACAATTAGCTCAGTACACTTTGCTGGGGTCTTGCTGCTGTATTTAAGTATTAAACAACTTGTATAACTTGTGTCCAAGGTGTCTAGTTTTAACATTTATGAACAAATGAACAAAATAAGGGCAACACAGTGACACACTAACCCAAATAATTCTATTCTTACAAAATTGATGTTTTAGAAATAAATGGTCTCAGAAACCTTGAATATACTGACTGCTAGTTACCGTCAGTCTCTTTCTCTTCAGAGCGATGATGTTATTTTTGCCTCATGACTCCATAAAATGAAGAAATATGTACTATGGACACCTTATATGCTGCATGTAGAAAAGTGTTGTGAGCTTTTGAACTGTAAATACTTTTAGGAGGCTTAAGAAATTGGAAAACTATTTAGTATTTTACAAGAAATGCACAGTTAAAGTCAGAAAATTTCATTTCCCCTTTTTTATTTTTTAATCATTATGGCGACTCAGATTCATCATGCAGATGTTTGAACAGAGGAAATGCTCTAGTCTATTGTTTTATCAAAAAGACAAATACAAAAAAGGACAGTTTTTTAGTGTCTTTTGAGTTACTGCCATGTTGGCAAGTATTCATCCCTCTTAAGGGTTTTTCCACACCTGCAGTCATGTTTATTTGCTCTGGACCAAATATAAAGATTCTTTCTATTTGTGGTCTGGTTCATGTTTAGAGTGTTTTATTTAAATTAGGGCTGTCGAAGTTAACACATTAATAACGTGTTAACTCAAACTCCTTTTAACGGCACTAATTTTTTTAACGTGCGATTAATGCGTGCACGGTCTGTGTCTTGCCAGCTCCCCTAGTTTCAGGAAGTAGCACTAAAATAACATTGCAAATGATAACAAAGCAGAAATGGATACAGACTTTTAAACGGAAAGTTTAGCTTTAAAGTTTTGCCCGATGGTTCTCTGGACAAAACAAAAGTAATTTGTATTTAT
>JAPZDV010000013.1:15661779-15678812 GCA_029814665.1 Acanthurus lineatus
CCCCCCCCCCCCCCCCCCCCCCCCCCCCCGCCCCCCCCCCCCCCCCCCCCCCCCGGCCCCCCCCCCCCACCCCCCCTCCCCCACCCCCCCCTAACAGAAGACAATTAAGAAGCACTGTTTTAGGGTAATAAATTGTCAATGACAACCAAAATATTTTGCTTACTAAGTAGTCTTTACACACAAATACGCATACATAACATGAATGTGCCCACCCCTGGCCTTCACCCCCAGAAGAAGCACCTGTGACATCTTGCCCTTCTCACAGGATGCTCAGCAACAACAGTTAACAGGCAAAATCATAAAATAATTTTTTGTAAAGATTGTGTAATAGATATTCAGTAACAAGTTTATGCTGCGTAAATAACTGAACATATTCATACTGTTTAGGAGACTTTAAAGTAATTTTAGCTAGCTAACTTTTGCAGGTATAGTTAGCGCAGTGCTAGCTAGTTTAGCTTCCGTTAGCTTGCACTTTTCATAAGAAGCCTACACCACAGTAATAGCTAACAAGTCATGTGTAAACCACATCAGGATTTTGTCAGTATATAATAATAGATAAAATAGAATAATAATAATAGATTTCACTTTCCTCTACAGAACATGTAGTAATAATGAGTACACTTCGGATGAAAAAGGAATTTTTATGCCACTCAAGAGGCTGACTGGCAACAAAGTCCACCTGAAAGTGACCTCCTGAATGGAACTGACATTTAGCCTAAGACAGACCCCTAAGACATCCCCAAGTCGATAAATGACATGGTACCTGCACCAAATCACAGAGTGCCCATACAAGTAAGCAGCCAACTGTTTGACACAGTGACCTGAAGAATGCCCTGCAGTGCAGGAAGCACACGCTATTGACATGGCCTTTATTTTGTCAAGGTCTTCCCACAAATCTATGCCATCCTTGACATGGTACAATCAAGAGGCGAGCACTGTCAATCCTGAGAAAATTAGGTCTTCCAGGAAAAAATGCAGCACAGCATGTCATGGCAAGAAAAGAATATGCATGTGCATCAGAATGCACAAAATTACCTTTCAGGCTCTTTGGTAACTAGTCCTCCCACGTCTCCATGCATACCTGGATGAGGCTGATTAATCCATAGATGCTAATCACATTGTACATTGAATAGATTGCAGCAGCCCATTAAAGAGTTCTCTTCAGCTCTTGCAGTTGATGACCTAAGTGCTGCATTTTGTTGGGACTATATGACTGGTCAGCATTCTACTCTGCTTTACAAAGGCGCAACATGATGGATAATGGGATGACCACTTACTTGCTTTCAAACGTATGCCATTCTTCTTAGGTTAGATCACATTAACTATGCTAACTTTGCTGGGGTACTGTATACCTGACTGAAATGCCGGTTCTTCTACCAGATATCCTCCTAGAGTACCAGAAAGGCAACTTTGTTATGAAATGAAACACACACACACCTCAGTGGACCAAAGCACAGAGTGGTTAAATGCCACAGGAAAAAAGAGCGTAGGCTTAGTAGGCATCACTAGAATAGCAACTGCACTCAGTAGATGTACTCTGTCATACAATCTGAGAACAGTTATTGCTTCTCAGACAACAGCATTGCTGAGAATTACAATGAACAATGGAGATGATGAGTACACACAATGAGTGCACAAAAAGTAGAATGGAGAAAGATCACTCCAATTAAAACAGAGTAGTTGAAGGGACGTGATGCACGTAGCCTCACAGACATAGATTTTTTGCCTCCTCACTGGGTTGATTTAAAATTAATATTTCAACTGTATTTTTTGGCCAGGTGATTTGTCTCAAAACAAAGCAGGGCTCACTATGTCTCTGGAAAACTTTCTTTCTATGTCTGGTCCAATTAAGAAGGACATTTGTAAGAAGGGAGGCAGGGCCAATGCTAATTCTACGCTTGCTAGCCAAAACAAGGAGCATGTTGACTCCACTGGCTACAGTGAAAGGGGTTAGCATAGCCAACGGATAATACATTGATTTGCATTAGGATGATAATTGAACAAGTGACCACAAATATTGCTAAGATGTTAGACAGTAAGTTGGCTGCCATTCTCAAACCAGTCACTTAGCTTTCTGAAAAGTTTGACACCATTCCTGAGAGAGTAGGCACGGTCAAGCAACAAGTGTCAGATCTGGAGGACACATCTGGACTCCCTGGAGACCACACTCAAAAGAGCCCTGGACCAGGTGGACATTTTTTGAGAATCAAAATCAGAGTCAGCAACATAACATGAGAATCGTTGTACTGAAAGAAGCTATAGAGGGTAAGCTCTGGTTGTTTTCCTTGAGAAATGGATTCCTAAAGTTTGGGTGTTTTTTATTTACATAACTGCACCGATAAAAGAGGATTCTGTATGCAGCAAGAAACAAAGGCAGGATAAGGGTGAAAGCCAAGATGTGTCTTTCTATCAGGATGTTTCTGCTGTAGTGGTTAAAAGGAGGAAGGAGGTGGCAGACACTCGCTGCCAGTTATACGAAGCAGGCATTAAATATGACTTTGTGTACCTGGCCATGATCAAAATCTTTTATCCAAATCATCACCACATCCCTGTCCAACTTGGAGGAAATTACTGAATATATTTTTAAAAAGTCCCTGCATCCCAGGGAACTGGCTTTGCTCTGCTGGAGGCTCAGGTAACACAGTGGTCACAGTTTCTTGCTCAACTGATGAGGACAAGGTTTATAGCTCTTATGATATGGTTGGCATTAAAAGGAAGGGACATCTACTCAAATTACAGACTAAAGTTTGGCCGGCCCAGCCATGTTAAGTTTATACAATGGACACAAATATTTCAGAACATATTCTTATTTTACCTATTGTCCATTATACTAATGTTTTGTTTTGGTGACCCTGACTGCAGATTTGCAGGAATGTCACTGCTACAATGCAGATCGGGAAGCTTGGTATACTCTGTATTTTTCCTTTCTTTCCTTTTTCTTGCTCATTTGGTCCCCTGTAGCTGTACTTTGTATGGCTAGAGTATGACAGGGTTATTTTTTTTCTTTCTTTTCTTAAGTGCAATGCACTCATCTCATTAAGTGATGAAGAGCACAGGAAATATATTGAGGAATGGGTTAGCCAAGTTTATTTTTCATCTTACTCAACAAACAAAAGGGGTGTGGTTATATTAACACACAAGGACTCAGCTACAGATTCATACAAGGATACCAATGGAAGAGTTGTTTTAGTTGTTTAGTTATAGTAGTTAAAGGGGTACTGTATTGTGAAAGTGTTTTATTGGGAAATGTTTATGCTCCCAACAATGTTTTACTTCGCTTTTCAGTCAGTTAGCTGAATTGACTCCTCTAATATGATGATCTGAGGTGATTTTAATTGCAGCTTATGTCCCATACTGGATAGGTCTCCCCCCCAAAATACTCAGTCTAAAAATGCAAGGGTAATCAAAATTATTATTGAGAAATTTGATCCTCTAGATGTTGGGAGACATATTAACTCTGTTTGTAAAAGCTACACATTTCATTCTCAGCCCCATTTATCAGTGTTATGAATAGACTATATTTGTATGAAGAGGTTTAGCCAGCATTATAGAGCAGTCTGATATAAGCCCTATTACCCTATCAGATCATTCCCTGGTTAATCTGGTGATGCAACCACATAGAGTGGTCATTTTTATTGGAGCATGCTACTATTCCTGAATAATAATTTTGTTAAATTTTTGGAAGAAAGACAGATCTATTTCTAAAAACTAACGACATGGATAAGGCTGACCAAGAACTGTTTGGGAAGCCTATAAAGCCTATATGACAGGCATGATAACTTCATATTCAAGCTGAAAATAAAAGAGCGGCTAGCTGAGCAACTCAAAATTCAAAAGAAACTCAAAAAATTTGAAAAAGACTATTATGCAATGAACTCAGATGATGATTTGAGAGAACTAGAGGTGTCCTAAACTAAATTAAATAATTTGATTACAAGAAAAGCTGAAAAGGATATTTTATTTGCTAAACAGAGATATTTTTAATTTGGCAATAAGCCAAATCAGTTGCTGGCACGACTGGCCAGGAATGCTCCTACAAAGTCTTTTATTTCAGTAGTACAGGATGACAATAGCACATGCCAAATGAATATTCTTTAGAGTAATCATTAAAGAGGTTTTTTGAAAATTTGTATAGCTCAGAGATTGATTGAAATAAGCTTAAGGTAGGACACTTCTTAATTCACTTCACCACAGTTATCAGAAGAACAAGCTCATTTACGGGATTTAAGGTCCCATTACCTTGGTGGAAATTGATACAGCAATATCCTCACTCCAGTCAGGTAAAACCTCTGGAGCAGACAAATTTCCAATTGAATTTCTTTAAGTATTAAAAGGCAAGATCAACAAAGAGTTATTAGAAGTTTTTAATAGATTTTTTAGGTAGTCCAAACTTCCAGAATCTATGTATGTTGCTGATATAAAGTCAATTGAAAAAATGATAAAAACCCAGAACTATGCTTTTCTTATTGGCCAATCAGCTTGCTTGGGATAGATATGAAAATATCATTAAAGGGGTTGGCTCATAAGCTAGAGCAAGTTATGACTAGCATTGTCATAACATTCAACATTATAAAAGGTTGAATGTCCTCCAACAATACAAGACATTATTTATTTATTATAATTTATTGTCTCAACCTCTACCAAATGCCTATTGCTGTTGTGTTGATGGACACTGAAAAGGCTTTTGATCAAATTGAATTTAAATGTAGGTTTGAGGTTGTGAAGGGGTTTGTTTCTGATCCTGTTTTCTAGACTAGATTAATTTTTTTTTTTTTATAAGGCACCCACAGCCTCAGTTTTAACGAATGGTCAATTATCTGTACCATTCAAATTAACAAAAGGCATGTATCAAGGTAGTCCGTTGTTGCCACTTGTTTTTGCTCTGGCTATAAAGCCATTAGCAATAGCTGCTCAGCAAAACCAAGATATTAAGGGGACAGTGGGAGGGATGAAACAATACAAAGTTTTGTTGTATGAGGATGACGTTCCCTTGACTTAAACAGACCCTGCTAACTCAAAACCAGGGCTGATTGAATGCACTGAAGAATTTGAGCAGATACCTTGGTACAAAGATAATTTAGGGAAATCTGAAATAAAGCCTCCAGTCAGAAGCAGTCACGTTGAACCCTCCTTAAACCATTCGAATGCTCATGTACTGTAGGCTTCAACTATCTAGAAATTAAAATCACAACCAATTTTAAACAGCTGTAATTTGAAAACAATAATCTCCTGATTAGACACATTAAAGAAAAAATGATAAGCTGGAAGAATTTTCCAATATCCTTTCTTTGTAGAAAAAATCTTATCAATAATTCTTCCTAAAATAATGTAATCCTGTGTCTATGCTTTTTGTGATTTTAAAATCAAGTGATATTAGAGATATTAAAAAAGCTATGTCAGATTTTATTTGGGCTGGCAGGAAACCCAAAATTAAAGTGGATGTTTTACAACTCCCAAAAGAAAAAGGTGGGTGGAGTACCTAAAGTTAAAAATTATGCTTTCTCAATACATGCCAAACTTATTTCATTATGGGTAGCAGGACGGGTTGAGTATGATGAAATGCCTTGGCTTGAGATAGAGGCAACTTTTTGTAAACCCTTCTCCCCAGTGAATATATTAGACAAGCGAGAGAAAGAATTACCAGTCATGATTTTAGACAGCTTTGTAATAACCAACATAATACCTCCAAGGTATTTTTCTAGTGCATGAAATTCACAGGTTGCTATCCCCGATCAATTAGACACATTACCTGCCCTCCATTGCTGTCGCTGGCCATGATAGTGTGTCTCAGTTCAGTGCCCACAGTAAGAAAACAGCCTGGCAGGTATTCCAGAAATATCACACTGATCTTCTTGGCCCTAGCAAAGGCCCACTGACATAAGGCATAGCGAGGTCAGCAGAGACAATCATCCATAAGATGAGTGGTGTGCCTGAGGTCGATACATGCAACAAAGCACGTACCTTGTTTTGTATAGGTTGTGAACAAGAGACCCTGCCACCATCCTCAGATGCAGCAAAATTTCACAGCATGCGTGCACATTTTCAAGCCACTAATCAAGCCACTGAACCAAGCTCACATCCTGATCTCCTTCCAGTGACCAAAATGGGATGGATGTACTGGGATGGTCAGTAGTTGGTAGATCAGTTAGTGCTGCGGCTACTCTCTCTGCAACCCATTCCAAAAGCTTGCAGGGAGATCACCTCCTGTGGTTGTATCAAGGGATGCCTCGGAAGACCTTACCTTATTTAGTCAAAAGTAATAAGTGCTAAATTAGATTACAGCCTGGTAGCGGCCGCCACGTTGTTTTGGGTTTTTCTTTTTTGTGTTTTTGAGGCAATATGGGAGTTTTTAAGCTGGGCATGCAGCAGATTTGAATTCAGCACACCTCATGACCCGTGCAAATTCTTTTTGCCAAAAATTAATGTGATTTGCCTTCAGGGCTAAAAATAAGCACATTTTCAGAAATTCTGCCTAGTTTAAGACAGCAAGAGATATAACTGGAATGACTCCACCTTATCATTTAGTTCTAGAAGCTTAGTGGCTTGGAGTGTGACACTCCAAAATACCATATGCTGCATTGTGTGTTTGTCAGCCAGTCTCATTTGTTTCAGTTGATTGCTGCGTTGTGCTGTTTCTGAGAGACTGGCTAGAAAGCTCATAATGTACTTAATGTTCAGCATAAAAAAGTTATTAGATCAAAAATGCATGCAAACACTTCCTTTTTTAAAAAATGTTGTTTAACACCAGTGTGTGCTTGTTGTAGTTTGTTCGGGGCGTGCACTGCCATCACAATTACTTTCTGCCTTTTTAGTTTATTAGGGACCAAGCACCGTAAGCAGAAAATTGCAATGTAATATAGGTTTCATACAAGGGCGTGGCGAATTGGCTCCATAGCACCCCTCAACAATTTTCAGAACCAAAACCCGCCCCTTTCTCTTTGTTGTATCTGCATAAAATTTGGTAGGCTGATGTATCCTTTCCAGACCTACAAAAAAGCCTCTGGAGCACCCCTCTACAACCTACAGGAAGTCCGGCATTTTAAATTAAATGTCAATTTGAGGCCATTTTTTGGCCATTTCCAGGGGTCGTACAACCCCTCCTAGTGGATTCATCCTATCCCCTTGAAACTTGCTCAGTTTGTAGATAAGGCTTTGAGGATGAAACGTTTTCAAAACCCTTTCTCAGAAACTACACTTTGTGGGTGAGGTGAGGTGTCAAATCTTGAGGTTTCGCCATGAAACAGGAAGTGAGTTGTAACGTCACTGTGATCTGATGATCCAATCTGGCCGAAACTTTTTGAGCATGTTAACTTTGTGGTCCTGAGCACACCCATATGCAAATATTTAGAAAAAGTCAAAGCGCCATCTGCGGGCAACAGGAAATGACATGTTTTGTACTTGCAAGTGTTGCACACAGAAGAATGAACATATTTACATGAAACTTGGACTGAAATGGACTTAAGACTTTTATGAAGCTCTGGTACAAAAACGGAGTTTTCACATGAGCACCTGTGTGCTGTGGCTCGGCCAAGTTTGATGTTTCGCTGTGAGCACTTAAAGTGTCATAACTTCACGGCTTTTTTTCTAATCTGGACCACATTTTAGGTTCTTAAAGATTCTTGAGATGTGAGACTACTTAATGCACCATCTGCACTCCTCCATATTTAATCATTTTATCTTTTTTATACAATCAATTAATCAATCAAAAGGGAACCACATTTTAATTTCATTATACAACTTGTTGTGTAAAATTATACAACAACTTGTTGTATAATGACCAATAAACTTCCTTGTATATAGAACTCCCAGATTTGCATTATGTATGTTATAAACATGGTGTCTCTCAGAATGTTAGGATTTTGTTAATTCTGAGAATACAGCAGAAAGGGTGTCAGCATTGCCAGCATTAGTAAAACCCCTTAATGATGCATTTAGACAATAGAGAGTATGTTTCTTTCAAAAAAATGATGATGGGAAACATCCTCAGTGTCTTCAAAACTTCTGCCATTGTTGTTGCTGCTGACATGTCTACTGACCTCTGACCCTGTCACATCCCTATATTGCTGCTGTTCTGCCCTTACTGTCCATGTTAGTATTACATCAGTGTTAATTCCTCAGGACATACTCAAATACTGCTCAAAATGGCTCCAGGATACACAGGCTGTCATATGTTAGAGAAAATGTAGTTAAAATCCTGAATACCCCACCTAATGCCTACAGTTTCCCACAGATCCTCCTTGAACTTATGACTGAAGTTGAGACATAAGGGTCAGCTCTCAAGTCATAGGTTTTTACATCTGTCAGTGGTCTCTGTTCTCTCTCTCTCCTCCCTCTGAGCATTTGGCTGCCTAAAAGTCGTCAGAGATGTCACCCTGCATTATGGCGCCCTCCCACTCCTCCCTCTGGTACAATTACTGACTGTCAGGATGTGTATTGACCTCACAGTACACAGCTAAACCCAGCGGCTGTCTCACGTATGGCACACACACACACACACACACACACATACAGTACAGCATGGTGGTGTGCCTCCAGTGAGAGAGAGAGAATGAGGGAAAGAGAATGCCTACAGCAGCAAAGGTAGGAAAGCAAAGAGAAAAGGCTCATATGAAATAGCTTCTGTCAGAGAGCTATGACTGGTTTTATTGTTTGTCCTCTAAGGTGAGCGCTGTTCTGTGGGTGACCTAAGTAGCTTAATGCTGATTTTCAGCTCAGTTACTTATGACTCATAGAAGAGGTCTGGATTTTAAAAATAAAGCCAGACTAGAAATAGCCATTCCCCTTAAAAAATGAACATTTAAATCACAAGAAATAGAACAAGATTGGTATACTTACTCTAACAGTTGTTAAAAAAAAAATTAAAAAATGCCCATGACAATTTCCTACAGCCCACATTGCCATACTAAAAAATACATCAATATCCATATCCTAAATATATTTAATTACAAAAGTCTTAAAAAGAAATATTATTCACATGTCAGAGGCTGAAAGCACCATTTTTTGTATTTCTCTTAAATTAATTACTTTAACATTCAATCAGTTAATTTTCTGTTGATTTCTTATTCAGTAAATTGACTAATTGTTTCAGTACTAATTTATTTTCTTCATCCATTTGTCCTTCTAGTAGTATTGTGTAGTTGCTGTTGAAGTTTAAGTGTCTGTTAATTCCTCTGTCTGCTCAGCCAGTGTGGCTTTCACTCGCTAATGCAATTTGCTTCTGTCTGTGCTAAACAATGCATATTACTCCTGAAGGGATGGTTAAACACATTCCTTCCTGTGTGTGAGAGGATGTGTCTTGGATAGGTGCTACAGCAGGAGCGACAACGTCTTGAAAAGCTTTAAAATTGGCTGTGGTTTGAAGCATAGAAAGATAGGGCAGCAGCAGGTGATTTGTCTTCATAAATAACAGGTTATTACCTTAAGTTTTCTGATGTAAGGCTGTAAATATCAAAACATTAAGGGTGTGCGTGTGTGTTTAGTGGTTCCACAAGAGGTGGTGTTTGGCTGCTGTCTGCTGTCATCATTGTGGCTCTTCACTGAGTGGCGCTGACAGTTGAACTGGCCTGGATGCTGTCACATGTCCTTGTCAGGCCACTCAGAGTTAGGGGACGCACCTCGCTATTGTCAGCTTCTATTACCTCTTCACACACACAAACACACACACACACACATAGGTCAGACTCTCTAGACCATGCGCAATACTGTTTATGCTTCAAATATGCACACAAAGAAATCTCAGACTCTCTCTTATGGCTACATGCCAGTGGCGCTGACTCTTTCTAGCTTTGCCTCCCTCGCAACAGTAGCGTATACATGCACACATACTCACACAAACTTCCAGGGGGACCTTGTGACCTTCCCTGTCTGCCCCATCCTGCCCCTGTCTGTGTTAAGTGTCACCTCTCTCATGCCATCCTGCCTTGAGCTGCTGCTCCCTCTGGGTCAGATCAGAACCACCGTACTGGGCCAGCAAAAAAAAAAAATCCTTGCCAGCGCTCCAAGCACCACCGCTGAAGGTTTACCACCTCTCACAAAGCAGCACCACTAGCCTGCACGTAAATCGTCTTTATTTTCAAACACAGAGGAAGAAGAGGCCCTGAGAGAGAGGAAACGGTGCCTGGGACTGTGATGGAAACAACCAGGGGGTGTGCTCGCTTGTCGCCTAAGCTCATTTCAGGATGTTTGGCATCCAGCGTTAGCAGTACAGATGAGGCTCGCCTCTGGTGGAATATAAAACATTGCCTTGTCTCACACTGACAGCGGCATTGTCACATGCACACTCAGGAGGAGTCAATAAGGCTGTGAAGTGTTTCACAGGTCCTGTCAGTCATCAGATTTGATCATTGAGTTTTTCTAGCCCTTAATCCCAATCATTTTTGGGGTTTTGGTGGGTTTGTTTTGGTCCGAGTTAGAGTTCAATGTTTTCTCATTTTGAATTGTCACAACTCGTGAGCTTGTGTTTATGACATGTGGATGGGCTGCGTGTTATCAGGGTACAGAGATCTACAAAGCCTGGCATCCAATTTCCACACACTTACACCCAACAAACAAAAGACAAAACACAAGCACAGGTTTGTCTTTGTCTTTTCATTTCATCCCTTTACCAAGTCAGTTACTTTTCTAGTATGTCTATTCTGTCTATTTAAATCCCCTTGTAGTGTATTCTAATTATTAGACTGACTAATACAGTGATGAAATCCTTTTAGACCACATGCATTTGGAGTTCTAATGTGAGCTGCAAATGGTAGCATGTCTGTCTAACTAGCTTTGTAACCCTGTAAGCTACAGCTGATAAAACCCAACTAGATGGAAAAATTATGTTCAGCTGAAAGCTCTGTCCCTCCACATGGGGTCACATTTAGTATTTTCAACTGACTCGTTAAGAATGGCGTTTTGGAAACACACAGGTCAATCTCACACCCTTCCCTCCTCCTGCAGACTCCTGCGCTCTCTCAGCCCAGGAACAGACTTTGTTTGGGAGTGAATCAACCCAGTCTGAGATGTTGTTTTGAAGACAGATTTTCAGTTTTCCATTTCATTTTCCTGCATTAGCCAAAAGCAGTCATAAGTCCAAGCTGCCCTAAAAGCTTTTATCCCAGCTCTCTTCCCTCTCCTCCTGGGGCTCCTCATATTGGTCTGAACAGTTGGTTAGAAGGTGCCGTGGACTTGAATTGCCTTAAAAATACCTGGCTCATAACCTCCAACTGCGGCCTCCATTTACATAGCTGAAACAAGATTATTTCTCTAATTGCTAATACCTGTTTTATAGCAAAAAGTCAATAAGGAAAATATGAAACTAAAAATGCACTAAGTTTTCAGGAGCCATTGACCACTGCATCTGCATGTGCCACCGTTGCCATGGTAATCCATTCATGAAGCAATGTTTGTAAAACATCTGTCCATTACAACCTTCACAGGGATGTCCTTCATGGTTTTTCAGCAGGTATAATCAACCTGTCATGGCTCTGCTGCCATTAGCTGTGGTGACAGAATATTGCAAGACACATTTCTGTGCATCACTCCAAGAGACAACATGAAATGTGGATAACATTAGAAGCAATAAAACAACTTGCCTTTACAAGCTATTGAGCTCTAAAATCTTTAGGGATATTGCAGGGTTGTCATACATTCTAGAATGATTTTTATTATTATTTAAAAAATAGACTCTTACACCACAGTACTTCCCAGCAGCTCTCGTTTCTTTGTCAATAGCTTTCAGATGGCCATTTTGACACATTTTAATCCAACTAATCATTAAGTTTATCATATTCATGGAAGAATCCAACAAAAATCACTAGAGCTCTGTTTGCAGGATATATCTAAACAAAGATTTGTGGCTAATAATATCTTCATCTCGTAGTATCTTGTCATTTATCAGCCATTGCTTCACTTAATCATCAGTGATTTAGCTGATAAAAGCAAGTTTTGATGATTTGGTAACAAGTGATATCAGATACAGGGGGAGAGAAATGCGTGTCGAAGAGAGATGTTAGGGGGAAAAAGTGAAGAGAAAAAAAGAAATACCCCTCAGAGCGACACCACAATAATTAGCATAGCGGGAGAGAGAGGCGCAGTGCGGGAGAGATAATCATAGCGCCTTAATGTCTGCTGAATGCTATTAATCAGCAGCATTACCCATAGTGCCCTGGCTTTTCTTCACATTTATCTGACGGTGCGGGATGATGATGAGCCTCCACTTTTGATCCTCAGCCATGTCAGCATGATGTGTGGTCTCTTTGGCTCTTATGTGACATTATAGTTAACATATATATTTTTTTTTCCTTGTACATTTTCCTCCACATGTTTACGTGTGTTCTCGAACACACATAAACACACGTATAAGCCCCAGAGGTCCCGAGTATCTTGGAGTAGCAGACAGGCATTACTTCCTAATCTGGTTGAGTAGCCCAGTGCTGCAGCATGTGTGGATCTGTTCTCCCCCAGTGCATGTCTCTGGATGGGTTTAGTGGGCCGGTCGTTGCCCAGAGGTTAGAGTAACATGGGAGGTTTGGGTCCTGAAGAGGATCTAAACTGAAACAATGAGAGTGGGGACTGTTTGTGTAAATTCTGTCCCACATTGTGCCTTGTTTACTTCATATCGTGCTTTCCAAATTTTCCCAGAGTGCATTTTAAGGGGAGGCTTTATGGAGAGGTTCCATCTCATTCAAATGTCAGTTTTCAAAAAATGACAGGAAAAGGGTAATAAGATGTCAAGAGTTTCTCTGTTTTGACAAAAAAGAGGGAAAAAAAGCACTTGTCAACCCTCTTACACACAACACAACCTGTCTTTTAGCTGCACTGAATTCTGGTCTAAGGAGGCCACTGTCACCAGTAACTTGACATCCTTTTCCATAATAGATTTCTCCCACTGTCATTGTTTGTCAGTGCTAAAAAAGAAGAAAGTAGAAAGAAGCTCTTGTGTTTTATTTTAAGTGACTGACACCAAAACTTGGCAGTCGTTTTTGATGTTTTATGATCACTCAAAACATTTTGTGATATCAGACTCCCTTGTGGCTACGTTGGAAGTATCTCATCACAATGCCACATTCTCTGTTTGACCAAATTTACATCAGGGAATGCAATTTGCAAAAGAGGAAACCTGCTGTTGTTTAAATGTAGGCCTTTGGTATGGCTTGTAACGCAATGAAAAAGTTTAAAGATGTCAAAACGCTTCTACTGCAATTTCAGTTGTCACTAAAGCTCTTCTTTTATGCCTCTACTTTCACAGAAAGCCTGAAAACTAAGGAATAAACATAGCCAGGATATCAGGAGTACAACTGATTATAAACACAGCAAGGTACACGAGAATCGATACAAATTTATTTATCAAAAAACACAAGTGCTTTCTTTAGTTTGTAAGGTATGACCGTGTATCAGAATGGGTATATCAGAGTAAGTTAATGTTCTCTTTAGTCACATTTTTTACAGTATAAAGATAATTAATGGAAGCATCCACTGATTCATGGGTTCTTAAATGGTAAATGGACTGCACTGACATATACGGCACTTTACTAGTCTTTTAACCTCTGAAAGTGTTTCACAATAGAAGTACCCATTCACATACAAGTTCATACACTTACATCTGGGGCTTCTGTACAGAGTACCAAAATACTCCTCAGAAACACACACACAAACACTTACACACCATTGGCATCATTAGCAATTTTGGGCTTAGAATCCTGTCCCTTGCGCCAACATGAAGTTTACACTTTGGGGTTTGAGTAAAATGTTTTGACAGCTATTAGTTTGATTGCTGTAAAATTGCCCAGTTGTTAAAGCTCCGAAAAGCTGAAAACTGGTTTTAATTATCCCCAACTCATATTTTAATTTACATTGAACTGTTAGCACACAAATGTTAGCATTTCGGTTGCATCATGTTGTGTCTCAATACAGCCTCACAGAGCCATTTGTGTGGCTTTACACTCTGAATTCACACTGATATGGCTGTAGCTCCCTTCACTCTTCAGCAGTAAATACAGCTTTGCCCTTCATGCTAATATTCATTTTAATGTCTCCACTCTTCCAGAAAGCCTGAAAAAGAAGAAATGTTGCATAGTACTTAAATGAAATACCCTCAGTTAAAACACAAATAAATCACTATAGCAGCTTTAAAAAAAATGGATCAGATCAAACATCAAACATGGATCAGAAGAGACTCATTTTTGTTCATTAAAATAAAGAAATTTCATCAAAAGAGAGAAATAGCAATAAAAATGCTGTGAGGTGTCAAAATCACTGCTGTTCAATTGATTACCATGTGTTATCTAGTCACACTATTATGAATACATTGGAAGAGAGGATGAATTGCGCCCAAATATTCCCACAGCTCAGATTAATAAAATAAATAAAAGGATGTGAAAGTATATATTGAATTTATAGCTCACAGTAAAATAAGAGGGAAAAACAAAGAAAATGTGCACAAATGTGATCAAAAGTTACCTTCCTAAATTTACATGACCAAAAAAAACATAAATATTGCCAAAACACGTATGAGTGAGTAAGTTTTTGTGTTTGTTGGTGATTGTTAATGTGAAGAGGAGCCAAGATGGCCAAAAAAACTTTTAAAAAGAAAGAGAGTAAAGACAATGTGATGCAGTACTCGATTTTGCAGAATAGTTTCACAATGATGAAATAAAAGAAAACGTATCTGTAACAAGTTGTATTGACTTGGTTCTCCCCGATGAGTGTTTTTCCAGATATTGCTGTGTCAGGATATATGTCTGCAACAGCTGGCAAAATACAAAAGAAATGTTGTTGGTGACCAGCCTTCAAGTCACTTCTCGCCATGTGCATATGCCAATGGTTTCCTTATGTGTCTCTTGCCATGTTTATGTCTAGTTTATTTAGCATATTTGGCAAAAAAAAAAAAAAAGCTCTACACTAAAACTGGACCAACATATCTTACAAATGCATGGTGTTTGGTGTGGCAAGTAGCAGTTCTAACACCAATTTTTGGGGAATTTTCAGGTGTATCTCCTCTCCTTGAGACCATTTTCAGTCGTTTTTAGTGTCAAACCCAGAGGCACGGAAAACTTGAGGTGGCACATTGATGAGTAATGCAGATTATGCCGAATCATTTGCACGTGCTTACCTCTGCCTCTTGGTTGGGTTTCCAGATACCACAACACTTATCCCATAGAGCTTTGATTTTTATCATTATAAAGTCACTAGATAAACACAAAAAATTGTCCATCAAGTGCACAGGATGACACAAGAATGTAATTTGTGAGATTCTTCTTAAAATAGGAGTTTTATCAGGTGTGACCATTTCTATTTTTTTGTATTTATATCTCCATTTAATTTGCTCAAGTATAGGGAATATGCTTAAACATCACAATGCACCAGTATACCATTTAGTCTTCTGTCCTTTTCATTACTTGTTTCATTGTTGTCATTCATTAGCTGTCCTTTCCCTTCCCCTCTTCTCCGTTTCCTTCTGTCAGGGATTCCAGCATCACATCAAGGCCGATCCACCTCTACACATCATTTATCACTATAAACATTGCTCATTTCTTCCACCGCAAATATGTTTATTGTTGTCATTCACTCATAGGCCATTTATTTAATGTGTTTTCTCTCTCTCTCCTCTCACTCTCCACGTCTCTGTTCGCTGTGAGGTGTGAGTGTATTGTGAGGAAATCAAACATGTATTTAATGATAATGGACTGATGTGTGAGTGAATGGAAGGAGATTGGAACAGAACGGCGTGCTGGAAAATCAGATCCCAACATCTCCAAGGTACAAACATAATAGGAAGTCAAAAAGAATGCCTTCGCGCCTCAGCTGTTGTGAATTCTCCTTTTGTCAGTCAGGGCCCGGCCATCTCCTCCATTGTTCCGCTTTTTAGAGAAGGAATTGGATTTTTTTTTTCAGTGGTTTTCTCTCTCCTGTTGGCGTCTGACTACCCTCGCTCACCAATGGGCAGACTTAATTAGGACATTTCTGAGTGATTTATTCACAAAAGGACACTGGCTGTACCTCTGACCAATTCATTTCGAATAGAAGAGGACAATGCCTTCCAGAAACGGCTAATGGCATGTCAGGAAAAATAAGCAATCAAGCAACTGGGCAATGATTTATCAAAATGAATTCAGGCTTTAGATGAACTGCAACCTGTTGGTTTGTGTCTTATTGGTTTTTCAATATGCTTTGATCACTCTAATGAAGTCTAAAGTTTGTGAGAAAATTACAAAAGACTGTGCCGGCGACAGGGACAAAGAAAAGGCTTTAGAAGTTTTCAGACACATTCTTTCCCTCTGTAAGGTTCATTTAATAAACACTAAAAAAAAGGAGTGAGATGATGTAGGTGTGTTTGCACTTACAATTGTAGTCATTCCTTAAAATGACATATTGCCCTTTAGCTCACCACACTGTGAATACGCAATCACACTAACCAAGTTAATGCAAGTTATTATTGCATTTTTGCCAACAGACACACATAGACACAAACACACACACACATTCACAGCTATCCTCACAAAGGGAAAAGGTCAGCATTTTAATGGCTTTGCTCCCTGTGGTAATCGCCTTTTTGGTTAGCCGTGCAAACTAAATGAAAAGATGTCGGCCCACGTGTGAGGTTAACCTATGCTGCTCCATTTCAATAAGTGACGTGCCATTAGCCTTGCCCTCCACTGTGAGCTCTGTGAAATCGGGTAATCCACTGACTCACTTTGCTGCCCATCAGTGAGCGCTGGGGGAGGAGATTTCCCCGTTAAACTCTCATTTCATCACCATTATCTCAACATGACTCTTTTCTGCCATATGTTTGAAGAGCTTGGAAAATTTGGTGGGGATCAAGTTTGTCTATGGATACAGAGTCAGCAAATCATATTTTGCTTTTAGCATTTTGTACCCATTGGTACAAAAATTTGTGTGTACAAAAACAACACTTCATAGTATTCCTATGAGTAACTTGCAGAAATTACTTTTTGGTTTGGAGCAGTGACTCTCTAAAGCCTGGGTTCGCAATAGGCGGACCGCGGTCCACATCCGGACCGCGGACCACCTCTTTGTGGACCCAGGGCAAAAAA
>JAPZDV010000013.1:15678912-15735492 GCA_029814665.1 Acanthurus lineatus
GGTTTGAAGATGCAGACGTGCGATAGTAATGTCTCTCACTTACCAACAAAAATTACTGCTAAAGACCGTGCAAAACAGTTCCCTGATGTTCTTCACGAAAGCGGAGGTAAACTGTTTTGCTATACAAAACAAAGAAAAAATGCAACTTTTTAGCAATTTCCACTGTCTCCCGCAATTTCATCGCAACAAATATGCTTAAAACATTGCAACTTACATCGCAATTTTTTAGAAAAGCTGCCGCGAATTCAGGCATTTTAGGCCGCAACAATCTTGAAGAATGCCCGCGAAATCCTGGAGGGACTGAATAACTCCTGATTATTACAGTACAGTACACCTAGCCTCAAACTACATAAAAACACAAAAAAAAGTTACAAAAAAAACCAAAAAAAAGGCCCAAATTTTTCGCCGCCACGCACGCGCTGTGGACCTATGACTTCCTCAAAATTTATTTTCTGGACCTTTTACATTTCTAATTGAGAATCCCTGCTCTAAAGTCTTGTTGACACTGCTTAAAGCTTAGCAATAGTTGTCACACATACACCTCAAACCAACACAACCTTCTGTTGTGTACTACTGATTTGCCTTTGAACAGAGCCAGTCTAGTTTTTACCCATACTTCCAGTTTTTTGCTCTGTCCAATAACCTGTAGCATTAAATCAGGTAAGTAATTGTAGGGACATGCAATGTAAGTAAAAATAAACAGCAAAGCCTCTAAGAAATATATGTGTGAGCTTTGCTTTATTTTAATAAATATTCTTAATTTGTTCGGCTGAAAAGTTGACAAATGATCAGTGCAGTTGGAATGTCTTCCCTCCATCACTTAAGATTCTGGGTGTTGTCAGACAAACAAGGTAAGATTAATTCCCCTAATCTGCATTTAAGACTCAGAACATGGGAAGAGAAGTTTAACTAAAGGACTAAATAGACTAAAAGGATTCGTCTGGATGAAGCAGTGTGCTCCGCTGCTCCCTCCTCCTGCAGCTCGAACCTTCCTGATTAGCTTTAAGAATGCACGCTTGCGCCGATAATCAGCATAAATCCATGTGGAGAACTTCACCAAGTCCACAAGTGTGCCCTTCAGGGAGATGAGAGGAGTGACAGAGGGCTCCGTAGTCAATGTTGTTTCCACACTAGCCAGCACGCGTCATGTCCTAATCCTTCCCCCTGGAACCCAGGCAGCGTTAAACTAGCTGGAATGAGTGCCATGCAGGGAGTAAATGGAGGGAGACGACCATCCACAATGGCCCTGGAAAGTGGCTGCTCTTGTAAACGGGAGGATTAGAGGGAAAGAAATCCTCCTCTCCTTGTGTAGGCGTGCCCAAATAGACAAAGCCTAATGTTTCCCCTCTTTCTCTGTACCTATATGCCTCCAGTCCCAAGTCCATTGTGTGATCATCAGTGCAGTGAAAGTCAAGACTAATATCTAAACCACTCATTCCATCTTATTCTATTTATCTTTTGCAGTTCAGCAATAAGGAAGTGTTATGATTCTGTTAGTTTGTCTTTTAAAAAACCTCCCTACATGGGAAGTTACAATGTGTCGCCACGTACAGATTGACGGCGGTCATTGTGTACTTCATGCGCCCTGTTAAACATCATGGACCCCAAAGTGGATTCAAATGACTTTGGTAATCCCAAAAGTTTTACCCTTACACCATCACAGGCAAAAAAATGGATTTTTCCAATATGTGGGTTGTGATTGGTCAAATTTTGGTGTTAGTGCTGATCAGCAGTGGTTAGCATGCTAACACAGTAAACCTACGTGAACATTATTCACAATTTGAGCTTAAGAGTAGCTTGTTATCATTGTCATGTCATCTTAGCATTCCTCATAAAACTGCTGGCTTGACTGCAGATCTTTAGTCTTATTTAATGTGGTTACATCTTGAAAACCAGAGGTCTCTCAAAACAAAAATTCCCCTACATCCTCTGTATTTTCATTATATTTTTATTTATTAAACCCTTAGTTTATCTTATTTATTTGCAGTTGTAATGACTGCCTTTTTTACTCCTCTTCATCTGCCCTGCGTCCATACTAAATATCTGCCCCATCTCCTTCTCTTTGGCCACCTAATATAAGGCAGGTTGTGACTAATCTGCTGTCTTTCTGTGCCATATTACTTTGAGGTGAGCTGAAATAAGGTGACTCTTAAGGTCTTTAAAAGTTCAGAGTGCATACAGGCTGCCATGGACACAATTTCCATTCCATACCCAATGCCCTGATGAATGAGAACAAGGCTGTCCAGGTAACATGGACAGGCATGACTGGAGAAAAAAAAGAGCAGCCAATCACCTCCTCTACCCACAATTCCTCCCTCTGTCTGTCTAGACATAAATTTACGAATACTCCTCTTCCCTGTGCTCTGCCCCATTGCACTCTTTCTTCTATGTGCTCTTTTTTACTTCCTTTACCTGCCCCATGTATCTCATTTCCAATTTTCATTGTCATGTCTTTTGCCAACTCTTGTTGTTAGATTTTTACTTTATTTTTTGTTCATCCCATAACTGCTTCACCCTTGTTTTCTCCTGTTACTCTGTCATGTTAGCTAATGCGAACAGTCCAGCAACCCCGTACATGCTCACATGCAAGCTATGAATGGTTGCATTCTTGTTTTTTTATATATATATATAAATGGGTAGCACATAGGAAAGCATGAGTACATCAAGAGAGGGGAAGCAACTGTTGACTCTGTCCCTACATTGGACACCTAATGAACTATTTATACAGCTAATGAGTACTTCATTCTGCAGGTCCTGCAGAATCTGATGACGCATAAATAACAGTGGATTTTATGGTGGTATTATTTGGCAATAAAAGGTGGGGGCTGAAAGCTGTGGGTGCGATTGTGCCTTGTGTTTTTGAACGTGTGTGTGGGTCTGTGAGAGCGTATGTGAATGTGTGTCAGACAGCAGACTGGGTTTGGTTGATGGAGCCATTCAGTCTCGTAGACATGCCCTCCAGAAATACCGTCTGGTAATGTCTGCGCTCTTCCAAGGTGTCGGCTGTGGGATGCCAGGCCCCCCCTCCCCCTTTTTCACTTTCCATTTCCTTCACAACAAAACAACCATAAAGCCTCATTGTCAAATTGAAAATTATACACATGCAACAAAATGTTTTTCCAATCAAAACGAGCCTTGGTATTTTAAACGTGGTGTCTAATCAGTGATGCTCCTCAAACATTGTCAAAGATTTCCTTCCAAATGTTTAGAGAGTTACAAAGTATGGTGGAGCGAAACGTTGAACACATGTTCATTAATAACAAGTCTTTGGTGTAAATAGAAAAGCTAATCAGACAAACCTCGTCTTATGAGGTAATCAGGAGTTGTGTGTGTGTTTGTGTGTGTGCATATGGGTGCGTTTCTGTGTGTGATCGGGCTCCCAGGTAATTATAGCAGACAGCTGCCATGGCATCCTGGATCAGTCCCACGTCAACAAGCCACAAACACACTCTAGGACATTCACACACACACACACACATACACACAAAATAGGTCCCACATCAATGTGGCACCATTATTAGCGGGCTGATGCCCAGATTTGTGTCATTTTATTCAGCGTCTTAGACAAGCCCGGGCAAATTGTGTCTGCAATGCATCCAGAGTGCCTTGTACGAAGATGAGATGCACCTGCCGCGGAGCAAAACAGAAGGAGCTGTCGAGATAACGGGGAGACAATGATTTCAAACCCCGCTGCAAAGGTGCGCAGGATGCAGACGCTGTTATGCTAAACATCCCCTGCCTTGTGTACAATACAGGAGATAGTGATGCCGGTCGGTCTCACCTGGCCGACAGAGACTGGAAACGAAGGGCGGGATGTGGATCTTTATCCCCTCTTCTTCCCACACTTGATCTTCCCCTTGATGTACCCCGATCTGTCAAAACTCTCCCCTCCCTCTTCTACCTCCTCCCCCTCTGCTGTCTGTCTCTCTCTCTCTCTTGTCTGTCCGCCAGGCTTGGTGTGGTATCATGCCTGCATGCATCATGGACCTGCTAACAAATTACATAGAGTAGCCACTCTGCTTCCCCTCTCACTCAGCTGTCAAGTGGAGCCACTGAAGCATTCTCCCTCCTCTTCTCTTCACTTCCATGCATCCATCCATCCCTCCATTTCCCCATCAAGTTTTCCCCTTCCTGGCATGCTCCTTCGTCTGCTCACCCTCATGCACCCCATCCCCCCCATTACCTTTCCCTGTATACCCATCAGAGCTGCAGAAGTTATCTCCCTCCACTTTGTCATTCCACTTTATTTATCCATCAATCTATCCTTCCCTCTCTCATTACTTCATCTCTCCCTCTCCTCAGCTTTCCATCCTTACAGACACAGTGAAGACCTAACATCTAACAGAGTGGCATTCCCTTATTTTTAAGATGTTGTATGCTACGGATCCATTTACAGACTATGTTGATTTAAATTTGGGCAAAGTCCAGGTAAAAAAGAGTAAAGTTCAAAATATTGTATCATCATTATTCAGTAGAAGTTAAGCACTTTTCAGGTGATTTCTTCCAAAGAGCTATGAGATCTATGGATGATAATCAGGAGAAAGGCGTAAAATACTGATTCTTCCAAAGGACTAGAAGTAGTTTAATACAATGGACAAAAGGCAAACTTCTGTCTCAATAACAACCTTATTGTGCCCTGCTGGCAGAAGGTTTTAAGTAAGCACCTTAGTCATCAGGCATTCACCCACATGTAAGAAAAACACTTAGCAGCACACTTGTACTGCTCTTTTACATGAATTGCTGTTCTTTGCAGTGGCAACAACCATGACTGGCTCCATGTAATTCTTGTTAATCTATATGAAGCTACAAAATTTGACAACTTCCTGCTTTACCACTGCCCAGTCCCCCTAGCAATAAAGTATTATTAGGTCTCCCTTATTGTGTGGTTACTGCAGCAACCTCATAGGAGTGCTGGTGCAAAGATAGGACATATCTATCTATCTATCTATCACTGTACATGAAGCCGCTTATTTGTGTGTCCTTTAGCTTACAAATAAATAAGTTTATATACATACATATCTTGCTTCTCTAAAATAGGTGCAAATCTGGCCAGGCAAAAGAAGAGATCATGCTAGTAAAGAACTACTAAATATGATATTTTTTTGTGACCACACTAGATATTTCTGATATTTGAGAGGTGTGGGTGGCGGTTGTTTCCAAAGCTATTCTGATCATTGTTCTTGCATTTCTGTGGTAGTTTGCTGAAACCTGAAGATAAAGTGCCTTGCAAGTTATTGAAAAAGCTACCCTGTACCACGTTTCTGATGATGGAATTCAAATTCTCAAAAATCTATATCAGTTGACCACCTGATGCTGGATTCGAACTTATCCTCCAAGATCCATTTTTCATTCGTCACATAACTTCCTCTGTCACTTTAATATGAACAAAATCCAAAACCATGAAAACTTTCAAAGAAGTGCAGTATGTTCAGTTTGAATGATTATTGCACCTTATTTCTCTCTCTGACAGTAGAATTTTACTCAACATTTGCATTTACAATAGTTAGCTTACTAAAAAAGGAATTCACCAACCACCACAATAGAATATGAGTCAGACAAGAATGATTTGGAACCACTTTCTTCCTGTTGCTTTTAATAAAAACAGAAGAACAAAGGCTAATTTAAAAATGCTATTTTTTGTGTCACACTAACCACCATTGTTACAAGAAATACATCCTGTAAATAAATACTTTTAAAAGTAGCTTATGGACACTGTAATATGCATCTTGAACCAGTTCCAGAGGAAGTTTAAACAAGGAGCTGCGGTTAACTTCTAATGCTTTGTGGGTGCATTTACAAATTGCTTAGTTTGATATCAAAAAGCTGTCTGAATTTGCCCAAGATGCATTTTGTATGCAGTATGTCTTGAATTAGCTGCAATTCCAGGCTAATAATAAGCTACTCAGCAGCTAATGTTTCATTTTATTACCTGTTCGGGGATTTGTTGAGCAGACATGTGGGCAGTGAGCCTGAGTGGTGGATGTCTAACCTGACACTCAGACATCAACGCTAAACACGGAGAGCTCTGCCAGTCTGTCTTCATGGCAGCAGAGGAGCGAGACACGGCTGTGATTAATAGGCTGACGGTGAAGCCCTGACCTCTGAAGGTCGCCAGGTTGTTTCCTGTTTGACTAGCCACATGAGTACACACACAGCACACTTATTCATAACCATATACAAGAGCGCACACAGAAGCAGTCTATCGCACCACTGCCTCTGCAGCATTTCCACCGAGACAATATTCTGTGTATTTACTGGCCACTCAAGAGCTTTGAATATCTGAGTCTCAGGTTTACTGGTGTGATAAGACGCTTTGGATTTCATTGGTACATCACAAGCATAATATTACCATTGCTAAGTGACCAGTAACCAAGTCACAATCATAAATAACCCTAATTACTTACTTGTATCTGAAGCTTGTTATTGTAATTCATAGGCAGGTGCTAATTGGTAAATATCCATGTTCTCTTCTATTTGGAGAAGATGAGAGAGAAAGATTAAGGCCAGGCTCTGGTTTCCATAAGTCATACCAGTTAAGCCATCTGGTCTGAGTCATCATAGTTAATGCCCTCCTCAACCTTCTCTGACCTTGATCGCAGTCAAATAGAACCAATCCCGCCCCCTGGTGATCCTCTCCCTTACCGCCGCCTTAATAAAGCCACCCTATTGATATGCATTGCTTTCCACCAGAGAGCAAGTCTTCCTCTCTAGGTGCTGGTGGATGGGTGTGGGTCGTGACCCCTAAAGCTCAGAACAGAATAGGGAAGAAGCTTATGGTTTTCCACTCAGAGATGTGCTTCATGAGCTGCATGCTCTGATAATCGCTGCCCACTTGGTTTTAGTCAAGTCCAGCATTTCCTTTGGAGTATGTGTAATAGCCGGATCTCACCAGTTTATTAGGAATACAACCAGAAATATTACTCGGCCAAACCTGCTTTAATCTCAAGGTGTAAAACTGATATTCTCAGCGGGCCCAGATGTCTTGAAATATCTTAAATTACAAGTACTTTTTACAAAAACCATCAAAAAATGCCTTCTCAGCTAATTTTAGATGCTTTACAGAGAGACTTTGGAAACGGCGGGTAACCCTGTAGGTGTGAGAAGTGCCAGAGTGTGTTAACCAGTGAATAATAAGAAACACTGTATCTTCCACAAGGAATATAGATGTTAAGATGGTAGGTAAACTCAGCCAGAGGGGCTCCCCCAGTGTTATCTGCTGCAGGGGATCATGCTGTTGATGTAGCTTTCTTGGTGCAGCAGTAGCAAAGGACAGAGTTGTACAACTCCTACTTACTACTGTTTTGCATCAGTTTCCACTGCTGCCACCATTTCAGGATGTGGTGCCTGATGATTTGTGCTTGTTTTGTTTTTTTTAATTATAGTATATATGTAATGTAATCTTTTGAAGTTCCCATTGTGGGAACTGTATGTTGCCCAATTTAGCGATTAGTTAGTTCTACGATCATTTATATTTTTGTATTAAAGCAATCCAACTTGGAGTTTTGATTCCTACTCAATACATTTCTTTCCATGATTAGTGGCCTTTGAAGCAGTTACAGTAACTTTAAGTTATTATAAAAATACTTCTTGCTAACAAATGATTATATTAAATGTGTAAGTCAAAGCTAACTTAGGGAACTAAAGGCAAAAATGAGGCAAATAGCTCAAATTAGTTGGCACGTCTTACAAACTTTCGGTGTAACATATATTCATTCACATTCTTTTTAACTTCATTAGTCCAAGTTATAAAACTCTCAATTGAAAATGGTAAAGAGGCAGGAATTAACTCAGTATAAACCAAGTTAGATAATGGCTTCCAGGATGTAAAAAATTTTTTTCCTAGTTATATGACAATTACAATGACGTTGCACTAAATATTTAAAACTTCTCAACGAGTAGAAATGGAAGTCCTGCCTATTCTGATGCCCACAGTGTAAAATACAGTTTAGAGACATGAAGAGGCTACTAGTAACAGCAATGATTAAAACGTCACACCACTGTTAGAGGAAGCTGAGAAGTGCAAAAGTGAGAACTGCTGAGTAGTTCACGGGCAACTGAAGACCTCACTTCTCCAGCAACACACTCCTACTGAGTGAACTAAATATGTACGCCGCTGACAGGCTCAGAATTGCTCAAATTGCCCAGTGTTCCCTGTTGTCCCAAGATGGCCGAGCCTGTTCTGTACTGAGCTGCAGCTGCAGGTAGTAATTACTGATTAGGCTGTGGAAAGTGGGGACAAATGCACTGTATAATCAGAGAGCCCGTCGACAGTGGGAGCCCTTCACAATGGCTTGTAATTAACAAGATAATTGGTGAGAGATGGCAAAGATTTCTAGAGTTCTTCGTTATTTGCGTGTTTTTTTTGCACAGAGTTCTTTATGACTTCTTTTTTCATCTGTGAAGGTTGAGGCGCTAATGATACTGTGTCCTATGGTGTGACTTGCTCGTGTTGTGGATTCAAACTGAGAGCATGCAGCTGAAGGGGGAAGTGAAGCAGCATGTGCGGCTGCACCTGTATACACTCGCAAGATCTAATATTTGTTCTGTGGCATAATCCAGAGTCATTTTCTGTGAAAGTGCCATTTCAAATGCTGCTTATTACATTTGTATGTATGAAAGTGCAACAAGCCTTTATAAGCATTGTTTTATCCTGTAAAAAAGCCCTGGAAAGCTGTTACTAGATCCTTCTTTTAGCCCCTGAGGACATCTCTCCATATGTATTCATTAGTGTTATTCTTACAAAAACTCCAGTAATGAGTGCTCAGGCGGCTTCCTTACGAATACCGTTTAGTACATCACACACTCAGATAGGAAGATGTTTATCACTCCTTTTCCAATTATATTTCTCCAGATTAAGGTGTCGCCGTGGCACTTGTTTCCTTGACAACGCCGTCGTTATTTCACCCTTCTCCCAAGTACCCTTAATCTGAGCGGATATGAAAAACTCTTCATGTGTAATTTTTCCCAGTTAGCCACAGTAGTGCTGTCTGTCCTACCTCTTAAGCCCACATCATGGGGTTCTTTGTTGAGTGACTTAAATGCGAAGTGTGGTTGATGCTTGATTTTTCTCTCGTCCTCTTGTTCTGATTCTCTTCCCCTCATTGTGAGTTTAAAGAGACTCCCTGTTGAACTCAATACGTGGCATTGGCTCTTACTATGTCGGATTAAAAAGAGCCTAAATGCCACAAACAAACACCACGTTTATTAGATTCTGGCTCATCGCAACAGAAGAGAAGGAGAGCAGGGAAAAAAAAAGGAATCTACCTCTATAAATTGATGAAGCATGAAGGGTGTTAATAATGTATAAGGTTTTCAAAATTCAATTTTGAAAATGTGTGCCGTTGGAAGAAAAAAAATAACGCGACATGAGAACAGAGTGTATATTTGACAGGTGACATGATTCTTTTTCGTGTAATTGATTTGCTTTGCCATTTGTTTCCTTCTTTTTTCATTTTTTTGTGGAGCATAGGAGGCAGCTAGTGTGATAGATGAACCTGACGGAGTTCATTTTTTCCCTCCGCACTGCTGGGTAGCCTCTAGTGCAATAAACAGTGGTTCTTCTTTGTGTAGGTTATGGGGTTAGGGGTTTTCATTCTCTGTGGTGTTTAACTTTCTTTTTACTAAAGAAAAGCCAGCATGAGGGAGGAAAAATGCAAGGCTGATGGTTCATCAACGACATACGTAGGGGTTTTGATAAAAACCTTCAATAAAACACAAGTAATAAAGATACTAAAATGAAGTATTTTCCGTTCTTGTTTTGTCATGGTAGGTGGCACTGATGCACCTTAGCACTGATTGCCACCTGCCATAAAATAGAAAACTCTAAGTTCATACACTTATAGTTACAGACTGTCTTTACATCCATTTACATGCATATTTTAAGTGTAAATATTTTGCCAAAAAAGGTGATGAAAAAATCAATAAAAAGGCGACGATGAATTTGACAGATTTTTTTTCAATTCTCGCATTTATGTTCCGAAAAATCTGATACCGTGACATCCATAGACATGACATGCACTTAAAAGTTGCACTTATTGTTAAGTATGTAAAAAAAAACAACATAAAAGTATACTAATCTTTCTTTCTTTCTTTTTCATGGCTGTCTTGATTTTATCTCCGTCAGGTAAGAACTCTGTACCCCTTAGTTTGTTTGTTTGTGTGTGTATGTGTGTCATTGTGTACTGTCCGCATTTCATTGCATGTGTTTCATCATTCCTGGCACCTGAGTTCGTCACTGACCTCTCACTAACAGGCCAAGAGGCCTGTGTGCACAATCTCCTGGACATAAACCTCCCTGCAGCCTGATGCACAGGTCAGCAGCATGTTGTCATACATCATACGCATCCTGGTGTGTTTGTCAGCTGCTGAGAATTATATACCCATAAAGTATAAAGTGTATGTGGGATGTATCACCATCTGCAAGGAGTGCATAATGCACAGTAAGCTTGTGCTTTCTGACTCAAGCATCACCCTCAAGGTTGGTCTCATGTGACGTTGAATCATCTGCTCGGTGCTGGTGCTTGTTATTACTCACCCCTCCTCACTTTCTGAGGAAAAGTTTGTGCCTACTGTAGCAACCACAGCTGCAGCTCACACACAGCTTCAGCAGATCGAGCACTTTGACAATTAGGGCTGAAATAGCACAATGGCAATTGTTCACACCCATTGTAATTCTGTTTTGTCAAACTGCACGCCTGTAGGTGATAGCCTTGCTGTCTTTGATTTCTCCCTTTCAGTCAATGTTTTTTTCTTCCCTCTCTTCCCTTCATGTGCTTTTTCCTCTGGAATACTCATTCAATTTTTACTGCTGTATGAGACTGTGAACAGCTTGCGGGGCGGGAGCGCAGTAATTACCACGGTTATGTCAGGCGGAGCTGAGAAACGTAGCCTGGGGAGGAGAAAGGCCACTGTGCGGTGATGGCCCCCCGAAATTAATGGAGAATTGGAAATGAATCAATAGCTAATGAAAATGTGTGTTCACACTATTACTGCTTTTATGACGGCTGTAGCCTCAGGCGGGGCGCTTTGTCACCCGACTACACAGCGAGTGGTGGTGCCCATCTGTGTCTCTCTCACTCTCTTTCATCATATTCATCTTTCTCTGTGATGCTTTCTATTTCTCAGCACCTCCTCCTGTTTTCAGTCTGTGTTTTTCTGGTCTCAAGTTAACTGAGGTAGGAGAAAGGCTTCATTTCATATTTAGAGGGGAAAATAGTGGCTCATCAGTGCTAAAGGTTAAAGATGTTTTGCTTGTGTTTTAAAAGGCATATCATTATCTTTACAGAATTCATTTTAAGAGGCAGTTAATGGCTTTTCCCAGCCTCCCTAGTTGTTTTTTTTTTACCATAAAGCAGTAATGGTCTCAGATTAACCCCTGTGATTTTTTTAACAATATGTATTTTATGTTACGCAGGGTTTACAAAAGCTCCTTTGTTCTGACTGGCAGCTGTCCATTTGCTGAAAAAAACACCTGTTGCTAGCAATTTTTATCATACACAGCTAGATAATTATGGTAAGAATTATGGCTTAGAATTTGTGCAAAAACTTTGTGATCTACTTGTTTTAGAAATAAGAAGAGTCTCTTCCATCAAGAGGACAGGAATTTGCTGTAGCCAGTGATATCTCTCTTTGCAAGTTCCTTCAGGTTAAGTAACTCTTTCAGCCTTGTTTCTAAAAAGTGAAGGGACATTCTGCAAAGTACTCCCAACAGCTCCCAAACTGACTTCCAAATCTCACCCTTTTTTTAAAGATATATTTGTGAAAGGGAGGTTGACTGTACCGTTTCTCAACCTTGTAAATTAGTTTCTCGTTGGCTACTTTGACTGTTGACCAGAGGAGAGTTAAAAAACATCAAACAAGAGCATGTGTGTGATAAGCACACAAAAGGACTGAAACAAACTGTCAAATCCAATAATAACACTTTTGTTCATGACTTATTGGTTTGGTTGAACTCACAATAAAAAAGACACTACCTTTCCAGCTCTTCGTACACAGAGAATCAGTGTGATTAGAGCCCTCCACACACCACTTTGACATGAAGAAAAATCCAAAGCTTGACAGGCATGCTGTGCGTAGTTACGGTTGCTAAGCTATGATTGGATGTTCGCTGTTTAGGAACTAACAGTCACTCATGAAAGTGACTTTATGACATAGTCAGGTTTTAAACTCCCATCATGATACATTTAGGACTTAAACAGCACTTTTTTCTTTTACCATTCACACTATTTTAAGGGATCAGCTGTGAAAAAACCTTCACACTCCGGATTTTTGTTGGAAAATGAGACAATAATTCCAGGAATAAAGAGATTCGTGACCAGATGAGGCAACCTTTTTATGTCACTTATCCAGGTTGTACTGGGACACAGGGCTCAGTGCACATTAGTTGACGGCTCCCTGAGGATTCACAGATCATTTCTCTTCTCTGACTTGGTACAAGCAGCACTGCCCTGGGGTGCCTGACAGAGCATGACATCGCCTCTGTTTGTGTGCGTGCATGTGTGTGTTGCAAAGGGGCCCAAATCTCAACCCGTCAGCACCTCCTGCAGACGGCAAGCCCTCAGGGCCCCCCGCCATTCAGGTTAGCTGTCTCACTTTGTTAACATGCTGTTTGATACTGTAGATAAACGCTGACTACTTTCTCATAAGGTTATCATTGAGTCAAACACCTATGATTTGAGCTGATCTTATGATACTGTAGCTGTGTCGATTGTCGGTGTTACACAGCCTTCACTCGATGTTTACTATTAACCTATACAGTACATGTGTTTTGTTCTTTTTTCTGGCTCTTGAAAGGTGTTATTTCCTTGAATAACAGGTCTTTTATCATACTGAAATTCAGTTCACATACTGAACATGATGCAGTAGTCATTTAAATTCATTTAAAAGTAATCAATCTATTGACAACTTGCTGGAAATCAATTTTTTTTCACTGCAGTTCAATTCACTCTACTATTGCTGCTGCCTGCTGAAAATCCCTTTTTTCAAAATAGCCAACCTTACAGCTTTTTATGTGCTATAGGTGCCATATCTGTGTATAACTGTGCCAGTTTTAGCAGCATTAAAGTCTGACCTGATCTGTAATAAGTAGCTGCATTGCTCTTCTCTTTTCTCTGATTGATAGAACACAGTATTGATACTTGAGAGCCTTCATGTGTGATGTCCAAAGCCATCCATTTGAGTCCACTTGCAGTTTTATGCGTTAAAACTATGTATAAAATCTGATTCACAAGAAATTATTTATTTTATTTTATTTATAAAAAGACGATGAGAATAGCAAGAAATGCAGTCTACATTAAAGACTGGTAGTTTTTACTGGGGCCCCAGGGTCTTACAGGCCCCAAAGTCCTTGATACACTGCCAGTCAATTTATTTTTATGTTATTTAAATTTCATTTTATTTAACATAAGCTCAATTCCTAGCCAGAATAGAAGTACTGGTTGTTTTGGTTTTAGTAGAGACAAGGAGGGGACAAGGTGTATAGATACTGAGGGGTGGGTCAGTGCTGATTTTTGCTAACTTGTCATCATTGGCTAATACATCTGTTTCATTAGCATGCTGGTCCGTTGCTTGACCCCTGGAGTGCTCTGACTCCAGAGGAGTCAAGGCACTCCAGGGGTCAAGAGTTCCTCAAGTGTTAAAATTAACCATTCACTGATGTTCCTGGAGAGCGTGAGGAGGAGAGAGATGGAGGGAGGAAAAGGGGTTAGCAGCCTTATCATGCCGCAGAAACCTGCAATCATCCGTGGAGGCAGATTAGTGAGCGGACCGGTGAGCCTGTGAATACCCTTCACTGCCTGAGCAGGTGGCCTCCCATACCAAGTACAGCACATTTATCCAGTCTGTTAACAAATAAGCAGCCCGGCTAATAGAGCACTGCCAGAGGCTTATGTTTCCACCATTATGGGGAGACTTGTTTAATTTGTCTCTACTTTGGATGGAGAGAGAGAGAGAAAGAGAGGATGGACGGAAGGAAGAGGGGGGAAAGAAGAGGGATAGAAAGTGGGATCAAATGGATGACAGGGATTGAGGGAGAAAGAGAAGAGGGAGGAAGGGGGGAGAGGAGGGGAGCGAAGGAGAGCTGAAAGGACAAAAGTAGCTGAAAAAGTGCCCAGCTTGGCGAGCAAGAGGACTTAAACGGCGGGTTTGTGTAGTCAGCAGTATCACACACAGCCTGCTGTTCCCTATGAATGTTTGCCTGGCTTGTTGTCAATCAAAAATGGTGTTAAGTGAACTGCACATAATGTGTTTGGAAAGAGCCCAAGAAACGTGTATTCCAACTATTATAAATGGTCCCATGGTGTTTATATTTTGGAAGGAAAGATGATACAGACACACATTCATGCACACACACATTATCAAACTATTCTAAGGTGTTAACTTCATACTCGTGAGTAAAATTAGAGACTGTATGAAAAATGGGAAAGACGGTTTATACATATATTTTTTTTTAATAAAGCCTTCCCTAGTGTTGTTCATGTTTTCTTTGGAATAAATATTAACTTTATTGATGTCCCCTTGCAATAATAAAGAGATCTTTAAAAAATAGCACCTATACACATTAGAAGTAGAATAATAGATTTTTCAAATATATGGCAAACAAAACGTATTAATGTTCTACCCACACTGTATTTTATACTAAAGAGATGCAAATAATAGGCTAATTTTTAATCACAATACAAGAAGTAAAACTTCATAATATATATATCAACTTATTTAAACTTTCTACAGTGATTATAACTAATGTGTAGGCAGGAGCCACTGAAGAGGTGACATTTGTTCACTTGTATTCAGAGGACCCACACATACTCTGTCTCTCACACCTGATATTTTAGTTCTATGAGCTATTAGACTGTAGTTGTAAGAATTAACAAGAAATGTCAACCTTTTGCATGTGGCAAAGTGTTATGACCTACTGTGTACTCTTCAGTCATCATATGTGCCTACTTTTGGTTCTAGATGACAGCTATAATATTAATTTGTGAATAAAAATGATTATCATACAGTCCCATTGTGGACTGTACTGAATCTGATCAGTAAAGATGCTTGGTTAAAGGGAGTGCTCAGTGATATATTTCTTAATAAACAGCAAGGGTGAGAAAAATGTTTTAGCCCTCTGCTTCTTTTTAATTCAGTGGCAACCATGTACCATAATAGGCCCACTGGTGATGATCATCTCCAGGGATTTCCCCTTAGTTTGTCCCAATAATGGACACCCATGAGGATAAATCGATGACCAGCTGTTGCCACCCAGGTGACCATTTTCATCTCAAATTATGTCTTTGGTTCGGATGTACATTTCCAACCTGCCGCTCAGGGCAACTTTTCCTCTCATCTGGCTTTTCTCTCCTGTTCCTGTCTTTCTCTCTCACAAAACATCTGAACAAACAGCAGTTTCCTTGATGTTGTTTTTTCAGGCATTGTATTTGAAGTATGTTTAGACACCAGTATCTGTCTGAATGAGCAGCTAAATGCTGGAATGAATAGAACCAAACGCACTGCAGCAAATGCTCATATTACCATTCATGCCAGGGGGGTGTTTCGGTTTATGAGGATGCAATATTCCTCTTTTAATCACTTTAGCTCAATAGTAATATTGTTTTAATTCATTTTACAGTTTCTAAAGGCAATTGAAACTAATTTGTGAAACAACTGCTGTATTCTGTTACAGCAAACCTCTTTAGCGACCACTGCAACTGTATAATAATTAACAATAACTGCATTGTCTGACAGGAATTGCTCAACATGAATATTGCATTATTACAAACTTTAAAAAAATTTGAGCTGCAAGCAATGCTCCCATGCATTTAATACTAGCCTGATTTTTCTCATCTGAAGTCAGACCTGACGTTGGCATGTTCTCTGTCTACAATGTGTCAAATTTGACCTCAGTTTTGAGTGAAAGGAAGAAAGTGAAGGCAGTATTCCCAGGATCTTTGCTGGAAATGTCTGTCCAAGCTATTTTAGCAATTAGCTGTGAGCTTGTCGTTGATTAGTAATTTCTTTCAGGGCCAAAGCAGGGCGTTTAGCCGGCTTCTTATTAATCCCTTCACCCTCATCAAGCCTTATTTCCTTGTAATGGGGTTTATAGATTACAACTCTACCTCACACGTTTCACAAAAGATTAAATTGGCAGAACTCTTCTGTGAATATGTTTTTATAATACACCCGTAATGAGTGAAAGTTAAGGAAATGTGAAGCGCTAAGCAGGAATAAGTCATTGGACATGCTGAATGAGGCCGGGAGGGACAGAGCGCTCAAAGAGGCGCGTAATGCTGTCGGATAGCTCCTAAATGAAAGTGACGTGACAGCGCTAATGAGACGTCTTCACATTACGTGTGACTCCTGCCTGAGGGACACATTATAGCTGACTTAATGAGAGGAGATATTGTACACAGGCACTTTTGTAGTTGAGCGATGAGACCATGGGCCCTGCTTGCAGAGGTACAAGCCACCACAGCAAGTAAGTGGTTTGTTAGAGTGGCTGACAGGTTGAGCAACAGGGAGTGCACAGGCTAAATGCTCGTTGCTGTGACCGAGTCCGGTTAAAGTCTGATTCACAAATAACCAGAGAACACTGAAGAGACTGTGCTTAAAAATAAAAACCTGTGTGTCAGTGAGGAAGAGTCTTCAGGAAAGCAATTTATGTGACATCGGTGTTTACAAGACAACTGCTGTCTTTAACCAATACAATAATTCGTTTATGGTAAAAAAAAAAAAAGGTCTTGTATTAGATTTTATGCACAACTGCTGTGGATTGATAATAGAACATGTACATAAAATCACACCTTCCACTGAGGCTTAAGTAGTCTTGAATGCATACTGTAGTTGACTTAGACAGTAGACTTCAATGTACAACAAGCAGCTACATTTCTACATTCATCATAAAGCAACACAGTACCCAATCTAAATGAGCAATAACCAATATGAGTTTCAACAGAAAAAGCCTGAAACTTCACTTTACCAGGGACACAGCTGATAGTAATGCACATGCTACAAAACTATAGATTTATCCTGTTACTTTAAATTAATTTATGTTTTTAAATATGGATCATTCTAACTGGAAAAGTATCAGTCAAAACTGCGATCTATATGCAAACTCTTTACAAACCAAGATATTTCAGTGAGCACTTCAACTTAAACTGCAACAAGAAAAAAATTACATTGCATGACAATTTTACATGCATTTTCTGGCTTAAGTGAGTTCTCTTTAAATTTCCTTTCAGTTTATTTTATTTATCACTTGTCTATACATTTTGTGTGGATGAGTCGTTATAAAAATGACAAATAGAAAAAAGTGCTGATTATTTAAGCATTTTTTAATGGTAGCTTTCCATAACTGAAATAAATATATAAACTGATAATCCGTGCTAATAACTTTTAACTGTGAAGGTTCTTTGCAGCAGTAACTTAAATATTGCTTTAATTCTTGCTGCAGCTTCCAATATACTTTGTCTTTTCAGACAGTATTGATACATTCAGGAAGAATACTGGGGGGAGAATGTTAGCTCTCGTTGAGGCAGCCATGTGCAATGTGTTGACACCCTGCTCGATGTGCTCTGGTCAGGCCTCAGTCGTTGTCTGGGTGACGGATGGATATCCAGCTTCTATTGACTGGAAAAGAAGATGGGAGAAGAGAAAAGAGAGGGTCACCGGGAGGTGTGTGTGCAGGGAGGGAGGGTATGATCGTCTGTCCAACTCTCCACAAGACACAAGTCACACCTCATTAGTAGGTAGTGAAAAAGAGAATGGCAGTTATGTCTGCCATCTCACACAAACACACACACACGTACACACACACACGTACACTTCTACCCCAATTACCCCTGTCCTGTCCCCTGAGCTGACTGGTTGAGTTATGCTGACAGGCACCCCTCTAGAAAGGGATATGGGAGTCAAAAGGGAGGGAGGGAGGGAAGAAAGGAGAGGAGAAGGAGAAAAGTGATGGAAGGGTGAATGCTGGGGGAGTTGAGAGGGGGGAGGAGAACAGAGGAGGGCAAGATAGACAGAGAGGGGAAAGGGGAAACCACATCACACGGCACGAGACAGAATGAAACATGTCTCCTTGTCATCTGCCACACACTGTAAATGGATGGCCCTCACAATCTTGCCATCAGCAACTTATCTCTGAGGCCTGAAAGTGGAAGGAAGTACCAGCAAAATGAAGGTAAAGAAGTTCGAAAATGGTAGAGAAGAGTTTCCACACAAACTTGCTGTAATTTGTTACAATTTCTAAAGGCAAATATGACAGGGTGGAATTACTCTGCCACCACCGAGGCAGCCATTTGCAAATGCCATAAAGTACAGGTATAAATCTCCTACCTGCATCCACTTAATCTAAGGCTTCAATGCTTGAGGAGCAGCTATCTTGTCAAGCATGTGTTCACAGTGAAAGGCCTCTTCGGTTCTTCAGAGAAAAAATAAATGTAAAAGAAGCTTTGTGCAGTAGTCATGGAAGTGGCTGGTACACAATGATGATGACACGTTCTGTTTATGCCAGAAAACAGTTGGAAAGCCTTGGAGGCCTTGAGATGATTTTGATAGATGACTTGCAATCAAGGCAAGGACTGTTCATAGGATTTATAGAGAAGAGTGACTAAAAATCCAGCTATTGCTGAAAGATGTTCAACAAACTTTATTTTAATTCCATGCATGACTGCAAACAGCACATGTAGCAAAAAAAAAAAAAATCTAAAAAACTATGACATTAGTCAATAGTTATGGAGGTTATAGAGGCATCAGAGGTTATTATTCTGTGTAAATGACTTGGGCCAGATATTCTGTAAATCATGGAAAGAGGACTGTGACAGTTTTGATCTGAAATTTTAGTTACCCAAAATTTCCAATACCTAACATGCGTCATAAAAATAAATTAAATTCATAAATTTGGAAGCAAATAGAAATTTCACTCGGTGAAATCCTGAAACCATAAAATCAACGTTCTAATTTTTGAATTTTATTCTTTAACTAGTAAACTGCATCTGACAAAACAGAGTCACAATAATGTTGAGCTGTCAGACGAACCACATGATCTTTGTTAGCAGATTGTTTGCTCTGTGTCATGAAATCTTGAGTGTTGAAATGTCTTCTTTTTGAGCACATAGACTTCTTTTTCTCCTATGTTGAAAACTTGAGTTTCAGAGTTCATTCTCAACCATCTTTTCATCTTTTCACACAGTTTGCTTGTCAAAACTTGGGACATGGGCTAACATTAAGTACCTGAGACTTGACATTGACTTGTTTTAAATAGCTTGAGATTGAACTTTGGCATGCCAAAAAAAAGGGCTCGCTCATTGGGCAGAGAAATCCTCACCTAAACACTGTCTACTTTAAAATTTTCTAGTTCCTCAGTTTCTTTAAGAAAAACACCTGCACTCAGTTTTTATTTGTCAGCGACTTTCCTTTGTCTTCTCTGCAGTCGAGCAATTAGCAAATTCCTGTTGAAAGTTACCCATCTGCAGACACGTCATAGTAAACATTTCACATGTGCTGCCACTAGACAATACAGGAGCTCGCATTCGAGGCATTAACAGCGGCGATGAAAGATGATCACATAGCACACAGTATTATCAGCGCATCAGACAGTGAGTGATGAGTACAGTCACTGCCTTAATTTATGCATTGCTACTCCGTCTTGTCACCGCTGTTCAGCTCCAAGGATTTTACTTCCACCATGAGGAAGGCAGGATGGAGAGAGTGAGGGGAGGGGAAGAAAAAAAATAACAGTGGCAAGCGTGGATTTTCTACTTCCTCTCTGACCAAATCCCACCATTTCAGGAGATTAACCTCGGCATGCGATAAATGTTCGACTTCTTCTTCCCTTCCAATTTCCTTGGAGCTAGAAACTCCAGAAGCCAGCGCGGCATGTAAGATAAAAAATGATCACCTAATTCACTCAAGCACAAAATACATTTCTGGAGAGAGGAGGAAAAGCTGGCAGAGGAGAGAGAGAAAGAGAAGGAGTGTCACCAGTGCACTACCTCACTCCATCCTTCAGAATTCTCCTCAATCAATTATTATTAAATGAAGCACTTATTCAAACGGACCTGTGTATTGCTAATAGGTCTTGGCACTGTGATTGTCTGTAGAATTTCTCCTTTTTCTCTTATCCTGTTGGATTAATCACATTGTTCAGCTTTCTCCGCTACCCATAGTGCACCTCACATGGCAGCTGTGCTCAAACGCTGTTGATTGCTGAAGGTGCCCTCTGCAGATTGCTGCTGCCACTAAGCCATTTAAATGGAGTTGTTAATAAAATGTAGCGATGATTGCCTTCCACTTCTCTCGTCTCTGGTTTGGCAGATGGTTGTCGCAGGACTAATGTTCACTTTGGGCTAACCATCAAACTGTGCTTAAATATTAACGTCAAACTGAAATTAAAATGACTTTTGCAAAGAAATTTAATGTACATATGGATGTAGTTTGTTCTGACTTGCGTACTTTTTGGATCTACCGTTTTTTTTGCCATGGTCAACCCTCATATGTTTCTGTACTCCACAGGGCATCAGCTTTTCAGTTCTTTTTAACAATGTTGGTAATGATAGTTTAAATGACGCAATACATTTGTGGAAAAGCATAGATAGTTAACTAATGGGCCTGTTTTTTGACCAACAGTGTGGCACCTGAACGCTCTCTTTTGCTTGTAGAATGTCACTTAAAGGGACATTAAACAACCAAAAATAAGAAAAAAAAACAACAACTACAAGACACAGAACAACTACAAAAAGAGGCAAAATTTACCACAAAGAAGACACAAAACATCTACAAAGAGCTGCAAAATGTTTATAAAATAGATTCAGAACATGTACAAAGAGACAATAACTAGAAAATCACACAAAACAACTACACAGAGATACAAATTGAGTTCAAAAAGGCATAAAAAACAAATACAAAGGGATTCAAAAGTATAAAGAGATACAAAATGACGAATAGGAAATGAGTATAAAACACAGAATTAGTGCTGCTGTAAATGTCTTTTATTTGAAATGTGAAGCTTCTTTGATTTAAGCTTTGAATGGCCCTCATGTTTTATTATACCGTCACTCTTTCAAAGGACAATAAACCACGCAATATGCTTTCAGATGTTGAAAAACAGTTTGAATGGCACCATTACAAATGAGGCTCGGAGGACCCTACACAGAACAACCGCAGAGAGATGCAAACAATCTACCAAAGAACTACAAATGTTGTGTGTACATTGTTTGTAGTCGTTTTGTGTCTCTTTCAGTCGGGGTCTTACTGTAATGTAGATGGACTGAAAAGCCTTATGTCTGTGCCCAGAAGTCCCTTGTCTCATAATCTGTTCATGGGGCACTGAAAGTGGTTTGTAATATCACTTCAGTTTCAACGGATATACAAGCCGTTCACCAACATAATGACAATGTAAAACTTATTGCCTTTGATATAAGCACTTTGTACATCATGTTACTTACATTATGATACTTTCAAGTCCTCTGTGTTCCTGTCATCATTTTTAGTAGACTGCAGACACTAATTTTAAAGCTTCTCTTAAAACACAGCTGATGATGGTCACTAATATTTACTTGGACTACATCCCTACCTCACTCACTGACTTGTTGAGTTAACATTTGAGTCACTGCCACATGCCAATTTGTGTACTTTGAACTGGTCTTTTAAATATTCTTGTTTAGCTCATATGTGCCAGCACTCTATCACTGCTGGCGGTCGGCCTCAGAGCATCATCTGAAACCTCACTGGGGCAGTTTATTACATCAAGATGTCATCCAAGACATTTTTATCAGCCAAAAAATGCCTCTAATGAACCAGTAAAACTTGGATGTGTTTCTTCCCCAACTCTTGCCTTTCTTTAAGTGTTGATTATCGTCTGAGTCACTAAAAAGCAAGTATTATTTACCTGAATAATCCCACAGCTAAAAGAAACCAAACTGTTGTTAAAGTAGTAACTTTAGTCAGGAACTTGGTGTTTTTTACACAGAGGCAGGGAGCTTTCAGATTTGAATATGTAATACCATGATTAGCTACAAATCACTTCATATGGAGGCGAACATTGAAGCAATCACATTTTTCTCTCTGGCTTTCCTTTGCCAAAATACCTCCTACACAATTGAATAATGCATATGGACAAATGTTGGACTAATTAATGTCCACCAACCTACCTCCACTATAAAATAGGCTTCCCTTGACACAACGAGTTAATGAGCCCATTGGTGACGCAGTCACCAACGGCCTGTTATGGAGGAGGCAAGTGATAGTGAGTGGGTGGATTATGATGGTAATTAGAACCAGTGGGTCAGGAGGACCCATTGTATTGTCATCAATACGGAGAGATAGGATATCATGCTAAAGCAGTGCTTCGTGTACCTCCGGCACACGCACAGTGCCAGTGGGCAGAGGTATTTGAATATCAACTGAGAGGTGGGAAATACATAAACACTCAATCTTGTTGGCAGAGCCTGTTTGTCTATCCCTGCAGAGTGTTGAACGTATGCCATGGCTGTGTCGGCCTGCATCCTTGTGATAAAAGGAGGGAAAAATTACACAGGCTCTCTTTGGCCAGACACTAACATATTCATTAGTGAGAAATGACTGACTGGGCTGGTTGAAATGTCACTGGGCCAAACCGTCTCCCTGGGCTAATGACCTCCATGTCTGTTAGATGGAGCTGTAATATTCTAAAGATTTTGCCTCTTCATGACCAAATGACCTTTATTAGGCGTTGATCCCTGATTGGCCAAACAGCACCAACAATAATAACAAAAATATACATATTAATATGTGCATAAATTAACAAAAAACTTCATCTGACAATGTGAATCGATTTTGTGAATGTTCAACATTTATTTTCCACTGTAATACATCTGAAATGATTAGTAAATTGAAGGAAAAAACAATTTTGATGATTAATTAAAGAGCCAATGGATAGGATTCTGTGGCATTTAGCTATGAGGCTGCCAATCACAAGCCACTGAACACCCCTGCACCTACCCTCCCTGGTATAGGTGTGTAGGAGAACCTATGGAAGCTGCTAATTTTGTAGAAAATAGAAAACGCCTTATCTAGAGCCAGTGTTTGTTCAGTCTGTTACTGGCTACCGTAAAAATATGGCATTATAATATGGCAGACTCCATGGAGGACCCACTCCTTCTGTAGATATAAAAGACTTGTTCAAAGTTAATGAAAACACAATCATTCTTGCTTTTAGCTTGCACATACAATAATAATTATTATTATTATTATGAATATTATAGCCAACAGAACCCCTTAAAGCCTACACACTGGACCTTTAATTGTTACTTGTCAAGCAACAAGATTTAGAGCTGACAGCCATGTTAACTGCCCTGTGAGGTTGTATTTAGCCATAGCAGTGCTTTGAGCTAAATGTTAATGTCAGCATGCTAACAGGCTCACAATTGTGTAACATATGCTGATATTTCAAGGCATTAGGCATTTAAAAGGTTTCTTAAAGATATTACGTAGTTTTCTGAGATACTTTAGCATGAAACAAAGTGTTCAAAAGACCAACACTGACATATCTGCACCCATGGCAATATCCAAACCATCAGTCATTCCAGCTCTTAAAATTAGCACAGACTCTATTTGTGTAACATTGAAAATAATTACAGTTGTAGTTCTTAACAACACTGGTGGATTTGCCTACTATTTAAGACAATTTAACACAGTGACATTAGGTCCCTACAACTTTAAACACAAATGTTACACTTGTAATTGCCATCTGAATGTTGATCTAAATAATTTCCTAGGTAGTCATTGTTAATAATAGTCAATAACAGCCATGTACAGTATCAATTACACTCATAAAATTTATTTTTTTTTCTGAAATCTGTGGCAGGGTGTCATTCAATGTAAATAACTATGTATATGAAAAAAGTAGTAAGATGCAAAGCTTCATTTTTTGAGTGCAGAGTGAATTTGTTAGGATCTGCCATTTAAGGTCCTTCTAGGAGGAGTCTGGAGTCAGGAGCCTGACTTAGCAATGGAAACAGCTTTTGCAAATAGTCTCGGTTATAAAATGTCAGGAGCTGTGATGAATATCTCTAATGATCAAGTGTGTGTTCTGGGTCACAGCAGTTAAAAACGGTCAGCGTGGAACAAAATGCAACATGGCAACAACTTGTCCTTGCCGACACCACTGCAGAGAGGTAAAAGCCACACAGGCCTTACGTGTTAATACACCTGACAAAACACTCCCTCGCTGATTGAACACTAAAAGCCCTTCTGTGCAAAGCCAGACGGGGCTTTTTCTCCCGTGCAGGTGACTGCCGGCTGCCGCTGTCAGCTCCAATCACGTTGCCTTCTGTACCACGCTGTTCCTCAAACGCTCAAACCGAGCAAGGCTTTTCTTTCGCCACCTCCCTCCTCCCCTGTTGTTTTATTCATGGGGCTCAGGGTTCATTTGCCAAGTCCTCTGTTGTAAATTTAAGAAGACAAACAGCGCTGCAAATCCACCAGAACAGTGTTAAACAAAATGACATTTTGCTCTGCCGCCTGGCTAATCGTAAAGAAAACACTGGCGGATCAGTGCTTAAACCTCGTGTCTTCAGGCAGATATCATGCTCAGTATCGCGGAGGGATCCTTTGAAGTGTTTGTTGTCTTCCAGAGGGCCCCCAGAGGAAATTCTTCTCTCTTTCACACACGCATGCAATCAGACACACACGTATGCATACTTTTACCCACAACACTCACCCTAAGAGTTAATGGTAGGGAAAGCATTAAACAACCCGGTCTTGTTTGTATTACTGGTCACATATTGGCAGCACTGATGGCGAGGATCCCTCTGCAGATTTAGCACTGCCATGCTCATGTCTAAGCAGCAGGATCACCTGAGAGAGCCAATAAAAACATACCAGGCAAGCGCTAACACACTGTTTTTCACATGCATAAACAGCAGGAAGGGCAGCAGTAAAAGTATATTTGACAGGTTAATGCACATGCATACACACAGTTAAATGCACGCTTTGTGTAGACTACTGGACACAACACAGACACACACATATGTTGTGTAGCTTCAGGCAAGAGGCTATAAAAACATTAGAAAGGAAGAAGCCTGCCAGGAGGAAAGCTAACAAATAGGAGAGGAGAGAAAACTGTGGGATGGCCTGCTTATCTTTGGGTGAGACTCAGCTCGGCAGATTTAGAACAAGGTATTGCTCCAAGAAGCAATATTAAAAAGTGTTTTTAGTCATGGTTGGCCAATTAGTTGTTATTTCTTGAGTCACATCTGAATGACTGCCATGCGCCTACTCTTGGTTGCATATTTAGCCTTGAAAACAGATCATGTGCAAAAAAAGGAGCCTGAAAATATTTTGTGAAAGCCTACCTGTGCCAACATTGTATGAGTGCTCGCAGGCACTGGCAGCCACACTTTATGCTGCCATGCTTTTAAATAAATTGATAATAAGCCCAACAGTATGTGCTAAATTAAATGGTTTTATTACTTTCTTAATAATGCATTAAAAGACTGGTGCATTTACAGTACAGCTATTAAAGTCTTAAGTTGTGTCACCCAAGTCACACTACTTGGAAAAGAATTTTATTGGGTTTCTTCACCAAACTGGCAACCATCTCTTTTTAGGAGACAGCACATCCCTGTCTCATTCTATCTCATTCTGTCAGCCTCTGACTCAGTGACAGAAACAAGTTTCTTTCTGCTGTTGTTTGTCTGTGGGCACTCCAAACTTAGCAGCATCAAGACGGTCACGCATGAAATGTCCATAAAGAGATACGACGCTGGGCAGGTTGGCACTCCTGTCAGTAGCCAGCTGTTTGCTACACTGACTGTGTCTACCCGTCTTTTTATTTTCATTCCTGTTCATCTCAGGTTTGTTTTGACAGTGACATCGAGCACTTGCATGTGTTCTTACTGCTTATGTCTCCATCCGTCCGTCAGAGCAGTCTTCTATATATCCATTCATCCGTCTATTCATCACTGTTATTTAATGAGATGGATTGCACATCAAGGTTCATTGGCTGTGCGCTGGAGAAGCCCAGATTTAATTAGGCCCCACCACTGAAATGCTTGCCCTCACCGGCGAAGACAGTGACTTCACAAAATAATGACACATTTACATTTAACCATGTAACCTATTTCTAATTAGTCAGTTGGGTATTGTTTTTTATATGATGGCAGAAAGTTCAGCAAAATGACAAACAGATGTATTGCCAATTATCATGCATTCTGAACAGCTCATTATTCCTCCATTTGTTTTCACCATCATCTATCTGGTTTTTGGCTCTCCAATTTGTACAAGTGAGCTTGTGTAACCAAGCTGAGTGTGTGAGCTGGCAGGACCTGAATGCTCCTCCTTGTGTCTTGACTGGCTTTGCAGTTGCACCTCCAGCCAGTTGAAATCAATGGGGGCAGTGGGCAACTGTGGCTCTGTGTGGAGCAGATGGCAGAAGAATGGCCCTTCCTCCTACTGTGGCATGCTCAGCAACATACAAATGGGTCAACTCTCATCACTAGTCACATAACATCATGAGGCCAGGGATCTCTTTTGGGGTCTCTTCAAACATATATTTCTTAGATCTTAAGTTGGATAATTAATCAGTTTATGAATACTTAAAGTACAAATACTGATGGCAGCTAGTGCTTAGTCTGGTCTTACTGTATTACTGTATCAAGAAAGGTTTCAGTCAACAAGATCAACAAACTACTTAAAGTGTAGTGCATGTATAATAATAATGCCAGACTAATTGCAGTATATTTTAAAGTCCACTGACTAAATTGATCTCTTCAAAGAAAAAATTGAAATTTTGGCCATTTTGACATTTCTTGCCAAAGGAAAATGAGAAGTGTGGCTTTCATGTCTGTCTGTGTGGTTTAAAGCTAGAGCCAGGAGGCAATTAGCTAAGCACAAAGATTGGTAAATGACAATCAGTTAGCTAAGCCCAGTTATAGTTATAATAAACCAATAACAGCACTGGTTTAGCTCAAAAAACTATTATGTTGCATCTTTTGCCAGGCCAGGGCTTTCCAGTTGCTTACAGTCTTTAAGCACTAGAGCTTTTTCAGACAAACTCAGGTGATCATCACAGTTTTATGTGTAGGTGTCGACCCAAATGCAAATTAGTCTTTGCCCTCCCTTGTGGTTGTTAAGCCCTGCTTGCTTCTGATCAGCAGATCAGCTGATTGGCCACAGCAACACTGCATTTGATTGTGTACCTCCAAAAAAGAGGAACCCAAAAGGACTGCTCTGGTTTTACTCTCGGAAACCCCATGCATTCTGCTCCCTCCATAGCCTAATTCAACAACACACATTAAAAATGAATGGGAGAACTTGGGAGTACTTTGGTGGCATTGCCTGTCTTGGCTCCTAGCTCTGGCTTTATTCAAGGGAAAAGTCTGGCAAACAACATGTACTGTGTCAATTAATTGTGCCATGATTGTTTTTTAGCCATGCTGGCTAATTCCACCTGTCACAGTCTTTAAGTTAAGCTAAACTTTTTCCAAGCTAAAGCTACATATTTAGCACTGAAGTTTGAGCAGTATAAAGCTTTTCATCTATCTCTTGTCAAGCCACTAAGTACATAAAAAATCTCAAAATGTCAAACAGTTTTTACATGCAGACTTTAAACTCATAGTAAACATAGCCACATTTTTTACAAGAACAAGAAGTTCATCATAGCACATATCCAGAGAAAAAAGTTGAATAGCGAGAGTCGCTGATATCAATCAGCCACAATTCTTTGTGGCTAGTTTGTTTTGCAGCTAAAATTTTATTGTTAACAATTTTAAAGGTGCTGGTGAAAACAAACTGCCACAGTGGAGAGCAGGGAAAACACAGGTTATTTCAATGGCGTATCCTTAGTTTAGGCATTCAGGGAGTTGTCAACTGTGATTCATTATTCCATATACATCTCACTGAGGTTTTTTTCTTTTCCCCATATAAATTCTAAATGTCTACTGTAAAATCACCTCTGACCTTTTTTCTGTGGACTGTATTGTAAATCCACATCAATATTTACAAGTACATAATGAAGTCAAAGAGTGTTTCATGCGCCTGCTGAGGATTTATGGCTTTTTCCTCCACGACTGGGTCTTAATTGCTTGACACGTGTGCTAGTGTCAGCCTCACTGTGGTGAATGGATGGGTGCCAGCACGACTCTGTCATACAGTCACCCTCATGTGTTTTGCTCTGTTTAGATGTATATTACTTTTCTCTCCTTCTCCTCCTCCTCCTCCTCCTCCTCCTCCTCTTCCTCCTCCTCCTCCAATCTGACTCCCAGTTTCACTGCCTTCAATCATTTCACTGTCCTTGTGTTTCCCTGCCTCTGTTTGGGTTTTCTTTGGGTTTCTCCCTGCACCTTTCCTTTCTCGGCGCATCTCTGCGTTTCGCTTACTTTCCTCTTGTTGCTTTTTTTCCCATCGTCTGTGCAGTCGATTGTCTGCCAGAGCAACATGTGGCAGGTGGTGAAAGCGAACAGCAAGAGTGAGGAGAGAAAAAGGCACACTGACAAAAGCTTCTTCCCCCGAGCATGCTTGTAGCTGCAAAAAAAATACATCAATTACCTCCATGATTGAATGATGTTAGCACAACTCTGAGGATGTTGCCTCTGTAGAGATGAATGGTGCAGCTCTGCTCGACGTAGGGTTCTGTGTTGACTTGTGTTTGTTTTGCGCATACAGCCTTACCATCAGTAATTATAGCACCATGTCACTGTCTGGCTTGGCCTGCCAATCAAATCATGAGAGAGTTATGCACTACACAACTGTAACATCTGTGTAGTTATGGTCTGTGTATCTGATTCTAAGTACTGACTTTGGAAACTTCACCACAGAGATAAGCTGGCAACAAAGTCAGCCAAAAGAGGACAACGGCATCAAATTGTGTTTCTCTATTGCTCTTTTTGACAATGTGTGGTCAAGGGGACGTCAAAACAGGTTATTGAAAAACAGTATGGATATTTGGAATGAAAGCTACCAAAATTTGATGAAGAAAAAACTTGTTAGTGAGAGTAAAAAATCTGGTTCGAAACACAGAAATTTAGTTGTTGTATTTGTATCTTTGAGTTTCTAGTTAAACAATAAAGAAATAATGTAACTGGTCTAGTTTAACAGTGTAATGAGTGCAATGTCTGCACAGAGAGGGTTTAAAGAAGATGCACAACAAAAAAAACTGGCCTGTGTTTAATTTCTTGGCCTGTGTTGGCAGCAGTCACCATCACTAAACATAGAACAACCAAAACCACATGTTAGTACAGATGTAATCCACATCTGGTCAGAACTAGATGATTCATGTGACAGACAGAAGACTGCCAGTAATAATATCCAGCTTTACAACACATTTTCTGTTTCTCTGTGTGTGTGTCTCCTCGGCAAAGAAACCTGTTTCATATCCCAGTGTCTTATGGCATGTTCTTTCCTTTGCTCACTTTGTCTCCACTTTTGCTTCTCCTCTTCATTCCCGTATCCCTCTAATCTCTATTTGCATATCTGTAGGTACACATCCTTAGATCGTCTCTGAGTGTGGTTTCTTTTCATCCATTTGTCTGTGCTCATGTTGCTTGAATACCATGCTTGGTGAGGTTGAATGTTAAGTAGCCCTTTTCCTCAAGAGGCTGGAAGGCTTGGCAGAGGTGTCACCTGGAGATATTTTAGTTCAGACTCAGTTAATAATGTGAGATGCTGGTTGCTGCACAAAGTGGCACTAAGCAAGATTCTCAGCGATGTTAGTGGCTCTATAACAATATCAATATGTTTGCCAGTCACCTACTTTGGTCTAAAATAAGATATCCTAACATTTACTCGATGGATAAGCACAAAACTTTGTGAAGACAAAAGAAAGAAGAAAACTAATAACTTTGGTGATCACCTGACTTTTCCCTTAGCACAACCACAAATTTCATATGTTGGTTTAATTGGATTTTTGACAACTATTAGATAAGGAGAATTTTGATTTTAAAACCTGGGACATTTTTAATACAAGGAACAAAATTATAAAAGTTAAGGGGATATTAATATGTCACTATTTTAACCAAATACATGTTAAACTAGTAACTACAGCCTAAGCTACATTTTGTTTAGCTGTAATTAAATTTTAGGATGCTAATGAGTTAGCATTTGGCATTATTTCTGTGAGTATGTTAGCATGCTGATGATAGCATTTGGCTGAAACCACCACAATGTCCAGCTATAGTCTTTGAGTGGTAAGCACAGCTGTGGACTCTCAAAGTGTCATGTAAAACAGAGAATCTGTTAGTGTCTCGAAGTGTATCTGCTGTGGGTGCAAAAGCACAAGGTGAAGTTGAATAGCAATTAGGGTTTGTAGGTTTTATAAATATGCTCTCATCCAGTCCCATCTCTGGTTTCATCACTCTAAAACAGCTAAGCCGAGTGTTGACAACAGCTCAAGACAAAAAGACTTAACTTGTTTAACAAATCATGTTGTCTGGATGGTAAAGCGCAGCACTACGTGAACACACAGTCAAGGCTGTGGCCGGGTTTTCAGAATTACTGAGGTCATTAGTCATTTTAAGAGTAGCTGAACACTAATCACTTAAGAAATAATGTCAGTGCCAACACATATACAAAAAAAAATAGAATACGACTAAAAACAATTATGGCCAGTGTTAGAATTCCTTTCTGTTAGGATTTATATTGTTGTGAAAACACAGACTGCACAACAGATTGAGCAGATTAGCACAATGCAGTATGGTTAAGGTTTTGATTTAAACTACCTGACAAGAGTTTATTCATTAATTACTTAAGTTCATCTAAACATAAGCCATTATGTTGAAGGTATACATGGCATGACAATTAAAAAACCGAGAGAGCTGTTTAATATTGTTTAAGAGAAAAATAGGCCTGATATGTCTTTAAATAAAATATAAACATAATATTCCCTTTAAAATAAGAGGCTATGATACAGAGTCCAACAGCTTTGGTTGACTAATTTCTTTCATATGAATCTATGGTATTTATTTAATCATTCATTCATTCATTCATTCATTCATTCATTCATTCATTCATTTATTTATTTATTTATTAAGGTTGCTTTTTTACACTGTAAGCATTATTGCATTGGCTCTTCATGTATTGCAGGACTTCAGTTTGCCATTTCGAAAGTCACCAAAGTGCTGCTGAGTAACGCTGAATCATAACCAGATGTTGCTGTGATGTGTATTGTCAGCGCAAATTCTGAGAACCAATTTCAACCAAATTACCAACAACTTTTTTCACTCTGCCTGCTCAAACGATCCTTCCACATGTTCATCCTGCATTTTGCACAGTCTAAGTGACAGCTGGAAGAGGAATTGATTCAAAACAAATCTTTGATAGTTAGTTAAGACGTTGATAGACACTGAGTCCATAAATTGTTTCAAATAAAAATTATCCCTGAGTGCCAGTTAAGAACAGCAAAGTGTGTAAAGCAAGCATAGATGCTCCAGGATTTTAAAGTTCTTTTACAAAAGATTGAGTGATTGTTGGACTACTATTTTACAGAATGCAACTACGATGGACTCATAGATTAACTTGATGATATGAAACACACCAGTGCTGGAGATTATGTTGACATTACTTAAATATTTTTAAAAAATCACAGCGCACACATTTACCTTGACCCTTGAAGGTCAGTGCCAACACAGTCTGTTTGAGTCTCCTGTACAAGAGCAAAGCTTAATATACAAAATAAAGGAAAGTTGCCTCCCTCTACTCAGAGGTGGGCGACCCACCTCTGCCAGCCTTCACTCTTGAGTGAAAGTCAGTGAAACTTCACTCATTTTTATGTATAAGCTTATTGAGACTCGTGTTTGCCAGAGTTAATGCATTTTTCCATTTTTGCCAAGCCTCCTTAGTTTCAATTTTGGCAGAATGGTTTAAACTTGTCTTCCTGACAATTGTAGGAGCACCAACTGACTGCATCTTTCCAACGATGATGATCCCAGGATAAAAAGCAGGGCTACATCTTAGCACTGATATTCCCACATCAACAGACATGCACGCACACACACACACACACACAAACACATAGGCACAGGCACATGAACACATTCACACATGCACTTGAGCCACTCTGAGCCACTAGCTCAGCTACAACACAAGTATCACCCAGAAAGTTTAACAAAGGGCCATTTATGTGCTTTTGTGACTGTCAAAGCTCAGGCAAAATCTCTATGTTTCCAGCTTGGACATGGAAAGTCTGACAGCGGTTTCCCATGGCTGGTTAGCTCCAGCTATCAGTGACTGTTCCTGCTGCACCGAACGTCACTCACTCAGTTCTTGTCAGTGTCGGGTCATCACCTCAGCTCCCAGGAGAGTGGGATCTAGCAGAATTTGAGGATGAACGTACACTTAAATATGTTTGGTGATTAATGTTTTTTGTAGTGCAGTTCTTAAGAGGATACAGAACAGTTTAGAAAAAAAACTAATTTTTTTTTCGATCACATGATGTGGCCAGGCTTTATATCACTGCTTTGCATTCTGCATTTCAAGAATATTGTGTAAAGTCCTGGCAGTTGGTAGCCTAAGCTCTAGACATTTGGCAGTACAGCAATGGTTACGAAAGGGAAATTGGTAAAATTACCTCAATCTTTACCTAAGTTGACACTCAAAATATGTCCCTACGAGATAAACCTGATTATTTCAAAAACAGCTGCATTGTTTGCCAGACACATATAGGCCTGACTTTAGCCAGAGAATGACATTTTACGGTTCTCTGGTGTTATCAATGTGCTAAACGTTGATAAGGAAAACATGCATTAGGATGCCGACACACAAGGTAATGATAACCTATGCCAATCCTAATAGACTGTCAGAAATCTTGATTGAAATCTCTCGGTTTTGCTCGCTCTAAAAAGCCAATCAGCATGCCTGCATTTTCCCTCCCTTCACCCCATCCTAATGTTTGCTTTTATGTATGTGTCAGGTTTCCAACTATGTGTTGTTTACCATAGCAGCTGAGAGGAGGGCTGGAGGTTGTGTCCTGTGCCGCTAACAGGGATATTGTGAAAGGATCCTGTCCTGTCAAGCCATATTGAAACCTTTTTTTCTTAATGAAAGGTGCTTCTAAAGCACTAAAAACATTATTAGCTTGATATAAGGTCCTTTGTGTCTTTAAGATGGCTATGAAGCGACACCCAGTTAGCTTTTCATAGCAAAAAGACTCGATAATATTATTGTTTCCTGCTCCTTTTAGTCTTGATGCTACACTTAACTATTCTGATTGCCTAATAGCTCTATCTTTAGCAGATGTTAAAGTTTTGATAAAAATCTCATCTTATTCATGTCAAGGGAGCAAAATGTTAAACAATTATTTTAACAAAAAGTATAATAAAGAAAAAATAAACTGGATAAATAGGATTTACCCACAGCTTGTTTATTCTTTGAATAAAGCTAAAACCAAAATCACTGACCAGAGTTAAAGAGCTTCTAAAACAGGGATAGTTTGTAAATGTGCTCTTAATAATGACACAGCTGTGCTAACAATACCACGGACATAAGATAAAGGCTATATTCATCTCAACTGTTGTTTCATTTGTTTACACTAATTAAACCACATTAATTGAAAAGTGATTAATTTGACTTGACTATAACAATGTTAAAATGGCTACATGAGGTGTATGTATTGAAGGTAATTTCCTGATGGTTATATTTAAACCTGTTTACCTTTTCTTCTCCTGTTTTATAATCTGTTGCAATACTGCATTTTTCATGCTGCCTTTCACATCAACTTCTTTTGTTTCTCTCCTGTCTCCCCTCTTTTGCTGTTGCTGATGCGGTGAAGCAGGTAAGACAGTTATTAGCTCTCTCCTTTCAGGTTGTGTGCTTTTTCACAGTATACTTTCATGTGCCTGTGTGTGTGTGTGTGTGTGTGTGTCTGTGTGTGTCAGAGGTGGGTTTAGCCGAGATGAGTAAAGCTGGGTCACATGCTGTCTCTGGTGCTGCTGATATTGCTCCGGCTGTGGGGGGCTCACAGGGGGCACTGCTGAAAGTGAAAGAATTATGACACATACTCATTCACACACACATACACGCACACACACACAAAAAGAGACACACACATCCAATAACAGACCCTGGCTAGCACACTTTACGCCCACTATTGACAGGTTACAATTGGATGATAACTGAGTAACATACTGTAGATAAGTGTAACTATAGTGCCAGTTTAAGAGCTTCCTATTTGTTCCTGGACTATGAACAGACATATTGCGGGGCAGCTGCGTAAGCGAATAGAAAAGGATACCCTTTTAATATTTAATTATGCTAAAACAGTGCATGCAATAGCAGATATTTTATTCACCAACATATTTATTTATTTTAAAACTTAAATGCTCAGGAGACACACTTATGCTCACATGTTAAATACCCAACATATTCTAAAAAAACTTCTACTCATAAAGAAACAGTTGTCCTACACATTCAATATCATGCCGTCTCATGCTGCAAATGTTCTCTACCTGTGTAAGGAAAACATCACTATATGGCATTTTAATACAATATAAAAAAAGTGAGAGTGAATTATGTGTCTTTGCTGTCATCAAAAATCACCAGAGTGATAGGTCTGATTGCCAGTAAATAATTTAGGGTACTTCAGAATAAAAAGAGTTCTGTAAATCTATTGAATGCATTTTCCAATATTAATTCTTGTATTATTTAATGTTGTTTTGTATAACTCACCAGGTGTACAGATTTCACAGTAGAGAGAAGTCGCCCTCTTTAAAAGTACCCAGAGGGGGTCAAACAGGCCCATTAATACTCACTTACAAAATAGACTTTATATAGTGGATAAGTTATGTCCTGCTAACATAATATTAATGACATGAGAAAAGAAGAAGGTGAAGAAATACATGATTACAACTGTTTTCAACTGAAGGAAATAACTAACATGTAAAAAGCAGAGAAAGGAAAAAAGCCTGAGTGCTGCTCGGTGAATATGCCATATTGACTTTCCTTTTATTTTCCCATCCCTGTGTGGTAGAGCTGTCAAATTTCAATTTAAAAGCTGGTGCTGTGCATTGTAACATTATTTCCCACTATAATAGAAAAGGCAACCTGAGGTTACAATCAAATTTCAAATGCAGGCAAAGGTTTGAAGAGTTTTCAAGGAGTGGCTGTTATTTCGTAAATGGTACTGAGAGGAAAAAAAAACTGTTTCTTTTCTGTTTTTTTCTTTTTCTTTTTTTTTCCCTTTTGTTCCAGCGTCGTCATCTGAAGGTCTCACATTGGGAAGGACCTTAATTAAGAATGTGGCGCCTGGGGCTCTGTTTGCAAGCTGTAGTTCATCAGAAATGAGTGAGAGCCAGATACAGATCATTGGCTACCCCGGTCAAGTCATGTGATTAGGAGAAAATATTAACATTTTCACTCTGGTGACCCTTCCGTCTCAGCAATTTAATATGTTATTTTGTTTGTTTGTTTTTGTTTTATATTTTGTTTTTTTATTTTTTGTTTTTTAAAGACAAATGGGGGCGGGTAAACTCATTTGCTACCTGCTGTGCCATCACAGTGTTTTAGGTGAAAGTGACCTTTAATTTGAGAAAATGTGAAGAGGTTGAGTTGTAGCTTTTTCAGTGATGTGAATATGCTGTTTTGTTTTTTTATAAAAGGCACACATTGTGAAAGCAGAGAGAGGGTGTCTACCACAGAAAAATAACACTGCTCAAAGATTTAGTGATTAAAACAACTTCTTAGCAAAAAAAATATTTTTTCAGTCATATGAAGTTGACCACATCCACATAATACAGTACATTTTGCTACGCTTACTGGCAGCCTCATTTCCACTCTGTAAAGACAGACACACTTGTTGAGGAAGCTGCTGATGCATCCAGGACAGATAAACAGATAAAACATTCACACCCTCCAGGAGTAGGGTAATATAGCCTATGATTGACAGCTGGATCACAGTATTGATTGAATCTGGAGCCTCTTTGATTTTCAGTACTGGTGTCTCTCTCTCTCTCTCTCTCTCTCTCTCTCTCTCTCTCTCTCTCCTGCCTCCTCCTCCTCCTCCCTCGCTTCCCTTCCTGTTTGTTTGGCTTAGTTTCGAAATTCAGGCTGGTTATTACATGGAGAGGAGAGTAGGTTATTGCCTGGTGCGAGGGGGCATTGACTTATAGTGGCCACCTTCAGAGCGGCTCATCTGTCTGTCTCAGCTTCTTGCATCCGCAGACGTCTTTTTGCAGGGTCGGCCTCCCTGCACATGCATGGAGGTGGGCTTGTTTTGATGTGGAGTCCAATGTGGAAAACGTCAGCTAATCATAATGAGAACAATAACATCTCATGCAGGGAGGAGTTAGCACATTTGTGTGTTTGCCTGCTGAAATGTAGCTCATGAATCTTTCAAAATGAGCAGCTTTTTTCATTATAATGCTTTTTTTGTCCTCTTTGACGAACAGTCAATCCAGTGAGAAATATCCATGTTAGATTTTAATAATGCCATTAGATTCAATAAGCAAGGGCCAAGTGGGGGAATTAGCCTATAATTCATCATCAGACTGCCTTCTTGGGTGTGAATGTAATTTACTCCAACATGATATTTTGCTATATTGTCTAAAGCTTCTGCAAATACAGGCATAATGGAATGAGGGGTGGAAAAAATAGAAAGCGAGTATATGGAGGGAGGGGGCTGGCATGAGCCTAGAAGAGACTGCTATTAGCTGTTAATTCTGAAACAAATTATGCAATTAGCTCTGGCATCAGGATGTAGGCCATGAGAGAGGACAGCGTAACCTTCATTTGATCTGTTCTGCGGCGAGCCGAGAGAGAGAGTGAGGAAGAGAGAGAGAGAGACCCATTTAATAGGCGAATGTCTTTTGCCCAAGCAAAACGCTAACAGTATCCATAAGTGCCACTTTAACATCCCTTTGAGTGCTTTCGTTTTCCTATTTATGGAGGGATTTTCATAATGTGTGAGTGTGGGTTTTTTTTTTTTCCTTTTTGAGAAATACTCATGTCCTTAAAACAAAGAAGTAATTTGTCTGTGCATATGAGATAATATTGTCTGGGGAGCCTTGCGATTTGCTGCCCCTGCTTGACTGTGAAACAGAGGGAAGGTGTTGATTTCAAGGTGTGTGTATGTGTGTGCTCACCTATTCGTTAGCGCTTTGGTGTGTGCGTGCGTGCGTGTTTTTTGCGTGTGCTTGTGGCGCCATCAATAAAGGTCTCAAACAGCGGCGGAACCAATCGCAGCTCTACCTAAATGTTGGCCTGGTTCTCACTGAGGATTAGTCGTTAGCCTAACACAATCAAATTTGTCCAGAGTGAGGAAGTCATTAATTCTAAGTGGACCATTCATTTAATGTTGTTAGGAAGCAGAGAAGCAAGAGTCCCCTGGCATTAGCAGTGTGTGGAGTTTCACGACAAACAAGCACTAGATCACGATTCACTATAATGAGGTTACAAAGTGTAAAAAACATGTATTTTTGCCAAAGAAAACTTGAGACAGTAACACTTTTTACAACAGCTAATGAAGTTTTTACAATCTGCATCTTGAGATAATATTTGTAAACACACACACGCATGCAGGGAGGGACTTTAGACTCCTTCCACACCTCAAGTTTGGTTCACTTGGTCAAGAAAAGAGAAACTTTTTTCTAGCTCCTGGTTACACTGACATGTTACAAACAAACCAGGTGATGCATACATTGGACACTTTTGTTCATTTCGTCCTACATAACCAGCAGTTAAATGACCCATATGGAAAAACTCTAATATTAACATTATTAATTTATTATCTCTGCTTTTATAAAGAGCTAATATAATTTTTTACTGATTATGAGCCTTATTAGCCAGACTGCGGTTTGACCCTGTGTATGATAAATGGTGAGAAACGGGAAATTCTTTGTTTAACAAGTGTGTTTTCATGTCAAACCACAAAATAACATGGACCGTGAAAGTGTCCCATGATGAAAAAAATGGCTTTAAACATTTAAGCACTGAAGCAGCTTTTTTGAAAATAATTGCAAGATGTTTACAACATTTAAGAATTGTTCTGTTAATTATATGGTATAAATGCATACAATTTGGCACATGCAGAGGCTTAATTTTCCCTGATTATCAAATCAAAACCAACCTGCGTCTCTTGTGTTTCCAACCAGATGTGTAACAGTGATCGCCATCTCTTTGTTTCCTCTCTTAAATATGGGTGTAGTACCACCTTATTGTGGCTGGGCTCTAAAAGCTTAGTGTGACACAGGTTTTGGATAATGATTTGGGATGTTATCAGTGCAGAGCAGGAAAGTAAACAGCAGCGCTATCTCCAAAAGGTTAGCCATATGTTAAATCAGTGGCAGGGGACAGGAGGGAGAACAGCTGCTTCCCCCACTCCTATCTGACAACGCACACTCACACTCACACACATACACACACACACATATGCACCAAAGATAGACACACATGCCTGCACGTGCAAAGTCAATGTTCACTGCTGCTGAAATTGTATTGATTATTCTGTGTGTGCGCGCGTGTGTGTGTGTGTGTGTCTGTTGAAGAAAATTAAATATCTCCTGAAAAATACATGTTCAGATGTACTTTTCAGAATCTCAGAATCTCAGACAGACCGACAGGCACTCAGATTCATCACAGTGGTTTCAGCATTGAAAAATGGCAGACACACATGTGGGCAAGACATCTGGAAAGCTAAGCAGTCCAGTGATCAAAATCAAGCCAATGTGTAAACAAAACAAGGCGGCTATGCGGTGCTCGCTGGCCAGCTGTCAGGATGAAACTTGTGTAAATTAGTCTCCTCTAACAGTTTCCATTTATTTCTTTATTTATTTCTAAGACAGGGAGAACAATATAACACTACAGTAAACAGAAAGCAAATTTAATAGACATTTTTATACTGTTTGTGTTGAGAAACAATGAATTTGTGAAGGCAGAAATTATTTTATTTGCAACAATAATATAATAACTACACAGACTTTATACAAAATGAATGACATGCATAATTACTGTGATGCTGCATTTGTGTATAATCATACTGTTATCATGGAATTGTCTTTCATGTCCAACGTTTTCACAGATGATTATCTAATTGGCATACAATTTCACACACTGGAAAGCTCAAAGATTCCTATTATGCCCCACTGCTTAATTAAAGTCGCTTTTCTCACTCATGAAATCCTGTCACAAAACCCTTTTCACAATTGCTACATGCAGTCCTCTCACGCATAATTGTATTATGGACTGCATTACACTGTCGCGCTTTAATTCACAGCCCACGGCTTACACATTGGGAAACAAAGACTTGAGCGTATGTGGGATTGACAGCACACACTCAGCGCTCGGTAGGCTGAAACCCATCCCATAACCTCATGTATCAAAGATCAGGGAACAAGACAAACCTTAAACTGTAAATCTGGAGATAATGTTTGTGTCTTCAACATTTTCTCATGACCAGTATAGGCTGTACTTTAATATGGATGCAAATATGGCAAAAATTCCTATTATGTTTTTGTCTATTATTAAAATATTAACTTTAGTGTGCTTAAAATATGAACAGATGAATGATAAATCTTAAAATGGATTGGTTAAAAGAACTGAGACGGGTTAAATTTCAGAATTTTCCCTTCCTAGAATTTCTTATGCTTATGTAGGAATTTTTTAAACCTGTGTGGGAATGACAAAACCTTTCATAAACTTAAAAATAAACAAAAAAAACGAAAAATCCTAATGAATAGGGTGCTATAAGTTACAATTTTTACAACAAATACTGAACATAACGAGTAGGTTTGATTTCATGTCCATCCTTTAGCCCTGTAATTGAATCGAAGATGTGTAACTGAGCTAGATAAGATTGCTGTATCTAGTACTATAAAGGATGAAAAGAGCCAAAGAAAGTGGCATTTAATATTTACACCACTGTTCACATTTTTCTGGAGTCACTTTGAGTCAGTTTGTGATTTTTTTGAAAAAAGACAAAAGACGTGGTTCCTCTGGGAAACAGACTCCACCTCTTTGCCAATTATCAGATGCTGTCTACAGCAGTTCAGCGAGCAGCGGATAATGTAACAGCTCTGCCTCCGTGTGCCTGTTCCATCAGCACTGCCGACAACATCCACCGCAAAAACACATCTGGCACCTCCACGTTCACCACTTAGCTAAATTACATTACTTCTAGCCTAGCGCCTCCAACAAGGTGCTCTGTGCATTCTGTAGCAGGGAAAATAGGAAGCGAACATGGCGTGAGACAAAGAAGTGGAGGAGCTAACATGGTGTTAACAATTGCTCAGTGAGTTCCTCTACCTCCCATTACACACACTTTGCACCTTTTAACCTTGTTAGCAGGCCACGGCAGCGCACGCCCCGGAATGCTTGTTCCGTAATTAAGGGTGGCTCAGGTGCTAGATTTATGGAGATTTCCAGGCCTGTGATTAAAATTGAAATTTAATTCTGGTAATCTGGTGGAGGTGAGGGAAGAGGAATATTGAATGTGAAAGGGGAGGAAAGGACGGTTTGGGTGGTTGGCTAGCCACATATCAGTGGGAGATACTTCACACAGGCTGTTCAAACATGGACTTAAAACAGGCTTATCTCCCAAAAGGTTAATGAGGAGCGCCTGTTACAAACGCACAACAGAGGTCTCATCTTCTACTGCACGGCGGCGTGTCAGTCACAAAAATACACACACACACATTCACACAAACGCACACGCAGGCAGGATAAGCTGCAGGCATCACAAGCCCACAGCCTCACTGATAGAATTCTCGTTTCCAATAACATCCTCAGACGACTTAATTACTTTTTCTTTTGATGCGACTCACAAGAATAAGCGGACTCAAGATGGAATCTCTCTTTTCTCCGTCTGTCTCTCTCTCTCTCTCTGTTTCTCCTTCCTCAGTGATAGCTGATAATTTAGTTGTGGCATTTAAGATGGCTGGGCATTACTCTGAAGTCTATTTCCCTGAGTTGTCGTACAGCTTACGGAGTGCACAGTTCACTGAGAAGGCTTTGTGGCGACGTGTGTGAATTTGCTGAGGCTGTGCAGAATATGGATAACATGTGGGCAGCTTTGTTGTCTGATGTGTGGTAGGGCCTGTAGTAAAATTGAGCAAAATGAGGTCAAAGGACACACTTTTTTTCACTGTTTGACCTTTACTTGTAGTGTTTAAGACAAAATTTGAAGAAACAAAACAAGATCAAAACAGCAATTAAGATTTTGTGCATGAAGGCACATGCACACACATGCACTTTGTGACACGGCTCAAGAATATGTGTCTTTTGGCTTTTTTTCTCCCTTTCTTTTTTTTGTCTTACTCCTTACCAACATAAAAGTATGCCACGACAAGACAGAGAAATGTCCTACTTTACCTTGAGGTGCCCCATTTACCATTTTGAACTAACCTTTTTATTCCCCGTGTGCATATGCATTTCATTCTCTTGTTGCCCCCAAAATGAATGGAGGCTCTGACATTCGTTCCACAGCTTTAAATCATGCGCATCTTGGATGAGAACATACTGCAGATTTATGTTGATGCCACAGAGGTGTATTGTAAATGCTGCCCACAGTATGAAGCCCAGTATGTGGATGTCCACCTTGTTTTTCACCTGCAGGGAAGCAAGTGGTTTCTCCGTCTTATCAGCACATAGCGGTGTGTAGGCCTGGCAGGGGTGGAAGGTGTTTGTTTATGAGTGTGTGTATGTGTCTGTTAGTGTGGGGTTCCCTGTATGGTTCCATACAAAGGTGTAGATTTTTAGTATTGTACTTAGGCCTTTATCAGTCTCTTTATGTAAGGATGAGTGCTTGATCTAAAATACATACACACTAATGCATAAACTTGCACTGAGAGCAATCATGAATCACTGTTAAGTAGAGAGTTAAAAAAGAAACTCACTAATTCACTCATTATATATATTATTATAGTTTTTTCTGGAAAAAAAACTTTTACTAAGGGGGCTATGTGGTCAAGTTTGTCCTGATTAAGAGTAGCATGTGAACTTCCTGAAGTCACTGATGGTTGCCTGGCAACTGCTCACACACATAACCTCTTATAACCCCGTATAAAAAGGTGAATTATAGTCTTGAAGCTTTAGCTTCTGCATCAGTTTTAATCAGGATGTCAGATATGTGTTATATAGCAAGCTAGCTTTCCCTCTTATTTCCAGTCTTTGCACGAAGCTAAGCTAACCAACTGCTGGCTGTAGCCTCATATTTAGTGGACAGATGTAAGTTGTATCAATCTTTTCAATTTAATCTCCACCAGGTAGTAGATAAACATGCTTTCAAAATTGCCAAACTGTACCTTTAAGTATGAAAATATTCACAAAGGGACAGCTGCGCAAATGTAAGAGCTCAACCCATTTTCTGCACAGTAATGTCAACTCTCTGTGTCTGCACCCAAGAGACAATGTGAGTGTGTTTTCTTGCACTTAGCTTTGCAGCTGCATCTGCAGCAGTTGTTGCGCTGGCAGCATGGCGTCTCTCTGGCCAGGGTTGTGTCAGCTACAGAGATGAATAGCCCTCTGCTCTCAGCCCACTAAGTAATCCAGCCAATGATGAATCGCTGCTCTCACTGACACCCAAATTGGAATCATTGGGTCCAGGAGCCAAAACTGAAAAGAAAAAAAAAATACAGAGGGCCTCTGGCGGTGGCATCAAGTCATCTGTTACTGTGTCGCCTTTCGAGGCCGCACAAGGTATTCCCCCCCTCTGTGTGCTCAAGGCCTCTGATAAATAGAAAAACAGAGGGCCTTTCAGGAAGGTGTCATGTTGATATCCATCCCCATCAAAACGATGCTACTATGATAATCCCCATTTGAAGTTGTAAGACTGATGGCTACGGCCAAGGACTCTAAAAAGAAGAAAAAAGTGAAATAAGAATTTTTTTTATGGTTCTTTATGTTTTTGTGCTTCATAATACCTTCCACACTGTATTTCACTCACTGAGCTAACAGCCTCAGTTAGCCTACATTCTGCTGCTAGTGGTGGCCTGAGTCTGCTGGCGGCGCATGTAAAACAAATCCCTCAACACAAGGAATGACTTAATGAACTTAATGAGGTTTTCTAATTACAGAGGGAAGTTAGCCCATGTCAAATGGGCCTTTTCTGCCTTCCTTGACATGGATTAACAGCCAGACTATTAAATCCAGCCCTGCATTACAACAGAGGAGAGACTGAAACACCATCAGTCATATCTGCTGTTATCTGGCCTACATTCAGGCACACATCGCTTCATTTGAAGTGAACGAAGCTTGTATTTTTTAGAGCAGACTGCATGAGCCTTAGGCATGATTTGAACCTCCACTTGAAACCTTCTCAGGGATGGTGAACAGGGAATAAAAACAGGAACAAGACTGTTTTAGTGTCTGAACCATGAAGGCCCTAACCCTCATATTAAAGTGTCTGATATGAAATAGGCATTATTTCATGAGTTTGTATTGTTACTTCTTGCCTTTTATACACTCACGTGTCTTCCCTTTTCCCTTTCCTTCTTACTCATTGATGCTCCTTGCTCTTTTTTCATTCCATTTCTGTCTCTTTCCCTGTCTCTCCAACTCCTCCATGGCAGGGAGGATGATTTACTTTGTCATCATTAACACATCAAAGGAGCCAAGTGTGTATTTCAAAGTCATCTGATAACTGATACTCTTTAATGGCGCACTGGAACAGTAATTAATTTCAAAAACATCCCATTTATTTGTTCTGGAAGTGAATGCTCCCGCCAAAGCGGCATAAATCCTGTCTGTTGCTGCAGCTCAAATTAATTTACGTGTTGCGTCTCCTCGCATCCTTTGAGAATTTAATTATCTCGGCAAACAGGCTCTGGGTGTGTTGAATATACATTCTATCAACAAAGTTGTACTGGAGCCAACACAGTACAGAGACATGTTGCTTCATTCTGACTCTCGTCATAACAGGCCGTTTCTTTCTGCTTACATGAGGACAAAACTTTCAAAAGAAAACAGGAGATGAAGATGAGATAGTACAGTTGAGTGATAAAAGACACAGTGCAAAGGCAGCCTCTGAATGCAGTCGATCTGTCTGTCTTTTAGCCAGAGTCTCCATCCTGTTTGCACATTAGATCCAAGTCATTCCAGAAGTATTCTAGATTTCTGAGAATATGTTTTGGCAGCTGGGGGTAAATGTGATGAAAGACAGACAGACACAGAACCTTCCATTGACCCATAGCAGTCTGTCACACTTACAAAGCACATCATTGTCATCCGACTGAAGTGAAGCTTTGAAATTGTTTAAATTTGTATAAATATTTAGCTGATTGGTTTAGAACATGATGAGGAATTGTCTAAGACTTGAACTCAGGTCAGCTCTTATATGGCTGGCTAGAGATGACTGATGTCATTACTGAATTTTAACACAAGAAGAAGCAAAAAAAGAGCAGAGGACAAGGTGAGATACAAAAATAGCACTTAAATTCCAGATAAGTTACATACTGGAGGGCAGTGATAATGCTATAACACATGGACAGACCAACTTTTGTTCATTTTATTACTAAGTGTCAAGTTTAGTCATCACAGTGTATCAGCAAATTATTAAATTAGAGTTCAGTTGACTCTAAAAATATATTTTTAAGTGCACATTTAAGATGATATCATTAGGATTATAAATAGTCAAAGGAAATGACAGACTCATGAGTCATGACTCATTACACATTAGTCAAGGTTCCTTCCAAATGTAGCACCAATTTTTAACCAATCATCCAGATAATAGAGAAGGAAAATGCTAATTAATATGTGTTCCCATTCGCTAGTGTAATACCATTATGAGGAGATGGTGGACTGAGGAAACAGTTGGTGGCACTAATTGTCCAGTTAGGTGTCATCAAGCCACTGCAGGAGAAAAAAAAAACAAATGAGACATAATGTAAAAAAATGAGTCAAACCTTAAACAAAGAGCAATCCATTCTCAATAGAAGCTCAGTGATTAAACTGCAGACATCTAACTACCAGATGAAAGTGTTATCCTGTTAAATTATATTAAGATTGTTCTGAATTTAAGATATATATTAATACAAGGAAGATAAGAGGTATAAGATCCAGTGTTAGGTTTGCAAACTCAAAAGGAATTTTTGCTCCAATGGGTTTTATAAAATTTTAGTGTAAAATGTTATTTTTTGGTATTTTTTGGACTTGATAGATGTGTAGCAAGTAAGTTAAATAATGAATAACTAAAAAATGGAAGATAAACACTCCCACACACTGAGAAATAGATTTCAGGCTGATTCTCACATAAATATTTAACTCCAAATCAAATGGTGCATTTAAGTGAAAGTCATGTACTTTTAAGTTAAGTGAGCAATACCTTGTGCAAGGCTTTTACTCATTTATCTGTTATTGCATATTGGTAGTACCCATGTGGTGGGTAAACCAGACTTGGACATGTTTCTTTAAATGAATACCTCGCCATTATGTTGTTTTTGAAAGGGCAATTCAAATATTAAATCAGGTTTGACTGATGTACAAGAGTTGGAATATGGCAATAAAAGAGTTACAGCTCCCTGTCATCTTTGTTTTGACAGACGATCCTGGCACAGCACACTCACGCACATGCAAACAGTCAGACAAACAGAAACACACTCACGCACACAAAGTCAGCGTGATTCGTTGGGGATTTTCTCACAAATCGGCCCCCTAAAGGGAAAGGGGCCGGCATAAATCAGCTGGTGTCAGGGCTACAGACACCCACGGCTCCTTATCACCACACGCAGGCGGACACACTCACAGATTGATAGGTAGATAGTTGGTCTGACAGGCAGGGCGACAGGCAGCCAGGTAGAGAGGCTTACAGAGGCATGCACACAGGGTGGAGGCAGACGGAGGGAGGCACAGGCAAAGAGAGAGAGGAAGAGACAATAACATTGGGCAAACGGAGCTGATTAAAGGGCTTTGGGCTTAAATCTCACACTTTATTTTGACTTTATGATCTTTAGAATAGAACAGAATAAAATAGAATGGAGTAGAAAATACTTTATCTTCTACCTTTGACATACAAGGGCAGGAATTTGTCTTTAGTTGCATATGTATAATCATATAGACTCACAGTAAAATTGAAAAACAACAACACTTCATGTCACATAGATGGCACACATTACACTTAATGTCAGTATGTAGTTTCTGGGGAGCTTGTAAATGAAATTGTAATTATCCTAAACCTTTCGATGTATTTCTCAGTTTGAATACAATAACAATTTTTACAAATCTTTTGGATTTGCTATTTAAAAACACAATGTGCCAGGTTTACATAGAGAGGTCTCTTTACATAGAGCCTAATATTTCTAATATAGTGGGTTTCAGGGTCAATGCTAAATGAAAATGATCTGTATAAAAACTGAAATCAGAGTAAACGGTTCCAAACCAAATGAAATCTGAAACTGAAATTACAACTGGTTTTTGCCTTTATGAGATTCTGTATCATGCTTTCTTTGGCTACATCTACACTTACACACTTTTTTAAATTGCATAATGTTTGCAGATTTGTTTGAACAAAACTGGCATCACGCTACTTTAGCTTTTTTAAAGCCCCAAAACAGAGATAAGTGTAGGCTATTTTTGCTTTTGTGGAAAAATAGTTACTGCACAATGGGAAATGGCAACATCTTTTTATATAAATTCTGACACAGCAAATGTTAGCTAACTCACACAACTAATCAGCTGTTTCCACTCAAAAAATACAAAATTCCTGTTGTCTGTGTCTTCCCAAATATCCCCATAAAAAGAAAAAAAAATGACTAGGTTTAGTAACAGGTTCATGTGGACTGATAAGCTAACTATAATATTCTTCTGTGTCGTCCATTAAAAAAACATTATAATTATCTGTTCCTGGTTTTTCAACTTCTACCTCTTTTGTTCTGTTTTGTACAGCCATGCTTGATGTAGCCCACATGGGCAACTTGTAAGGCAACTACGCCATGAGCTGCACATTTTTTCTCCAAACCAGTAATGGAAACACACCTAATTCACGTTTAACTTGACAATCAAATGAAAAAAACAACTCCGTAACAATCCTAAAACCTACAGCTTAGGCTCTGATGTAATACTTGTTTGCATTGCGGGTGTGTAAAGAGAATGGTCAACCATAACGCAAAAAAACACAAGTCCTGGATCTAAACAGACAAAGGCTTGTATTACTGTCAGAGAACATTTAGGACGCACTGTATCATCCACAGTTATGTTGGGTAGCAGTGCCAAACTCTATTTGTTTCCACCCATCAGAGTCTACTAGAGCAATACTAAGCTGGTGTTCCATTTCATGGGCTTGTCTGTGTTGGGTCATGCACCAGAAGCAAAACGCTTTGCCTACACAGACAGCGGATAACATCTCTGATCCCATTATTTACTCCGTGGAAGACTTAACATTCCCTGTGGTGTTTTTCTGTTTTTTTGTGGAGGGAAGTTTGTTTTTCTATTTTTTTAAAAATCTGTCTTCACCTGGTTACTCTTGGGAGGGTATCAAGATATTCTGTTTATTCCAGTTCATAAGCAAGGACAACCTTGAATTGACTAAATATCTGGTATTCACTTGAGATCGATGAAAGTCGAGTTACTGACTGATTCGGAGCAGACATTTCAAGGAATTAATAGAAGGAGGCCCAGAGTAAGGATAGTGTCTTCTCACACAAAAAAACAAACCTCTAACAGAATTTTATTTGGAATTTTTTTTTTAATTTAATTTAATTAATTTATTTATTTTTAGGCTTTGGAGTTGCATCATAGGTCTCCTGGCAACCGTGCCAAGTGTTATACAGGTCCACCAGTGATACAGCTGCATGCAAACAATGAGTAACAGCCAGATGAGTAAAAGACAGTCATATTACTTAAAGATGTCTACGGAAGTCCATCGATTTAGACTCATTAGAGCCTAATTTATGGGTTAAAAAAAAATGAACATCACTATATTTAAAGTTGTACTCCAACATACTCAAATGTTTTGGCTGGCTTCATATAGCAGGCAGAGCAGTGGATGTTAACAAGTACTAACACCCAGCTTCTACTGCTGGCACTGTCTGTTAGACATTTTTGTAACTTGTGGGAAGTGCAGCAACCTGTAAACACAACCCTGACATATCGTTATCACCTTTTAAGATGATATAAGTAAGTGTTGGCTGTTCTGTCTCTAATGAGTCCTAAGGGAAATATCCGTGTTTTTAGCTGCTAGATGCTCCACCAGCTAGTGGCTAACTTTGTCTCTCTGTCATTTGGGGCTGAGCATGTGGCACACAGTTAGTTTGTTAGAAAGAGATGAAAAAATGAGACACTAAATCTTAACAGTAAACTTGCAGGACAGAAAATAAAACAAAGAGAAAAAAAGGGCTGGTAGATGCTGTGACAGTCTGTATGGTCGAGGGCAACTGCAAATTCTAATGATATTTTTTTGTCTCTACAAGAGACATATTCAATGTTACTGCAAGAAGTCCTTCAATCAAAAGTGACCTCTCATAAAAAAAAAATTATCGGCACAGCTTAATTATAGCATAAACTAGTTAAGTAAAGCAGTGAATTGTCGGTGGATGCTCAACTATCTCCAGCCTCTATTCAGCCTTTCATTATTAGCAGTAACTGACCAGAGGCTATGAATAGCTAGTTTAGATGCAACTTTAGAACACCAAATATTTAGAGGCAAAATAAAAAATACGAAAAAATATGTCTATACAAATGTTTATGTGCATTCAGACAGACATTGAACTCCAATGTGGACACCATTCAGAGAAACCATGTACCTTTAAACTTTCCTTTTTTAGGATTTTGTACATTTTCATACGTATGTGAAGCCCATTCAGAATGTAGGCAGATAGCAGTAGTTATTCCAAACATTTAAATTTAAAATATCATCTTGATAGATCTTGAATTGTTTTGGCTTAGTATTATTACTGAATAATAATAATAAATATAATATTATTGCTGTGGTTCTTTGTCCAGTTTCCCAAAACACTAATATACATACACATATTTCTATCCCTCGTCCTTTTTTCTTTCATGCCTACAATGAAAAACACTGTGTGCAACAAATCTCTCTACACACACACTCACACACATGCGTGCACACCGACACACACACACACACACACACACACGGCACACAAAAAATGTAACATTTTAATGCTGCTTCTCACACTGCTTCCATCCAGCATTTAGGGAAGTATTGTAGAGGCCCTTCTCAAAATAGACCAGCCTGCTTTAGCTTCAAAAAGAGGTAGCGGAAATGAGCAGAAACACCAGTCTCCCCACTAAGAGTCAGGTGTGCTGCACACTTCAAAGTCAAAAGGAGTCGTGAATGCAGCACAAATGAAGGCTCCGGTGTGCTGATTCAAAATCCACATCTCGATAATGACCTCACTCTCCTGCAGCATTACTCATCATTCATTCAGCCACTGCTGTGGTGGGAAGGTAGTGCTGGCTTGTGGATCTGGGGCTTGCAGAAGGTGATAGGGGGGCGGGAGGCTTGTGTGAATGTAAGCGATTCGCAGTAGTTTGGATAAGACTTTATGATGCCCCTTTAGAATAATAGTCAGTTTTACTTCCATGTGACGTTTGCTATGGATGGCTTCATGAGCTCTTTATTTTCTTTACTTTAAATACGTTGTGATTGCTGCTCAAGGCTCCTCTCAAAACTCTTCTGTCGATGGCTTACTTCAGTTTGATGTTTCCTACTATAACACTGAGTTTCAATCCCAATGTGACTCCTTGATGCCAGCCTGAAAGGATATATATATGTATTCATCTCAGACTCCTTGCTCATCACACTCTGCAAATTTAAAACCAAGACCTTCTAATGACTGCTACCATGACCTTTGTTCCAGGTCAATAGGATATGATTGCTAATCAGTAGGAGAGAATTTAAGCTTGAAAGGCATAAAAAGCAGCGATTGTCCATCAAAATATTTAAACCTTCCCCCCACTCCCACCCCCACCTCACCCCGCCCCCTAGGCTCAACAAACTGAGAGAGCAGCTGTGGTCTAGCAAGCTAGAGAGCAAATGAAGGGAGGGAGTGGAGTCACCAAGAACAAACCAGTGAGTCAGAAATATAATGTTATTTCTGATTCTTCTGATTCTTCGCCCACTCCTCTTGATAACAATGAAAGAAGGTGTTGTGGTGATGTATTTAGCATAAATTTAGCTGAAGTTCACACTTCATCCTCTCTGCTGTTTGCCCCCTTTTGTATGTATGTGTGTGTGCCCGGCAGACACACAGACTTGCAGCCCATAATACAAACAGAACAGAGGGGAGAGGTGATGTTACCTGGACACTGTTTTTTCAGAGTCCAGACTCTGCTGTTACTGGCCACAGCCCAAAGGCCCAGGAACATCAGAAACATCTAAATAAGAAAGTAATAAGAAAAGACAGGAAAAGGCAGATTTGCTGAAGATAAATGAACAGCTAAACACTTCTATTTGGTCATAGGAATTACGAAAAATGTTTGTTTTAGCATACACATTGTTTTTTAGGAAAATCCTGCCTCCTTTCCCTTAAAAACATGTGGGCTTTGCCACATTGGAACAAGCATTAAAGATTTTGGTTCATGATGACACAACACATACCTTCATCTCAGTGGCACCAAATCAAAGAAATACAGCAAAAACCTTTTACTGTGTCCGTGGGCCCACATTTTACCGCTTCATTATTCAGCACACATCTGACAGTTTGAGAACTAAATATACCCTTAGTTTCTCTCGTTCCTTCCCTTCAATTCTGCTTGACTGTACATTTGTTTCATGTGAAGGCTCTGTGTTTTTTTTTTTCTTTAGACCAGCTGTGCATTAAACCAGCTGTACATTGATGTGCCACTGAATGCAACATGCAAGTGAAAATATGTGTGAAGAAACCACAGGTTTTCTCTGGCAGCTCAAAATGCACAATTATTCAGTGAGTCAAAACAGAGACCAGTGTGTGCTTTTATATATAGATATGTGACAGATTTTTTATTTTCCTTAATGTTTGCGTTTGTATTAAACACTATGAATGTGAATAATCCAACAGGCATCGTCCCTGTTCAGAGAACACAGTGTCTCTCTAATCCAAAAAAACCCTAGATTTCAACCTCCCAAATTCAGTTCAGTGAATACCAGAAAATGACTTTTTTCTGCTCTACCATTTGACCTCATTTTCAGCTTTTTCTACATGATTTTTGGCAAATTAAAAAATGTTTTTAAATTACTTATGTATGGTAATCTAATTGCTGGAGCTTTTCCCTTTTCAATTGAAGCAAACACAAGACTAATATTTCTGAGATACTGAGTGCCATGAAACTTCAGAATTCCCTTTGCAGTCAGTATTACCACAGCTTCATCCTCCCCTGCAACATTAATGTCATTCTTAAGTAGCAGAGGAAAGTGCTTGTCGTCAGATGAGTGTTTTTTTTTCTCCCTGAAAAATAAATCACTTTGCAAGCACCAAGCCATTTACATTGCACTTAAAAATCCCACTTTTCCAGTCCCCTTTCCAGTCCAATTTTTCCTCTTTTATTGTATTTTATTAAAAAAATAAACTATGTGTATGTATGTGTATATATATACACACACACACAAAAGTGCACATCTGATCTTTTGTTTATCCAAAGGCGGGTTTACATTAATTTTAGACATTCCCAGAAAAGCTGTATGGCCTGGAGGAGACTGTTCCTGTAAAATTTGACGAGAAGTCCATAGCTGTCAGCTAACAAACTACCAGACTGGTGCTTAATTTCCAAGTCTGAATGTATCAACATCAAACAGTTCTTTAATTGACTTAGAATCACACTAAATGTGGAGCATAGAATGGGAAAGGGGATATTATGAGCTGTCAGGTTGCATTCATCAAGTTATTTATTTTTTTCCACCCTCAGATTGTATGGAAAATTGAGGCTTGAAAAAATAGGCTGAGAAACCTGTGAGGAATCTGAGGTGGGGACAAAATACTCCCACAACCATTTGTGTCAGTGTGTGGAACGTAATGGCACATGAAACCAACCAGATGTAAACCCCTCCCTCCTGATCAGTCATTGTCCAACCATAGATTAGCAACTATAATGTGGCGTGGAAGGATTTTCAAGCCTTTATAGGGCTTTTATTTTAAAATGTCAGATTGAGAATCAAAACAACAGCCACTGACATTTTCTCAACCAGGTCATGGAGCTAATTTAGTTTTACTAGTCCCCCAACTTTAGCTGATAAAGACTTCCAGCAACAGTTGTCATATTCAGCCCCAAAGTCAAAGCCTACTTTTGACCTCTGCCTGCTTGTGTCTAAGTCCTATTTTTCCAAAGAATAACTGATTTTTTTTTATTATTAAACAGCAACCAAGATAGTAGAGAAAAGCCCAGTGATCACCAGAACCTTGCTAGTTAATAACGTAAAGATGCTGATAAAGTTGTAGATGCCTCACTCAGGGTTTAAGTTTTGTTGTCGATGGAGGGTTCAGAATTAGCCTGGCACCAAATGATTTGGCATGAATCTGAATCAAAAATCATGAATAACAAAGAAGAAGGAGTAATTAAGTCCACACTCAGCTGAATTTGGTACCCAGCCCTACTTATTTGAGTTTTGCCAAGACTTGGAAGTAAAAAGTGATTATCCCCATTTCTCTCTTGGATATTGGGGATAAAAGAGGGAAATTAACGGACTCCCTCTACTCTTTGTATTTTCCTTTCCTCCTATGCATCATGTTTCTCTCTTCCCTCCTCCCCATCATTCCCAGTCAGGTGGCTCTTGCGAGTGAGTCCCAAGTGACCGGACAGCCGGGCTGCCTGAAACTTTTGACTAGCCATGTTCTTCAAACATCATGCCGCAACCAAAGCATGGCAGGATGACAGATAGTCCCTTCAATGTATAGTGACAAACAAATTAGTGAAAAGATGCTTCTCGCTGCATACCAGATGTGTTGGGCTCTGTGGTATGGAACAGCCGATGAAAAACTGTCCACGTCCCATCTGTGCTTTGCCGCGACCATCGGTGCAGCAATTTGTGCTGAACAAAGTAGTGCAAACAGCCAGGCTGATTATATGTGTCATAATGTGAGGCATAAAACACTGCTGGGGAAGATCACACAGAAGCTGGCAGGTTTATTTGATGAGGGGAGAGGGAGGAATTGAGCAGAAAAGGACAGGATGTAGGTGAAATAATGGATGGATAGAGAGAGAGGTGAGCTGGCTTACATTAGTGAAAAACAAAAAAAATGGGAAAATAAAAGTAGGGAATATAAAATTTCTTTCAGACTTCCAAACACATATTATATTCACCTAAAGCTGCACTGAAAAAATTCACACTCCTTTCAGCTTTTTCTCTCTCACACCTCCTCTCTCCTCAGATTGTTGCTTTCTAGCTCGAGCCGCCGTCTAGGCTTGAGCTGGTGACTGCAGGACTGTGACACGAACAGGCCAATTTGTATCTAACCTCACACCTACCTATTGACTCCCACACACTCAGATATTGGAGACTACACATGGGGTCACATCACCATCTGAGTGCCATGTCAGCATGGTTGTGCACTCACTTCCACTTCCACAGACAAAGCAACACAGTGTTTTCTCTCCTCTGAGTGCACCGCCGGGGAAGAATTTCAGCTCTAAGCACACAAATGTGATGAAAGTTGAGAGAGCAGTAAAAAGGCTTCACAAGTCAAACTAGAGAATGGCAGCACTTGATATTCATGCTTTGCATCGGCGCAGATGACAGCGCTGCGCGGCGTCGGGCTGAACGGGGAAGTATAGCTGTCTTACAGAGAGAGGGATAACCGCAGGAGGGAGATGAGCAACAACACACTGAGAGGCAGAGACATTCCTGACCTGCTTAGTGTCATTACACCGCAGACTTATCTCGCTCGCTCTGCCTTGTAAATACACTCGAGTGCTTGTTATCAAACGAGCAAGGCGACAAACCTCATCCAGGTTCTAGTCCTCAGCTTCCTCTGCATGCTTGTAAATGAGTCATTCTCATGGATGACAACCTGCATTAATATTCTGTTAAGAAGGGAAGCGAGTGCGCATTAAATCCGCCACTTATCAGGTAGTGATTGTGATCTGTGTCGAACTTTGAAAAAAAAAACCATGCCTGTTTGCTTTTAATTGCCAAAAGGTATTCAGGGTAAGGGTGGCAGCAGCATATAGGATTCATTTGATTTATGTTTATTTTAACTCCATTTCCAGGTCGCATTGACATTACAACTGAGGCCAAGTTCACTTTGCTTGACATGTTCTTGTGTGTTTCTTCTTTACTTTTTTCATAAAGGCCTTTTTAGCACTCCAAGGGACATTGTTCAAATGATGCTACTTCAGCTTTGAAAGGTTTTGCAGTAACACACAAAGCCCTCCAAAGGCAACATACTTTTTATTGAAGGTGCCTGATGGTAAAAAAAAAAAAAACTTGCAGTGAAAAATTCATATTCTTTGTCTCATGAAAAAACATAGTTTGTTACAGTTCAGGCTTGAGATGTGACATTAAAAAGCTTTTATCTTGACCATATTCTCAAGTTTTATCCCTGCATTGAAAATAAGCGTTGCTCTCAAAGGTGAGTGCTTGAGTGGTCTTGGGTGGCGGTGTGGTCGACCAGGCGGAGCCTCGGCGTGATCATAAGCCCAACTGTACCATCTCACCGTCTGTTGGGCCTCTGTGACAATCCATAGCCGTCACACACTCTGAGCAGGTTCCTCAATCACACTCAACCATGGCAAGTCGCCTCTCCCGAGCATAAGAGTGTACACTGCGTCTTGCTGTCAAAATGGGATAGAAAAAAAAAGTTTGAGGGAAAGTGGCATCAAATCTTCCCCTGTGCCATGTGATTAAGCAGTGTCCACTGGAATTTTATTACTTACACGCTTCACATTGGAATACATTGTTGTATTCTGTGGCCATCTCAGTTTCACTCTGCGTAAAAAAGCTCTCACTGCTGGCACTGTCTATGAATTCAAAAAAGGCTCTGCTAAATCTTATCTTTTATTGCATTATATAGTGTAGCACAGCAGGGCCCAGCTGCAGTATTTGTGGCAATAAATAGTAATAGAATACAGCGAGCAATACAGCAAAATGAAAACCGAATGAAGTAGAAAAGAAGAAGCACAATGAAAAGAGAGAAACAGCAGTTTAAGTATGCTGAGAATAATCAAATCAATGAAACTGTTTTTAAATGGAGATGCTTTACATATATTTTACAATATGTTGGAATATAATATGAGTTGATTGAATATGATTTGAGTGTCTTTGAGTTCCACGTGATAAACAGTCCAGTATCATAGATCATTTAGAGATTGTGTTACCTGAAAAGAATGGTACCATTTTAATGTCTGCACACTTAAAAACAGAATACACATTGAAGCTAGCTACCATATCACGGCATAAAGACTGAAAACAAGAGAAGACAGCTAGCATTGCTCTGTTCAACTACCAGCACCCCTAGACATCACTTGAATGAGCTAGCCTTGTAGCCTATCTATTTATTTATCTATTTATCTATTTATCTGTCGACCTATTCATTCATTTATGCATGCATGCTTTTATGAATGAATGATGCTAAGCTAAGCTCCTGACTATATACGGAACTGATTATTAGCCAACGACAGTAGCATCAGCTCTAGTGGTGCAAAATATGTTTCAGTGTACTATGTGGTTATTTGTTCAAATGTATAGTGATACCTGCATTCATACCTCGGTGAATGTTGCACACTATTGTGTTTGAAATACTTGGAAAGGGTCAGACATTTGCTATTAATTATTTCTTTTTCTATCTATTTATTTTTTGTTTTATTTGAGGTTTGTTCCATCATAATTCTTCTTTTATATGATCATCTGTCGTAATGACTTTTTTAGAAAGTTAAATAAGATATTACTTGCCAACAAATCTAATGAGAAAAAAACTGTGAGATTATAAAGCAAATGGATGTGTGAAAATCAGAGAACTTTAATGAGTCTCAGTCTCAAAGGATGTCACACATAGCTTTTAACATGATTAAATGAAAAGCAATATCTGCCAGCCTCAGTCTCTAGATGCAAGAGCAAGAAATTACAGCAAGTTAACAGAAAGTGAGACATTTGCCTAAAGGCTTCAACATTAATACCTCCACCGCAACATACATATGGTGTGAAAGATGTGTTTTCGCAAACTGCTGTTTACTGTGTTTTCATGAACATTTGCTATATTTATATGAAATGCTAAAGCTGACAAAGCATATTAGTCAGTGCACTACATAACATAGCAACTCTCTGTCCTTGGCATTCATGGCCAGGGGAGCAAATGTAAAGCAGATGGCCTGGCTATTTTGTCCTCACTGCAGCTAATCAGGTACTAAATATCCATCAGTCTGTGCTAATACATTCCAGTATCTCTATTTAGTCCCTCTGTCACCTATTAAAAGATAATTCTAGTTATCTGATAGAATACATTGCCTCAGGAACAACATTTTTTGACAAAAACTTAAGACAAACTGCAACAACAAAGGTGTTTAAAACAGGTCCTTTCAGCACAGAAACCCTAGTGGTCTCGATGTGTATATATATATATATATATATATATGTATGTATGTATGTTAGGGCTGTCAAAGTTAACGTGTTAATAACGTGTTAACTCAAACTAACACTAATTTTTTTACGTGTGATTAACACAAGCACAGTCTGTGCCTTGCCAGCTCCCGTAGTTTCAGGAAGTGGCGCTAAAATAACATTGCAAATGGTTACAAAGAAGATATGGATACAGAAAAGGGACTTTTAAACGAAAA
>JAPZDV010000013.1:15735592-15755807 GCA_029814665.1 Acanthurus lineatus
ATAGTTATATATAGTTATATATATAGTTATATATATATATATATATATATATATATATAGTTATATAGTACAGTTATATTTGTGTATCAAGACTGACATCAGACAGCCTGAGAAATCACACATTTAACTGCATAACAACCATGTTAGAATGTGCATAAATCATGTGTAAATGGGCCCCATGGCAGTGTTAGCTATATTTATGGCTTTGTTGCTGGAGCTAATGCCAGCCTTTGGAGCTGAGCTATGTAGTCTAAGTTCTACAGGGATGTTGGAGGTGAAATTTAAAAGCTAAATACTTGTTACCTTCACAGTGCAGTCACAGTCCTGCACCACTGAGTGTCCTGAAATTAGCTGCAACTCAATTCCCTCAACGGCATGCGTGATTTTCTCATTTAGCTCTCTTCCTCACATCCTCGTCCGTAATCAGTTTCTGCAGGTGTTGACAAGTGTTAACCATATTGCTTCGGAGTTTGTATTTAAACATGTATCTGCTGTCTATGTGACACTAACACTACACAGTTACTGCTTTTTTTAAGTCCTTCCACATGCCTGCACAAGAACAAATCAGTCTTCTTTTTATCCTGAAAAATGGACTGTTCTACCGACTTCAACACATGGTTGTAAAGTTGAATTCTACACAGTCTGGGAAAAAGTCAAACCGCTGTTTATATATGGACTTTATTGCTCAGTCTCTGAAAGCACGAGCCATTTTTATTGGCAGCAGCATATTTGTAAATAAAATGAAATCATTTCAAGGTTCATTTATTCATCATTCAACAATAATTATTATTTTTTATTATTATTATTTATGGATTATTTATGGTGGACTGCAGAGAATGAATTGAGGAGACTCGCAGCCTGAGGATAGAAGCAGCTCTGTAGTCTGCTGATACAGAAGTGGATTCTTCTGTATTGTTTGGCTGACAGCAGCAGGGTGAACAAGCTGTAGCTGGGGTGGATATTGTCTTTTGGCTTTACATTAATGGACTTTCTATCTGCATATTCAGTGTGTAGTAATCTAGGTTATGATCAGAATGTTGCATGATTAACACAAAATTCGGGGATGGTTAAAATGTCTCACATCCATGATAGTTTCTGTCATCTATCGTGGATAGGGATAATGTAACTTAATAGAAATCAGCACGAAATGTATTTACTGCTGAAAACAGTAGACTCTCTTCTCCCTAACTAAAAATACTATGCATCACATAGGCTGAAAGGGGAAATATCAGATCATAAAAACAAATTCTTGAAGACAAATGGAGAGAATTGTTTTCTATGTTAATAAGGCTAAACAGCAACAGAGTTGGTAAACCAGAAATAAATCAAATCTAAACACTGGAAGACATAACGAGTTTTGTCTGATATTTGTCCCACTATAACACTGTAATGTTGTGGTGATATGAATTCAAAGCAGTCTGATCACATAATGTGTCAGCTCTCTAAGATTTCCTTTATTTCTATGCTTCCTGTCAACTAAAACACTTGCACAAAAAAACACATGTAAAGATTTTAAACTTTTGATGGGCATTTATTCTGTACCTCGATAATTACCCCTGTCTTCATCATGACACTTAACATTTGCAGCAAAAAAAAACATGTTTTTACATTGTACTACAGCATCAGTTGTCAACAGGAGCATAAAATTATAGCATGCATGGACTTTTGATGCAAGCCCCGGAGTTAAGTATAATGTATACCAACAAAAGGTGGAGCAGACGCTTAACTCTGTGTCTGTTTTAACATTGCTTTTTCTTTAGAGACAAGATGTGAGAAGTGACAGGAATCTGGTTTTAAGTGCTGTGAAGAAACAATGCAGCTTCTCATTTAGTGGCTCACTGGCTTTCAATCTGAGGTTTGCAGGAAGACATTGAGAGAAAGATAGAGACAGGAAAGAGAGAAAGGCAGGTGGTGGAAAGAGAGAGAGAGAAGGGGAGAGTCAATGATTTCCCCCAGCGCCTGTTTCAATAGTGTCTCCCGTCGCTCATCTGACCCATTCGTTATGCTGAGCCATGGGGAAATCTGATTGGGCTCATTACCCTCTCCTCAGAACTGATACGGGAAGTGCAGAGAGAGAGAAAGAGAGAGAGAGAGCATTTTCTCTAGCTCATTGTGAATGGACACCATCACCAGTGTTGTCACTATCAGGAGTGTATGGCCATCTGCCAAGGCTCTCCCTATCTAACCTGGCTCTCCTCTGCCTCCCCTGCCTTTGTGCAGAGGAAACAAATGAGTGTCGTCTCCGCTCACCGTGTCCTGGTGCAGTGGGGGATGGACGGAGTGAGCTGAGACTATTGGCATGCATTGTCTCCTCCACTCGGCTGGCTGGTGAATGAGAAGGGATGGATGACAGATACCGTGAAGGGCATGTAAGGTAACAGTGTCCACATCAGCGGCAGTGATTGGTGGTACACTTGATGAACTTGGTGCCAGGCAGGATTTTTTCCCTCTCAGCTGTGAAGTGAGGCTTTAACAGAGAAGATTATAGATTTATCTGATTTGCCAAATGAAATGTTGATACCATGTAAGATCATTTGAAGGAAATTATGATACGAGGCAGATGACAATTATGTAAACACAAAGCTGTAGACAGTCTTACCTCTTAATCACCACTAAGTAATACACACAAAGAATAGATGTATGTCTGACGGATGTGCTTTTACTGCCACATGCTCTGTGTGTAAAGGAGCTTTCAGGTGGTCCGACAGTCTGGTGGCCATATGGACTTCCTGAACAGCATCACAGTAGCTCTGTGAACAGCTGATTGTACCAGAGTAATGCAATTTGACAAATGTTCCTGATTACTCACATTTACTCTCCTCAACCAATTGATACTGAAACTGTTGGCACAAACATCCTGGCCTAATTTTTTTTTTCCTGTGTGGAATTTCGCCTCATTATTTTAATATTATCCTGCCTCCTAAAGGTTCATATAACCTATATGAGAAGTGGGATTTATTGTACTCACAACTTGTAATACATCTTACCATAGAGTTCCAAATTAGTTTAATTTATTATTTCCTTTAGCTATCGTTTTTTCAATTAACTATTTATTTTGCAGGTCCATGTTTCATAAATACTTTCCCAATAATGTATTCCCAATAGTTTCCTACAAAGAACTTTTGCACTAATTAAAGAGAAAATTGAGACAGTTTTTTTAATTAATCCCAATCAACTGCTCATGCAGTCTACAGAGACTTCTAGCCAATGCACGGTAGGTCAGCTGTACATGCTGAAATGTTAACAGTCAAGCATACAATTAAAGATACATGATAAACATATTTTCCAATAATAAATAAATAAATATTTTCTGGGGTTTATATGGAGCATTTTATTCTAGGAATTTTGCCTGTAGTTTTTACCAATAAATTATAATTTCAGGAAACTTTCTTATTATTTCTAGGAAACTCATTTAGCACTGCTTTTATACTTATTTTTCTAGAAAAATGCTCATACTGAGACTAAGATTTTTATACCAGATCAATCTTTCCAATATGTTTCGCACTAACGATACAACAATCTAGTTCTGTTATTGTCCTACAGCATCAGACTGCATGGACTCTTTAAGGCTGAAAATATGCTGCATCTAAATCACATTACAGACTGTAAAACATGAACAAAAACTGCTTTCGACGTTTTACACAGCTCGCTCATAAATCAAGGTGAAGTGTATTTTTGCCGGCACTTCATAAACCCATCAAAAAAAACAATGAGAGGTGGCATTTCGAGGATGACCTCTAAACCGCACTGCTTACCACTGCGCAGTTGATTCAGCATTGGAGTTATTGAAAACATGATGATATTTTCCACTCAATAGCTACTTCCTGAGACATTTGAAATGAACTGTGCTCCATTGAAAGTGAGAAGAATTGTTTTCGAGGGTTACTTTGAAATTATACCGACCTGAAGAGCTCTTACAGAAAAGCTCTATTCTCACTGTGAACTTAGTCATCTAAATAAAAATCCTCTGAATAAAGAATGAAAGGGCCTATTCAGGCTTTTATGCAGCCTAACACAGCAGCAAGCATTGAGGATAGTGCATACAATTAGTTTCCTCTTTACAAGGACTGAAAGAATACTACAACATTTTACTCAGGTAAAATACTGTTTAGGTCAATTTTTTTTAATGGTGGAAGGATGTAAACATTTAAACATGAATGATAATGATACATGATACAACAATTAAAGAACCTGTGTAACCACAGTAGAATATTTTTAGAAGGATGCTCTCCCACCATGTTGCACAGTCATATATCTACAGTAGCCCAAAACAGACAAATCAAACCAGTTTCTGGAGTGGAATGGGGAGGTATATTCAGTTGGCTTTAGTTTGGGATATTGCTGCACGATGCCATTAAACCATACATACCACAACATTACCAGCATAATAAAGCACAACCAAGGCAATCAATTAACAAAAAAAAATGTAAACTCAACAGCAACTACAGCCCGCAATTACTTTTGAAACAAAAAGAGCCTGTATGGTTTTTACACATCTATCAAGTTCACATGCGCACCCACACACGCACACACACACACACACAGTTGTTTGTTGCTATGGGAAATGCAGTGGTTGTTGACATTCTCTTCCAAAGAGATTAACATTCATCAGTGACTTAATTCACCTAGTCTGACTCACTGAATGTAGGCTATGGGTATAAGCCTGCCATTGGGTGACTACATCGTTCACCAGCAGCTTCTTCATCTGCTGCAGCTGCAGATTTCAAAGTAAAAATAAAATATTTCTGCTGCTACATGTGGCTTGTGGTTCTGCTGGACATCCGAAAGCTAACAGGAGGAATTAAGTGGTTCAAGAGTTAAGTGACTTTTTAAGTTCATGGGCAGATATGTTTTCTTAAGAATATTGTGATGCTATATTGAGTGCATTTACCACCTTTTAATGTGGTCTGGCTGATTGTGTTTTAATTATAATGTGTTCTGCATACACCAGAAAATGAATTAGCTTGTTTTTTTTCTTATCCAGATGAAAATCACACATTTATGGCATAACACCCATTTGGACACATTTGTACACATCAGCACTAATTAAAGAGAGTTTGGTGGAAGCTTTCACTGGGAGATTCAAAAGTTAAATGGCAGCATTAGGGTCAACTAAACATACTTCAAACTAATTAACAAAGCAGTTCTCATTATCGACAAAATGGTCTCTGTCAACTATCTCTGATCAGATTTGATATGAAAGCTGCTATTATCTGTGCTATGACATGACTTCTGCTCTCCCATGGATGAGCCGGATATCTGTTGCTCTTACACACTCTACTCAGATCTTTATTCTCATAAGACAGCAGTAAAGCAGATCAATAGAATCTCAAACTGCTCTCCTCTCCCTGTGTGCTCTAAACCTGTAGATTTTGGTGTTACTGGCTTCAGTTTATTCTCTAAGGAGAATGAATTTTATATGCCGTAGAGGCCCCTGATTATGAAGCTCATGGCCTGTTCTACATATTGAGTTTGTTGCCCAGTGGGCCCTTTGCCTTGGCAGAGGCTGTTGAGTGGGTGGTTTAGACCCTTCAGCAAAACAAGATTAGCACATATACATTACAGGCATTTTAGGTCACAGTGCTTAAAGCTTAGCATCCTGTGTGTTAATTGCCTGTAATTTCATGCTTGATGTGAACATTTGTCTATCACACTACAGCGGAACTGGATACATTTGGTGTAAAAGTAATGAATGAGTTAAGATAGGCAGTACTGACCAACTGCCCCTTTAACACCTCTAATTTTGTCACTTTTCCCAAACACCAGACATTTATGTTTGGGTTTTTTTTTCACTTTAAACGGGGCTTTAGGGGCTTTAACAAACAATATGTACTGATTTGAAAATGGTCTGGATAATGACCCCGATGGCTGAGGGAGTCATTTAGGGCCAAATTGCTGCCTGTGTTGGGCTTTAGTCAGTAATTAGGTCAGAATGCAAATGCTTGTATTGTGATGTTGGCCCACAAGGACTAGCACAGCTCCAGCCTCAGTGTTTAGAGTGTATCCATGTGTGTCAGAGTGACTCATAGAGCCCCTCTAGTGCTGTTGAGCTGTGAGGGAGGGAGAGAGAGAGAGAGAGAGCACTGGGGGCTCAGCTCATTCACAACCTTGCGCTCTTATCAAAACATGTTTATTGCACTTTAATGTAGCGCCTCATTTATGCAGGATTTTGCTCTCTAAGATTGTTGCTGCTGCAGGCCTGAATGCTTCTCTGGGGCTGTGGCAGAGAGAGCCTGACCTCAGGCTCACCCTCTAACCCTCCACAAACCTTCATAAAATCATTCTACCTCATTTTCTTGATTTTTCTTTTTCCTAGTTCATCACATCCCCCCTACTGTCTGTCGTTCTGCAGCTCCTCCCTGTTGCTGCTTTTTCCTTACCTTTCACTGTATCGATCATTAGCTGATGTTGGGAAGAGAGAGGGGATGTAATTAAGGAGCCAGACTGGTCTGTCAATTCTGCTCAGTGCTGCATGGAGTGCAACAGACCAAGCAATGGCCTTAATAGGGCTTCATACTGTAAACAACACGCACACCTGGACAGCAGCAGGCCCCAGAGACAAACAGGAGAAAGCCACTGTCGACAAGTTAACACTGATAAAGAAAGGAAGTTTATCTCGAAGGATGCTGTGTGTGTGTGTTGAATATTTGAAATGCCTAAATCAAATCCAATCAAAAAGTACGATGTAGATAAAACAGGGTGTTAGATATGCAGTAATTCCTTTTGTGTAAGCATTTACTGTGTCATAAATAAATTATGGTTAAATGTTAATATATTTTGTTTAGTTTCTAATCAAATTAATTGTTTCTCATGTATAAATCAATTTTACTTGACAGAATGATAAGCAATCAACTGTCCAATTGCAGTTTAGGGTTGGACATATGGGCAGAGTTTAATGTTTCCAAAATGAGCCACCAGTTAAATAAAAGCAAAATAATTGTTCTTTTTATTACTCATTGCACATTGAATGCTGATTAAAAATTTACATACACAGCAATGGTTTAATGCAACATCTGCTTGTACAAGATTCCATGTATGAATGATTTAAGAGAATTTGTTGAATTCATCAGCATTGTTGAACTAAAACTTCCTTTTATGTATAAATGAACATCATGATTTGTCCAGATCTGTCATATGAGCCACGCACAGACATCTGCCGTTTTCCACAAGGAAAAAAAATACTTAAATGATCAATAATCATGTTTGCAACCACTATGAATTTAAGAGCTGAAGGTACAGAGTTGGAGATTTTCAGAATAAATACAATACAGAGTTTAAGTAAAATCCAATATATAACTTTAAATAAACTCTTTAAAATCAATATTCTGATCATTGTGACATCATCATCAGCTTGCCAAGAGAAAACCAAGGAGGTTTCAGAAATTTTAGGATTTTTTTGATGGATTTTGGTATTTATCACAGGTTATTTAAGTAGTTACCAGAAAAACTTCTCTAACTCTGCATTGAGCTCATGCAGGATCTTTTTGCTGGTTAAGTATCATCTTTTTTCCATCCAACTGTGTGACATCACCTATGTCTCTTGCTGTCACATTACTGCATTGCTTTAGAGAGATATTACCCATAATCTTAATACATTCATTTTAAACCATTCTCTCTTTATATGTGCAACTATATAGCTGTACTCTGATTGCACAACATTCACATCTTTTAAGCTCTAGGTAACAAATTTAAAACTTTTCAACAGAATAAGTCCTATATGGCAGATTAATATGTGTTGATTATGCAAATGATCTCAAGCATGCACCTCCACATGAACAGGTGACATCTGTCATGATAAAAGGAGCTGTTAACAAAAAGTTTGTGCAGTTAAGAGAGTTTGTCAAATCCAGCTTGACTTGTACTCACAAATCTGACAGAAAAAAGGAAGAGAGGATTAGGATAAGAACAGGTAGATGTCCTTGTATGAGGTCCAGTGAGTATTTTCCCTTATTACTTCTAGTGTCTGTAGAAATGTGTGTGTATATGTCTGAGTTTGCTTCTTTAAATGTATATGCATGCATTGTGGTCCATGGAGGCGTGACAGGGAACTTGTGTGCATATGCCTGCTCACATATGCTCCATCTCTGTCCCTGCGTTGGGTTGGCGCTGATCCGCCGCTTTAATCGATAAAACTATCAAAACATCTCTGCCGCTGCCCTCTTGTTGACTCTGCGTGTCTCTTGTCTCTCCTCCAGAGAAAGTCAGTATGCTGTCAGCATTGATCTCTCCTTTCAAGTACATAAGCCCTGGGACCAGCAGCACAGAGGACGAGGACAGTTTAAGTAAGCTGCTGCCTCTTTTCTTTCTCACTGTCAGCACGCTGAGCTAACTCTCTCTGTGGCAGGCCTAATATGGATATGATCTCTCTTTCACCCACATAATTAATTATTTAGGAAATGGGCTATTTGATTATGCACGGGTGTCAGCTTGGTGTTAAAATCTGTATCATCTTATAAAAGCGAGCTATTGAATATTAAATTTGAGTGTTCTTAAAAAAAAATTAGTCATTAGATAATGTATGCAGGCGTGCATGTACCTATCATCCATAGGTATAATCTGCTTCAGCCCACCAGTGAATGTCAGCACTTGATCTCAGCCTCCCACTCCGCTATTAACATTCTTATGGCAAGATCTGAACACCCTATTTTTGTTCATTTCCCATCAGAAATGCAATACGCCACTACTTCCCCGTAACTAGGTTTGAAGAGCGTATCACAGCTGTTCAGACTTTGCTCTCACAGAGGATAGAAGTGTGAAATAAAGCGGGCTACAGACATTTTATCCTTTCTTGGAATGTCTGCCTCTCGATATGATCCCCACCCCCATTACAAATAGGATTGATGCTCTGCATTGGCCACAGGGACCGATGTTTCCCACTTACAACACAGATTCAGAGCCAATTTTGGAGGCAGATTACTGAATGATTTGGCAGATAACATCACCATTTTGGGGAGATTTGTATTTGTATTTTAAAACACTTGAATATGATAAAGTCCTGTGGTATTAAGTGGACCCGGCTCAGGGAGATGATTGTAGATTTATTCGTTACCATTCCATTGTGTATCAAGTGGCTCAATCTGTCTTGAGAGATTTTCCATTTTGTTCAGCCTGGATAAATGTCAGTGTCACCCAGTAATGACTGTTTCTTTTTTCTTGGGTTGGAAGTGTTGTTCATCACCTTGAATTCCATTGTTTTTCTTTTACTCTTGCAGGTACCAGCAGTGCAGAGGTTAAGGAAAACCGAAATATTGGTAACTTAGAAGATCGCTCCATAGGATCTGCAGAGTGCCAGTCACTTTTCTGCTCTGATCCTGCAAGAAGTGGGAGCTCTGGTCTAAAGAGGAAACGGCCACTGGAGGAAGACAACAATGGTCATCTGTGCCAACTTCGCCTGATCTATAAGAAACTGTCCTGGTCTGAGGCTCCTAAAAACGCTTTGGTGCAGCTTAATGAGCTCCGGCCGGGCCTGCAGTACCGCATGGTGTCTCAGACAGGCCCAGTCCATGCTCCTGTCTTCTCCATTGCTGTGGAGGTAAATGGGCTGACATTTGAGGGCACAGGACCCACAAAGAAGAAAGCTAAGATGAGGGCTGCTGAACTGGCCCTTAAGTCCTTCATCCAGTTCCCCAATGCTCCTCAGGCCCACCTTGCCATGGGAAACATCTCAAACCCTTCGGCTGATTTCACCTCAGATCAAGCAGACTTCCCTGACACACTCTTCAAGGAATTTGAGACTTCGTCGTGCTCCGGTGGCCTCTCACTCTGCGACTCAGCAGCAGAGAGCGAGCTGCTATCAAGTGAGCTACTGAGACATGGACGGTTGCTCCGCCATACCTTAGACCTGATGGTACAAGCTCAACAAAGGCTGGGTGGGATTGTTCCAGAGCCAGAGGGCCCCAAGAGCCCTGTGGCGTTGCTCAATGAGCTTCGACCGGGCCTGCGCTATGCCTGCCTTTCAGAGCGAGCTGAAGGCCGGCGGCTGCGTAGCTTTGTGATGGCGGTACGTGTGGATGGGCGGATATTTGAGGGCTGCGGTCGCAGCAAGAAAGTGGCCAAGAACCAGGCAGCTCAGTGCGCTCTTCAGGCCCTCTTCAACATCAGGACAGCCCCTGAGGGGAGAACAGGCCTCAAAGGCAGCAGGAAGAGCTGTCCTCATTTACCCCAGGTGAGTACAGACATATCCCCAGCGCCTGTCTGCTGCTAAGCTTCTCTGGCAGCTAGCCTACTCCACTTCCTACAGGGGCCTGTAATGACCAAAACAGCAGGCTTGCAGCGAAAAGCCAAACACCTTCTAACAAGTAATTAAGGAGGAAAGAAGATAGGAGCTAAAAAGAGCAGGAACGAAGGAAAAATGGAGACACTGCTGATGTGTGAAAGCAGGGTGACATTTACCTTGTGTCAAAAATGGTGCATAAAAAGTGCAAACACAGTTCAAAAATTTGTGTCCATGTGTTTGTGGGTGCATTTGTGTGCATTCTGCAAAGCTTGTGTCTTGAGTAAACAATATCTGTTTGTTAGTCTGTTTAAATAGAAAAGCATGTAAATGAAGCCAATTATTGTCCTTGTGCCTCTGACACAAGAGAAATCTGCATCATAGCCCAAATGAGTTTTTTTCAGAGTCTTATGTGTTTGTAGAGCTGTAATTGGGAGAGTTTTGTAATTTTGCAAGATCTCCTGTTTCCTCATGTGTGGCATCACAGTGTCTACAAACATTAATTCAATCTGCTGCCCAAAGGAGATAGGAAAGCAAAGAGCAAATCGACAAACAAACCACCGAGCCCAATCCTACGCTCATTTACTCAAATATGTAAATGGCAATCAGAGCAAGGAAACTAGTTTTTTAGAAACTTGAGGAAATTGGAGAGCCTAAAGTCATAGCCACTGGATTGGCTGGTACTTGTTGACAGCCATTTAAAACTTCATTTTCGCTGAAGAATTTCATCTAAAGTAAAACTGCCCTGAGTAGATAGTCACACTGATTTCATTTACTATTGCTGGCATGGAAAAAAATCTTATATACAAGCTGTCCAGGTCACTTGCATATTTGGCAGTTGAAAGTCAAACTTAAAATTTTTCTCCTACTGTCCTAATACAGCACAAATTAATGTGCAAAGCACCACACTTAAAGTCTTGAATAAAAAAAATTAAGCTGTACATATCCAAAATGTCCTTTCCCTAAAGTCTTTCCTTGAAGCCTTCTGTCATCACACACGCCACCATATTGTGCTTCTGCGCATCCAGCGGGGTATGTGTCGTATTAAAATTCTTTTCCAGCCTTGAAGAAATAAACTGGCAAGAGTGTCCTTCCCCAGAGCACGACATCAACCCAACAAACCTGCACATGTTTGCCTGGGAGAAACTTTTTCTTTTTCTCCCTGCTGCCACGGTGTCTAAAAGGATTTTAAGAGGATTTGCCGCACCCGTTTAGTTCCAGAAAGCACTCGCTTGTGGAATTTCTTGAAAGTCAGCCGTGCTGTCTGCCAGGCTCGAGAGGCATTTTATTTTCATTGGTAAAGGACAAAAGCTCACATACAATATGTATGCGTGAATGCACGAATCAACATGTTACCAGGCATGTGTTGGTGAGTGTGATGTGTTACATGTGTTACGTAATGTTCATGCGAAACCCTCCAGCTCATACACACTCTCTCTATGTTCACATGAGAGTCAATCTTCTTGCCAAGCAGTGATTGCATGGGCAGTGGTTGACTACACTGCACATGTGACGATTAATGTGGAGGTGGTTGCCAGCTGTAGCCTGGGGATAATACAAACATTAAGGTGGTATGCCAAGTTGTGTGTGCCACCTCGGTCCTTTTTCTTTGCTCAGAATTCCCTCTAGCAGCACCTGTTGCAGGATAAAGCTTTATTGATAATATTATATTATAATGGTGCTACACAGTAAAACATGAACCCCATTCCCTGAGAATAAGGACTGTCCTTGTTCACAGGGCACTCTTCTTTTAGAAGTATAAACACAATTTCTATGTTGTATTGGTTTATTAAGTTAATCCATTAATGTCATTTAAGTGTTTAAAAGTTATATTTCCATCATCATCCTTCAACCACATTCTAAGATTTCTCCTAAATATACAAAATCGACTTATCAAGTCACAGTTGGCACTATACTCTGTTACACAAAAAAAACCTTCTGAGAAATTTCCAATTCAATTATTTTGAGTCCTTATGAATAACACTGTAAGAAACACTAATAAAGTTTAAAAAGGCCTAATTTTTTGCCTTGTTTGTTCTAGATGAAAATTTGATTTTAAGGCAAGCTACAATTTGAAACGGCTTGCATTGAATTTTAACCAGGCCTACAACACTTGTGCTGTGATATATATTTAGGAATTTTCTTTCTATGTGGTGAGTATTGTGATCTGATGCTTACTCTGACTGCAATTGACTATTTTAGCAATTTTGCCAAATTTCTCTAAATTATTTAACTTGGTTAGTTCAGCATTGCTTTTATTGGTAATAGGAATGATTTCTGAAAGATAGAAAATAATACCCAAGTTAAAATGAACCAAATTATCCTTAAAAATCAGATAATGTGATGCAACCCATCATGACTAGTTGCATAAGAAGTGCCAAGTTCCCCTAAAGAGACATTTTCCCTTTGTTAATTGGTTTAGATCATTGAAGACTCGTAAGCTATAGCACAAGCTAATGTCTAACACAGGGTCAGAATAAAAAGCATAGGGTGAGGTTAACACTGCGACTTCCTGATTGTAACAAGAAACAAGGAAATAGAAAAGAAGAGGAAATAGATGCTGTACTTGAATATATTGATTGGGGACAATAAAAGTAATTGGGGGAGACAGGTAGGTAACATCAGGATATTGCATTAACTCCACAGAGTGGAACATTAACAGTAGGAGCAGCATTAGTCTCTCAAACTGGAAGGCAGGTAGCTGCAGAATCCTCCCCCCGATGAAATATTTAAACTCAACCGAACTGCATTGTTCTGTTTTCTTCTTCACATACATACTAACAAATAATACAGAACACGACAAGAATACTAGTGCATATCCACACATGCATTAGACTCTTTCCTGCAGTAATACAGCCTATACTTTTCTCTATCCTTTCTACACTCATGGGAATTGACTAACAATCATGCTAGAAATGAGGCATTGGGACACAGACTGCTTGACATTAAAGATCTATTTGTCTTCCTGCAAGGACTTACATTTTTTATTCCTCCATTTAGCCTTTATTTATCTAGGGAAAACAAAAGAGACGGCATTATGCAGGGATATTTTGCCATTATATCTGCCATTATAACTGAGAGATGCCCCGTACAACTGCATTGATCGGCATTTAGCAGCTCTCATAGTGCTATTAGAGAATTTTCTCCTTTTTTTAATCAACCCTGTACCTGTGTAAAATATGAAATAATCCTAAAATTTCTATAACATGTAGGAGTTGTGTACATGGGCAGTAGGACATCAATAGGACTTTCTTATGGAAACTTTGGGTCTATAAACACAAATCATATAAGTTAAATTTAATGACTATTAAACAAACAGAATTTTATTTAGCATTTAAATGTATGATTGTATTCCTTCCTAAACTTAACCAAAATGAATCCCACACATTTAGCTGGGGTTATTTAAGATCTGAAAAGATGTTTCCTTTCATTTACCAGGTGCCTCTGTTGTATAAACCTAACCAAAAACTATAACCCAGGATTCTCAATCACATCCCTGCTCTTTGTGCCCCTAACCATCTAGTCACTGAATTTTTTATGCAACCTTACAAACATAGTGCAGGCATGAATGACAGTGGTGTGACAAAATACATAAGAAAATTTGTATCAGTGTACACTATCTTTGAATATTTTGCAATTTATGAAAATGCTGTCTTTTGGCTTAGCATTGTTTGGTAGGCATTATTAAGACAGCTGGGACAAGGTTTCACATCCTGAATCTGTTGTTTTGCAAAGTTTGGGCAAAAAAAAAACACTCAAGGTTTGAACCTAAACATAATGAGTAAATGCTAAGTAAGATATTTTGGCTACAAACAAATAAAATACTAATACAGTTTCCTCCTTAATTCAATAGAAAACTGATTCAGACATTATTACATTTCTACCAAAGCATATCTACAATCCAGTAAACAAATAAATAAATTGTTTTATTATATAACCTCAAACACAAGTTTAAGAGATCTATCCAAAATTACTCTTTTTTTATTCTCCCTTTATTAACCACAGCTCCACTACACCCTGGTCCTTTTTGTACAGTCCCTAACATTAAGGTTACAAATGCCTCTAATCACAACTTTGTCTTTATTATCAATCGGTGAGTAGGAGGCTGTTCTTTAATCCATCCCACAGCACTCTATTTACTGGAAAATGTCTTTGCACTATTAAAGCCTACACAATGAAGTGAGAAAGTGCTGTAATCCTAAACGCCCATGTCACCAAGTGGAATGATTAGCCCACTGTTCAGGCCTTGATTGGCCACTTAATCTCCCCTTTCCATCACATTGCACTGTAGTGTTGCCAAGTCTACTGAGCCTGAGCCAGTCTCGGGAAGGCACGGAGTCAGCAGGTCCACGTGGAAGGACAGTACGGAGGTCAGTGGTCAGGACGCTGCGCTCTGCCACCTTGAATTAAGGTCTATTTGAATAGGGAAATGTGCTTGGTGGCAGAGCAGAATTAGAATTGAGGTTAATAGAGGAGGGTGTGGAGGAAGGAAAGCATGAAAAAGCTGCAGATAACAAAAGCATGCATATTTGTCTTTTGGTTATTACAAACAGAATATTTTAATTTTTCATCGTATCAACTGAGATCAAATTGACTTTATATTGTCCTTTAGTTTATTGCGATTCAAAGTGATTTGATTTAGTTATCTCTAAATGTGAACCATCACAGATAGAGACGGATACAGACTGGTCAAGTGGAGTAATTTCCCTGCCTCCGCCACAGCAAATTGAATATGATTTCAGACATGTGAAGGTGACCCCTGTCAGCCGCTGAGCCTCTCGCAGATTGTTTTCTTTGTCTAATCTCTCCCACTTCTAATCTGTCTCAATATAAACAGCTGTGACAGGCTGATCATTAATTAATATTGCCACAACAAATTAGCGACAGCGATCGCCCAGCCAAGCACCCTGTCCAAGATAGAAATCCACCAAGTCGGAGAGGGAGAGAGAGTAGGTGTGAACAACACATTAGAGAGGAGTTGATTAACAGCTTGGGAGACCTTGCAGATAGTGTTACAGCCTCAGCATGTGGACACTGACGGCGACAGATACACACATAGTGACAGCTACAGCAGGAGACTGTACTCCCAGGATCAGTTGTGATTATCAGCAGACATGATGCAGTGCAAATAGACTGATAAAACATCTGCATTCATCACTGTCTACTGAGTCACTCAAGCAAAATGCCTCTTACAGTCAAGTGTGTCTTAAATGGGCAGTTTGATACAAAAGTAGAAAAATTGATGATATTTTAAGAAAATTTACTTCATCATTGGATTATAAGACCTACGATCAGGTCATCTACGATCAGTTAGTTGTAAAAATATAAAATGTATTTGATTTGAGGGTAATTTAAGGACAATTACTGTCCTTTCCTTCTGGTTTGAGTCATTGTTTTTATTAATGGTAATAACACACAATACACAAAATACACAAATAAAAGAATCAACAAGTGAACCTTGAGGTCTGATGGCCACATTAGGGAAACAAAATAAACACTTAGACAACAACAAAAAAACAGTCTACCACAGTTACCTTATTGCATAATCTGGTCAGACTGTAATTGGTTTGATAGCAACTATTAATGGGATTTCTCAAGAAATCTTTGCAAAAAAAAAGAGTAAACCTCATTCCAGATTTTTTAATTTCTTTGTTTTATGAGAGAAAAAAATATTACACATTGAAAGATATACTTTTGAAAGGGTTTTGAACTCTTGAATCCTGGCACAAAGATTACAGATCATAGATGCCCGTAGACATAGTAAACGTTCCCATCTCGCTGATAGAAAAGTAGCATGAGCTTTTTAGGCACAAAGAGCCGGTTTATTACATGTGCAACAGGTTAAAATAATGTGACAAAGAAGGGAACTTCTCGGTCGAACCACCATTGGAAGCTCAGCTTACAAACCATATAATTCTAGAGACTTATTACGCTAACAGACAAAGAGCAATGACCAATCAGATGTGCTTTTGTTGGAAGATAAAGAATGTCACAAAGATTACAGATCTTTGGCTTTAGGACAGTTTTTTTAGACATGACGAGCAATTTGAAGATGCCACATTATGCTTAAGGGATTGTTTAGAGCATTTTTTACTATTTTCTATTGTTTTATAACATTGTGAATAATCCATTAAGTAATAAATATCGTGTTCTCAGAATTCAGGAATTCCTTTTGTGAATATACTGATATCATATCTGAAAAAAGTCCAAGCTCTGCAAATGCATCCCATTTTTAATAAACTGGAGTTATTATTGTGCGAATGCCAGTAGATCTTGCAGTGCTTTAAAACTAATCCTGATCTGTAAATGTGAGTAAGAAAGGATTTCCCTATGTGCGTTCATAGAGTATCTCATTACAATTTGTCACTTAGCGTACAATAATAATCTGAGCTAAAAGCCACTGTTTGCACCTGGACTGACGGTCTGCCCTTTAAGCAGCCACTAAGCTCATCATATGGTATTTAAAGAAGAAGCAGCATGGGAGAGTGGAGATTTGTGTGTGAAATTACCGAACAATAATGTTTCCCCGTCTGAATGGGAGCACCCTGTACAAGGAAAGGTTAGAATCATCCTCAACTGTCTAATATGTATGCAAAATATGACCTATGAGGCTGCTGGCTGTTGAATCTAATGTACCGCGTCAGCATGCAGCTTTGAGGGAAAATCCCTCAGCGGGGAGGAATTGAAATGGGGTTGGTCGGGTCAAGTCACCTCACATATACAGTGAAACGCCCCTGTAATCCATTCGCAAGAAGCATCGTGCTCCTGTCTGCACCTCTGTTCACCCTAAAGTATCCTGAGTCACTGCAAAGTCTTCATTGTTTGTGACATTCCTCCCTTTCCCTCTTTCTCGCTTGTCCTTCCCCCTCCACAGCCCCGAGCTGTGAGCCAGAGCATGGCTATAATCATTTCTGAAGAACCTCTCACACTTCATTAAAAGCATAATCAAGTTCATTACAATTTCATAGGCGTTCAGGTACCAAATGGCTTCCGATAAATCACAACGATTGGTCCTGTGTGGCTGGCATGTGTAGGTTTATCTCTGGCTCTCAGGCAGGAGAGCGGGGGAGAGGAGTGGAGGGGAGGAGAGGAGAGGTCTGGATGTCTGGCCTTTAAATGACCTTCCAGCCTGGAGCAATGGACCGTTCTGTCATGCACGCTCAATGGAGACATGCACACACCCAAATCTGTGCGCATCACAGCTGGGAGATCTGACTGTGACCTACAGTAGGCACATCACCAGATCTGACACTTTGCTATTGTTTAAAACTTGACACACATGCTGCAAACAGCCCAACACCCCATGTTTTCCTGCTTTATCTTGAGCCTTTTTAGCTGATTACTATCATTACTGTACTCCATTCTTTGTGGTATAAGGAAGCTGTCAAAGCAATATTTAGACCCTGGAACATTAAAACTGAAAAAAAAATCTTGTGTCAATTCTGCCCTAAATATGCAATTAAACTGCATGATGCTTTTTAATTATACTAACGTTATTTTTTTTAACTCTGTGGCTAATGTAACATTTGCCAGAGGACTCAAATTCTCTTATAGAATTAGCAACTAAACCTTATTCCTGTTAGAAAGTTGAAGCATAGCTGGCAGAAACAGTCCATGCTTTGGGGCTTGTATTTTCTGATGATACAGGTACTATCAGGGTTATACATTGCTGACTGGTCGAACACACACTTCATTGCTGCTTCAATCTGAGTACCATCCTAAAGCAAAAATCAATAACCATCAAACACTCAGCAGATCATCTAGTTTAGAGACAGTTGGAATCTCTTCTCACCTCTGCATGTATTCTTTTCATTCATTAAAGGTCCAGTGTGTAAAAATTCAGACAATCTATTAGCACTGTATCGCAGAAATTGGATATAATATGCTTTCATTAGTGTATAATCAAATGGAATAAGCCCTGTACATATAGGGAGTGGGTCTTTTATGTCTGTAATGTTGCACTGCCATGGTTCTTCGGTAGCCCAGGGTGGAAAAACCAAAGCATTGGCCACCAAAGGCTACCCACTTTGAAGGGGAGGTTCAGCAGACGAATACTCAGTTAATTGCAATCTGCAATCTCACTGCAGGATGCTACGAAATCCCACTGACTGGACTGTTCACAAAAACACAAGATATCACAGTTAATCCAGAGAACAACACAAAAAATAATAATAATAAAAAATAATAATAATAATAATTTTGAATGTTACTAAGGTATTTTTCCATCATCATTGGTATGTAGTGCTTTGAATACATGGTCTTGCAGATGTGGTTCCTCTGGTTTTATAGTTCCTGAAACAATTTGGTTGAAAAGTGCCGTTTGTTAGTTACTTAGCATAATTTAAATGAGTTTTACATGTTCAGCGGACTCCTTGAGAAAACAACTTTCATTTTTGTTGTTTATTTCCTGGAGACATTTTTATTCCTGTGTTGATTTGGTAATGATCTTATCTACAGAACCTTTGGGTTTGTTTTTGTTTCTTTGGTGTGAAGCAGAGTGTTTACAGAAGAATTTTTCAAGCGTCCATTTTTGTAATTCCTCCTCTATGTTCTATCTGTGGATAGAGGCAGGACAGGAAGTATTGACTGATGCATGCCTCAGTACATGTTGGAGATATCACTGTTAACTTTTAATATTATTTTCCTGTTTCCAACATTGTGAAAATCACTGATTGGGTGAGACAAACAGAGGAGGCAGAGGGGGAACAAGAAAAAAAAACCTACATCTGCACAGAGGCAGTGAGATATAATTTATTTATACAGATATTAATCCATTATCATATTTGCAGTAACACATGCAATATGTTTTACAATTATAGCAGCTTGCCTTCTGATTACAGATTAGTTTATCTGGCTGTCGCTCACTGTAGTGTACCAATATAGTGTTTATGTTTCAAGGCTTCCTGAATTCATTACAGAATCTTAGCTGCTGATTGTTTTTGATTTTGGTTTATGCATAAAACAATCAGCCACGAGACTGTATTTTATCTTCAAAACAAAATGTCCAAAATATCAGTGTGTTTCTGCTGCACAAACACACAGAAACAGACACAAACCCCCTGACAGTGATTGTCCCTCTCCACCTACTCACATGCCTGACTGATCACTTGGACCCACTGGCCCTCCCAAACCTCTGTAGATGTTTTCCCCAGGGTCTCCTCCCCTCGCCTCCATAGCTGAGGCAACATTACCTGTGTTGTTGTAATGCTCTGCTTCAGCTGTGTGATGGAACATGAACAGGCAAGTTTTTTTTACCGCTGTTTCGTTCAAACAGTCACCTTTGTATTAGACTGCTAATACCTGTATTGATTCAACCTGGCTCATACACAACCTAACTATATCCGAAACAACTTCTGTTAGTCTGTCAAACTGGATTTTATCAACAATACAGCAGAGAATCACAATATGTATGACTTACTTAAAAAGAGAGTGGCCCTTTGAGAACCAACTTTGATGATAATTTAATTATATCTGTTTTTAATATCAAACTGCATCTTCAAGGAATTATTCAACATTTTGGGAAAAATACCTATTTGCTTTCTTGCACAGAGTTAGATGAGATGATTAATGCAACTCTCATGCCTGTACACTTAATAAGAAACTACAGCCCAAGGCAGTAAGTCTTGTGTAGCAGAAAGATTTGAAATGGGGAAAAAGCTAGCCTAGTTCTTTCCAAACGTAACAAAATATGCCTACCAGCACCTCTAAACCTCACTTATTCTAGTAAACTAACGTGCAATTAAAAGGGGACTCGCAGATCTCCGTCCAGGCCCAGAGTCTACTCTTGCAACCATTTGCAATGTTACTGAAAGTCAAAAAAATTTTTGTTTCTGCACAGCAATTCAGATGTGCTCCAAAATGTGCTCATGACAATCGGGCCTGTAGTTTTTCTGAAATCCTGCTAAAAAACAAACAAAAAAACAAACAAAGAACATACCCATCTTGATGCAGGTACAATAAAAAATAGGTCATTAAAAATGTTATTGATTACTAAGTTCAAGA
>JAPZDV010000013.1:15755819-15829412 GCA_029814665.1 Acanthurus lineatus
TTGATTACTAAGTTCAAGACTGTTCCTGTTATAGCCTAGCCCATAACTCCATTCATATTCTATATATTTTTGCTTTTGTTTTGGTTAGACAATTCAACCAACTGTTTCCCACTGTTTCCATTTTTATGCTACCAGCTCCTGATTATGACTTGTTATTGTTATAGGTACAGACGAGTATAATGAGAGTAGTATTATTCTTTCCATTTAACTCTTCGCAACAAGCACTTGAACATTTTTTTCCTAAAAATTGAAAATAGTCCTTTAAAGACAACCATTTTGAACCATTTAGGTTGTAAAAAGTACACATCTTTGCATTATTTCTGTGGCTAATTGTCTCCATGGTGTTCATATTGCTGCAAACCTGTATCCCAAAAGAACAAAAAAAAAAAAAAACAAAACAGGAAAACGTCTCACATGTGCATAATTAGTAGAATACTGGGAATAAATTTAACGACTGTCATACATTTTTCTGCCCAAACATGGGCAAAAAAAGGAAAAGCAAAACATCTGTTACCTCTGTCCTGCTCTCTGGGACTGCACAGTGCCTCCCTTGGAATAAGGTGTATGTATGAGAGAATGTGTGTGCATGTCTCTGTGTGTGTGTGTGTGTAGGTGTCTGGGGGAGGAGGGTTAAAAACCAAGCTGGCAGGGGGAGGGATGAGAGGCAGGATGTGTGTATGGGGGGAGGTGAGGTGGGTGAGGATGGATGGAGTGCAGTTGGGGGAAAGAGAGGAAAACCTCAGTGGAACAAAAGACCTTCAGGATTAATTAGGCGTCAGATTGGTTGCAGGGCACAGTGGGGAAGAGAGAGAGAGAGGGTGAGAGATATAGAGGGAGGGAGAGAGAGAGTTTAGCATTCTGGAAAGACCTCATGTCCTCAGCCCTCATATTTCAACCTGCCTGCCCATGAGTATACAACAGCCAGCTAGTTAAAGCCTGCGCTGTGCCTGGAACCACTGTCCATTGGGTTATGGATGGAGCCCCTTCTACATCTTCATGTATTTTTATGTTATCCCACTGGGCTATAAGAGGAAACACAGAGGTCATGTATGTGCCGCATAATGTTTACATGATGGTTTTCATGCCCTGTGTTAGGGTTCCTGCCACATATTTTGTAAATCATGCGTGCATGCACATGTGTGTAAAATTGCAAGGAAATGGGTGCAATATTTCATAGTATCCACTCTGCAGCAGCATTCTACATGCTCAAGTTTTCCTTTACGATAACTAATCCCTGCAAAATTAAAGGAACATTAATGCAAAAAATAAAAGCAGCTGAACTTTTACTGAACTTCTAACTTTCTCTGCTCTTTTCCAAGGATTCTTATTTTTTTTCTACGTAACAATTGCCTTCAGAACAGCTGAATTGCTGATTCGGGTCAAAGGCGTCACCTCTAAATTTAAGAGGTGGACCCAAAGCTGCCTGTTAATACCATCTCTGTTGTCATTGTCACAGAGGGATGTTTCTAGGGCGACCTTTGCTGGCACTTCTTCCCCTCCGATACAGGAAGTGCTGAACTCTGCATACAGATGACAGGCAGGGTTGCTAAGAGTCATAATATCTTCGCTCAACGCTGTCTCCTTGCAAAGCACTTAACAGATCAAATAAGAGCTATTCCGGTGGCTAGGGCAAATCATGCCCTTAAAGCATTTGTACCAATCATTCACACTATCACAGAGGTGGCACGAATGTAAAGCTTCAAGATATCTTAGCAGCGTGAACTTAAGAACAAAGTCTTCTGGCTAGATGGGCTGATAAGCCATTTGATTGGCTTCACAGAGAACTGATAAAGCTTTGACAAAATGTGCTATGAAAAAAAAAATCCACGGCTCACAGCATGAATAGTTATCATATGCTTTAGTCAAAGGCTGAAAGGAAAAGTTTTCAGTCCCTGTGACTTCTAAGCTTTTAGACTAAGAAAAGTTTGCTGCACTTATCCATCACATTTGGTAAAAAGATGATGAATAACTAATAGCACTGGTAGAGCTGTCTTCACAAAAGTACATGCACAGAATGCACACGCTCTGACTTTTAATACATTGCTACTGTTGCTTTAGCACCTGGTTGTATTTCAGCAGGTACATAAAAAATCCATTCCTGCTGCCCTGCTTTCTGTTTCTGCATCATGGCTGAATTTCAGGGCCTGTGTTGGACTCTCCTGTGCGGGATGATGAACGAGCACCGTTCCTGCTGATGGAGAAATGAAAAGCCACAGTTGCAAACAGATGCATATAAGATGACAAGGAGGGTTTTACGCACTTAAGGCACAAACAATAGTCGACATAGCTCAAATCATGCCGGTGGTGTGTGAAGTAACATCCTGCTGTGTGAGGATGGTTTTAGGTTTCAATGTCACTTTTCACCAACTTCTTACTGTGAGGAGCTATACACAACATGGAATATCACAGTAACAGTGAAAGCCATCGCTAAAATAGCCCAAAAAATTATGTATATGTATACATTTTAATGTATATATATATATTAATGTATATGTATATGGAAATAACACTAGTAATTAGACAGGTGTTTGCATTGAGAAGCTGATCTGTTAAAATCATATTACTCTTTAACCAATTTTCAATAAGAGAGAATAAGAGAGTTTTTCAAAAAACCCAAAGCATGAAGTTTTTCTTTATGGGAATCCTTCTGTTTCTTGAAGTTATCATCCTGATCATTTCAAATCATGAAATAAATTAAATAATCTATCTGTTTTGGAAACACACGTGGGTGCCATGGTAACACTTCCTGTGCATCTGCTTTGTCTGAAACACAACAGAAGACCGACTGGTGTATCTGTTTACAGTGCAGCCAAAAAGGCCAAAAAAACAAATGTTGTTTTAATGTGTTCACACAAAGCTGAAAACAGCTGTTTTGCTAGATGCAAGGAAAGTTGACATTTCAGAGATACATGATTAATTTTTGATTTTCTTCTTCTCAATACTTTAATAATTAAATTAGTACAGAGTTATTTGTAAGGATTTAGTCTACCTGCTGTTTTGTTTTTTTCTTAATTGCTGCATGAAATGTCAGCATTGAGCATTGTGAACCTGCATGCTTGTTTTTTTCCTCTCAATCTCCCATACTTGTGGTCATACAGGTGGCACTACACACAGATTGTGCTGTCATCCAGAAACATGTGTGAGCACCCTCTACCCTTCCTCCATTTTGCCATTTTGTCAATTTCTCTAGCTTGCTCTCTTTCTTTTTCCTTTCCACAATAACCTTAATGTCAAGGATCTCCACCTCTGAATCACATCATAAAAACAAATTTACTGTTTTGGCTTGTTTAGATATGGCAGCAACTTCACACAAGCAGCCAGGCGCTCCAGCATTGACATTCAGTTCTTACTCTCAGTGGTGTTATTAAAGCCTCACCTAACCAGCGGTTGAGGGCGATTCAGCCGCAGATTGTGGAGGTGTAGAGATGATGATCTCCATGTCTTAAGGTGAACCACTCATTTATCTCTGCGTCTTTTTCTGACCACTTTTTTTTTTACCTCACTTTCTAACATAGCAACAGTATGCATTATGAGCTTCACAGGAGTACAAAAAAAACATGAAAAAGAAGAGGAAAGAAACAGCTTGTTAAGTCTCTTGTACAGCGCTTAGTAGCTTGACATGCATTCATTAGAGAAACTGTCTTGACACATCAGACAGCACCGAGGATTCGTGAGTAATTTTTTAAGGGAGGCAAAGGCTTTAAAGTGTAACGTGCATGCACATACACACACAGTAGGAAAAGACCCTCAGTGATCTCTGCCTCTTTTTTAATCGGTTCAGAATTGACTCTCCTTTCAGTCTATTGTCATGCGTCTCCTGCTCTCTTTGCTGGCCTGCTGCAGCAGCTTATGAACTATGTGCATGCACTTGAAAGGTTTGGCAGAAAGGAAAGAAAAGTTAACAAAAGAGAGCAAGAGCATTTGTTACAGTGTATCTGCTGTCGTGCTTACTCTGCAAACGCCACAAGATGGATTTTTAGTAAATGTTAAAAGAGCAGGGGCCACAGACTGATTTTTTTTTGGCGTGTTCAAAAGGCTTTCTCACTCGGTTATTTGCATTCATTTCATCTGCTGGCTGTGAAGTGCTTATTATATTATGTCGCACAAGCTGTGTGTGTGAGTGTGTGCACAGCAGAGGGATCATGCACTGTTTAAGCCTCTTCTGTCAGGGGATGTTTGTTAGACGCCACATTCATCAGTGCAGAAAAGAGCAGCACTGTTTTCTCCAAAGGGCAGGTGTGAACTTAAAGTGACAGAGTGCAGGACAACACATGGCTGTTGTTGGGAGAAAACCTCACATCTTTAAACTGGCAACTTAATAGATCTGTTAAGAGTTCGACATACTGTAGATGCTTTCAGTTTGTCAAGGGGATTTTAAGGGCTGTCGAAAGACCTCAAAGGTTAACTTTGTAGCTGAAACATGACACTCAGGGAAATGTAAAGGTTTGAGCTGTGACACAGCATCAGTCATTTAACCTCAAACCGGCCCACAGCAATGTGAAGGCCTGCATGAAGGATCAGGATCTAAAGAAATATAGTGTCTTCTTTGTACATAATTAGGAAAAGGTAATGTACCATAGTACTTTTTGCAGTAATATATTGCTTTTCAAAATTTTACATCAGAATTTTTTTATAGAATAAAGCTTACCTGATGTTTGACAGCAGTTATCTTCACCTGGTTATACAATCTTGAAGTCTAGACTTGCTGCTGGTTGTATTTTATTTAATTCCCAGTAAGGAAAATCTGAATATCACAATATTGAAAAGATAGTTAGGACTCTTTCATAGTCTTCTAATAATCTTCTGACGTGAAAAATGGAAAAAATGGCCAGTCAGACAAGCTAACTGGGCCCTTACATCTCATCCTCTTTCATCCTGAGGTTTAAATAGACAATAAAAAAGTTAAATGAAATTTTAATTAATTTACTGAACTTATGTAAAAAATCTGTGACACAATTGCCCGACACCAAAATTAAAAAACAGAATAGAACTCTGAATAAAAATGGATACAGTTTTTATTTTAATTAAATTCAGCCTCCAGAAACACGAACATTAACCCAAGACAAAGTTCGCTACCTGTCCTGACCGCCTTTTTTATCTGATCAGTCACCCACATGTCATGGAGGCGCCCAGAACCACCAAAACATTGACATTTCCCCATGATCCCTTGTTGACTTTTAGGAATTCAAAAAGAGCACCCAGAGCTATGAATCAAAGGTCATCCGCGGCTTTGTGGTGGAACCGTATCAATATCTGGTGATGTATGGCTGGCTCCAGGGCCTTTTGGCCACAGCACCACCCACAGACATGACACAGAGTCTGGTCCACACTTAGTCAGCAGCAGAGGGAAGTTTTGGATAAATGACTCTTCCAAAAGCAAATGGACTCACCACACTGCGACAAAGCAAGCTGAACAGATCACAAAGTAGAGTGCTTAGTCATAAAACTATTATTTTATTGAAACACATAAAATCAGCCAGGACTTTAAAGATACTGTAGTTTAGTACAGTCAATTTCTTTTTAACCACTGTAAGGTAAACTTTTCTTTAAAGTGGATATAATTGTTTGTGTATCCCTTATCCTAAAGTAGTACTATATGATAATCCTGGCATCACTTGAGCTTGGTGTGCCATATTTATGAATTAGAGTGAGTTTAGTGTATATCTGCACTGTTATTAGCAGCACACTGTACCCTTGACAGTAAATTATGTTACATGCATTGCTTGACAAGGAGACAGGAAAGCATCTGAAAGCAGCAGTGTTTCCCCTCGTCTGCGTCTCTAATCTCCACGCCGAGGGAAAAGCGGTGCTTGGCAACAGCCGTTCACGGGCACCGTTCAAAGGGTGGCGCTGAGGTTTGAAGTCTCACTGATTGCCAGGGTCGAGCCCGCCAAAAGAGCCACAGCGGTATCTTCAAGAGCAGCAGAGATGGAGGCGCGGCCGTTGTGTCTGGGCGGAGGCCGACACAATCCATCCATCCAATCCAACCATCGCAGTGCTTCAGAAGAGCCATTTGAATGGTTCAGCTCTCTTCAGACATAAAAAGCAATACTAGATGCTGCCGTTCTCCCAAATGTTTGAAAGCTGTCGCTATAGCCTCTCTGCACAGCGAAACAGCAAACACCATTTAATTGTTGTTAATATTTGTGTGACTCTGCTCTGACTGATGTAAGATATTTCAGATACCAAACAGAATCTCTGTTGGGAGGTTTGAAAGCAAAGTCAGACTGATAAATCATGAGCACAGACATCAAACCAGTATGTGACTTTTGTCAAAAACCCAAAGTTCCTCACCTGAAGAAGTTTGTCTTTGACCACAGCTGGTGAATATTATTATAATTATTTTTTATATCACATATATGACTAGAGAAACCCATCTGGAGTGGTGGTGGGTTTTACAGACAGTAAACCCTGGAGTGAAACCTGCATCATTCTGCCTTGAGAAGCAGCTTAACCAACCTATTATACAGCTTTGGGACATGTTCTGTCTGGCCTGCAAGGAAAAGCATATTAAAATGAAAATACTGTTGCTGGCAACCTTTGATATTTCAAAATATCTTAAAATTTTGTAAGCCAAGTTCTTCCTGAAAATAATTACATATTTTAAGTACATGCTTGAGTGGCATCTGTTCACATTCTCCCGTCACACAGCTAAAAGCGACATCAAAATCATTATTTATCAAATCATCATTATTTGAAAACTTTCAAATGAGCCAAAGAAAGGAAAAGATTTTTTACTGTTTAGAGAATATATATCCTCAAATGAACGAGTTGAAAAAAGATTTATTTAGGAAGAAACCTGTATTATGTGTGTGCATCTTTGTTTAAATGCTGATTTGTACGTTTGTTAAAAGCCGGTAAAAATGGCTCAGTTCTAATCTTTGCTTGCCCACCAACTTTAGTTTAGATTTTTGTTTTTCCTTATATTTTTGTGAGTAAGTTGCCAAAAGTGGTTTATTCATCAAAGAGTCTGATCACATGCCTCTCCTATATTCAAACACGATTCAAATTTAACCCTTTTACAAGTTATCACATTGCACACATGCAAATCAAAGATCTTGTAAATCCCTAGATATTAACCTGTAGTAGCTGTAATCCCAAAAAAGAATTATTTTAAAAAAACATTATTCCAGTGGCATTAAACAGGTGTAACTTCTGTATATTTGCTTGGTTTCAGTATTTAATCTCAGAAAAAAATCAACACAGGAGTCACTTAGACATAAAACTCTCCGGTACTCATTGCTGTCACGTTTAAATGACCACTGGTTGAAGCTGAAAAGCACTTAATGGAGAGCTTGTCCCTTTAAAGTGTCTAATAAATCCCTTCGGCAGCTGCTCAGTATGAAGACGTTATTACTGATGTGCAAAAATCTCATGCTGCACTACACTATGTGTGGTTTGTGGTTATCTAAAGTCTTTTTTCCTAAATGATCCAGCGGTTCAAGTTGGTCTCTCTACACACCCTCTCTCTCTGCTGAATCATGTGCAGATTACTGCGAGTTGTGTGAACAGCCCTCAGGGACCTTTGGAGTGGCCTCCTCCTCCTCCTCCTCCATCCTCCCTTAGTCAACTACGCACTGTAGATGATAGACTCTTGTTAAATCCTCATTGCTGACCCTCTCATTTCCTCCTCTGTCTCCATCCAGCCTCTGTTCCTCACTAAGTGCCTGCCTGCCTGCCTGTTCGTCTTCTCTCTCTGTCTCTCTCCTCCCTTCCCTCTTTCTCTCTCGGGGGTAGATCATGTTATCTTTTCGCAGGAGTCCCTCTGCTGGCCTTTGGTGCATAATGTATAAAGCCGCTGGTGTGTGTTTTACACTGTGCCTGACATTATTAAGTCGTTCCAGGCATATCGCTGCTTTTATCTCCACCGTGGAGGTTAATCAGAGGGGATTTATACCAAAATGACTTAGACGCGCTTCAACCGTTGACACCATGAACCTTTTTTTTTCCCTCCTCTCGTTCTCTGTCATCTCTCCTTCCCTGTGCATATTTTAAAGACAGATTCAGGAACAGGATGTCTATCCAGCTACTTTACAATGTAAACTTGCTGGTAGAGCAGAAATGAATAAAACAATTCCTTGAGAGGTCAAGGATCAGCCATGTGCAGCATTATCAGAAAAATTTACTTTTAAAAAATGGTGGCTTTACCTTACTTAACCCAGGAGAAAATGCAACATTGCTGTATTTGTAATTTTTCAGTGATGTTAATCACAGAGATTATTACTAACCCTAAGGAGGTCATATTTTCAGTTCTGTTCTGTTTGTTTGCAGAAAATTGTTTTCTAGAAAATTGTTTGTGGCATGCAAGATGGGCCAAAGGGTGAACACATTAAATTTTGACATGGAAGCACCAGGCAGACAATTGCAAGGGGTTGAATAGATCACAGGAAATAAAGGAGCTCTGCAACCGTCTAGGTACCTAATGTAATTTGATCTAAAAATTAAAGGTATGTTTGTATGTAAAACTTATTGAAATATCAGAAATATCATACCAAGTCCTATCACTTATTTCAAGAAATTATTTAGAATCAGTAATGTAGCTTTTTTTATGCATGACTTTACATAGTAAAGCACAAAATCCACATTCAGGCTTTTTAAAGATTGAAAGAAAGGAATGTAACACACCTGACATTTATCCATTATTTTTTCTCCTTATCTTCAAGGCTTTCAGGTCCTGAAAATGTATTTGCTCAATCAGCTTTTTGCATTGAGTAATGGGATCTAACATAAACACACTTTTCTGTCAAACTTAAAAAAAATAGGTTATTCTACCTAAGAGTTTTCTCTTTTCTTTCTCTATACTGGTCTACACAGTCGGAATCCAGAAGATTGGGGTAGTTAAGGTAGCAGTATTTGAATCTGAATCTATTCAAAACAATGATTGAAAAAACAGATCTTAATTGGCACAAAAACATGCTCTTCAAACATAAATTGATCCTACTGTTCTTTATTCTTGACAAAACGCTGTTTCTCCCAACACATTCAAAGTTATAACTATAACCCAAGCCCTTTGAAAAACATTCAATGTTAAAAGTGTTTTTCTAAATTAACCTTTTAGGTCAAAGTTACTTTATTCTTAAACTGCAAAGCATTGTAGGTAGTTGATGAACAACAGAGCCATCAGCATAACCTGGGAAACTGTCTCATGTCTGACAAGTTGATTTTTGCCCCTCTGGCAAATACCTGCTTTAAAACCTGCAGCAGTATCAGTGATAGTTCAGTAGAATAAACACTGCAAACATGCTGTCGTCTGTGTGAGCCACAAAGAAACCATGCAGAGGGGGCTGCTGAAGGTTATTTGTGAACCTGGCAAGCACAGTTTTCAGGTTACAGCCACACCAAACATGGCGGCACACATTGGCTAGGCCCTGATAGCATCTATGTTGTCCTAACTGGCTGTCCTTGTTTGATCAGATGAAGAGAATTTAGATTGTTAATGAGTTTTAGAGTCAGTCACGCTTAACATCTGCGGTTGGTGGTTATGATTCAGTGGCTTCAGTTCATTTTGGCTTCAACGTTAGGGTTTCGTTTCCCAAATTACTGTTTGGATTTAGGCTTAAGAGCATTAGTGAATTTGAGCAGATGTAACCAATCATGGGACATATGATGTTAGATGTACCCAAAGTTTGGGGTTACACAAATTCATTTTACTTTCCTGTTATCTAAGAACTATCTTACTTTGGCAAAAACATATTTTCTTTCTTTTTTCACAGATGTCAGTGCTTTTTTCTGTTTTGTGGCAGCCTTATTCACTATCAGAAATTGTCTGATAGTTTCCTCTGATATTGTCCAGATACAGAGTGACAAGCTGACAAAGTCTTTCAACATGCTTTGAGATAAGAGTCTAAAATGTGGACGTTTAATATCACATTGTGGTACACTTGGCATTCTTGGCATCGTCTGTATAACAGACAATTGCATGTTCATATAAGTAAGCGTGTACCACGTATTGAAGCCGAGTTCATACCACAGTTCCAGCTCTCCCTTTGCTGCATGTTCTCCCCTTTCCCCCCCACCTTTCTTTTCACTGTCTAAATAAAGCATAAATGCCTAAAAACTAGTCTTAAAAAAAGGAATTGTGCCTTATGCATCTGCTGTGACTGCATTGACAGTGTTTACTCTCACTCCTGGGATTTTTGAGTCTTTAAGCTTATTTATAACAAGCTTAGCAATCATGTCTTCCATCAAACTGATCACTCTGAGCAGATGATAATTTTACTCATTATTTTTGTTGTTTTTCTTTATTTGAATGCAAATAGCCGTCTAATTAGCATCAGTATATTTCTTTCATGAATATAAAGTAATGAAACAGCTTCACAGCTTTTGTGATTGATTGATTGTTCCAATCCATCAAGTAGATGTTGAGATATTTTTTATGTGAAGTGAACATTTTAACCAGCTCATGGTGAAAATGCCAGGAGATCACCAAAGTCAGTAAGGTTCACCCTCTAGGGATCATAAATGTCTCTACAGAATTTCATGGCAATCCATCAAATTGTTGTTGAGTTTTTTCAGTAGAAAACAAAGTATGTGACCAGATGACTTTGCCATCCCTGGATCCACAGTGCTAGCATGACTAAAATCACTTTTTTACTGTACAGTATATTCAGAACTGTCTGTGGCATTTGTTGTGTATTCTGCTCTTACAGTAAGGAAGCTTCCTTACAAAAGAACTAGGCCAGAAGGATTGATTGAAACCTCAAGTGGTGAATAGAAGAGAAATAATGATCTACTTCTATGTTTAGCATCACCACTAGGAAGTATCGTCCTTGGTTTTTTGGGTGAGGCTATCATTCTTGTAGTAGCTCATCCCTGACTCTGATCCTTGCCACATGCTCATCGTCTTGGTTTCCACCTTTTCAGGCCTAATGAGGAGTCTCTGCTTGAGCTCTGCTTTGCTGTTGGAAGCCTGTGGTGCAGCATCCCATCTCCCCCTCCTCACACACGCCAGGGAAAGAAGGTTGGGCGAGTTGTGGCGAAGACAGATCAATTGCACAATGTCTGTCACTTTGCTCTCTTTCTCTTGTGCTCCTTCATCCGCCTTTGTTCTGACTCGCTAACATCAAGCTTGAGGTTTCAAAAAGGGAAAAAACCTCTTCTCAGGATGACGACGGCTGCATGTTGCAGCCCGTCTGTCTGATCGGACTGACAAGGCCCCGCTGTTCAGGCTAAAAGTCTGACACGCAGGCGCACACACACACACACATACACACACTGTGAGGAATCTGTTCTACAAGCTGTAAGGCCATCTGACCATCACACAAGAAAAGGTTGGATGTAGTTAGAGGCGAAGAGCCGCAGTGTTTCACAGTGCTAACTAAATTTGTACACAGTTCAACTCTGGGCTTCACTTTGTTGTCGTCACATGACACAGCGGCACCTTTTCTCTGTCAATAATAGACAAGAGAACAGAGGAACCACTGAAAAATCTGAACACCAGCATTTACATATTTTGTTTTTTGTTTGTTTGTTTGTTTGTTTTTCCCCTTGTGATACAGATCTGTAGGACAGAGAGAGAGAGAGAGCAAAAGATTAAATAGTGAAAGTGAATCTGTGTGTCATATGGAGAACAAACAAGAGGGAAATCTGTCCCTCTTAAAGGAGTCTGGCTTTTGAAAATCTAAAAAGCCCCCAAAGGCAACGTTTCCACCAAATGAATAGATATCCATTTTCAAAAAGCCTCATGCTTGGCGGCAGGCGAGGGGACTGGGAGGGAAGGGTGGGCTGGTGGTGGAGCAGGGGGGGAGATATCTGGGCAGAGGGCAGACACTATTAAAACTCGGGAGAATGAATTGTTAAATACCTCTATAAAGAAATATAAGACATGGCCCCGTTTTTATGCTGCCTGGGCTGCTCTGCAGGCGGGTGATAAGGTAGCGAGGGTGGTGGGTTGAAGTGTGTGTGTATGTGTGTTTTCCTGAGGGTGGAGTAAAATCAAGTCCACATCCATCCCCCCTTGCTACCCTGAACACAGTGACACACATGAACACACACAATCAACATGGCTGCCTCAGCTTTACACTCACCATATTAAGGTAGAGAGTGAGGACGCATATGGAGAGCATGAAGGAAGGTCTTGAGTCGTACTCACTAATGAATCTGCAGTCTTCATTACCTTTAGGGCCTTTCTGTTAAACAATAAATTATACAATTGAGCATTTTTCCCTCCGCAAAACACACACACACACACACACACTCATATCATCACCTCTACCAGCCTGCACAGACTTCTGGTCCGGCAGCAGCGGAGAAAATTTTCGCATTGACATTTTGTGTTTCTGGCACAATATTGACTTCAGAGGGAAGGCAGCAGGAGGATTGTTGGTGACATTCCACATTACCTTGGAGATAGAAGCCGAACTGTCTCTGTGCACAAAAAGCTGGGGAGGAGAAGAGGGGGAAATGCATAGATAAATGGATGGACGAATAGATGGTTAGATGGATAGATGGATAGACCAATAGATGGAGAAATGGATATAAAAATAATTCAAGTTAAGTAAAATAGGCCCGCAAGATTTAGTTTAGTCTTTTCTTGTCTTATTTTGTAAGTTTTTTCCTGTTCCATTTCCTGTCTTTGTTTGATTTCCAGCCATCTTCGATTGATGGTTACTTTTATCTGACCCTATTTATCTTGTGTGTTTAGTTTGTCATGTCTGTTCCTGCTCTGACTCATCACTTCACATCTCATCTCATCACATCTGAGTCTGTTCTGTCCCGTGTCTGCTCCTTGTGTTTCACTTGTGTTCCTTGGGCTTTCCTGGTTTTTGCTTTTTTCAGTTTTTTTCCTCTTGTTTGTTCTGTGCATTTTTTTTTACTTTCATATTAGCCTTAAAATTTGAGTGCTGTTCATTTCAATGTGAAATTGCAAATATAAAAATCTTTGGTCCCTAAAATCAATGAGTAATCATGATAAATTATTGTGATCTCCCTATTGATTAAAACAATCATTAGTACCATTTTGTCCATAATTACGTGGCCCAAAAAATAGCCTTTGCTGCTTGTATTCTTCACCCTCACCTTGGGATTTATTTCAAGTTGAGTCTATATCAGATTAAAAGCCTAAACATATTTTTATAAAAACAAAAATGAATTCCCAACTGTAGCTATATGGAGCAGTATTAGTCTTGATGCTCACCCAGGAGGAAGCCATCCAGACACACACCGGCTCTCCTCTTGCTGTGTGGCAGGTTGCACTGATGCTCTGTCTGACTGAGGAGCGAGATCCTTGGCCCCGTTTTTCTGCCACATTAGGCCCACGCTGAAGGTGGCACTCCGCTTCCCCTGCTAAAGAAAGGGAGAGTGTGTGACTGCATGCATACTATGAAAAAATTTAGGTGAACACTTCAGAAATGCAAGTACAATCAGATGTATGTATTTAAATGTTAGCTGATATAAACAGAGAAGGAAGAGAAAACAGGAGGGGTTTATTTTCTACCACAGGAACCACAGCTGTAAATCACACCCTGTTTTCCTTTACTGTCAGATGATGTAGATTATGTTGTTTTATCACTCTAGTTTACAGGATGAGGAAATTATAGGCTCTGACTCACCGTTGGCTCTTAGTCCTGGCACATCACTGCCCTCTATCACACAGCAGCATACAAGAGAGAGAGAAACCTGACAATGCAAGAGGCGGAGGGGGAGAAGGCAGGTTGGTTAAAGGGAGAAGAGAAGAGAGCAGAGAAAGAGAGGAATGAAAGACGAGACCAGAATCTAAAGAATTAGACTTAAAAAGATGGGTAGGGAAGAAGAGGAAACATGAATTGACAGAGAGAGGTGAAGGGAAGCGAGGAGAGAGAACAAAAGGAGAGGAGGAGGAGGAAGCATGAGGGAGGGACAAAAAGCTGGGCCGTGTGCCAGGGTCTATTCCACCTTTGCTCTCCAGGCCTTTCTGAGCTGCCACCTTCTCTCACCTCTGTAATGTCATCAATGAAAAGGCCTTTAGGAGGGATGGAAGACTTGACTCAGGGTTCAGACTGTGACCGACACCAGCTGACGCTGCCAAGCCAAGCAGGATTCTGTTAGAATTAATTGGATGTCACTTTCAGGTACAAGGAACATGGCAGGGTTTTTTTTTAATAATTTTGTTACTTGTGCTTCTACAAAATCTGAAGTTACTGCAACACTTAAACTGATGAAACCCTCTATGCAATCTGAAAACAAAGCTTTTCTCACTAAGGGTTTTCTCTCCTGACTGGAAAGTCAACAATCAAGAGTTACAGGATTTTCACCTCATATATATTTTTTTAGTCAGTCTTAATCAGAGATAATCCATTTACTTTGACAACAATTTTGGTATTGGTTGTCTGCACTCTACAGTCCAAAAATGCCTTTCACAATTTCTGATAAACCAGTAAAACAGAGAAGAGAGATTAAACAGCGAAAAGCAATACCTTCACCTCAGAGATGTCCCTTACTTGATGACTCACTAGAGGAGCACTGGATTCGTTTCAGAGGCATGTGTGGGTGTTTGTAGAGCTAGAAATAACAGGCATTAAGCTTTGGGTTAGATGTAGGGTTCCCAAACTTTTCATGTCAAAATAACAAAAAACAAAAGTCTTTTTAGGCAACTGTGGTCACTCAGCAGCCTCAGCAACGCCCCTGGGTAGTTACTTCAGTCTAACAATACCAAGCCCTTATCTAAATGCATATGGAGAGAGTTTAGCTTCACTTTTATTGGTAAACCGGATATAAAACGGCATGTATAGAGTCACTAGTAAAACTTGATATAAGAAACACTTTAAAAGTTTGGTTCTGTTCCACAAAAATAAGATTTAAAATGCATTTTTTTTGTACAAGTTTCACTTCTATTATGCATGTGAAAGGTTTAATGAGACCAGCATCTTAACAGCTCTATCCAGTGTTCCAATATGATTTGCAAGATTTATTCCCTGTTCAGTGTTTGTAAAGCAAACAACTGGCTGTTTTGGAGGGCCTCTGCTAAAAAAAATTAAATAGGGAATCCAAAGTGGGTCAAAGGCTAAAAGTTTCTCTACTATTAAAACACTTATGTTACTTGTCTGTGATGTCTGAAACAAAATAAACATGGAAGCACTTTGGAGTAGGTATTTATACTTCAGTAATGCACATGGTAAATAACAATTTTTTTGCTCGCAGTCATTTTGTTAAAAGTCACTGCAATGAGTGAATTTCTATGTCAAATAAATTATTTTCTCAGTCTTCTTTGTTACCCGTCCACTTGCTTTTTCTGTTCATTTCGTCCACCTGCGACACTAGACGCTCTGAGTTAGAGCTCAACAAACATGCTCTTTGATGGAATAGTTATTCAGGCATAAAGTAAACAAGACAATTGAAAAGTACATAGAAATACTTTTTTATCTTCTTTTTATGTCTTTCTTGCCAGTTGTTAAAGGCGACTACATTTCTCTCTAAAGTGATCTGTCATGTAACTATTATAGTTTGATAAGGCATCATGTCAACTTTTGAAACAAAGTGCCAAAAGTTATTCGAGTTGACTTGGCACAGCATCTCACTATTCCTTCTCTGTTTCAGGCTGACACCAGTATAAGAGCTACAATATGTGCATGTGCATTCACACACACATTCAGACACACACACCACCCACCACAACATAAGCTATGAGCACCTCGACCACAAGTTCCAACTGTGAGAATATTTCACAGCCCTGACGAGAGCTATAATGTGCAATATGCTCACTAATTCAGGCACTCTCTCCCTCTCACTGTTTTTTTTCAACCTTAATCTCTCTCCTCCTCTCTCTCTATGTGTCCATCAGCATGGCATCTGTTGATGTCCTTTTAGCTACTGGGGGCTCAATCTGTCCAAAAGGCCCACTCTGCTGCCACTCTGTTGCCATCTCCCGGTGATCCATTTATGCTCTACAGTCGGCGTGAAGGCCGCTCAGAGACTAAGCCCTTAATTACCACTAAAGTAATGAGCATTAAAGGTTTGTAGAGGCACGGATATTATCCATGTCTTTGCAGCATCTGTGGATTTAGTGGATTTCTGGTGAGAAGTGTTGGTAAATGAGATAGATGAACAGAAGGATAGAGTCCTTCTTGTATTTAGGGTTTTATCTCTTTGAAAAAAAAATCCTTAACAGTCTGCATTATATATCGTGAAAATCCTGGTCATATTGGTAATAAATCCTCTAAATACTTTATGGGACAAAGAGATTGCTTTTCTTGTTTACAGCACAAAAATAGCACACTCTACTTTTCTTTCAGACAGAGAACTATGGTGTCTTTATGCATCTGTATATTTAAAAATAAAGATGTAAAAATATGAAAAGGTGTGGTAATTCGCACCACACTGTCAGATAATGTTAGTGAAAGTACAACACTACAGTAATAAGCAATCAGTAAGCAGAGAGTTAAATATGAAACCGTTTATTAATGGGGAAATGGCATCATAATCATGTAACCATAATTATGTCTGTCTACTCTGCACTTAAAGTATGACCTTCTTTATATGAGAGATCTCTCCTCCACTATTCTTTTCTATGTTTCATTCTTTTCTCTTTCTGTTTTTTCTCAGAAAAGAGTAAGAGAAAACCAGATTGAAATGCAGACAATCACTGTCGTCTCAGGTTGAAAGATAAAATGCTTTTTTCCAGCTGATCACAAGACAAAACCATTTTTTGACTTCCTATTTTGTTTTATTTTTTCAAATGGGTACTCCAGAGATTTATTAATGTAATTTAACAGCATTGAAGGGCTCACATAAGACCGAAGAAAGAATGAATGGTCAAAACATAAGCATCAGTAGTGGAGTTATCAGAGTTATCCTGACATTTCAAACCATCCGTGGCTCCTGAAGGTACACATCTTTCAGTCTTGCTACCTCATACAAAATATATTATACATTTAAATCCTCAGAAAATGCAGTTTATATGCTTTTGTTACCTTAACCTTTAAGCAATGACAGTGTGAACACTAAATCCACTGTATCCGTCCCCATAGACCCTTTAGTATACACTATGTTGAGTAATACTGGCAGTTTGGTGCTGGGTGACTACCGTGGGTATACTTGCTCTGTGCATATGTAAGTAAAAAGTGTTTCCCAGAGGCAGACTCTGTGCAGACTGAAATCACTCCGCTATAGATGAGACTGTTCATTTATTTCTGCAGAAAGTTCCAGGAGAAATCTTGGTTGTACAAGATGTAAGTTTTTAATTTATTTTGTCTGTTTTGACTGATGTATACTCATGACAAAACAGGTTGAGCTTTTGGGTAGTCTCCTATTATACTCACTGTATTACCTGAGCAGATCAAAAAAGAGGAATCTTTCCTCTTATGCAAAATAAAACCTAAGAAGTCAGTCTCTGTAGATTGTGTCCAGCAGAAATTAATGGAGCAATTGTGTTTTGCAGGATTTTGCCGATTCGATATTCCACTTGGTGAGAGAGAAGTACCGGTCGCTGGTGGGCGGCTGCAGTCCTGCACACGCTCGACACAAATCCCTGGCAGGCATCGTAATGACCCGAGGTATGGAAAATGTCATTGACTTTTATATATCACTTTGAATTATTGAAGTAGTGCAATATAGAGAGAGTAAGTGAGGGAGGTAAAGAAAGAGATGGGAAGGGGAAGGAATTCTTGATTGAGAGAGAAATGATAAACTGGGGATGGGAAGAGAGAGAGTTTCCACTCCATGCTGTACCTTGCATTTGTGCAGAAGAATATACCTTCTTGATGAATTATTGACAATTCAGAGTCTCTGAGGAGAATGAGACATGGTGGTGAGTGTCAGTCATCCCCACTGCATACTGGACTTGCTGTGCTTGGGCAGCTATGACAGGAGTTCCAGATGCCGCTATGAAAATCTCAACTAGATCAGCATAAAACTTGATCTGAAACCCAAATGAGTGACACAGTGAAGGAACAGGGAGGTGAAAGACGCGTTACATTGCACAGACAGAGCCCTCCTCTTGACTATGGAGGTACTCCTCCAATAGTATGTGCGCATTAGCCCACTGAATATTTTTTTATGGATAGCCAGCCCATCATGGCCTACCTGTAAAACATGTGTCTGCACAGTATAACAGGAGGGAAACCTTCTTTCTGCTATTCTAAAACCACCTACAATGAGCATAGTAGAAGCTGTAGGGTCCATAAGTAGAGGACTTCATCTTTTTAGAGTTTGGTTAAAACATGAGTACGAATATCGTAATCTTTATTCTATTTCACATAGGCTCTGCCCCCCACAGTGGGTAGACTAGGCAGAGCAGTAGTTGGTTGTAATGAAGCTGACACTCTTAATGCTATTTTGGCCCATCCTGAGTTGTTTTAGCCAGCACAGATCCGGAAAATGATCCCAAAATCTCCAAGAGAGGGAACCTTATGGACAGACAGGGCTTATCATAATGCTGCATGTCCCTCATCTCACAGGGCTATTTAAACTGCCACATTACATGTAGATTGTACACTGTTGGAGGGTCTCTTCCTGCCTACCTACAAACCTAAGGGATACATCAGATATATCAGCGACAAACATTGAGGCGCTTCTTGGACAGGGTCTTACCAGCCACACCTACAAAACCACACATGAACAGTAGTTGTGGTGCATCTGATTGGGACTGTGTGTTAAGTACCTAGCATAGCAGTTGCAACTTTGCCTGTCCCCTGCACAGGGTGAAACACAAAAGGATCAAGTCTAATCACAAATGACACAGTAGCATTAGACAGAAAGACGCACAGTGGAAGTAATGTTCAAAAACGTGCGGGTCCTTCACATTTAGTGGGATATGGCACAAAAATGACCACACATCCACAAACAGATTGCCATGCACATACACACTCAAAGAGGAGCGTTATCTCCCTGTGAGGCTGCAGGCTGTGGGTGTGCAGGGGTCAGTGAGGAGGGATTGGTATCTCTGCTGTCTTTGGAGTGCTGCAGCTCATCAGTTTAGACTTCAGTGAGACTGCCGCTCATCCTGACCTAATCCAATCCCTCACCTCTCCTCTGCCTTCCAGTAATTGCTTCTGTTTGTTTATTAATAGCACATGTTATCTTCAGAGATCCAGACGTAGGGCTGCCAAGTATTCGCAGCGAGGCGGCACCAGCAGCAGCGGTGTGGTGGCAGAGTGGTGGAGTCTGTACAGTCAGACACCAAACTTGACAGGAACGCTGGGGAGTCCTGTTCTGTTTCCCCACCCACCCATCCTTTTTTTTTCTCTTTCTCTCTGTGTGTCTCATGCCACTGCTTTTGCCTCAAGAATTTTAATCAGTGTCCGTCTTTGAACCATAGACAGACAGTGAACCCCCCACCCTTGCTGAAGTCCGGCTGAGACAGTTGAGCTGCATCCTGAGTGAGATTAGCCTCGCCACCAGGCTGAGAGTTGCAAGACGACCGCCAAAGTAAACCACCACAACACATTGTCAAATAGTGTGGAAAATCTCATTTGAATCTATCTGAGATAGCATTGGGTGCCTGGAGATGGTAAACAGTGTTCAGATGTGCTCACAGACATGAAAAATCAGGAACATCCACATGGAAAATGCTGTAAAAAAAAGGTCTTTCTTCTTTTTAACTTGTTTGTTGGATTTAATGAGAGAAGCTTCTTCTGAGGCTTTTTATTTAGCAGGGTGATGAAACTCTGGGGTGGGGTAAAATACCACAGGGACTCAAAGACAGAGATGAGAGCAAAGGGTTTCAAACATGTTGATTACAAATGACGGTTAAGCCATGGTTCTTAGCCTGCATATCTATTTTCAAATAGGGATTTTTCTCCACTCTTTGTCTGGTTTTCCGGCTGCTGCAAAATTTTAACACTGAATAATGACATCCGGCAACAAAACAGCTTGCTAAGAGACGAAAAAACTAGCAGAGATGTGTCCAGGGTGTGCTGCAGCAGAGCGAGAGATTTAAGAGCTTCAGCAGCATTCACAAAGACACCCTTATGTGTTCTGAGCAGTTGCCTGTTAAAGCTAATAAAGATTCAACAGGGTGCTTTCTCTACTCTTGCCAAGTTTTTTTTTTCTTTGCAAGTGCTGAGCATTTTCCGAGATTTTCCATGATTCAAAAGACATGCGTTAAATTACCTTCAGCATAATCATCCAACATCTTGTGATCAAAGAACACATGGGAGATAGGACTGATGGCATTCAACCTAAATGGCATATCAATGAGTTGACTAAAAGCTGACCTTGGGAGGTCATTCTGTATTAGAAAAAAATGTTTAATGTCTGCTTTATGGTGTTGAGATAATGGGTGGCATATTAGAAAACATTTTCCCTTCTTTATAACCATGGAGAATAAAGGGATTCAGATAATTACTCTTGCAGTGCTTTTCAATTGCAGTTGCCTTGTACTATAATTGATCACTGTGAAGTTGGTCTTGTCATCTATTTGAATTTTTCTTCTTGACTCTCACTGTGGCTGAAAAAGTGTTCAGTAAAAATAAATTTAAAAAACAGAACAAGTACTGTGTTTCAAGTGAAATCCTGCATTCAAATGTAGGGAAGACAACAGATCTTATCACCAAAATGTAGTTAGGTATCAAAGGTAGAAATGCACTGCACTGCATTTATCTGTAAAAAGCAACTTAATGTTAGGCTAAGTCAGAAATAATTTTTAATATTTAATATATTATGCATTAGTCTGAAAAAACCAGGGTCCCTAAAACAGGTGAAACAGGTTGAAGTAATTTTTGATGAACAAATGATGACATTATATAATATGACAACAGACATTCAAACCTTTGTTTGGAAACCTCTTCCACTGTTGTCAAAAGATGACATTCAGCACGGCCCTGGACTAACCACCAGTGAGTGAGTCAGGCAGACTGGAGCTTTTTGAGGAATAAACACCTGGATTCTGGATTCTGCCCTGATCTGGAGCTGTTTGCTGGCTAAAGGGAAGGTTTGTTTTTTTTGTTTTTGACTTTTGAGGTAAAAAGAGAGGATTTATCTTTGAATCATCTTGTGGGCAAATTCAAGCAAGTAGTGCAAGGTGCATATTTCCACTTTTTTAGGTTAGGTTGGGGTTACGGTGGAATTTGGTTGTGTGTAGTATGTTACCCATTAATCTGTAAAGAAATTGGTGGCTGTCGAATAAATATAGTAAAGAAAAAACTGCAATATTATCCTATGAAATACAGGAACAGACATATAAAATAATTAAAATAAAAATAATCAGGTAAAGTATTTGTCTTAGCTGTTCTTAGTGACTTCCCAAAAGTGGTTTCTTCCCGCAGTCCAAATGGTGTGTATGAAAGCTGTTAGAAACACTCTTATTAGTCCAAGACACTGGCCTCAGAGCTTGACTTTGTCTGTGGGTGCTGCTCCATGACTGTGAGTGTATTCTTTGCATGTGATTGGTTGGGTCACATTTAAAGAATACTTTTCCTTATTAAAAATAGATATAGATATACAACAATTAAAGACCTAAATGTACATTGTTGAGCCAGTGTTCCTTAATTTTTTTTTTTTTTGTGGATCTCTACAAGTGTGAATAATTAATGTCCTTATTAGCACTTATTAGCATTCCTTCAGTGCACTATTTGTTACAGTGTATTAGATGCTTTAACACACCTAAATATCTAAGAGTGCATCAAAAAACTAAGTTTTTATCTCCCATGAAACCAAAGGGAAAATTAAAGGAACAACTCTAATGAAATTCATCTCTTTTGGGTACTTCTCATCTATTCTGAGTAACTGATAATGACATTGATACTCTAACAACATAATTCATTTGATTGAAACATTATAACTAAAGAAGAGTCTCGGTCTGATCCAGCGTAGCTTTTGTATGTGACAAATTAAAGTTGCACTTAACCATTTTCACATATTCATTTCAATTCACACATCATGAAGAGTACTAATGAAATCAGTTTTATAATGTCTCCTATAGCTATCCAGAAAGCTTTCAAATCTTTGAAAAAAATAACTCTAATGATTTAAGGGAAGGGGTTGAATGAAACATGATGCTGGGTTGCATTATGAGACATGTAGGATCCATTTTTTTGGAGCTCATCACCAACCAGACACTAAGAATCTGGTTATCTCAGCCCCACTACCACATATGGAGCATAATGTCCCTTTTGCCATGTGTGTCCCTGGTTGATCTCAGTAACCTCGCTTCACTCTACTTTCCTGGAGGGACCCAGTCTTCTCAGTCAGCAACCGGGCCTCTTACATCAAAATATAAATTAAGGTGACACCATCTGGTCTTCTAGCCTAAACGACTGCCTCACAGTCTGCGTAATGTGTAATGTAGTGTGATGCAGTGTGGTTGTGAGAGGCTACTTTGCCAAAATGCAAACATGGCAAGTGAAGAACCAGTGCTGTGGGTCCTAGGAAATGCAACATTAAGCAGATACATAGAGATAATATATATGCTGTAGCTTTCTGATAAAAATGATAAATATGACGAGTTTCAGTCCAGCGTAAGAAAACAAGAACTGATTCAGCCAATATCCTGAAAATTTACATGCAGTTAGTGTTTTTGTTCCTTCTACATTCAGAACCTCAACACAATTTTAACTTCATCTCTAGTCCACAGAGCAGAGACCATTGTATGGTCATGAAGTCCTGCTTTTGCTAAAGGCTCTATTCTTGTAACTCAGTGGCACTTAGTTTTGTAGCACCGTTGAAAGCAGAGGGGGCATCATGAAGAATTTATTTAGTCACAGTGTCTGCTATCAGTCATGACCAATAAATTTACTTCACTTCCTTATTTTGAAAGCAGTATGTCTGTGCCACAGTGCTCAAGCAGTTGCATGATGGATTGAGCTGTGTGGAGTCGATCTGCCACAAAAGCCTCTCCTCGGTGGAAACCAGAACCCCCATGCTTGAATATAATGTAGATTCAAATAAGTTGAACTGGCTAATTCAGCTTTAGAAAAAGCTGGTTATAATACTTCTACCAAATAAGAGTGGAATTTTCTTGAACTCTTGGATGTGGTTGTAGGGGAAATGCCTGCATAAAATACCTTTAATTCTTGACAGGGAAATTGCACCGCTCTGCTTGATTGTTAGCACACCCCCTACCTCACTTTTCTGTCCACTTAGGTGCAGCCTCAAAATACTGTGTTAAATTAATACCTATTGTTACCTGACAAAGAAAAGTCTCTGTTCCATGTGCTGTCACAAAGTGTGTTTACCTCCTGAGTTACCATAGTGAGGCGGTGCATACTTTGTCTTCCTGTTAAAGGCCGTTGACAGTATTGTGCACTGAGCGGTATAGTGCAGTTGCCATAGTGAGTAGTTGCTGGTTTCAGTCTGTGATGTACATGCTTTTTGACAGTGCTGTTATCCTGGGGTGTGACATCTTTGAATCACCAGTAACAGATGTATTTGTGTGTGAAGAGAGCCTGAGGCCTTTGACTCTATCCTACCTTGTTCCTTTGACCCTCTCTTTTTGTATTTCTGTGATGTAGCTGATTATTCCTGGTTTTAAAAACAGCACACTGCCTGTGGGGCTCCCTATCTCTTCTGCGTGTCTCTCTCTCTCTCTCTCTCCCTTTCTCATTCATCTTTCCTCCTTTCCTCTCTCCTGCAAACTGAAGGCAACCTCACTGCCAATTTCATGCCAGGATAGTGAGCAGCGCAGCAGAAATTATCCACTGCAAAATTGATCTAAACAATCGCAAAGTGGAACGGCAAGGAAAAGGAGGAGAATGAAATTGGGAGAGTCTGTTACCTTTTTGAACTTGCTTTATCACAGAGTGGGAATTGAGGTGCATTGCTTTCAGGGAATGCCAGTGGCTGAACACATGATATAATGATTTTTATGGTTCTGTTTAGTCATAAATATTGTATGCGTTCTGTGCAGTCGTACAGTAGGTTTAACCTGCTCTTCTATTGGCTATAATTTACAGTTGCACCATAAGTGATACTTAGGTGTTGAAAGATGCTGTAATATTTTGAGCTGTTGACACATTTGCAGAATCAGTAACATCAGCTGTATACACCAGAGGATGTGTTTCAGAAGCTGAGTATAACACCGTAACATAATGATGTTAGTAAAATATGCGAGTGAATAAAAGCACATGTTGAGTCACTAAAGGCTTACAACAAAAACATTTATAGAACTTTTCAAAGTCCATTATCCCCACTTTTTGCTTTGAAAAATGCTTTAACATTTAGACTTAGATACAAGGCTCTATCTTAGGCAGTCCAGAAGTATGTCAGAGCAGTAAACACTGGCAGTTTCTTGTGTTGGGTAATTTGAGGATTCACTATGAGAAATTCTCTTCTCTTCTTTTATTTTGAGAGAAAAACCATTGAAACAAGTCTCATATAACTACAGAATATTTTTCTAAAACTGCTATAATCAGTATTCTTATATTGAAAATGTTTTTTGTGACTACCTGTCTGTAAAAAGTGTTGGTGGTAAGTGATCCCAGGGACAATTATTAACTGCAGTTCCCTTTAGCTCTACACAGTGATTTAGCCTCTCTCTAGGTCAGTATTTCAGGTTTTTCTCAGAAACAAAACTGTCTGGTCTGAGTCATTCTCAGCTGCAGGTGAGAGCTGAAGCTTTTTCAGGGACAAAGCTAAAAAACCCTCTGCATGCAACCTGCCCAGCATCAAAGACCAGACAGAGAGAAGCTAGCACCTTGCTAGTATAGAAAGTGAAGCATTCAGCAGCCAAAGAGCCGGATATCTTTCTCACAAGTGTTTGGAGACAACAAACAGAGCTAATAAGAAAATGAATACTGGACTTGCAATCAACACCAGAAATATGGCTCCAAATAAATGCTAATGCTCTGTATCTGCTGGATGCTGAAATAAGCAGCAGTTTGTAAATGACTTTGCACATAAATTTAAGAGGTGATATGTCAGTGTTGTGTTAAAAGCTTGGTTAATTGCAATAAATTTAGTCATTGCTGGTTTAATACCAACAAACACCTTATCAATGTGATAGAAAAGTCTGATTGTTTTGTCTACCAATGAATTTAAAACAAGAATAAAATGAAAAACTGTGGAAACAATTGAAATTATGTCAGTCTAATGGCAAAATAAGATAAGAAAAATAATGTTTACCAGACAATCCCATACCATGATTAATCTTTGTAGCCTTGTTTTAAAAAGTGCTGGGTAAATAAATTTTAGGATTATTATTCAAAGTATATTAATACCAAGTTTTCCCACCATCAACTTGACAATTTCTTTTAAGGAAAAAAACATCCTAAGTACAAAGTCTATTTATTACACAAGAATTTTAAGACAAATATTATCAAAAGTTTTTTGATGTACTTTCTCGGGTAAAAGTTGAGCCTGTTTCACCCAGCCTAGACTTTTCTTTCTTCTTTATGCCTTTTTTCCCTCCACTGCCCACACACACACCACACACCCTCCTTCATCTTTTAACATTTCTCTCCCTTGCCCTCCTTCCTATTCCTCATCAGTGGAGGTGTCAGGACTCTACCGCCGCAGTGCCATCTGGGCCGAGGCTGATAAAAGCTCATGTGCCGGGCCGGCGATACCTGCAGGTCTGCCAGAAGCCAGCGAAGCCTGACTTTCAGAGGCGATGGGAGAGATTTGTGGCAACCAAGGAAGGAATGGCATGCCGTTAACGTGCTGATCCAGCCTCTCCCCCCTCTGCCCTGACTCTCTCCTATCGTCAGTCAGTCAGGCTATCACATGGCCCTGCACTGGCCTGAATCCTCACTGAGAAAAGTCTCTTTTCTTTAAGAAAAACCAACACGAAACAGGATGACTTTGTAATCTGTGTTCTCTCTCATAGCATTTGCTTCATATCTCACATTGAGAATGCGACTTGGGTGAGATGGGTGGGTTAGAAGTTCCTTGCTTAAGCCGTCCTTAAGTTCTTGAAGAAGTGGACCTACTGTGCCTGGTTCCTCCTCAGGATACTTCATCACTGACACAAAAAAATGTTTTTTTTCTCCTGAAGTGATCCAATAATAGCTTTTACAAGCCGGGCAAAGAAATGTAACAATGCTGCTCCTTTTTCCAGTTATTAGAATTATACCTCCTCAAGGTCGGTCAGTCGGTCAGTCAGTGATTGTCCTGCAGGAGACCGAGGACCCTTTTTTCTCTTCAATCTTTGTTGCAGCTGTTGCATAGGTACAAAACAGTAGAAAAAGAGTGATGATAAGGCTGTGAAGATTGCACATGAAGGTGTCTGCTGTCTCTCCTGTGGTTTAACGCTAGACATTAGCTCAGGCTGTGTCATGCTGAGAGACACACAGATAGTCCTTCATGCCTCTTTTAGGGCACCAGCTCCCAAGGGCTCATGGTATGTAAAGAAAATATTTTTTTCAAGGAGGAATGCCTCCTGAATGTCCAACCTGCCATCAGTTCCACTCAGGTGAAAGAAGCAGCGGGCCTCAAATAACAGTCTACTTGGCTTGCCTGGTTCTCTGCGGTTTTCTCTAGTCCTTCATGATTGGTTCATTTGATGTCATGGATGCCTTAATCTGCATCTCAGTGCCACCCTCAAGGAAGACATATCAGCTTTGCCTTTCAGAGAATAAACTCTCAGAGTCCTAAAAAAGTATTTAAAAATGTACTGATGTATAGATCTTTGTGGCACAAATGTCAATGATTACAAATGATTGGATTAGAAAATATGGAGGATATTGACCTGTCTTTTTTAGTTGTAGTTGTAGCCATGCCACTGTGGGGCTGATTGTGAAGGGGTTAACTTCTTAAATAAAAGGGTGCGGTGCCAGCTCAGTTCATAGGTGGAGGGTCTCTTCCCTCCGTCACTCCCTGGATCCAGCTAATCCTGGCTGGTGTGGTGTGATAGGAGCTTCTGAAGAGACGCTCACTCATGCTGCTCTGAGAACTGCAGTTATGGAAAAAACCCAAAGCCAACTGTCAGAATGACCTTTTTACCCTGTTCTCCTTTCATGTTTTCATTTTCATTTCACTGTGTGAGCAAAGAAAACTCTTGTTTGATTTACTTCAAGACACGGCCAAGTTCAATCCGAGTCTCTTTTTACATCCATCCGTTGCAGTTAATGGTTGTGGTTTATTGGCTTTATTTGATTTTAGTTTGTCTTCTCTTTTTTTTTAAATACAGCTGAAAACTCACTCTACAAAAACTTGCCATGACTTAAAAATATTTTGTAAAGTTGTGTTTGGACATTTTTGGTTTAATGTTTATTTACTACCTCCTTAGGCCAAGTTGGCAATGTCTAAAACTGTTAATATGTGCACAGGTGCAGAGTGTGGCGGCACACTGAGCATGACCTTTTGGATGGAAAATGCATTCCCGTTCCCAGACCTCAGTATTTATTTTGGAAAAGGCCTTGTGGCAACTTTAGTTCCTGTAGCAACTGTGCTCTATTTTTTAAAAAAGAACGCCTCAACTCTAAACATATTAGTCTATTAAAATAACAAGGTATAAGAAGTATAGATAAAAGATATCTGGGGCTACTGGCTCTTCTTAATGTTTATTAAAGCAAATGTGTTTAAAGTGTGACATGCGGTTTCGTTCATATCTTCGTTGATCATGCATAAATATTTTTAGTTCACTCTGGCTTATCACCTTTGGCCAGCTAACTGTTAGTTTCTTTTGTTTTCTTCATTCATGTTTGTGTGTCACTGGACTTCTTTCTTAATAATGACAAATAGCCTACTATAGACAGAGAGCTTGTGAAAGACATGTATATGTATCCGACTGGAGGATAAGGGTCATGCTAATGAATTGAGAGATCACCATAGTCCATGGAACATATAACAAGCGCAGCAAGTCAAACATACATCTTTGTGTATTTGTTCAACAGGTCTGGACTTGAGGCACGCCGAGGTGGTGGCATTATCCACAGGCACCAAGTGTATCAACGGAGAGTATCTGAGTGACCAGGGACAAGTGGTCAATGACTGTCACGCTGAAGTCACGGCCCGCAGAGCCCTGCTACGCTTCCTCTACTCTCAACTCGAACTCTTTCTCAGGTAATGGATGTTTTCTGCTGTATCAATCTTCAAGTGTTCTACTTACTTTTTTGTAGCTTTGTAATTCTTGTAATACCAACATTAATTTCCTGAAGTAGTTACAGAATGCTGGCTATTTCTTGGTGATTGGTAATTTTAAAGGCTGGCTCATTCTTGAAAAATCAATAACCATCATTTCATGCTTCTTTGATAACCATATTCATGTCAACTGACCTATTTGTGTCCCCATTTTAAGTCCCCCACACAGCTTCCTACAGCTTAACTTGATACTTTCAAATTGCTTTTTTTTTTTTTTTAAATATTTTATTTTACTAGCATTGGAAGATGTGAAGACAGTAAAGTTTTGCACTAGTTTGTCTCTTTCCTACAATCAAAAAATGTTTACCTTAATAGTTTAAGCGCTGAATTTAATTTGTCTTATGTAATGTCCAGAGATGCTTTAGCTTTTATCAGCATATTCTAGGTTACATTAATCTTTTTTCAAAGTCAAACTCAGTAAAAAGTTCTTTTAGTCAGACTATGTAATTTTTAATTGCCCAGTGTATAGGACTTAGTGACACCTGGTGGTGAAGCTGCACATTACACTTGAGTGAATATCCCTCTGCCATCCATGCATATGTAAAAGAACTACAGTGGCCTTGTGGCTGAGGGGGGTTGTGGATGTCTATCCTGTTAACCCTTATTTTCCTAAAAATAAATCTTTTTTTTATAATTTGCTTCCCTGCAACCATATACACATTCACAAGGGAGAAGCACAGTGCTGACATAAGTTTGCAGGCTAGATAGCTAATTAGCTGCTACGCTGCAGCACATTAAACAGCATGAAAACCTAGTCTTCAAATATCACATTGGTGCAGTTAGATGCTGTTGTGCTCCTTGTTCTTGAATTATGTTTTGTCTCTTAATGCCTGTGGCGTAATATGGGCACTGTTTTAGACCTCTGGCTGCTTAGATCAAACATATAGAGGGACACGCCCCTCCAGTCAGCTGAGATAAAATGTAAAATTACTTTTATTTTCCCAAAATCTCCTTTCTTCCAGGTATTTAAAAACATCTTGTAGTTATTTTTTTTTTAAACTAAGAAAATTAATTTAAAAAATAATTAAATGTTTCATGTTTAAGTGGCTAAATGTCAGCTTATTCTAGTAAACTATTGTCAGACCATGCAGTTTTATTGACAGTTGTGAGTCAGTTCATTTAATTGAATAACTCCTCTTTAGCTGTGACACTGTTACACTATGCTTAAGCACACAGATTCTCCTATTGTTGGATATTAACTTGTTGCCAAATGTTACATTATCTCTAGTAATAAAGTAAAATTACTCATAATCAGGGGTTAACTGGAGTTCAAAAACAGAAAATTAGTTCTTTTTGGTTCTCTCCTGCCACTTGGTAGGGTTGATTGGATTGTGACAATTATAGCTATTCAATATACACTGCACTGTTATGTAAATTTGGTCAATAACATATTTGTTTTTATTTCTTACAGATGTTTAGAAGCTTTGTTTGATATATCTTGATGAAATATCAGATAGTAAAAAGTATAATATTTTGCCTCTGTAGTGGAGTATTCATTAAGTGTGAAATAGGAGAAAATAGGAGTAAAGAACAAGTGACTCAAAATTGCATTTAAGTGTATTACTTGAGTAAATGTGAAATAAGCTCAGTTAAATTACATGAACGCATATTTAACTTATACCTATAGGTTAGACTGTTGTCAAAATGCTGCGTAGGTTTTATAGGCTTCAGTTTACAAGGTGCCTTTAAGAATTTTACCATGCATTACATTATAGTATGCTTAATCGCATTAAATATCTTGTTTTTTATGACCTCCCTCTGCAGTGCCAAAGAATGCTCTCTCCTCTATAATAAGCTCCATGGAAACAGCTCTGCTTTGTTCACTTTTCAATAATCAACGAGCCATATGTGTGCTGTTCTCTCCAGCTAACTAAGCATACTATCACACACTCAACTGGTTCAGCTCAGTCTTTCAATGGCCTATTTGTTTTTAGCACTTTTTTAAATGTGGCTGCTTTGAGTGCCTTTGCCACCTGTAAAGTGTGTTCTTGCGCACACAAACTCTCACCAAGATTTTTACCCGTACCGAGGGATCATCTTGATGAGTTCTGACTCCCAACTGCCTCCAGTGCATAAGCATATATTATGTTTTTGATCTCCTCGAGAGCTCAATAGCAAGGCTGATTCATCAGATTAGTGGCCAGAAGTCCAGATCATTGAATGTCATATTTGCATACACAGCACTGACTTTTTGTCTTAGCACAAAGCTAGATGGCAGGTACAGAGACTTTGCGGCTGAGTGAAACGGCTAATGGGGAAGATAACTCATAATGAAATGACCAAACAAAATGCCAGAACTGCCATATTTACACTCAGTGAAAGGACATCTGAGAGAGAGGAGAGGTTATGTAAAGAGAGCAGTCGTGCTTTGCATTGTGATGCATTGTCTAAATATAGTGTGGGTATACACTGGTTTGTGTGTGAGAGATAAAATACTTAGTCCTATTCAAAGCACAAACAATGACCCATTTTTTAAGTTAGATTATGTTCAAACTAAAGTGGCCATATTGCAAATATTTAGTTCATTTTTAATGGATAAAAACAAACAACTTTTAAATGGCAAAATTTTTAAATGTTGACCACATCTCAAATGAGTCATGTTGCTCTAGTGTACTTGATTCAGTAAATTGTCATATGTAACGGTTGCTAGAATTAAATGTGTGCTCTGAAATAAAGCAAATGGATTTTGTTCTGTTTTTTGGATGAAGTTGACCATTGTAATATTGTGTAGTCTGTGTTTATTTACCACAAAAAAACCAAATGCTTTATTGTACAGATGTTAGCTGTATTATGAGCTGGCTTACAACATTAACATGAAGCCTCCAGGAAGTGCTCCATGCTTTCAGGATAAACTGACATTGTTTCCAAGCCATGTACTTAAGGTTTTGTGATACACATGGGCACAAAATCTCTCTCTTACATTTTAAAAGAAGTGGCCACAGAATGACTTTTGTTACTCATAATTTGATCTTATAACTTTTGGAAAGTCTAGAAGAGGCTATGATTAAATGTGTTTATCTCTATTTAACCATAAAAAGGGGCTAAACAGAAGCCATGTGGAAGATGTGGGTAACTGTTCACTAAGAAGTAAAATTATTTTGACTTTGTGTGCCACTGAACAACTTTAACGGGCATAGACGTGCAACACAGTATCCAGCTCGCCTAACGCATTTATGGAACACACCAAACTGTGTGTGATCTGTCCATGTATTGCCTCACAATTAATAACAAATATGACAATCATACAGATGTTAGCTGTAATGTTAGTTAAAACACAATGTAGGTCTGTGAGGTTGCTTGCTGTGTGTGTGTTTGTGCAGCTGCTCAGCCTCAGTCTGATCTCAGAACTCAGGATATCCTGTTCCTTCAATTATTTTAATTTCATCCAATCCAGTTTTTCCTCTCACTTCTTTATGTTTAAGAAGTAGCAGTAGATTTATGAGGTGCATTTTTGGCTCAAACTGGTATAGTTTCCATTAGCAAAGGTGTATCTCTGCCTATGTTTGCGCTAACTCTGGACAATTTTTTATTTTTCTGTTGGCTTTCTGTACAGTTGCAGCATGTTTTGATACACTTTAACAGTAGCTATGAAACAGTTCATGCACAGTGCCAGTAAAACCCAGGTTGTGTTTAAAATCTTTCTAATTATCTTGCATGTTTGCTTTACGTTAATCATTATTTTCACAGCCAACTCTTTAGAAAACTTTACAATGACACTTTCATGATTTAAATGCAAAGCATGTATAGACCACAGGTAAACTCTCCCTGTTTCCTCCGGACATTTGGACAGCCTGATTAATGTCCAGGAGTCTATGTGACAGCAGGAGAATGGACTATGGTCAGACACAGGGCCAATGTCCATCTCTCTCCTCCCTGCCTCACTCTATCATTGGAAAGGAAAAGTGGAAATCTATTTCTTATGGTGTGATGAATGGTCCTACCTTTCTCATCAGTCTCCCTTGTGCTTGTTGTTTGCCTGTTCTCTTTTTCACCACTGAAGTAAAAGGCCAGAGGACTGGGAGGAGTCGATATTTGTGCGGCACAAGGAGTGTGGCTACAGGTTGAGAGACAACGTCCATTTCCACATGTACATCAGCACGTCTCCTTGTGGGGACGGGAGGCTCAACTCACCTTATGAAATCACCACTGACCGTAAGAAACCAGGCCTCTCTGTTCTTTTATTTTACATAGGGTCAAAAATGCTGAAAATAACAAGACAGCTATTTTTAGTAAATATATATTTCTGTTTCATATAATCACTTTCATTTTGTCTATTTCATTCTCTTATGTTTACAGAGGGATATTAGGCAGATATTCTCAAGGCCATTGCACTGTTTTTTTTCCACACAGTCAAGAAACTGGCATTCTTTTCATCTCATATTCTGTCTTTGGCCTCTCTCAGCCACGCTGTGCTGACTAAATGACATTTTATTGCTTACCCGCTGAAAATAAATTGTATATTCATTTGTATATTCATTTCACCCAGCATTTTTCTGGCGGCCTACTGGTTGAGAAATGTAATCTTGACTGCAGTTTCTATCAGTAGAATGTATATACCCCCCTTCTTTCATCACAGACTGATGCTGCCATTCAGCTCAATGACTATACACTACAGTGGAGTACATGGGAAGATTTTCATGAAACTAGCAAGGATGGAACAAGAGCAGGGAAAAAGCTGGCTCTGCCACTAGAGAAGCCTTTGAATGAGAAGCTTTTGGTCATTAAACCTTTTAAATGTTCTGCAGTGCGCTTTCAGAGATTAGAAAATTACTTGGTACCTTTTCCCGTCTGCTCTTAAACACTTCTGAGCTGAAAGTCAGGGCTTAGTTTTTAGCTGCTGTCACATCAGCCGATGCAATAGTCATGGTGGACGAGATAGATATGAAGAAAGAAGAAGGAAGTGGAGTTTAAGCCAAAAGAAATGAGAGGTTATTAAAAACAAAATCAGCGATTAACAACATACACTCGCTTACATCATTAGGGAAGTACCACTCAGGTATTTTTCAGAGCAAGAAAAATGCTTTCAGAGAAAATGTTCTGTGCATCTGATTCCTGTTTCCTTCTTTCTCAAAGCAGAGATTTTTCTCTTTTCCTGATGTAGTGCAGACTTTTCACAAGTACAGTGTACCTTGACAATATTTGTATGTGTCCCCATGCTGTCCGATAAGGGAAACCACATGGAAGTGGTATCAAAAATAATGTTAAAAGGACAAGGGTTGTACTATAGATTATTAATTCAACTAAATTTTATTTAAAAATGTATACAATGCCCAATATAAAATCTGTTGATGGTGCATTAAAACTATTTGATTCAAGAGAATGTTGACTTCTCTCCTTTTTCAAAAAGACTGTTTTGAGCACTCAGCTACAATCAGGTCAAATGCTTACTTGGTCAATGATAAAGCAGTTAACAGTCCCAAAATGATACATTTAATTCCCTTAAACTGCTAACCTCATTTAAATTTTGGCATATACAGGAACTGCAATACTTGTGCTCTACTGAAAAGTTTATCTGTCAACTTACTGAAACGTATCATTACAGTAATTTTTTTTTTATTAGTTTACCACAATATTTGAAAAAAAACTTCAATTTTATTCAGTCACATGCAGTTATTACACTGGACCACCAAGAATGAGAACACTCCTAATTATGTAGACAATGTAAAACCTGACTGCCAATATGTATTATTTAATAGACCTTTTCTATGTTATATGTCAACTATAATTGAAAATGTGGACTGTTTCCAGCATGGCTTAGCTGATGTCTCTCTGAATTAGTGTATTTGAGTAAATATAATGAGAAATCTACAAAATGCATCTTGACTGTTTATTGACACTATTAGATTTTAAACAGCTTTGTGCCATTAAGATAAGCAGACTTCATTATCAGCTAATTGAATTTTGTATCCAGCAAAGCCATGTAATAAGAAACAACATAATGTGAAGTTTTGAAGCTCAGTCTATGACTGTATGTGTTTGTGTTGGCAGTACACAGCAGCAGACACCTCATGAGAAAGCACCGCAGCCACCTACGGACCAAAATCGAGTCTGGCGAGGGGACGGTGCCGGTGCGATGCCGGGGGCCCGTCCAGACGTGGGACGGCGTCCTGCAGGGGGAGCAGCTCATCACCATGTCCTGCACCGATAAGATCACCAGGTCAGTGCTGACAGATGTTATGGTGGGTTTAAAACTTTCATGCTTTCCGGGTTTAAGGGTGTGTTTTATTTTTTCTGGCACTCTTTCTATTCAAAATCAGAACTCTTTGTTTATATTATGCTTCATTTAACTTCACTTTGTGATCTTTCAAATGGAGAAAAATTAAATTGGACAAAAGCTCCCTCCTGTCCTGCTACCTGTTTTGAACATGTTGCAAACTGATTAATGCTTGAACGGGTATGATCTCTTTTTATGAGTTTTAACTAGAAGTCTAATCAGTTTATTTGTCAGACAAAGCACTGTCCCTGCTGTTTTTTGTTGAGATTATGTAGATTAGCCTGTTGGTTTGATAGTAGACTGAATAAAAATATGTTGACTTCATATTTTGTTTCCTCCTTTAATGACTATGTTTCTTTGATGAAAGTTATGCCTAATAGATTCACAGTTGTTTTTCTCAAGCATTTGCCACTGATTTCAAGTAAAGCATTACAGCAGCACAAATGCCAAAGTCTTTAAATATTATTTCCTCATTATTTCCTCGTTGCAGTTATTAGCACATTGATTGTGTTGATTTTATTATAAAGGTCAACACAACGCCAACTTAAACTCCTAAAAAACATGTGATCAGCACATACTTTGATTCAGCAGGTCTTAGGCCCACGTAGAAAATGAAAGGTAAAAGGATTGTTTTAAGTTTTCACTTTATTGAGAGATTAGTTTTCTTATGAGAACGATTGATCTCTGTTTAAATAAAGCAGTTTAAAATATACTTTATGAGCTGGATAGGAGTTTGTCTGATATTTACCTCCGGGCAAATGCGTGTGTAGGTTCATGTTTGTGTGAACATGAGCTGTATTTAAAATCTTTAACAGCACAGGTTGTGACTATTTATTTCCCATATGTGACTTGAATGGCTAATCCTGTTGTAATGAATTACTGTATTAATTACATCATTGTTTTCATCTCTAGGTCTTTAAGGCTGACTCTCTTCTAGCTAGCTAGCATATTAGTCATACAGCCTGTTCACACTGTGAGCTATCTATTTATGTTAAACCAGGTCTATGCCAAACTGTAAGGAACATGCCAATTGAATGGTAACACTCATAGTGTACACAGAGAACAGAAGACAATAGAGCCTGTGAATGTTCATAAATTGTTGATGCGTGTTGGCAAGCCTGTGTAGGACAGACGGCAATGCTAAATCAGGACAGCTTTACTTTTCCGCCTCCATTTTCACAATGTGCTCATGTGTGAGGAGTGAAGGCATTGGTGTGTACACACTAGAGCATCTTTACAGGCACACACTTTCACACACACACACACAACTTGCAGTTTGACACCATGAGCATCAATAAATTAAATTGTGAGGCTCTTAATTAGTGGTGATAACCAATTGTTATGTATCTAAAATTATATACATGTATCACAAAATACTTTTTTTCCATCAATCTAGATGCTATGCAAACACATGTAAAAATCCTGTTCCCCGGGAGTGCACGTAGGTGTGGCTAACTTTTGGGGTAATTTGGTGAACCAGTCATAAACACATCTGTGACACAGCATGGGGCAACATTAGAGTTGGAAGAATGTGTTCCAGCCAACTACAGTCATGACCAATCAAATCAACTCCTCTCCCCTCCCTTATAAGCGTTGTAGCACAGCGTGTTGTCAGTTTCATAATGGATGGATAAAGAGCAAACTGGGACTGCAAGCCAAACTTTACACAGGAGGGTACTGACATGTTTGTCTGGGAGGTTCAGGCTCAGACCATGGTGGTGGGAATATGTCAGTGTGGACCAAACTGATGGATGGAAAAACAAACCAACCATCAGACCAAAATAACCATCCCTAGTAGTATGTAACTAAAACAAAGTGTACAATGAAGGTACTCAGTGAAGGTACTCAATACTCAATATTCCCACCCCCACCCTTGACGTTGGATTTTCTAACATATCTGAAATCAATTTTAATATGGTCTCAGGTTTTCTGCCTGTACTGGGTCTCAACAGGAACTGAACCCATGAATTTAGCTTAGTAAGCACCGCACTGTGCCAACTGAGCCATACAGGACTACAGCTGAGCCACTGTTGTGTGTGTGTGTGAAAGGATTGGCAAAGACCCACACATAGAGAAAGAGAGGAAGCCAGGGACAGCCAGAGAGACAGAGAAAGAGGTGAACCCTTCTCCTGTGGAGCCGCTGTTAATTTGACCAATTTGATTCAGTTGGCCAGGGCTGGAGATGGTGTGATTAAATCTACCCAGGTCACCAACGGGGGTGAAAGCAATTACTTTACAAAAAAATAGAGTGACGGGGGGAGGGAGAAGGGACACCCTGCTTTTCTTCCCTCCTGCAATCCCCCCCACCTCCATCGCACCAGCCCAGACGGCAGACGCACTGTCTTTGCTCCACAGCCTCCCCTCTCCATTTTTTTTTTTTTATATTGCTGTAAATGATGGGTGGCTGTCGTTAAAGTGAGTGGGTCACTAAGGGCCAGTTTATCAAGGTCAGGGTGGAGGGTGGAACTGAGAGGAGCTTAGGACAGCACTCACACACACCTACACACGCACTCACGCTGCTGCAGTCTTAAAGTGATCCCTGGATACTCTTCTTGTCCTCTGTCACACTCATTTTGCAACCTCCCATTACTTTTTTATTTCCACACTTCCTTCAGTACCTGCACTTTATTATAGTTAGTTCAGCTTTGACCATCAGGGATTTTAGGATCTTTGCTCTCATCATAAACATTTTTGATAATGGGCAAAGTCTCACCCCATCATTGCTTCATCTTATTATCATCATTTTGTTTTCTTAAGCCAGGCTCAATGAGGCTCCTTTGCTAATATTTGATTTGAAGCCGACAGCTGGATTTAATTGAGGGGCCTAAATGGCTTTCATATAACGATGATGTTCTCAATTCCACTGCAGTTTTATGCAGATGAACACATTACTTTAATGGTCGGCGTTTACCAGGGGGAGGGAAGGAAGGATAGATGCAGTGAGAGAGAGAGAGGGAGAGAGAAGAGGTCTCTCCCCTCTCCTCTCTTTAAATTCACACACCCAAGCCAGATGGCTGTCTTTTCTTGCATGAGATTAGAAGATGTTTCTGATTCACGGTGTCGCTTTCTGGGTAAATTAATATTTCAGGCTAAACTATTTCTATTTTGGTGGAACGTTGAGGTTGTGGCTGAGTGTGTGTGTTTTTTTTTCAAACAAAGCTCCTCCTCTCTGTTTGAGAAGGAAAAGATAGATCTCGCTGACAGATTGCAGGTAAAGCGAAGGCGGGCAGCCGCTGCTTCTTGAGCGCATTTAGTGTTTCCCAGAAAGCCGTTGATGTTAATTGACTGCTTGAGAAGCGATAGATCACTAATGAATGATTATTAAAATGGGAAGAAAAAACAAAACAAGCAGCCGCTGTAATTGCAGCCATGATAAAGACATTGATTAACAAAAAGAACAATGATTAGCAGCATAATGTCAAGGTTTAGATTGTGCCTCACATAAATTTCATTTGTCCAGCACACCTGAGAGTATGCAGCTCACATTATTTTCTCTCTCTCAATGAAAGGCAGGAATGATCATAAACATGCTAATTATTATTTTCCATCCATAAATTAGCATCTGCTGGTTAAATAGAGGGGATTTGGACAATGGGTGGCACATGACCAGCTGGCTACAGTTTGAGGCATCAGTGAGGCTGGTGGGATTAGCCCCACAGTGATTTTGTGTCACTCGTAGATCCCCCCCAAGCAAATCCTGAGGTGATCGGCCCTCGTGTTGAGCAATTGACGAAAGCTTTCCTGCAGCCCTGCGCAGTGCATTAACCTCAATGGCACTGATGAATGCACACGTGGTAATGTGTTGTTCCATGTAATGAATGCTGATGTACTGACCTTTGGCAGTGTTGTTGTTGGTTGTGCTGATGGTTTGTGTCTCTGAACCAAGGAAAGTGGGAAAAGAGGAGGTGTGTGTATCTGTTTGTGTGTGTTGTCAGTCCGGTAGCTGTTATTCATCACGTCCCACATTAAGATAATGATCAAATTGTCTCTACCTGTCATTGAAGGGCTGACCCTCTCACTCTCTCTTTGTCCTCCTTCTTCTCTCAAACCCTCTCCTCTTTCTCCTCTTTCTCCCTAAACTGTTGCCTTTGTCCTTTTTTCCTTATTTTCACATCCACACCACTCATCTTCCTATCTTCTCTTCATTCACTATTTCATAAACACTCTTTCCCTTCTTCCAATCCTTATCTACTCCCCCAATCATCACTTCTCCTCTTTCTCCTGTATTCTCCCTCCTCCCAGATGGAACATCCTGGGCCTGCAAGGGGCATTGCTGAGCCACTTTGTGGAGCCGGTGTACCTGCACAGCCTGACCGTTGGCAGCCTTCGTCACACGGGCCATCTGGGCAGAGTTCTGAACCAGCGGCTGGAGCGCTTGGGCCCACTCCCCACCACACACAGACGTAACCAGCCCCTGCTCAGCGGTACGACTCATAACACAGTCAGACAGACATGTCTGAGTGTGTTAATTACGATTACAACTACCTCGACTTCTAGATATTTTTTACACAAGAAAGTAGTACTATGAAATTCACTCATGAGTCCTTTCAAACTGGTGCCGGAAGCTTAAGGGTGGTACATAAGGGAAATGAGATTTTTCTACATTTTGAATTGGTCTCCAGATCTCCCGTTTCCTAAAAGGTCAGAGCTGTCAAGATGGTGAAATGTGCAAATTTACTTTCCAGTGAAATGAAATGAGCTGATTTTTGTCTGAAATTCTGCTGCTGATAAGATATGTGGACTGTGTGGACTCACAGATTATCCATGTCATCCTGATAGTAGAACATCACCCCTTAAGTTAGATTTATAAATAAACTCTTTTGAGTGCTTGTAGCTTGTAGGTAATTCTTACGTTAATATTGTCCTCTAATTAATCAGTAATCGCTTTGATATTTTTTAAAATACAGTATAATGGATATAATCACACAAAAGAAGCATCTGGTGTCAAATAACATGCTGTTTTGAGCAACAAATATCTATTTTTTCATCTTCAAGGGCTGAAATGCTCTGCATGAGATTACTCAACTAAAATAAATCAACCTTATTACATCAGCTCTATTTATTAATTCAGGTCTTTTAGTTTTTGTGACTAGCTATTGCAACTATCAAATCAGTATAATGGAAAGCACTAACAGTTTTTAAACCAATAATAATTTTTAAATAAATTCATTTTTAAATAAGAAATAAGAAATGAAAATGAGAGCGGTAAGTGTGAACAAAAAGCAGCGGTTTCCAAAAAAACCCTTTAAAAATTGGTTTAAACATCCTATCTAGCTTTAAATAACTGATCTTCTCCTTATAATATAAGCTAGTTCTGTACTTTTCTACAGAACATCACAGTGAAAAATATGTTAATATTTAATGACTTCAGTGCCTGTATTTACAACGTTAAGTTGCAGAAAGAGAATTAAAGAAGGATTAATGTTTCAATAACTCTTTAAAATCATGCTGAATCCTCATTGTAAATAGTCTGTAGCTTATCTACTTTATAGGAAACCGAATTTAAACTAATTTAACCAGGAATTCACAGGTTGGTTGGGTTCCAACTGGTCCATGAAAGTTTTTTTGTCAGTATTTTATTTTTCCCTGCTTAGTGACACACTGTGCTTTCTATTCTTTGAACAGTTACGAGCCTTTGTGTGCTAAATAAAAGTGTCTGTGTTCTCAGATGGGGCCATCCCATACAGAGATCCTGGGCCATATGTATACAGTATCTATTTTCAGAGATTCCTTTTAATAAATATGTCATCTCCAGACCAAATGAATCACAACAGATCACACATGTAACTCCCACACACACACCAGCACCAGCTTGACAAACTCGTGTACCCCTGCGTCTCTTCAGTTACATTGTGCCAGCCAGACAAGCAACAGCTAAGAAGTTGTCTGGCACGTCTGCCTCCAGGGCTCCTCTGAGACCTGAGGCTTTCGTTTGTAGCGAAGATGAATGCTGGAAGAGGATCTGAATGACATCCAACTTGTAGAAACTGCATCAGCCATCACTTCAGATCTAGGCCAGTCGGAGTGGCTGATCGACAGAGATGCACAGCGATGTAGGGCACATTTTGTTTTAAGCATCAGCGATGAGAACAAAGACGATGACAATCACACACTATACACTCTACATTCTCCTTATCTACTACACTTTAACGGGTTTCGAGAGTACTTCTTGAAGGGCATAGGAGCTCTTTGCGTTGCGGGCCTCTGCTCAGGGTAATTGGGTGCCATGAGGATGAATATTTTGTGAGGCCTATCCTCATCAAAATTGATAATTGTGCTAAATTGTCCTCTAGTGGTAATGGCTGGAATGAATTCATCATTGAATCCTTCGACCACGGCTGTCAGCAGGCATTTCTCATGATTTGTTCAATGGCTTTTTGAATGGAGTCGTTTGACTTGTCAGGAACAGAGTTTTTGGCTTCAGATATCATGCTGCACTTAACATTTTGAGAACTGTGGGTCAGGTATGATCGATTTACTCATCAGTCATACTTACTTGTGATATTAAGTTATTCACTCGAACTTTAATAAATCTCACATTAAGTACATAGTTTGTTTAATGATGCTAAAGAACATCCTTTACACTATTTCTCAGTCTTGTGGGTTCCTTGTGTTGAGGAATGATACAGACATGACATCCTCTTTACTCAAAACATAGGTGGCCTCCACTGTCTCCTGCAAATGCAGTGCCCTCCCCTCTGACACATGATGTGTGTTTTCTACGTCCACAAATCCCAGACTGTCAGATCTTTGCACCTGCAGAGCCTCTAGTAGCTACAGTCTGTTGAAGGGTAAAGGAAAGGACCGGAGAGGGAGGAAGATGGACAGACAGTGGAGATGGCCATACACCAAATCAATGTAATCACAGCCCTTATCTGACAGTCATTCAGTTTGAAGGGAGCCTGGACAGAGGGAGAGACAGGCTGAGGGGAGGAGAGGGAGACAGCAAAGCAAGAAGGGAGGAATAAAAAAAAAGATAGCTTCCATTGCATTTAGATATCAGTGTGCGTACCTTCCTCCTCCCCCTATAATCTCTTCTTCCATCCTTTTATTGGCTCTGATGAGTTCCCAGGCTATTGTGTGTCCAGGGTTATTTAAAAGCAACACCCCTAGAGGAAATTCCTGGGGATCGCAGGGCTCTCTCTTATCACACGCAGCCAAAGCAGCTCCACCTGAACCCTGAGGGCCAAACACATCGATGGACTGACTTGTCCTTCACTCTCGTCCTGCTGTTCACTTCCACTGCAGCACGAACAGAAACTATGGCTAAGTCGCTTTGGGATAAGAAGAACCAGAACAGTAAATAAAGGAAATAGTTACAGAAGAAACATAGTGATGGTTGTTCACCACTTTTGTTGGTTTTGTGGTTGATTGAATACACAAGCTTGTTTTAGACCTTCACCCTGTTCTGTTCAGTTTTCAGATATTCACAGTTTAAATGTTCCCATTAGCCGTAATGTTCCAAGGAATAAAATGTGTCTGTATGAAATATAAAGTTGAAGCTTAACAGCAGGAGACTTTATTTGATTTAAAGGGTACATTTCCATTACTTCCAACTTTACAAAGGTGCCTTTACACAATAACAAATCCACTGCATCTATGTTTTTTTGTGCGTGAAAACTTTAATAAAGCACCCTGCCAATGGTAGAGAGGTGTTTACTAACCATTTGCAGCTGGTTTAAAGGTAGCTTCAGAGACTGCACAAGGCTTTCCAGTCCTGTCCTCAGTCTGGTCCTCACAGTGAAGCTTCTAGGTTTACAAGTTTTCCAAATCCAAAACAGTTATGTGGGTTTACTGTTTAGTTATGTTAGCAAGCCAGCTGAGATCAGATGTCATTGTTTTACTTTTTACTTTTAAATAGTGAAAATGAATTATTTACTTTTTTGGTGACCCGCTGGACACTCCTTAAAGGAGCCCTAGTGGTTTGCACACCCCAAAACTGCACCAGTGTTAGAATCCTGTACAGAACCAGTTTAAGTGCCAGAGATAGTTAGGTGGAGAAACGCAACTTGAGAAACACTGCTATAAGAACTCACACAAAGAATAGGAAACAGTGTACTTGTTGTGTGTATAAGTGTTTACGTGTGTAAAGGTATGTAACAGATGTGTTTTTTTTGAGGACATTTAACTTATTTTGTTATTGCAAAGCAAAGATCATTTCTAGCATGTGTTTTAGGGTTTTGAACCATTCAGTCACATCCTGGCCTTTTTAATTGCTACTCCATATTTTCACATACCTGTTGCATCATTTACTCCTCTGCTTCTCCACCCTCTTTAGGAAAACATTTGAAACCTCTGCTTTACTGCAGTAATGTGGGTTAGATGTAACATGTACACATAAACACTCAGGCTATCCTTTATTATGGCTCTACGGCAGCCTTAGATATTAAGCTGGCAGTATGTGTACTGTACAGTTATAAATCCCTTAACTAAAGGCTCTAATTCTGCCTCTTTCATGTCTGCCAAACACTTCCGAGAAGAGAAATTGATCAAGTCTTCAATGAGGGAAAAATCAAATTGCCTATTACAGAAACAGAGGAGTCAAGTCCATTGAAGGGATGAAATGAGCCATGAATGGAGCGAGTGAAAGGAAAAAGGCAGGATGGATAGGAGGGTCTTTTGTTCAAAGAGGTGCGTCTCCACAAGAGAGAAGAGATGGGTAATAAGAGACTTGGAGAATTGTTACCGTGGCAGGCAATTCATTCCAGCTCCAAGGAGCTACAGAAAAGAAGAGCTGAGATTGGTGAATGGAAGAGTGAAGACAGGAAAATGAGCGTGGCAAGGAGAGAGATGATCTGCAGGCATGTATTGTGGTATTGTACATCAGGTATTGTACAATAACAAGCTGTCTGTCAGACGGTTAGATCAGAGGCAACTGTTGTTCACCCGTCGCACAGAATCGGTCTGTTGATTCTCTATGAAAAATCTTGAACAATGTGTGATATAATAAATAACTGGGTTTGAAGTCAAGGTGAAATCCAAGACAGCGATTCCTTTCTGAAGATAGTTTAACAGATTTGGAGTGGATATAAAGTTCAAACAGCACTTAACTGTCAGATTCAGTTAACCTAGATGGTATGTGTTAAGTATGTCTCCGGCACCATGACACATATTGCATCCGACTTTTCCTCTGATGTTGAATTTTCAGCAAAAAGTTCAGAAGCAGAGAAAAAGAAAATGTAACATATTACTGTGTAAATCATAGTAAACACTGTGCAGACAGTTTCAGTGTTGATTATGTTGAAAGAAAGACACAGAGAACATTTTGGCCCTTCCTTCGTCATTCTACTCTCAGCTCTGTTTCCATCCCATGCACCTCAGTTCATGCCCAGGTTCTTTACATGGAACCCAGTGTCACCTGCTCTTTTCCTCCACTGTGCCCTTTCCCCTCGTTTACTGATCGCTCTGTGTGCTTTGCTGGTAAGGCTAATTATTTCATAGAAAGAAGGTAGAGAGGGCGAGACTCACAGACAGACAGTTTAGGAGAGGCTTCATCTTTGCGGAGATAATATTTACAGCGTACATCATAGCTACACTCAAACACTGTTAACTGCAAGAACTCAAGAGCGGACAAGCACTCACACAAAGGCAGGAACACGCTGCTTATATGCTCAATAGCCCTCCTGTTCTCACCTCCCTGCCTCTCTCTCTGAGGGTATATCAAAGCTGCAGTTTCAGGTCCAGGTTGACTTGCCTTTTTGCAGCGCTGCAAAACTTTATGTCTGCCATTAGCCTCAGGGAGAGAGTGAGGGAAGGGTGAAGGAAGGTTAAATGGAACAACAAAGTGGTGGTTTGAAAGGAAAATTCAAATTTTCACTTCTTGTCTGGGTTTAACTCCCAAGTGCATTACATTTTGTAACATTTACAAAATGTTTGGTTTCACACAATAAAGATCATTTGGATCCCCAATGGGGTGATAATGGAGATTAAACTTTCCCTCAAGTAATTCTCCCTTCTCTGTCTTGTCTTCTCTGCAGGGCTGAGCAGTGCAGAGTATCAGCAGTCTGGGAAGGCCTCGTGTGTCAGTGTCAACTGGACGCAAGGTGATGCACAGCTAGAGGTGGTCAACACAGCAACTGGACAGAGATGGGAATCAGGGACACCCTCCCGTCTCTGCAAGCGCACCTTGTTTACCCGCTGGAACAGGCTTTACCGCAAGGTAAGGGGGCAAACACTCAGTGGGAAAGTAAAAAAACAGGGTAAAGAAGCCTAAGGAAAGTTAAGCAATCTGAATTAGTCCACTCTCAGATTCAGGGTCATTGTTGGATGAATGTGGCAACTAAATTGTAGTGTTTTGTTTCCAGTTTATACAAAGCAGTATTCTGAATTAGCTGCAGTTTAGATTTATACATTTGGCTTCTTTTTCTCCATAGTAATTGTACCCCAAGTTTATGAGTTTTTTCAAAGCCATGTGCTTTACCAAAGTTCTAAGAAACTACAGGCAATTTGCATTTATCAGACAGGTGAAAAAACTTGAGGAAGGGAGTGATTAAACAAAGGTCACAGACTGGTGGGAACCAGGGATCTCACATCTTATGTCTGTACATCCAAACTACAGAGGCAGTCCAGAACCAAATTTTAGCAGTTTAAGTCAATAACACACTAGCCTTTATTGTTTTTCTTACATTGTCCAAGTGACCAATAAGCCTCTATATTGGGGAACATTGGATATCATTAAAAGAAATAGAAATTTACAGGGGCAAACAGGAGATTCTAACTTTGCACTTTAGTAGAAAGAGTATAGGTGTAACATTAATGTTACACCTATACATATATCCTAAATGTAAGAATACCAGCATAAAATACATGGGCACTGGTACAGCTAAATGGAAGACAGCCATTATTGATATCACTAATTACACTGTGCTTCATTTGTTATGACATGTCGCAATATCTGCCATGAAAAGTCCTACTAATTTAAATGTTAATTAAAAGCCACCCTCCACAGTGTATCTTTTACTTGCCGGAAAAATATTATGATGTACTATTTAATTAATAAGAACCCCAACATTAGTCCCATTTTACATGAATAAATGTCTGTTTCACCAGTCTGCTCTATTTGCGCTCCCTGTAAACGCTCCACTGCTGGAAAGCAAGAGGCATCGCTCAGATGTTGTCAAAAACAATACGCAATCCTTTGCCACCAGCAATTACATGCAAGCACATGCACTCGGTAATACAGAAACATTAACTACAGAGATGCATGCAAACATTCGCACAGACACGTGTATTAAAATCAGAATGACAGAGCACTCAGGCTACAGGTGAACGCTCTGCAGAGGATATGTGGAATTTCCTTTTTGCTGTAGATAAATTTGTTGGCCTGGCAACATCTGCTGTCTGCGCCGCTAATCAAAACGTGGCGGCTCGGATCTTTAACGTCAGCACACGGAGCCACTGCACTTTCATTTCCATTCTGAAACTTTATGTAACAGACACTGCATGCATCGCCAAATGGCAGCCGTTAAAGCATAATGACTATGAAACCATAATTATTTGGAGGAGTACTCGAGGAGGCCCCCAGCCTAAGTGCTCCCTGCGCGCTTTATATAAGGGCCACGCAAGAGCAGTCGCACTCATCTACAAAAGAAACTTTTACTCTCTCCCACTCTCCCTCTCTCTCTCCCCACTTGTCTCTCTGCCGATCTTCATTGTTTCCCCCCGCGACAATAGGAATGCGCAAAAGCACAGAGAATGTTCAATTGCTTGTGAAATTTAAATGGGGAGATTACACAGCTGTTGAAGCCCCCACCACCACCACCACCTCCCAACCCCACCCAAATGCATTTGTGCCGGCTCATTCGTTTTGTTTGGTCGCTCTTCCTTCCCCCGACCCCCTCCCCTTTACCAAACCTTTAGCCTTTCTGCCCCGGCTTTATTCCTCTTTGTTTTTTTCTTCCTATCTTCATGTCTTAAGCTGTGTCGCTTTTATCTGACTTCCAGTTACTCTCTCTCTCTCTCTCTCTCTCTCTCTCTCTCTCTGTCTCTTTCTTTCTTTTCTTTTCTCCTGCTCTCTCGCCCTCTTCAGTTAGGGATCCACGTGCCTGGCTCAGCAGACCGCCCCCCAATGTACTGCGAGGCCAAGATGGCGGCACGTCCTTACCAGACAGTGAAGCAGCAGTGGTTCAGATCTCTGCAGGACACAGGCCTCGGTACCTGGGTCAAGAAACCGCCCGAGCAGGAACAGTTCCTGCTGTCAGCCTGAGGAGGAGTGTGTGTGTGTGTGCGTGTGTGTGAGGGAGAGAGAGAGAGTGATACAGAGAGTGTGTGTTTGTTTAACCTTTATTTTTTATGTTAAGATGACTCCATGTTCTTTTTCAACATCCTGCTTCACCTTCCATACCTGGACGTTTCCCACGGTAACCTCTAAACTTAAAGCTATCACCTTTAAGATGTGTGTTTGTATGTGTGTGTCATTATGGGTGTGCTGCCCTTCCACCCAATAGAAAAACGACAAGAGTAAGGTCAACTTGATGGCCTGAATAGAAAACGGACATAAAGATGGACCCTTTCTTTGACTTGCCCTTCCTTAAAACGCACAAACACACATGTTTAGGCAAACACACACCTAAATATCCCTCTCTCCGGCTGTCAAGGAAGGGTGGGGTAACCTTGAGCAGAATGAAAGGCAGCCGCTATCTTGTCATCAGCTATTTCCGGGCCCCAAGGCTCCTGCTGAGAAGCAGAGCCACGGGGGAGAGAGAGCGAGAGAGAGACAGAGAGAGTGAAAGAGAAAAACAGAAAGAGAGAGAGAGGTCCACGTCCAATTACCAGCCCTGTCAGGGTGACGGGTGATAGAGGAAGAGGAAGAGAAGCGAAGAGAAGAGAGAGTGAGAAAAAAGAGAAGGACAGAGCATAGCTTTAGACCAGCCCACCGCAGCTCCCCTCCGTCTTTTCTGCCTTTGTCCTCCTTCTTTGACTCACCCTTTGACTCCTGACTTCCTTCTCCTTTTGTCTCCACCTCTTCTTCCTGGCCCTCTTTCCATTTTCTGCCCTCCCCTACCTCTTCGCCTAGCTTCGTCTTTGTCACTCTCTCCTCTTTGCTCAATCCAACCCCCCCGCATCCCAGTGGGGGTTAACATGACACAACGACAGGTTAATACACCTTTTTTTTCCTCTCTCCCATCCACACCCCACTGGGTATAGAGAAGGAGAAAATAAAGGCAAGGTACATAAAAATTCATCTTGGAGGTGGAGATGGAGGTGGTGATGGAGGAAGGGAGTAGTTTCCTGTTTTTCCCTCTCATTCATGCCTAATTTATGTCCTTTCTTTTCCGTCATTTGACCTGGATGACCTCAGTTTTCAGCCCGTCATGCCCACTTTCTGCACACCCAAATCTAAGCTTGTTGCCACCAATGAGAGCGTGTTTTGGTCGTGACTCATTAGCGAGGCCTTGTTGACCTGATCGACTTCGGCTTTCTTTCTGTGGTCACGATCACCCTGAACACATAATAGTCAAGGTGGAGAAAGGTTTTGTAAGCCCTCACCCTCTCACTGTCAGCGCTGTGGTTGACTTGAGGGTTTATTTTTAAATGGCAATCTTTACACACTCAAACACACACACAACCTCCACTTACGAATTAAAGATTGAATCTCAGCGAGATAAAGAAGGACGCCCCCGATTTCTACCATGTACAATAGTACCTCACACTATGTTTATGTCTCTGTGTATTAAGTGTAAACATACATTCTGTGTGATTTTTTTATTAAGTGCAGATATTCATTATGATCATGACCGTGTTGTTCTGTCGTTGCTGTAATCTTTTCAAGGATTTTAGTCAAGGCATCCAAACCGCCGCCAGCGTGGCTCAGTCAGCAGTAAAATTTAAGTAGTGAGAGTGACATCTAGTGGTCTTTTTCTGTCCTGCTCCTGCTGAGCCCTCCTTTCTGACAACAACAGGAGCCCCAGTGAGAGCAGAATCAAATCATACTGTTGTTAGTTGTCTAGCAGATTGAAGTGTAGAAGAAAAGTTAAGGTTGAGATCAATGTGTGAGGAAGATGTTCTGACACACAGGCAGATTTACACAAGACAGAACTTGACTCACATGTGAAAGGCAACTGGTTTCCTATTGACTCGAGCCATTTTTACCCATGTAACAGGTCCATTCAACAAAAGGCCTAGGATATCGGCCAGTTAGCATTCTCAGTTTTGTATCTTCAGATCATAAGAATTTGTCAGTAGCTTTAAATATTCATGACTGAATAAACAAAACTAAAATTGATGTGGTCTAAGTGATTATTTATTTGGAGTTTAACTGTTACAATTTGATTGGCAGTAACTAAAAAACCCACCTAATGTGACACTCAATTAAATGTGCCTAAATCCGGTTTGGTTCCCTAAAAAAACAGAACTTCTTTTTCCAAACCATATCCAAACCAGTAAAAAGAGTTGAATTTTATTACCATTACTGTTCTGACATAAGCAGAAAATGTTCTGAGATCTCACTATTCTTGAGAAAAAAAAGCACTGAACAGGTATGGTGAGTCTGTCTTTCAATGATAACAGTGCTGTAATTATTTTAATATCAAATGTAAAACTGGATTTTTATGTTCCCTGATGGTCCTTATACCCTTTTAAAGGCTTTTCATAGAGTCAAGTTCGTTGTCTTTATATGTAATGAAAATCACAAAATAAAGAAATATCGCTGCATTTTATTTTACATTACTTTTCATTACATCAGATACTTTATTATGCATTTTTTTATTTTATAATAGTATATGGCCTCAGTCACTTAGTGATAATCTGATTAGATAAAAATGTCCCACATGTAAGCAAGATATAAATTTAAATGATACATAAAGGTCTAACAACAAATGGCTCAGAGGGAAGGTGCAACAGCATTAGTATTAGTATGCGTTTGTAAATACTGATCTTTAGAAATGCAAAATTCTGTGCATGTTTGCAATTAAATGACCAAGACTGATTGACATAGTGAACACTATGACAGGCTTTTGGGGGTCCTGAGGGCTTGTGGTAGCTCTTATAAAAAGAAAAACACTGGGAGTCAGTTTTCAGGAACTCAAATCATCTGGTTCTTTGTTTTCCACTTGAACCAAGCACTGGAAATCCTGACTCAGCTTTCCCATGGCAGCAGAGAGCAGATTTTTGTGTAAATCTTGTCTGTGTGTATCAGAAAAGAAGAGTCAGTGTTAGACTTTCATCAATATGTGGCGCAGGTCGTTATTGTTTGAGCGTTTCACTGTCTGCCTACACTCCATAGCTTCAGACTTCACATGGTTTGTCAACATTCCTGAATGCTTTACGCCATGTTTCATAATGGCTGCAGTAGCCATTAAAACAGGTTTGAAAATTTATTTTGAGAGATAAAAACTATAAGGCATGTCTGAATGGCAATATTGTATCTACAAGTGTACATATGTAAACAAGTGTATAAAAGATGTTAACAAAGATGTGACAGAGATCCTCAAATGTCTAACTATGATGTAAATTAAAGTATATAAACAATTGCTGCTAAGGTCTGTAAATTGCACTTCAGTAACAATGAAAAGTGAATGTTTGTACTGTATATGTGAATAAAACCACAAAATCTTGTAATTTTACCTCGTCTTGATTATTAAATGTATGAGAATTTATCCGTCTTTTATACAAAAATCAAAAAATCAGCGCTGATATTGGGTCATTTCCATTTTGTCAGGTTCATGATCACCTTTCTTTAGCTAGCACTGGCCCTCGGGAGCATCCAGACAAATATCAAAGAGGCCTCCCTCCTCGTGTAACTCCCAGGGGAAATCCATGGGGAAATGGTTATCTCTGTTAGGCTCGGTGGCAGGTGTCGTACCCACAAGCCACCAAATTAGCCTGGAGGAAGAATGAAGCGAGGGAGAAGAGAAGAAGGGGAGGGGTGGAGGTATGCCTCCTCAGCAGCGTCCACCCTCCCCCCTGAGGCCATGGAGTCGTCTGTGTGCTCTACAATAAACATCATAATTGACAATTTGCTCCAGTGGCTGGTCACGGCCAGCCCGCTATAATCTAATGGACGAGGACAGAGAGGTAAAACTAGACTGAAATTTCTCTTTCTCAGTGTCAGTGTTACTCAATAAATCGAAGGGCCATAACACACTAAGTATGACACTTTCTTAAAATATAGGCTTAGTCCAACATACTGGGCTTCTATTGGGATGTTACTTGGTTTTTTTATTGGTCCAGCATCTAAAAGAAAGAAAAAAATGCTTCAGAAATGCTCAGGCTGCACAAAGCACTAACTGTTGTAGCAGTGGCAGAAACTAAAGTTTTAATTACTTGAGTACTGAATGAAATACAAATAAAGGTAACTGTACATTATGTCGTGATGGTCACATTTCAAATGTTGGTGATATGCTGTATCAAAGAGAGATTTGGACTCCAGTCTCATTTAAACCTGCAAAAACAGATTTGGGCCACTTGGGGGAAGCAGAAACAAGATGTGAAGACAGCTGACAAATCATCACCTTTGAAGTTGATGTGGAACTTTTTTGCAAACAGTTGCTTAATTACACACCAAGCAGTTACAGAATAACACTATAATTTATGTGGAGCCATGTCCCTGGAAACCTGAAACATTCTCTTGTAGCTCTGTTTTTGGTGCAGAGGACACACTGCACAATGGTGTTCTATATCTTATTTTTGCTCTAAACCAGTATTTCCGAAGTGTTTACCTTGCCCTCATGGTGGGTTGTAGATGTAATGTACAGGCCTAGTCTATAAAAAATCTTCCATGTGTTCATTAAAATATATCAAACCAAGAAAAAAGCTTAGCCTGTGTAAATATTCTTTATTTAATGAGCCACCTACTTGTTAGTGTTAACTTGACTTCAAGTGTCCATAAAGAATGAAATAGGGCATTGGACCTCTGATGTTTTGCTAAATTTTCATGTTCTCAAGCCTCCAACATTTGGGAAGCATTTCTGTAAACCTGTTTCTCTTTTTAACCCAATCAGATATCTTACAACATAGAGATTGACACTCTGACCCTTTCGAGGGGTTTTGGATCCACTAAATTAAACTTTTATAGAAGAGAGCTATTTTTGAAGTTAAGTAACACTCATGCTTTCCCTACTATGACAAGTCAGAGAATGTGTGCTGTAAAAAAAACTGCGTAAACCACCTAAAGACATTGTTTCTCAGCAAAATTAGAGGGTAAAACTTATCATCTTGTATTTAGAGGTCATGTGTGTGTGAAATAAGTCTCTGTATAACCACTGTATGAAACAGTGTAGCTGTCAGACGGCAACCTTCAAGCTGGACAACGACTTGGGTATCAAACTTTGCACAAACTAAAAATATTGTCACACATCAGCTATGGAAAAAAATAACATTAATACCAGACATCATTATTGCAAGCAACTGGATTTACATGAATGAAGTGATTTTCAAAAGGATTTATCATACTGAATGAATAAAAGAGTGAGAGGGGATGAAAAAGAGTCACAAAGAGACTGGAAAAGGAAATCACAGATTTTTATTGGAAAGCGTCACAATAAAGTATGCAAAGCAGATCACAAAATGAAGTTTGAGTTGAATATGACTCGCTACAATGACGCAAAGCCTTTCCACTTTATACCCCTGTAACCTGGCACACAATAATTTAATGCATCAATCCAAAATCATATTTCCTCCAAGTCAGAATTCATGTGGGATGCAAATCGGACTTGCTTTTCTACTTGCAGATTAAAATGACATTGATATCAGTGGGCGCGAGATTGAGTTCCCTGAATGAAACAGGAATAAAAATCCTGTCTGCATTGTGAAGTGGAACACAATTAGTTATTTAACAAGCATTTGGAAAAGTGCATCGATGCTCAGATGGATAAGGCTAATGCACCATTTTCAATGCATTAGTAAGGCATTTAAATAAGTTTATTACATTTTCAGATTCATGCTACTTCAAAATCCATCCGAACTCTATTGTTGGTAGCAACAGCTGTGAAGTGAGTAGCCTGAAGCCAACTTCTGGATGAGTTATGCAAACCTATATACACTGAGTTACATCTACACCAGTCACACAACCACTTAAGATCCTTTGGTGGGGTTAACAGCCCTGAAATAAGATTACTATTAGGGCTACAAATAATTATTTTCATTATTGATTAGTATGCAGATTATTTTCATGCTTAATAGTTTAGTCTGTAAATTGTCAAAACCTTGTAAAAAAAGTTCATCTTTTTTCTAACTGCTTCTTTTGTTCGACCAGCAGCCCAAAACCCAAGATTCCTTATTTAGTATTAGGCTTGATGAAGAAAAATCTGCAAATGCAAAGAATTAAGTAGCTACAACCAGCAAATGTTTGACATTTCTGCCTGAAAAATGACTAAAGTGATTAATTGATTATCAAAATAACTGGAAACTTATTTTCTATTGATCTATTAATCAACTAATCATTGCAGCTCTTTTAAAACATCTGAGGATCAAAACTACAGCATGACGTCATGTTTAGGATATTGCACAACTGTAACAAAGAAAGTTTTTTTCTGGGTTTAAGTAAAACCCAGTCGTAAGTGTAATTCTGTAACTAAGATTCAGTGTGTATTTCAAGTCATATTAGCTGATTTCAAAGACAGGAAAGGGCTTCCCTCTGAGCACCAGAACCCCAGAGGAGCTGGGTTATTGCTTCTGTATTTGGGATTAAGAGTGCCTCCATCAAACTAAGAAAGCGCCATCTACAACAAAAGGTGCGAGAGTTCATACAAGGCTAAGGGATCATTGCAAAGTGTAAACACTGTAACTTGATACTGACAGGCTGTTACTGAAAGACAGAAATAACAAGTGATCAAGAAGTTCACTTGGTGATGACACATTACAGCAACACAGGGCTCTGAGTTGGCAACAGGCTGAAGAGGATGGGTCTGTATTCCACTGACACAAGCAAATATGGGCGCATATTATGGCTAAAAGTATTAACACCTAAACCTGCTATATATAGGGAACACAAGATTATGAAAGGGTTGAACACATCCTCATTAAGAGATCTACAAAAGAGTTGTGAAGAACAGAAGTGCAGCCACTTTCCCTGTTATTGCTATGCTCTTGACACTTGGCATTCTTACAGAGGCAGAATAGAGCAATAAAATGAAATCTTACTGTAAACATGAAACAAGGCAGAGTTACAGTATCATAAGATTAAAATATTGACAAACAAATCTGAAAATATGGAGAATGACTGTACTGAAAGCATCAAAGGTAACAGGCAAGGACTCAAACCTCTGTGAGTGAAAACTTTCACACAGGACAGCAGATCCTGTTTTAAGACAACTGAACCACCCAGCAGCCTGCTAGCTGCACAGGCGATGTGGCAGGCCTCAATATGATATGTTTTTTTTCTCCATGATAAGAAATATTTTAAGTCTGACTAAAAGGATAAAAACATTTCACAGAACCATGTTATCTCTGCCAAACTCCATCCTCATAAGGTAGATATCTGTAAAGACACTTCATCCATGATCGAGCAACAACCTGCAACACAGGTCACTTAATGAGGCCTCAACATAATATTTACATAACATCTGTATTGTATCTCGTATTCTATAAGCTCTCCTGGTCTTATAACTGTTCTCTCACAATTTTACAAATAACATTTGCACAACGGGTTTATCTACATGCAAGAGCAACCATTCAGCAGTAACTAAACAACAGTGATGTGAACAGCAGCCTGTGACTGTGAAGTCAAATAGATACTTTTATACATTAAAGCAGAAAAGGCTAGGGTTTTAAGGATCAGCCTAACCACGTCACAATTCACAATTCATGCTAAATAAGTGAAAGAGTCAAATACAGGAGCTTAGCTCTGTGGCCTCGTATACACTTTTAAATGTTGGAACCATGTCAGTCACCTAACACCAGAAGATGTTTTAGCAGGTTTCAGCTGCAATTGTATACAATAAATGACAGAGTAATTCATCTGGAGAATCTGCTCCATGAATCAATATTAAAAGCTGCATCCTCAAAAGCAACACTAATCACGATAATAAAGAGTGTTTGTCACACTTTCTAGCAGATGGAAATCAGTGAAATACATGATGACCTAAATGCTTCACAGGGCAAACACTTCCAACATGCTAGCATCTGCGAGGCCACAGATTACAGTGTTTTTGTGTTCTACCTTCTACTCTACTGTGTGTTTCTCTTTTGAGTGTGTGTGTTTTCAGTGGCATCACTTCTCCTGCAGCAGGGCAGGGATGTTGATGTTCCAGCCGATGGCCTGCCGGTCGAAGCCGCAGGTGAACAGGTTGCACGACTGGTTCTCTTCATTCCACGCTGTGCAACACACCATTCGCCTGTGACCCTGTGCACACACACGAACATTTAAGTGTTAATGATGCTAATCGACCCATCAAACACACGGCTTTGTTCCTGTCCTTACCATTCTGTTGCTGCGAGGAAGTCTGGCCAGCCTCACTCCGTTCAAGTCAAACAGTCGGACCTGTCGATTGTCATGTGGCAAAGCGATGATCCTCTGGTTGGCAGAGACGCTTACCCTAAAAGATCACCTCAAGTTTACCTTAAACCTCAGCATTTATCTTATTTGCTAAAGAGACTAAAAAGATTTTTTTTTTTTTGTTGCAGCCTACAACCCTCACATCACCTACCTGTTCACAGCTGAGTCAGTGCGGATGGTTGCAATAGGCGACCTCATGTTCTTCAAATCCCACACCTTAACAGTGCGATCGTCACTCCCTGACACCACGTTGTCCCCCACTGTGAACACTGCAGATGTCACCGTGCTACAAAAAATAACACACAAAGGAAAACACACAATCAGAGGCCAGTTGTTATGTAAAGGATGTAATATACTTCCCATATGTGTACGATTTTTAGGAGATTCACTCTATTCTCTAGAACTACATTTAAGTGTAGTCAGTCAAAAGTGCTTCAAGTTCAACCAACTCAGGAAAGGGAGCAAAGTTTTAGAAGTGAACACTCATTTATATCCAGTCTAATCATCCTCTCCCACAGTAAGTGTAATTACTCCTACACTTAAGATGAGACAGATTCACACATGCGTCACAGTGATTTGTTAAGATACGAAATGAGCATTGACACTACTTGAACCAGAGAGGATGTATCAGGTACAACACCCGAGAGTTAACACTGTGTGATTTCCTGATCTTAAATGTGATTCCAAAACATTACAAGGTGACACCTCTCCACTTAAAAAAAGAAATGTAGGCGGGAACACACTTAGAAACGTGCTGCATTCCCGTCACACAGGTGTAGCTGTCAGAACAGGTTGATGGGTTAATGACTTCAAAGTGTTCCCACCATCGAAAGTGTTTGAGCTGTTGAGATGCTGTGAAAGGCAGTTTCCGCTTTGCTCTTGCATAGATTTACAAAGAAACTCCTGTACTGTGCAAGCAATTTACTTCATAATTATGTTCAGAAGGGCCCATGCTACAAAGATAAACACAAAAAAATAACTAAAGGAGTTGTATTCCACTATGGTACTGAAAGAATCAAACAAATAATTATGGGAGAAATACACAACTAAAAAATAAGGGTTTTCAGGTTTTTGGCAATTACATATTAAATATATAATGATGAATTTTCTATTCATGCTTTCCACTCTTTGCTTTAGGCAATGAGAAACCATCACCAAACCTAAATTTCCCAAAAGTGTTTACCAACTGACAGCTGGGAAAACTGGATGAGACAATCATTAAATGGACAGCTTAAAAGTTAAGTATCCACATGATGCCTGTGAAGCTACAAAATATTATAACTCCTATGAGGTCTTGACTCATGTTTATGTTTATTTGAAACAGTAAAATGTAAATGAAATTCTGTGTACTACTTCCAACAGTAAGGATCTAACATATTTCTGGCTAATGTGGCATGTTATTACTTAATGACTAATGGCAGCTAGGTATCTCGATTCTGCTGACCTCCGGCAGGTGAACCTCTGTAATTATCAGTATGTCCTTACAACACTAAAGCTGAGGTTTCAGGTGCACAATAGCAAAACTCATTATGCAATGATCATATACATCTTTAAATGTCAGAACATTTGAAACTTTCATCAGAAGGGGTCAATCAAAGGTCTGGTGTATGGGATTCAGGGGAATCTACTGGGAGAAAATGGCAGAAATTGAATAAAATGTATATGAAATTAAGACTAGTTTATATTTACAAAGGTAGAGGGTCCTTTTACACTAAGTCCCACATCTACTGTAGGTTCTCCCACATCTTTGGAAGAGAGGGGTGAGTAAAGGATATTTAACTGGTTGCATTCTGCAACCTCACCACTAGATGACACTAGATATTACTCCTGGACATTTAAAATGTAAAAAAAAACAGATGCTCCAGGATATAACTAGTAAAATATTAAAATAAGAATCTGCTATATCATATCACCTATGTTGGAAACATTAAAGGCTGACCCACTCTTTATTTGCATTCAGCATCCTCCTTCCACCCACATCTTTTACCGACCAGCCGTTATGTGCTGCTTCACATATTAGCACTATGGTCAGAACTAGCCATTCATTTAATGGACCTTTAATATTTCCAGTCTATTACTGTATGTCAGTCACTCCTTGTAAGGGTTTTTTTTCCTTCTCCCTTCTCTCTTTGTGTTCATTCATGGAGGGAAATTTAAAAAAAATGGTTCACTGATCCTGGATAAGATTAGCACAGAGTAGCGCCACTTCACACACACAAGCATTGTCTGGAGATTCACATCTTTTTTTTCTATAAACTGTCTTCCCTCTTAATTTAAATTGACATAGCATCAAGGGCTAATTAGTGGACACAACTTTGTACTATTAGAGAGGCAGAGGCTCAAGAAAACTGCTGTATCGTTGCGGGCCCCTTCTGACATTGTAGAGTACAGCCCACCTGGGAAAACAAGAGGTAGAGAGAGAGACAGACAGAGAGAGAGGAAGATAGGAGGTGTGTGGGGAGTGTAATCAGACAAGGTAATTGATTAAAGGTTGATTAAGGTTAAAGGGTTTTTTGAATGGCTGGTAAGGAGGGAGGGGAGTATTCAGTGTTACTTAATGGCATCTCTGTAGTGTGTCTGACAGCCAAGGTCAAGACTCCCTATCATCAAAGACTTAGAGAGCTGGAAAGGAAGAGAGAGAGGCAGAGACAGAGGGAATCATGGAACCTATCTGCAGACAGAGAAGTTAAGGTAAGCTGAATTATACCAATGAAGCCCAAGATCCATAAAGGTGGCACACAAGATGTCTGATGTTTTTTTTCTGAAATTGCAGCATGTATTAAAGATTTTAAGATTTCATGAACTATCAGAAAGATGAGGTTTGGAGAGGACATCCCTCCTTGGTTTATGGCATTTTAAGCTTTTTTAACTAACACTGAGGTTATATCACCATGTGGAAGTTGCAGGATAAACAAAGGCTTTAGCAGCTGTTTATCATATCTTTACCACATGTTTGCTGCCTGGTTATGTCTTTACCTATCAGCTAATTTCTATTAATCAGTTCAGTAAACTAGAGTATTTGATCTGGCTACTGTGGCTTTGATCCTTATCTTCCTTCAGATTGGGTTTTCGATGATATATAAATACATTTCTTTTAACCTCAAGGAATATTACAATGCTTATGACATGCTTATTGCAAGTAGAAAACGTAAGCCACATGTCTTAATGGTAAAAAGAAAATGATACAATTTACACAGAGTAGACAAAGAGGTTTTGGAGCACTTCGCCAGTTTCGCAACAGCACAGCAAAATAACAGTTTCTTTGAGACTGTAATCCTCAAGAGACAAAATGTTAAATCTGCATATACCCCCAACCCCTGCTAAACACACACAAACACACACATGCATTTCTCTAAACTGCAACTGCATGTCCCTAAAAGTCAATGATGGCAGGACATAAACTTGACATGGCATTCCGTTTTTTGTAGAGCAAGTCTGCTGTCACTTCTTGTTTGCTCTCTGCCTTTTTGTTAGCTCACATGCAGTTGTTGTTACTCCGCAATTATGGCAGGGCGATGGGATAGAGGTTGTATGCTGCACTTTTAGCTGCTGCAGTTTACTGTCAGGAAGTGTTAGCTTTAATTGCAGATGAAGACGGTGGAAACAAGAGGCTGTCTTCTCTCCGGCTCTCAACCACTTCTGCCTATTAAACCATTCACACTTTTCTCTCCTCTGCGGTTGTGGAGATTATGCCATTTCTGCCATGTCATTATGCCATATTGGACATCCAGGAAAACTAGCCAGAGAAATGACAGAAAGATAGCTACCAGCTATAGTTAAACGGTTTCTTTAGAACATAAAATTCTCACAACTTATAAGTAAGTGCTGTCAATGGATTTAAATATCACAATAAATCAGATAAGTGTCTATTAATCACACTTAATTTCAAATTAGTTGTACATTTACTTATAATTTTATCCCTTAACATTAAAGGGATGTTTTTAAAGTATCTATATTCTTATAAACATGGCAGTGGTAGATTAGGCTTGTTTTGTGCAAATGTAACTTTATTTAATAAATTGATATACCCCAAAACAAACATGATAATTATTGTCCAGGAACCCCTCATAAAAAAAATTAACTCATTTCACATAATGACAGACTCAAGTCCAATTGGAAATTGGCATATTGACCTGCCACTTTAACATCAGCAAGTAATATTAGTACTCGTACAATGTTGTGTTTCTGACTTCACAATTGTAAAGATTAAGTGAAACATCCTCCATTTTTATTAGCATGAATAATAGATACATTGTACAATGGCTCTGTGCTTAACTACCCATAGTACCTCACTAAAAGCAATAACCTGGAATAACCTCTGTCTTGCTTATTAACCCATCTGGCAGGACTTTAAAGCTGAATTTGCCATCAACAGACCCTTTTATTTATCCATTGTTGCGTGCTCCCTGACTTGTATCTTGACACTGGATTCAGTCTATGAGACACAAGAGGTCAGAATAATGTGCCTTAGCCTTTTACCAATACTAGTCTTCATGTAATGTATGTATGTATACAGAAACCTGCCTTTTATATTTTGATTGAAAGTCTATATAAACATTAGCACTAAACCCTTTGAGCAAATTATAAATTGTAATGAATCAAAAAGCTAATCTGTACATTTCTTTTTAACAAAAGCAACTGTTAGTTACAGGCATATTGCACACACACTTCATGTCCAGAAGTCATTGATGTCCCCAGTGTCCAACAGTATAGCTGCTAACACAAAACCACACTAAACCACCGTTATATAGCAAAACATAATGTCTATGGTAGGGTCACTGCAATCAAAATAAAGGGCTGAAATAGTCCAAACTAAAATATGAATAGAAAAAAATAAATTATTCGAAAATAAATAACTGAACTATAAAATTTATAATAAAAATAAATTAATCACTGAGTGCATCAAACAAAATGAATCTGGATTCATTTCATGACTGACTAATGTTATTTATTTATTTTTAAATGCTAACAATGCCAGATATTTAATGGTTTAATGGACTGTGAGTCTAATTAAAGACATTTAAAGACGTTTTGTGGGATTGTGTTATACTGTGGTGGAAATATAATCAGCAGAATATTCAGTTATTAAAATAATAATAACTTGCAGCCGTAGATGTCAAAGCTCCTAATGAGCCATCAGCCAGGTAAAATTTGCTAACTCATTACCTCCTCACTCATACTGCAAGTTGCATGTCTGCTCCTACTCAAGAATACTGCAGCTAAATAGTTAAAACAGCTTCTCAAGGGTTTTTTTCCAGTATTTATCCAAACATTTTTATGTGTTTTAGCTTGGCGGCAGTCAGTAATTTTTTTTTAAATGTACCACAGAAGGACTGATCTCTTCACTTTAGAGACCATCGATGGCCTTTTGGGAAGAAGAGAAGAATGAAGGGAAGAAAAGGAGGAGGGCTTTTGTTAACTGTGAAACACTGATGCTTAATCTCATTACAACAATTGTCTATGGGAGAGAATTAGAGTGGGATCTGCAGGAATTATACATGTTAGGGTCGTACATAATGAGCTCTATGTAATCCCTCCACTTGCAATCAAAGGCTGCCAGAGAGTACCAGCCAACCACCCCACACATGTAGACATGCACATAAACACACACGCACACACACTTCTTATGCCTTTTAAAGAGTGCTGCCATTGAAAGCCACAGACAAGCCTGACAGTCATCATTTTGAAATGAGCGTCTGCAATTGAGTGTTAACAGCGAGCAAAGTGCCAAAATACACAGAGTGGGGGATTAACGGAGAAAGGGACAGATAAGTGAACAGGAGGGTGAGGGGGTGAGAGCGGTAGGGAGAGAAGGAGTGAGGAGAAAGAGAAGCAAACCGTTGAAGTAAGGAGAAGTGCTCGGTAATGAATGTGAGGCAAGTGGAGGATTTGGCTTAGAGCAAAAGGGTCTGTAAATTAATGTGGTACTGTAAAAGGAAAAAAAGCAGAAAGTGCTGCAGGGATTGATGGACCAAAGAGATGTTACAGCACCACCCTGTGGGCAAAATAAGACTGCAGAAAGTATCAGTCACTACTACTGAAACTTTTAGGTATCAAAGAATGAAGGTTCAATCAGGACTGAGGTGTTTGTTTTTTTATGAGTGTGTGTGTATGTGTGTGTGAGAGACAGACTTACTCAGTGTGGCCCTGGAAGACATTAACTGAGTGTATGGACGGATCTCTGAAGTCCCACAGTCTGAAAGTAGTGTCTCTGGATGAAGTGACCACCAGGCGCTGGGTGGGGTGGGTACAGCAGTGGGTTAGCTCCTGGTCATGTCCTGCATAAACACGCACATTATATGACATACTTAATCAAATGGTTTTCATATACATACATAGTTGCATAGTAGTACAGAAGTAGTAACAGCATATCAGTTAGAACTTAATTTAATTCTTTACAATGAAAAAACAGCAGTTTATGCTTTATAGTCGTCTGAAAGGAATAGTTCTACATTGTCCTTTTATCTGTGGACAGAGCCAGGCCCACTGTGTCTCCTCTCCAGTCTTTTAACAGCTCACTGGCTTTAGGAACTTAAAACCATTTTCACATGAAGTGTTTGAGTGATGTTAAACAATGTGCCAACTTGCTTTGTTAACTTGGAAGTGAACTGTGATTTACGATTGCTGGTAAGCATGAAGTACTGACATATAACTGTGTGAGAGACAAAATAAAATGACAAAACACACTACATAAAAACATGAAAAAATATCACAAAATATTTTGCTGTGCAAAATACAGTGGAAGAACATAATGTCAACAACACAAACAATTCAATTCAAATAATTAAAAACACAAACCTCTAAATTGTTGTATACCAGAGAATAACAGTCACTATATTGTGCTATACAGTGATATAACATGTCAGCCAGGTTACAAACCAGTGAGTGTGTGGACCAGTTCAGATGTCTCCACTTCATACAGATTGGCAGCACGATCCCAGGAAGCTGTCACCACTTGACGGCCTCCCACTAACCAGTCGGCTGCGATTACAACACCCTGGTGGCTCTTCAAGGTTGCTGTAGCCACCCGGACAGTGGGGACCTCACAGGGGCCCTCTCCATCCACCTCCCCTTCTTCTCTGTCAGATGAATCCTGGTCCTCATCACATGGAGCCTGTGGGTGTCCAAAAAGGACACGCACAAGTTAAGCCAAATTGATTTTTTCATGGACAGAAAGGTGACCTCTGTGTAAATGTACTCAATGTTCACTGAGTTGGTCATGTAATAAATCCTTAAAAGGAAAAAAAAACTCTCAAAACTCCTTAACATTCCAACAGAAACTCTAAAGTACAGTGCAAAGTTACTCACACTGACATCTGGTGGTGGCTGTGGGACAGGAAGCTGCACCATGTAGCGCCAGATGTGAGCCGTCTGGTCCCCAGAGGCTGTGGAAACATAAGTACACATGACACAGTACACACAGCACATTGGGATCGACAGAAAACCTAACTGCTAGAAAAAATACTGGCAGGGATCTAATCTAACAGTAATGAAGAAAATGGACATGGTGCATGTTAAATGTAATCTAACAGAATAAACAAACATTCATTCAAACACATACCTGTGAGGGCCATCTGCTCTGTGGGGTGGAACTTGATAGAGTTTACTGTGGGCGAGAGAACAGTGACAAACATATGTTACACTGAGTATTCATATTATCAAACAAGCCAAGCAAATATTAACACATACACCATTTTGTCTGACAGTGACTTACAGTATATGTTTCAAAAGAGAGACATTTATGTCAGAACTTGCTGCATAACTTATTATGATAGTCAATCAAGAAAATATAACCAACTAATTCCTACTGATATACTAAAATATAAAAATATTTACCCTTAATATGAAAAGTATGAAAGCTGTACGGAATAATACCATCATTCACTTTGAAATATCTTCCTGAGTGTAGACAAATAAAGTTATTTGAGTTCCTTATAAACAATTACCTGATCCTGCATGACCAGCATACCTCAGCAGACATTTCCCCGTCTCTATACTCCACAGCAAAGCTGAGTGATCTGTGAGGGAAGAGCAGGGGTGCACAACATTAAGTCATTCAGTGTTTTTCCATGTGCACCGATCTATCACAATCAATTTGACAGCGTTATAGAATAGTGCAGCACTGACTGACATAAATAAACAGCAAGTAAAGTGACTTGTTGTACCTGCAGAGGCAGTGCCCAGGACCACTGGCTGAGTCCGGGTGACGCTGAGGTCCCAGATCCCATCCCGGTGGCCCACATACTCCTTGAGCAGCTGGCACAAAGCCCTGGACCCTGTGGTGGCTTTAAAACTGGACACAATCTGTGTTAAGGTGGAGGAGGAGAGGAAAAAAAGAAATGGACACAGGGATGAGCTTCCCCTTTTGGTGTGAAGCTAAGCACCTTGTGCCTTGTCATAGAGGCCAATAACTACAGATACACTTCTACAAAGTTTTTAAAACTGTGAATGCCGATAGCTTTAAATATCGCAGTGTGTGTAACCCAGTTTATACAAACTCATGCCTTACTACAGGGCCTGCTATGGTACAAGTATCAAAAAAAATGTGTCAGTTGGATTTTACACACTTCAAGGCATAATTGTAGCTTTTCATTTCTCACACATCACTTAATTTACTGTTTGTGTCTGATAAACAGACAGGGCACAATGAGATTAGGGGTCTGAACCAGCTGTCTTTGTGATTAAATTTCTAAACTTTCTGATGGCTCACTTTTAACCGCATAACGGACCTAACTTCAGTGGATGAGCTATATATCTGTTGATGGCCTGGAAGCCCTCACGAAAAGTAAGAGTTATTGTTCCAACAGGATCCTGAAAGTCCTCAAAGTATAAAGTAATTTAAAGAAAATAGAGACATGTTTATTTTATTTTTAATTAGTTTTTAATATGAATTACACCAGAGATAAAAGATAGTTGTTTTGCACAATTTTGTGTCAATTCTTGGTTCAAAACCAAAACAGAGAGTCTAAAGTAGATTAATAAATGGCAATTATAGCCACATATTAATTGTGCAGAGTGTTTATTAGTTCAGTTCAAAACAGATGCAACATTGTGACTGAATCAGCCATTCAGTTCTTTTCCTCTGTCAATTTGTGTGAATTCTAAGTTAATTTTCTCTGTTTTGGTTGCAGGAAAAGCCCTCCTTTGCTTAATTTACTACAGTATTAACGTGTCTCACTTTTTCATAACTGTTTAGATTGAGAAAAAAATACATGTATGAATAATTCATGTGTTTTCCATTGAGACATGTAAGTAATGGTTTGTCTACATTCACTATAGATAACTGTAATCAATCTGAACATCCGTTTATCCATTTCTTCTGCCATGAATTTAGAATAGACTTAGTTATTATATTATCTGTAATGTATTTGTTTCCGTCCGGTATCAATTATAATAATAAAGTAATTGTTTCTCTAAATGGAGTTTGGTAGCTTTGATGAGAGTGATATATTTGGTGTTTCTGGTTTAACAAAAAAGATTTTAGTCATAAATGAAAGGGTCTCTCTCTTTCCACAACATGGAATGACATAGAATAACAGTCTGCTCTATTAGTGGCAGTAACAAACACTACTGGTGGATGTACATTGACGAAGAGTAAAAGTTACACTGTAATAAATTTGATCTGATTAGTTGTGGTTTCATATTGAAATTAAGAGAGTAGATTATAAAATAATAACTATGCACTGTTATAATCTACTACAAGAGCTGCTTGTCCCCATTCTTGACATTGATCTCTTTGAAGATTGGCCCAAATCTGATGTGGGCATTTTTACAAGTTGTCAATCTGGTAGCTTCAGTGCCTGTTTGTTAAATAATTTTTCTCAAAATAAAAGCAGCACCGACTCAGACACACAAATAGGGGAAAATTGGGTTGAGGTTGAAAAACACCAGGCTTAACCTTTAATATAGCTAGCTAGATCATAGGGCAATTTAAGTGTCTGAGTAGAGAAAGATAAATCATCACTTTGCCCTGGCGCACCTCTAAAAATATCTAAAGGTCTGGTTACACATGGCCTTTAGTGGCTGCAGGCTTCCAGATGATCAAATTAAGCATGAATTGTTGTTTCAGTTGTCACAGAGCGGTCACAACTTGTACTGAGCATGCTGCTGCAAGCAGACGGCTGACCACAGCAATAAGCTTCGATCACTGGTAGTCATTAGATGCAGCAGCAAAGCATCTGGTTCCCTTGTGTCAGACTGTGTTAATGTATGTTCTCATTCTGTCTGCTGCACTTACATTCACGTTACATTACAGTACAACACAATCTTATCTTTTACACATTACTGCAACACAATGAGCAGTGAGCAGTGAGCATCAAGGAATAGCCCATTTCAGTCAAAGTATACTGAGGATGTAGTTAGTGCAGATCATTAGTTTGAAGTCCCGTCAGTCTCAACAAAATTAGTTTTTGGTCATGTTTCTCAGCCAGCTGGTAGGTTAGCTACATATTATATAGCAGCTAGTTCTGTCAGGAGGTTAATCAATGAAGTCCTCCCTTGATCCTGGGTATCCTCTTTTCTGACGTTCAAAGAGGATTGTGTTCCACTCTTCATCTAGCTCAGAATTTGGCTGCATTTAGATTGTTTCTTTTCTTTAAAAGAAAACTTTGGTAACTTTTTAGATGGAATTCAAAACAACAGAGGGTGGAGGAGAAGTTAAAGACATGTTTGAAAGTCATATTATACCAAAGTAAAACACAGCTTAAGAATTTTGAAACAGAAGATGCAGTTAAAACTGAATTTCTTTGTAGTGGTGCACCCAAATTTTTTTTTAACATACTCTAATTTGTACTTGCATATGCAAACAAAATGCTCACACTGCAGCACCCTGCTTTCAAGTTCCACATTAGGAAGTGACTAAGCTGACTTCTTGCCAAGAGTTAGATAAGAGGATATGACTCTCATATCTGTGTACAAGAAGCTAGTGTTTCTCAGCTTAACTTGAAGTAAGGACTGGAAAGTTAACATGTTAAATCGCACTCGTTTAGTATATACTAAAAAAATAATTTTGTTTTTTTACAGAGATAGTATACTAAATCAGTTTTTGCTTGGTGGTATTTGCAAGATTCTAAATCGCTGGTTCTAGACAAGAAAGGGCCTTGCACACCTCTGCCTTGGTAAGGATTAAACAAGGTAGATTTAACATGTTCATTGGTGAGCTTTAGAGATGCTGGACAGCAGATCTTTACTTAAATTTAACAGATTCTAGTCTTTGTGTGACACTAAGTAACTGCTAGCTTTAACTTCTTGTTTGGCATACAGACAGGAAAGTACATTAGAAGTAATTTTCTCATTTAATTCATGGCAAGAAAGCAAAAAAAAAGTGTATATCCCAAAATGCTGGATATCTCCTTAGAGAGTAGTTCAAAGACAACTTTTACTGAATTTGATGAGTGTGAATCTAGTCTGTAAAAATCATTCTGGCTCCTGATTAACTTGTCTTATGATGTGGAAAAAACAGTTTGACTTTTATAATTCCACAATGGTTGTTTATTTTTGACATTATAACTCTGACAAATTATTTTGAAACGTCTGATAGAAAAACACTCAGTTGTTCACCACTGTAATTAATTAATTTCTTCTCTACTAGCAGTAGATTTATCATAAAAAACAAGATAACGTCGGTGGCCCTTTCAAAACTAAAGTGTATTCTTCTAAGTTTTTTTTTCTTTTTATTTACAAATGCAGCCGTTCACCCTCATGACTAGCGACAGGGTGCAGAGCAGAGAAGAGATTAGGAGTCAAGGTCAGACTGTAGTTAAAAACAGACAGCCCATAGCTGTTCCCCACGATGCTTAGTGACAAGCAGAGCATTCAGGAAGTTACCCATGAATCTCCTCCCCACAACTCCCATGTGGCCACACTGAAGTTGCGAGGTCCACCTATTTTGCCATGGAAAGTGTACAAGCGCTACATCAGCAAGAGATTAAAAAGGAAAAGTCAAAGGAGATGTCATTGGTGATAAACGCTTATCAATTCAATGCTAATCAAGTTTCCTTCCTGTAAGTTCTATAACATTTATATAGATGCATCAGCCCTTCAGAAAACATAAGAATTTAACAGAAATGATTTTTGGTCACAGTGTAATGTGGCTACCCACTCCTTACATATTATGACCTCAAATAAAGGATAAGAAAAGCTTCCATCTCCTCACTCTGCCACAAAGAGCCTTTTGATAGTCTGTTTCCATTCCCTCAGCCTTAATCCCAACAGCTCAAATAAATCCACAGATGATAAATCATGAGCTCTATATAACAGGCTAGCATAGCTGGAGCCACGTACCTTGCTGGTAGAGGCTTTGTAGGTCGTCTTCAGCTTCTGTGACAGTTGACTGGTGCTGTGGCTGGCTGTGTTATGAAGAGCCAGAGAACACTGTATTAATCTCACCACTTAGTGACAAACTCATTGGTTGGTTTTACTGCTACACTAATGGCCTAATAAATGTCATGGCAATTATACACACCTCAATAATGCAAAGCCTTGTCTGTTTCTACTTGTTTGCTGTCAGTACTGTCTGCGTGGATGATGATGCCTTTTTAAAACTGGCAGCCATGGAGCTGTGTATTTTATGTTCAAAAGAGGGGTGTTTCATTACATTCATTTGTAGCTCTCTTAGAGTCGTGTTATGTTACTGTGGGTGAAAAACCCAAATTTTCCAGATTTTGCTTCTTCAAAATAAAAGCCTTTAAAAAAGTAAGATCACATGGGACTCCTTTGGTAAAGGACTGATTGGAAATACATTGACTTTAATATCAAATTAGCTGCTAGTATATACTAAAAACAAGTCTACTATAATACTGCAGGGACAAAGAGTACAAACTGAAACCGCCACAGTGAGATGTTTGATGAAGAGCTGCAGACAATAGGCTCTTACTGCACCTCTGCAAACAGCTCATCTCCAAAAGGTAAACAAGTTCTTTTGCCTACAATGCTGCCTGATGGAAAAGACTTGCAACAAAAATACTGACTGTCCCTAGACAAGTGCATCATCAATTTGAGTCAGTTTAAACATGTAGCTCCTTTGCGAGGGAGATGGGGAATCCCTGCTGTGCCAGGCTCATGTGCCAAGTCACACCAAGTCAAGCCAAGCCAACACAAGTAAAATGAAAAGGCCTTAAAGGTTAACACCTAAATTAGAATTACTTCAGGCAAACCAGGTTTCTTTTAGGAAATAACCGATTCTTAAAAAAGTCTAAGATACCATGGAGATTTCTTTCATAAGACCAGCCTTGTCAGGTTAAGGCTAGTTCTCAGGTTTAGTTTCATGTTAACCTTATTGTTATCCAATCTGTTAGACTGAAACTCTCTCTGAAGGTCCTTTTTACTGCTACACCATGAACAGTAGTCAGTGTGTAATACATAGAAAATACATTAGATATGTTGCACATACATGAAGCTATTGGCACCTGAAACTCATCGATTAAAAATAAGAGAATGATGTAGTTGAAGGACATCTTCAACATTTACTTATACAGCATATGTTGATAATTAAACTATTTCTAACAATTGCACTGTGAAAAAGTCAGCTAACAAAGGAGTACACTGGGGCTGAGTTGATCTCCATTAGTGTCAGTCTCAGTTTCAGTTGGTTGTGTTATTTTTTGTTTCTCTTTTACTCTTAATATCATACATTCATTATATGTGGCTCTCTGTGGACATCAGGGTTTTGTCTTTATGTGTCAGTTTTCTTTATGGTGAACTGATGTCTCAGGTCTGTGCTTAAAAGTCACAAACATGCAGCTTTTGTCCCAGGCTTGACTGAGTGTGATCTCGTCAGTTTAGAGTTGACTTCACAATGCACTCTAACTGTAGTTCACTTGTGTTAGGTTTATTTGACTCATTCAAATTTTTGAAATAATACAGAAATAGTGCAACTCTCACATGTCTGTCTTTTCAGAATTTTCGAGCCATCATGCAATGACATACATAACTTAATTTAAATGCAAAAAATAAATTCCATCAGTATGTTCCAATTTAATTCCCAAAGAAGCAGATTTGTTTTATGTGCATTGACACAAATTATTTAGGAAACACTGTACCTTTTGTTTTCAGAGCTCCCTTAGTGGGGTCTCCCCCATCAATGGTCTGTCCATCTCCGGTCAGACGCTCATTCAAAGAGTCAATTTCTCGGCGTACTAAAATGTTAGCACAGTGACAAGGCATCAGTTAACAAACACCGGTTAGCCAACCTACACCTAAAGATCAATACAGTAAGGTACGTTCCTAAGAAATCCACAAACATTTCCTTAACTCTTCACTCCAGCAGTTACTTACATTCAATGTTTTCAATGTACAGGTTTTCAAACTCGCGCTCAATCTGGCCAAAAAGATCAAGGAGATTGTTCCGTAAGGAGAGGGGCAGCTTGGAGTCCTGGAAAGACAAACCAGAAAAGAACCATGCTTGAACACAGCTGATAGCAAACTGATATATAGGCTTAAAAATAGGACACACCACTTTTTATTTCTCCAGTTCTTCAAAAATGTAGTATTCTCTCTCATTAATAACAAGATACATACACTATGTCATGCTCAAAAATATGGACTTCAGTGCCATTTTAAAATATGTTTACAAAAAATATGTTTAAACTATGAAACTTTAAAACTGTAAAATACTACTGACAGGCACAAATACATTTTATGAAGACAAATAGGTATCTCTAATATTAACACTATTCACAAACATGTTTGGGTGACTCACTAAATACACGCCACTTAGGCAAATCAAGAGCAACCCACCTATCCCATGTCAAACACAGCCTGTATGTTGACCTGATTCAATCAGCCACCACTTACAAATGTATTAAAACTCTGTGACTGTGAGCTACATAACTACAACTAACAAACAAACCACACAGAATCAAGGATCCAAACAGTCATCAACTCATTTCAACTGACTTACCTCCATGGTGAACCCCTAGACGTACCAAGTTATAAGCTGACCACCAGTCTACATCAGACTAGCTTGCAGAAAGACGTAAAGAACTGCCATGAGAACAATGGACTCAAGAAGCTGCGTTTGACAGCTCACCTTGAGAGCTTATACTTATTTCTCTAGCTATCTAAATGAAGAGGAAATCAAACACTCGATTGTCTCTCTGTCTTCTGGCACATGTTCAAAACCAACACTTTGCCACAGTATCATTAACAGCCTGTCCTTTCTGTCAGCGGCACATGTCAGCACACTTTGTAAATTAGGAAAGAAACAACAGGCAGCTCTTATATATTTAAAGCTGCTTAGTCGTGGCACTAAAACCAGCAGCGTACTGTGGCTACTAATGACAGCAATGAAAGTGCAGAGGAAAATGCAGTCTGTGTGTGTTATATATATATATTCTGGTTTACAAAGCTTTCTGTGTACGTGTAGAACTAGTGCTGTGGGGGAGTAGACTAAGTACATAAACAGAGCCAGCCTGTCTTTGCAAAAGACAAAAAGGGCGGTGAAAAGACTAATCAAACCAGGACAAGCAGTCCTTATTAAAACTTGATGAGACAACAGGTCAGTGCAAGCTGAGCTCTAGATTAAGTGGCTAATAATTTAAGGACATTGTCAGAGAAAGTAACTGCTAAAGGACTCTCATAGTCAAACCTAGGCATGTCTATTAACATATTCTGTTTACTATATATTGTCCAGGATGTTATTGGAATGACAATATTATTCTCATTTTATGACCATTTTATGTTAGTGATGTAATTGCATTTACATAATAATTCAAAGAGCAATCAACTTATAATTCTTGAGAAAATGTAGACAATGGAACTGGAATGAAAAAAAATATCCTCGGTAGATTAAAGTTTAATAATAGAATCAAGAATAATTTGATCCACCACTGACTTATGAAAAAGAAACAGCACCTGTTTCATTCAGTTACAGAGATACTTGTTTATAAAATCTTAAACACTTGGCAGTCATTCATATCTGAGAGTTTAGAGATCAATAAAGTTACTTTACAGCCAACTCCCACAGGTTAACTACCAGGATGTTCCTGATCAAACAGAAAAAGGCTTTTATTATCTCAGGAGAGTAGAAGCTCGACAGTTTGCTTCAACTGGTTTGCATCAGGAAATGCCAGCTCATGTAAAGACGAGTGGTCTTCCCTTTCTAGAAGAGATAAACCGACTGTAGTTCTAATTTAAATACCCTGTTTGGACATAGTTAATCACTAACTTTACGGCTGGGATCACAGTAGATGCCTTTGTCTTAACAAAATGTAATCAGTAACAAACACGCACATCCACACCAGGCAGTTTTTAAAAGTTTAAAGAAAATCAAGAGGAAATTAGCTCTTGACTAGAGCATGTTCGATTCAAAGTGGCATTTTCCCTGCAGAAGAATACACCTCTCATTAACACATTGTAGCATGGAGCTGTGGATGTTGCAACACCAGGTAAAAAAGTAATAACAATGCTGCTCAACCGGCTGGTGCTGTACTGTCATGACCAACAAAAATACATTCCCTCACCACAACAAACTGAAAATCAAAAAGCTATTTAATAAATAATATATATATATTTTTTTAGGTATGATCCACAAGAAACTATGTGGGTCATACCTACAAAACTCATTACCACATCTTAGAGCTGCATGTTTACCAAATGGCTATCTGAAGTTGTCAGAGTGTGCTTGTGTGTGAGAGAGTTAAAAGCATGGTTGTGTATCTCTCTCACCTGTCCCTCCAGCATGTCTCTTTGGATGCCTGGTGGCCTCTCCTCTGTGCTGTTGGTGCGCCGGATAGATAAACTGTGAGCTTTGCGCTTCTGCTTGGGGTGACGGGCAGCAGAAGCAGAACCACTGCTGCTTCCGCCCTCCACAGGCATCCCTCCTACCTCGTGGGTGGCCCTGCCCCCCGCTCACTTCTTACCTGAGAGTCAGGTAAATAAAAGCCAGGCTCTAGTTGGCCAGTGGTTGTAATAGATTAGTCTGTTATCACCACTTTCCTGCAAAAAAGAAGTGAAGGAAGTGAAGTTCAGGTTCACAGTTATTGCAGGAACTGTTCAAGGTGAAGGTTAGCCTTCCCTGCAGAGATTCAAACTAATACAGAGGAACAAATTCATATTGTTGAGTGCCTCAGTGCAGTTGGCTGCTAAGAAACACATTTTCAAACTCTGTTAGAAAGTCCAGCACATTAAAGCTGATGTTTATAGCAGAAATAAAACAGTGACCTTAGTAAAACTAAGAGTTACTGTTTGAAAATGGCAAACGCCTGATGCAATGACGGGCCAAGCACTATTTTATTAAAATCCTATTTTCTTGGTAATTCTCTCTACTAGCTAGCATCCACTGCTGTTGAAAGATCATTGTGGAAATTACAGGTAAATGCATTTTTAAAGCCTCTGTTAAATAAACCCTTTTTAAACGGTATGCCAAACAGGCTAAAATTAGCCTGACAGAACCGCGAGTCCTTCGTTAACTAACAGGCATTAAAAAATTAAATAAACAGTATTTTTATGAAGTTATGAGTCTTGGCCATCACACGCTTAGACAGCCAAATAATTGCGCACATGCAGCTTCGTGCTATCGTCAAGATGGCGTGGCGAAATTATTATAAATGGTTAGGAAGGAAGCTGGACAACACATAGATACATTAAAATAGAGTCATCGAGGTTGGCTTAAAAATGAAAGTAACACATTCAATACTCACGTGAATAACCGTTATACCCAGTATCTATTCCGACCAAATTAACATGGATTACGGATGCGAAATTTATGTTCATCGTTATTATCATGACATGTGACCCACACTGGTTTGTTTAGGCAAATACTAAAAATGAAGGTCACCCATCGCTGTCACCGAATAACTGAATCCACACTTGACTAGCATGGAGGTCTAGAAACGAAATAAACACGCTAGCGCATGCTAACTGGCATATATCATCTTCATTGCGGCAACTAATGTTTTTTCTATAACACAGCAGCTAAACGATATCATGAATGGGCAACAGCCTTCCTAAATCGATATTAATGAATGTAAACCTATCCATTTATAGTTTATTGGCATGTTCTCGACTTTTACAGTGGATGGTTTTACAAGCGTCAGATTATTAATCCAAATTTGACACATCACGTATTTTATTAGTACACCAACTTCCGTATCACGTGGTTTGTGTTTGCACTTTGTAAGCCAATGGCCTTTCACACCAATACTGACGTATCCAATGAAAACGCGTGAGGTAGGGAGTGAAAGCTAGGTCGTTCGACCACAGTATTCAGCTCTAAAATCACCGTAAACGAACTAAAAATTCGTGGTTTATCTACCAGATACAGGAAAATTCTTTTGTAAGTAACGTAACGTTTTATCGGTTCCTCTATTGGTTGTATATGTAGCAGACAGTGCATACTTATATCCAGTTGTCAGGCCTGGGTGGTGCGGACTGTGCGTTGTGCAGTGGTCTGATGGCGTGGTGACAAGCAGTGTTTTGTGTGAAACACGTAGTGGAATGTACTAGAATGGGACTCTATCAATTTTCACTAACGTCATATGCTTTCACGTCGCAGTGTTAAGTGCATTTTAAAGTGCATTACAGGTGTATACTTTTACTTGAGTAACAAGGTTAATGCAGGACTTTTACTAGAAATATTTTTTGCACTGTGGTATAGATACTTCACCAGAGATGTGAATTCTTCTTCCATTAGAGAACATTATCCCCCTAATTGTGAAACTGATGGAAAACAATTATATTGCAAGAAAAAAAACTAGTGCTTCAACTCTTAATCAATTATTTAACAGATAATGGCAAATAGTAGGGCTGTTGAAGTTAACGTGTTAATAACGCATTAATTCAAACTCCTTTTAACGGCACTATTTTTTTTTAACGCGCGATTAACGCACGCACGGTCAGCGCCTTGCCAGCTTCCGTAGTTTCAGGAAGTGGCGCTTAAATAACATTGCAAATAGTTACAAAGCAGAAATGGATACAGAAAATGGACTTTTTAACGGAATGTTTAGCTTTAAAGTTTTGCCCGATGGTTCTCTGGACAAAACAAAAGTAATTTGTATTTATTGTAAATGTAAAAGGG
>JAPZDV010000013.1:15834862-15847261 GCA_029814665.1 Acanthurus lineatus
TTTATACTGAATAAGATTTGCTTTATTATCAAGCTTGATACATATGATGCACATTAACACTTAGGCACCTTACCAGTTTCTGACAGCACTAAGGTTAGCAGAAACCATGTTATGTCAGATATATGTTTTAAAGCTTTCATTGTAAAACCATAAAAAAACATATTTGAAAATCAAAACAGAAATACACTTGCTTGCACTGAGTATGCATAGATTTCAATAAACAAGACTGTGTCCAGTTTCTGCGGTTTAACATGTTTGATATTCTATAATACTGATGTATGAGGCAAGCTACCCAAATGGAGAATTAATTAGCCACATCTATGGGGAAAAAAACCCTTTCTGAATACAGGTCTTGTCAGTGCTTGTCTTAGGACTACCTCATGTCTTAGCTAATCTACATGTGGAAAACCAAGTAACCTCAAACACCCAACTACCATAATGGTAGACTACAGGAAATTTACAAACATGAGTACTGAAAGTGGCACAGTGTAACTAAAGCTACAATTAGATAAACTCTGGGTTTATAACCCACACTAAGAGTTTGGCAACATGAGTAAAATAACTAAGGCCTACGTAGCTGTATGACTAATGGAGTTTTTTATGAGAGTGCATAGAAAAGCATGTTCAAAATAAACAATGATGCAAAAACATGATATTCTTCAAAATATATCCTGTTTCAATACTATAGAAACAATAACTGCCTAAGTCCTCGTGCTGTTTATCTATTTTAAGAGGGGCACTTCACTGCCTATTGGTTTTTTCTTCAAAGCAATGGAATGACTTTTCTTTTCAAGTTGCTGAAGCACCTAATGACAGCCAAAATTAACACACTTGGGTGTTAATATCTAACAACAGCTGGGACTATTTTGACACTGATGTATAATGTACTGTTTGGCAAAGTTGCATGCTGGTATTTCATTAAGGTGCTGAAATAAAATGGTGGGGTAAGGAAAGTGCAGGAAGTACACATTTCTAAATAGGTGATACAATAAAGATGAGATCTGCTTTGTTCCATAGGAGATGAGACTGTTAGGGTTAGGGTCTGGTTTGTTCCTTGTAGTATCAGATGGTCCCTCAAGGGGTTGGTGCAGGGTTGATGGACTTGGGTGGACTCAGCTTCATTACATTGAAAAATTCCACCACCTGACTTGGTACTTCTGCCAACACACTTTTTGCCAGGGCTTCTGGAGGACCCTAAAGTGCAACAGGAGGAGTTAACAGAAGAGTTAAATTAAGTAAAAAGAATAACAAATCTACATTTTTAAAATCAATTCATTGTGTTTTTATGACATATAGGAAGCGCCAAGGAGAAGTTTGGAGTCATGGAGATGAAGAATGTTAAACAGGAAAATTCCAACCTTTTATATTTCATTGATCTGACAGCCTCAGTAAGAATTGTCTACTATATAGATGCCAGCGAGCAAGAACAGTGATGGCAGTGGCACTTACAGCAGCGATATTGTTTGTTTGTTTATTGTTTACGTCTTTGTTCCATCCAGCTACTAAATGATTCAACTTGAAAAATCTGATGAAAATTGAAGACGTCACAGCTGAATGTTGACCAATGGTAAAATAAAGTGAACAGAATAGGGTTTTGACCAGTTTGGTTGCCGAGCTTGTTGTGGCATGCAACATTTTATTAATAAGCAAGTGATCCAAACTATAACCTGATTGTGTAATGAGTTTAGACAGAAGGTTAGTGATTCAAACCACACCAACTAATACTTAATTTATTATTGAAAATACTAACATTGGAAATATTTGTTTTAGTGATGTAGAGAGGAGTTTTCCATTTAACATATAACAGGGACATGTTTCTAGAATCAGTCACCAGAGCTTCAGACTCCCAGAAAACAGAACTGACTGTACTGTTTCTCTCTCTGTGCACTGATGATGACTCTTCAGTAAGACAGAAAAGAAAAGTTGGAAGAATGATAGCAAGAGAAAAAAATGCAATAATTTATGCAAGTATCACAGTGAGTCTATTTTTAATATAGGCCATGCAAAAGTTATGATGATCATGTTTGGGATGATGATGAAGGGATTACGATTTATATATTTGGGGTACCCTATGATGGACTGGGATCGTGGGGTGGCTTCAGTTTGAATAAATTGAAGAAGGAGGCCACTTGCTGAGGTAACTCGGCCAATACGCTTTGGGCAAGAGCCTGGCTCGGTGCCTGAAAAGAGATAAATACACAAGGCACACAAGTAAGCTAAAAGAGATCTCAGTTGAGGGGCTGGGAATCCCTAAGTCTGGGCATGTATACTGACACTGTAAGAAGTTGCCTCTGTTCTTTGGATTTGTAATTTCGAAGCCAGTTGAATGAGAGTGACCGAGTAATGGAAAGAATAAAGCTTGAAATGCATGCAGTTTGTATAACAATGAGTTGCCTGATTGAAAAAAGATCCAGCTGAAATCAAACCAAAAATCATGCACATACACATCACTTTTCTTTAAGCACTGTGTATGAAAGGTGTTCACTGGGACTTACATTTTGAAACTGCCTGAATGGCACAAACTGGACAATGTCTCTCATGGCCGCCTCGCCAGTCTGTGAGCGCAGACGTCCATCATCTCCATCCAGGAACTCCATGGCGGTGAAGTCTGCACCGCCCACTCCAACTATGATGATGGACATGGGCAAGCGGGAGGCGTTGACAATTGCGTTGCGTGTGTCATCCATGTCCGTGATCACTCCGTCAGTGATGATGAGGAGAACAAAGTATTGCTTCAGAAAAGAGCAACAACGAAGTAGATAAGAATTAAATGGCTGAACTATTAGCATTTTTTGATGTATCGATTTTTGACCCATCTTACATCGTACTCTGACATGATCTTGGTGTATTTGAGTGATAGCAGCTTAAGTATATCATTTTAAAATTAAAAACAAACATATTTGTTTGATTTACTCCTCAAATCTATTTAAGCCTCATATATAATAGACTGCTGCTAATGGGTGTTTATCTGCAATTAGATATAATTTGTTAATAAAACATACAACTTCTATGCACATATTACCTCTACTGTGCATACAAATGTAATAACTACAGCCTGGCGTCTGAAAATAGAATAAAAACAAGTAATTATCATGTTATCAAGGAACTACTGATGGTCTGGATCATTAGGCTAAAGGTCATCCTAGGTCATCCTGCTTCCGACTTGGTATTATTCATAAAGTATTGGCACAAGTACTAATACCAACAGAGTAATTCATTCAATAACTATTTTTTTACATTATTTGACCCATCACATGAAATACATCATGGTCTTTAAAAAAACCTACATTTTCAAAGATGTTGTGGGCATGCATGCAATAACCAGTCTTAGAAATGTTTTGGTGGCATCTTGGCATGTGAACCGAAAAACCCTCAATTAGGCTGCACTCAACTCCACCTAACAACAGACTGTTAAGGCATCAGCTACTGCCGACACTTAGCAAATCATACATCACATTAACTTGAAATGCTTGCATTAATTGGCTGCAAGCAAAACCATTCGAGTGTTTTTTTTTTCTATCAAATGCAGGTATAGTTTGACTTGAGAGGTTTCCAGTACTTCTTGGTGATTGATTATTTGGTATATTTTCTTTTAATCAAATACCAATAACTACCCCTTAATCCTGCCCAATTATGAAAATTATCCAATCAGTATTAGAAAATGAGTACTAAGATATACAAGGATTTATCAAAAGTGTAAAAAATGTATGCAACAAGCAGTTGCAGTGCAAGAGTAATAATGACTTTGGACTTTTTGCACAGGACTGCTACACCAAAAGAGGTTGTGAACTGCAAATCACTGGCCTTCGCAAGGAATCAATTGTTGAAGAACCAGTTGACTTGTTTAACACAGAGTACATGCGGGACTGTGAGAGACTACAGTCATTTTTCTTGTGATGGCTAAACAAACAAATACTCACTGATGCAGTGGTCTGCTGGAGGGCTTGTTTAGCAAAGCAAGCTACATGGTTGATGATAGGGGAGAAGTTGGTGGGGCCGTAGAGTTTGATCTGGGGTAGACATATCCTGTAGGCCTCCACCACACCCTCTATGCCTATTCACACAGACAAGATCAAAATTATCTGTTTCAATCTGTTGAACAATAAGTATAATTTTAGCCAATGAAAAATAATTTGTAAACATACCTGCACAAAATGGATTTGATGGGTTGAAATTAAGGGGAAACTCATGCGAAACCTGTTAAACAAAAATTAAAAACTACATCAGATATCATGTCCACTGCAGAACCACTACATTACTTATCCATCAAATTTAAAATTCACACAAACTACAGTCTTGCATTAGCAGTTTTACAATAAAATCGCGCTCACACCTGCCATGTGGGAGGGATTTGGGCTCCAAAGCCAAAGGCGGGAAACATCTTGTCACTACACAGAAGGGACAGAATGTTTTGTCATGTAAATGCACACCACTTCAGCTGCAATGTTTCTAATAAGTTTATACTTTGACCACTACAGCTAGATGTGAATTATGTTAAAAAAAAACTGGCACCAAATTTAAATGACATGTCTGTTTATAAAGTTCTGAATGCACTAGATTGTGTTTGATGCAAAACACATACCTGTCATAGTCCTGGATGACATTACCCACAGACCAGATAGCAGACAGGTATTCGTTTACCCCTTTAGGACTAATGTAATGCAGAGACTGAGGGGACCTGGGATCCCCATTGGAGCCTGTGAAGTCAACAGCCACCTGCAAAAACATTAATGAGTCAGCAGACATGAAGCTAATGCATGTAAATTACAGGCATAGTAATGAAAATTGAAAATTAATAATAACAGATTATAAGCCTTATTAGAGACCTAATAATACAAGTCATAAAAAATGGGCATCAATAGAGAAGCCCAAACTTACAGTAAAGTTGATTTGGCAGCCTCCCATAATATAATCCAGGAAGGTGTACTCCTTCACCACCTAAAATATAGTTATGTAGAACACATAATTCATGGTAGTTAAGTCCAAGAATTGATAACACATGTGAATACATTCGAAACACAAAAAAAGATGAAAAACACAGGACTGCACCTGGCATAGCTTCACGCTCACAACCCCAGAGTTCTTGTAGCCTTTTTTCTTCTGTTTCTTTTTGCTGTTGACACATTCAAACTCTGCCTGGGGGGCAAAGTAAAACAATATGGGGGTTTGTGTCAATGCCAGAAGACCATACAAATTCAAGAAGCGTGTTTAACATATACATTTTTCCTACTTACAATTACAAGTGGGTTTTGGCCATCCCAGAAACTTAATTAGTTACAATAACATAAAATAAAAGTTGAATAAACAGCAGCCTCAACATGGTTGAGATGGTTCAATTAATCTTTAAAATGTTGGTTGATTTCATTCAAACAATGTAAACACACTCTCAAACAAACACACATACCGGAGATGTCCGTGATGCTTCTTGGAAGCGTGTCATTGTGGTTTCAAAGTTTCCGATAAGATCATGTGAGCCATCGTTGTCATAGTCATAACACTCCACCTGAAAACAGGTGAAAAGACACGATGACGAGGCAAACAATAAATCTGTTAAACCCCTCACTCAGAAAACAAACCAAAAGATCAGTTCAACCGAACTAAGAAGAGCTACGGAGGCCCCAACTGCTTTTAAAGGAACAGTCCCTATATAATGTGTTCACAGTAGAATCTATACATTATCCAAAGTTTCTGAGACAATTACTTTTACTCTATTGTGCTGGCCAGGAGAAGGATTATTAAAATATGCACAAATAAAACTACAAATATAAGCAAGGACATATAGCACACATAGTTAGTGAGTGACATCGTGTGTAATATGAATGAAATAACCCTTTAAGTCAACTGAAAAACAGCAGGTGTAGAAAACAGAAGAAAAACAACATGCAAAAGTGAGATTCCAAACACAAGTATTCATGTTAATAGCATACTAGACAGAAGCTGATGGTAAAATGACTTCTTGAAGAGTTTGTGTAGTTTCAGACAAATGTGTTTTTATGACAGGAACAAGTTAGAGGGCTGGCGATCCAGCTCTCTTGCATTTTACTCCCTACTTCATTCACACACTTCACCCATTAAGTGATGGCAAGATGAAAACACACACACATTGTAAGACACTGGGTCACTCACTTGTACTGTAAAGTTGGAAACAGCTTCCTTCCTGACATGTTTGCTTCAGAAGTTGAAAAAATATAAATCATCAAGCTAGCACTACATACACTCCAGTAAGTTAGTATGTTTAAAGATACCTGAGAGAGCAAATGCATGTTTCTTTTGAAGATAGTTTAAGGCACATTGTACTATGTCATGACCATGAACAGTGCTACTGAAATAAAGCCAAAACAAGCAATGCAACTGAAGGTGCAAGTGGCAGCTTAAACAGCCCCGTTCAAGATAAGTGAGTAGTTAAGGTTAAAAGGAATATGTAAATAATAACAGGTACTTTTATAGGTTTCTCCATGTCTCCTCCACAGAGAGACTGCAGGGGGATTCGGAAGGGTCTCCATGTTGGATTCAAGTTGTTCTTCACCACCTGAGAAGAATAAATCAAAGTTATACAAGTGCAGAATATTTTGATACAAACAAATTTAGATGGAGGATATGCAGATCCTTTTAGTCCAGTCTGATTTGCCCTTGTATATTTGCAGTCAGAAATAATCTTTTTTGATGTATTAATAGTTTATAATTAGTAGAAAGAAAAAAATCTTTAGGGGATTATCAGAAATACTCATTTTCATCTCAGGCAGGTGTGTATGTATTTGACTGACAGCAGCTAGCAGGCTGTGCTCCTGCAAGTGAGCAGGAGAAAAAGCAAGCAGACTTGTGGTGTAGCTACACATTATATGTAAACAGTTTGTTGATAGTAGCATTTAAGAGTAATGAGCGCCCCTGCATCTAACTGGACCAAAGTGATATTTGCTGGCATGTTTACATGCTATTTGTTGCACCTGCAGCTGAGCAGCTTAACAGCCATCTAGGCTGCAAAGTGATGTCAGCAGTGTACTTTTCCCCAGCGGATGTTTAGGTTATAATTAACCTAGCCATCATTAAGCAAAAGGAGATTCATTTCTCCTTTAAATCATAGAACTGGCTTTAAAACTCAACTGGTGAGAACAGATGAAGCGGTTTGGAGAATAATAACATGTTTTTACAAAGTTATTACAGATTTGTAACATAGGTGGTTCCTCTTTCCAAACAGATAGTGATATGTGAAAATCAAAAAATAGAAGTGTCAGGTAACAGAATAACATTAAATAAAAGTTTGTCTCTCAAAAGATTTTTTGAAAGTTAGAAAAAAGGAACTATTCACTTATGACAGGGAACAACTGAAATGTTCATTTTAAAATACTCATAAAGAAAATTGGAGCAGTTATCAGTAGCAGGACAGCCATTACCTCTGTCCTGTGAGCCAGCTGCCATCCAGTTTGTGTCTGCTTATAGAATTCCAGGTAAGGGTCTGACTTTCCAAAGAAATCCTGTGGATGAATAATGTAATGAAACACAACAATAAGTTAAGTGTACCCAAATATTTAAAAACTGACAGAAAATTTTAAGATTTTTTACAGAAATCCCCCATACCTTGTTATCTAGTTTCCTTGCTTCAACTTCGAAGTTCACCACTCTGTTGTCTTTTATTTCTTCAGCACTGATCTACAACAGAAAAGAGAAATAAATACACAACAGAGGGGAAAAAAACAGCCATACAAAAACTAAATTTCTCTCTAGCCCTCCCTCCTGCTACTTACGGTGATGGTTCCTTTTCCTGCAGGGGACTTGTTCTTTAAAACAAGTGGTCGGGTCAGTTTTTTACTGGACACAACCTAAAAGCAAGTAAAAATGCATGTAGTTCATAAAAAAAAAAAGAAGCAGCAGGATGCATGAGCTCATCCTGCAGAGCAGCGCACTGCAGCCTCCAGACCAACATCCAAGGCAAACAGGCAAATACACATCTGGGGTCAGATTACACTAAGACAGTCTACACAGCAGTTGCTTATCAAGGAAGCTCATTCTTGATCTCCAACGGTCAAACAGTGGTGTGGTATTGCACTACAGCATGTGTCCTTTGTGAATGTTTTGATGTGGGAAGTGTGGACAGATGATTTAAAAACTCTGCTCAATAAAATTAAAAGTGAAAACTGAAACTCCTAGCACACCAGAAATTCAAGTCCAGTCAAGTGGTTTTGGGAGGATATGGATCAGTGGAGTTATTATTAGCCTAAGGACAGTCTTGTATAAACATGCATTGTGTACAATGGGTAGAGTCCTATTAGAAAAAAATGAGGAGCAGCTTACTTGACCCAAGGTGCACTCCAGTTCCCCCAGGAAGTCATCGTCACTCAGGTCAATAGTTTTGTTGTCGATGTCATATATCCCAAATTTCAGTTTCTGCACTATTTCGAAGTAGTAGTCGATGACAAACTTCTTTGCAAATTTCGGGCTGAGGCAATTCTGGACTTTCTCTGTGCGAGCCACCTGTTGGGAAAGGTTGGGTTGGTTCGAGTTTTTTGTAACATGCACACATTTCAAGAGATCCACCAGCCTGGGAAAGAAGATAACACTGTCCCAACTGCTTGTAGTGATGAAACAGGAAATGGCGGATGTGTTTCTGCTTAATGTAAAACTGATTTTTCCACAATGGGGGTAATGATTAACACTGCTCTGAGAAAATCTCTCTCAAGAACAGAACAGTTATGGAATACCCAATAGATAGTAACAAAAAAGAAAAGTTCAGTTTCTCCTTTTTTTTAATATAAAAATAACATGAAAATTATATATTTAATATATAAATAATATAGCGGGATAAGTTCCTCTAAGCAGTGAAGGTTTTTTTGAAAATGCATTATGCATTTCAAAATAAATGTAATTCTAGGAACGCTGACTTAGGCTGTGTAACGATTAGACAAACTAAAATAGACCAGATTTTAGCACCTTTACACCAATTTACTAACATCAACTGCAAATGTGAGAGCTCTCCGATAAAAACGGAAATAAAAAAGAGCAGATCAAACTATCAAACTGACCTCATACCACTGGGAATTAGAGCTGCTCATTAACAGGACGCACAGAGGGTCGGACTTGGAGCCGATGTCTTTGTCCAGGAGGTTGTCACAGCACACCGTCAGCTCCACTTTGGTCACACATTGAGCAGCCATGTCTGACTGGGAACAAGCTGGAGACACAACACAGGCAGAGCAAAACATTCATGCGTAAATAAAAGATTATTTGGGCGCAAATTTTATAAAAATTAGATTTAACATGTGATGTGGAAATAGCGGAATAGACATAAATTAATCTATTCCTCTCTTGTTCTGAAGTTTCCTTTCAGTGAAGGTGTACAGTACGTTAAAAAAAATGAACAGTAATGTTGTTTTAGGTGTCTTTACTCAAAAAAAAAGTGCTAGACGCAATTCACAGTAACTTAAACTTAACGTACATATCAAAAGCTACACTGCAATACCAAACAGCTTCTCACAACTGTACACAACTGCTGCTCCCTGTTGTTTTAATTGTAAACTTGTAAATGAGTCTACTGGAAAATGTGACACAACAACTGAAGCTCTGAAGAATAATTAGTTAACTGAGGGGGAGGATAAACAACTGACGAGTCTGACAAGAGGAAAGAAAGTGTCATAACGTTGCAAGAGCTATGATAAGCAGGCTAACTGTGCCAGTAAAAATGTTTATCTATTGTAAAAACGGAAGGAGAGTAATTTTATCTTACAACGGCTAACGCTAGCAAGCTAACTGGGTTTGACAGTAATTTTTGCATAAACAACTAACGTTAGCATTAGCTGGTTTGACACATCAGCTAACGCACACAATTTATCTTGATCAAATATAGTCTTACCGTCGGATATGTGAGACGTATAGGACACACAGGAAGGAAATACTATTAGTACTCCTTGGAAGCGTAAGTCGGCTGGGTGGTGTCGCCCTTATGGAGAATTACTGAGCCCTTCCTTCCCTTCAGCATTTCAAAATCACCAGTACGCCCACAAGAAACTACAGAACCTTATGAGAGCATTTTATTACCTCAAATGGTCGAGGCTCTTTAGTTTTCAAACATGTAACATAGTTTGTTTTGAACGTTTCATTTTAATGTTTTTACATTCAAATTAAATGAATGTTTTTGTAAAGTTAGATCTGTAATGAGTCTCTTGGATTTTACATGTGTGCATTAAAGTAAAAGTAACTTTAAAGATGTATTGTGAAGTTATAACCAAAACACCGAATAGTGTGTTTATTTTCCCGAGGGCTCACCTTATTAAATTGCTCCCTTGCTGCTGTGGGAGGTAACAATGTATTTAAAGACTAAACACATATTCTCAACGTCTTTTAGCTGAGATTTTATCTGATTGCTTCCGTTTGGTCGCTAATGTAATGAATTAGTAATTGTAGTTTGAAGGAATCTACCGGAAGTGTACGTATGCATATGTGCGCAGACGTGAGTTTCACCGTTTAAATTGTTTGCAGTTACATACTTTGACAACTGGGGGGGAACGCACTTGATGGCTGTTTAAAGACAATATATAAAAAATTATTATTATTATTATTATTATTATTATTATTATTATTATTATTATTATTATTGTATTGACACTGAACAATGTAGCTTTGTAAACTTGATTTTGCCTTCCGTAAAAATGTTACATTATTATTTTTTTATTTCTCCCTTTTTTGCCTTAGGGTGTGGTACATACATTGCCACCTTGTGTTCACCGTGTGTAACTACATCCAGCTCTATTTTAAGTTTTGATGCACCAAGTAGTTAATGCAAAATTATGATCAAGGCCTTGAAGGTGCTTACCATAAACCTAACATCAAAACCAGGGGTCTCAAACGATATTTTGTGGCCCCCACCTTGATATGAAAGTTAAATGTTAGTGCGGCCCACAAGTTTTATATGAATGGTACTTTACCACATTGTGTGTGGAAAGTCCCTTTATTGCGCAAGCAATTCACAACAACTATGGAGGCGCCCTCGAAACATCGCATAGCCGTCATAGAATTACTACTTCTTACTGTGTTTGAAATGAGCATGTTTGACTTCGAGTTGGACGAAGTCAGTGTTACCGGCGTTGGATTCGGTGTCATGCGGATTGTATTTTGGTCCCATCAGTTGAAATGGGCTGATTTGTTTGAAAGTTGACGGCGATATGATAGCCACTATCCATGCGGATGATCTGTTATCATGACGAATCTGCAAATTAACGATCAGATTAATGACCAACACAAATATTCCGTTGACGATGTCACCGAGGGGAGTGGACCTCCGATGGGGCCACTCAGCCAGTTCCTGCCCGCCGTCCCGGAAAAGCCAGTAAATAACTCCTCCTTGGCTGCATCACATGGTTTGTATATAATAAATAATTAATGGTATACCTATACAAACACACACACACACAATAATATATGTATAAAATAACTGATGTGGCCCAGCCTCACCCAGACTCTGCCTCCAGCGGGCCCGAGGTAATTTGAGTTTGAGACCCCTGCTGTAACTATTTGAGTTTTGCTTCAATAACCAACTAATTTCTGTCTTTTATCTTTTTTTTCCAAAACAGACTGGGGGACTGCCACTGCTGTGACCAAATTCATGTTGGGTATAAGAAACCTGATAATTCTAACACTGGATGGCAATTGTGTACTGGGAACCTGAAATCTTTTCTCTCCTATTCCAACTACATGACTGTGAAATTTCACACAGATTATAGTGGAGCTGACAAAGGGTTCACAGCTGAGTTCCTAAGCACAGGTACCATTGTGATTGATATGAGAGCTGATATGACTTTGGTTTAGATTCTGTAATTGAGTTAGTTTTAAATGTTTACTGTAGGCTAATTAAGCTCCTGTTACAACAATGCATTATATCTGCTGTAGTTTGCATTGGAAAGGGTCAAATAGAGATGCTGTTGTTTACATTGTTGGTTATGTTGGAGCTAGCATTTTTGGAGCTTTATTCACATACTAGGGATTAGTATATTTTTTGATTTCTTCAACCCTATCCAGGTGCAAAACAACAACTATTCTGTTAATCTCCTCTTTAATTATACATCCAGCCATAATGCTGTAAGTTAGTAATCACATTATGAGGTGGTCAATCAAAGCGGGTCAAAGTTCTGCAACACTAAGAATTTACATGTCAGCTTTTCAAGGATGGTTGCTCTGTGGCAGGCCGCTGATTGGGTAGTGATCCAGGAGGACCACGGATCATCTGTGATCTCTTTCAGACCAACTAACTACTCTCCCTTTTCCCTCAGATCAGCCTTGTTGTTAAAACATTAGGAAAAACCTCTGTTTGCAAAATAAGCCTGTGATACATACTGTTTACTGCAATGAAACTCTTTTTCTTTTGTTCACTCTTAGAAAAGCCCTGTGCACACACTCTCTATGACAATGGCA
>JAPZDV010000013.1:15847361-15877418 GCA_029814665.1 Acanthurus lineatus
CTATATATATATATACACACACACACACACACACACACACACACACATAAACACAAAAATATATATATAAAATACCTGATGCGGCCCAGCCTCACCCAGACTCTGCCTCCAGCGGCCCCTAGATAATTTGAGTTTGAGACCCCTGATCTAAACCTTATTTCCATAGTCTCTATATCCCGGTTTAATAATTACATCGTAGTATCCAACTGAGAAGAATCAATTTAGAGTTATTTAATGATAATGTCTGTAAACTCGATTCTTTTGGCCAGGTCGCGATATTTTGAAAATGTTACCAAGAAGTGCCACTATGTTGTCATTAACGTAGAACTTATGTGCTACTATGTTAACGCTAAATGTGCGTTGCAGTTCTAAGCTATCTCCACTGGAGGGCAGTCGTAATTTTACATGCACAGTGTGACTATCATCTGCTACTAGCACCATGACAGTAAGGGTCTATCGTTCGGTCGATGGGTCGATGACGATATACGTGTTTTATACACAATGGTCAAGAAGTGTACATTATTAAAAGGGATACTGTTAAGATTAACGCTATTCTGAAAATCTCATAAATAATAGGTTCATCTCTGTTGTTTGGGCCCTGGCTGCTTTAGTTTGGTTACTATATGTCGACACTACTTCTATATCTAACAAATGTAAAGGTTTACGGTAGTTACTCGTTTTTAGAGCAGGGCAGCAGTCCAATAAATATGAATCAATGATTAAACATATGTAGCAATTCTAAGCCAAGATTGTTTCATTGCTACTTTTTCTCTTCTCTCAAGCAGTCACCGTCTGTAATAGTGTTAGCCTACCGGCTAACGACATGCTAACTGCTCGCTTCAGGTCCAGTCTCAAAACTATAGAATGGTCTATCCCGACCCTCATGTCCTCCTGTATCTTTACGTTTAATGTGTGTTCCTGCCTCCTTGTGGGCACAGTGAGTAACTACAATTTCACTCCACTATTGTCAAGCTAGCTGTAATAACAATAACACGGAAAAATTTCGGTTTAAACTTTCAAAGTAAAACTTTTAGGAGACAAAAGCCTTGTTCGTACACTATCGCCACTAGGGGCAGCATATTTTAAAAATGTTGTCCTGGTCTATCAGCAAGTGTCTAACCTAATATGTAATTTCTGGTGTTTGAGGTCCCTCGATCAAAACAATAAAAAGATAGAGTTAAGTAAAGTTGAAAGTTGATAGTGGGATTCATTTATTCGTCGGAAAGCAACAATTCTTGAAAAACTAAGGATATCTGACTGACTTAAATGTCGTGACAGACAAAAGTTCTTAAAGTTTACCGTACGTTTGGTCATATTCGCCGACTCCTTCCTCAGTCTGACTGACAACCAAGAGGGACAAAATGAAACGCAATAACATAAAATTACGAAATTAACTGAGTTAACATATTTTGGGCATATTTAACAAAAAGTGACTAAACAAGTCAATAAAATATATTAAAAGATATGGTCATGTCTTATACATTTTACCGTGGAAATTATATATACCGTTTTATACGACTGACCTGAGCGTTGTCGTGCACCAAATCTTTTGGTTACTTTCGAGACTAGGGTTCAATTTCACATTTTGACCACTAGACGTCACAGAGCACACGAGCAAGCATTCATACCAACCAATCCTGAATTTAATGCAAACCGGTAAATATACCACTAATGTATGTAATTATTGTATCATTTATGATAAAAAACATCATAAAACACACACGTAGAGTTATATTTCCATCACTGCAGAGGACATTTCATAAACACATTAAATTTAGTGATCCAGTAACCTCAATCTAAACCCATCCTTTCCCTAACTTTGAACAAAGACTTCGGCCTAAAATGAAACAATTTACATAACTGGACTTAATTTTGTCTCCATGTGGAAAGTATGTTCTGACAATGTGGCTGTTTGAACAGATTTGTCAACCCTAATAACCCTGACCTACATCATCAGCGATGCATTTCCATGTCCGCCCACATACACAGAGACTCGTTTATACACACACATTGCATCAAAGCACTAATTGTGTCGTTATGTAAAAAGCTGCTTTGTGAAAATACAGTCTTTAATGACATGAAGGCAGCAGTGCAGAGATTAAATTTTTTTTTTCAAATTATCAAATATTTTTACAATATATTGAGGAGTAGGAACTGACAATAATGCAGACCAGACATTTTTGTTTTCTTGCAGTGAAAATCATATCTTTATAAAATACTGACAAAATATATGACATCAGGCAATGTGACCATGATCTGTGCAAACAATGAACAATAAAACATCCATATATGAGATGAACAAGCAGAATAATAGATACTCTTACACAAGGAGATGCTCTTACACTAAGTAAAATATCTTGGGCCATTTGCATTACAGTCAGTAAAGTGAGAGATTTAATGATCTTTTAAGACAAAGTGAACTTCTAATAAATAGAAACATATAAAGAACCTTGCATTTTTCCTCATAAACATCACCAATTATTAATGATAACAGGGTTGATTTTGTTTAACAGTCACATAGAAGCACCAAATAGTTCATCGAATCAAATCAAATCAAATATGAAACTTAATATAAACAGAAACTGAAGTACAACACACCAGCTAGGACCACATAATTTCTATTTAAGTGTAAAATATACAAAATGTATCATTTTAAACAAACTCATACACCCATTAAATATGGATTCATTATGTAAACACGCTGAAATGCAATCAGCCATATCTTTGTTCAAAATCCATGTTTCAAGAGAAGGTACACTTCATTTTCCAAAGAAACATGAAAATATGATCACCAACCGAAAAACAGGTGGTCAGTGTAGTTTTTATACCAGAGGAAATGACTTGGAAAGCACATTAATTTTTCTAATGACTCCAGCCCTTTCATGTAGACATTCAGACAGACTATTGAGATGGCTATAATGTGTTAAGTCACATTGGTGTTTCAATCAATGCCCTAAACTGTGCAGCACAATAATAATAATAATACAAAAAATTAAAATCTCGATAATTCTGGCAATTGAGACACATTAAGTCAAATGTTAATATAAGGTTAAATATCTGTGTCAGGCACATGTTAACAATCTTTAGGAAATGATTGACAATATCTGGGTACTATGGCTCTATACTATTGGTACACAGTATCTACAAATCAAAAGTGAATGGATGTTGCATGCATATGTGGCCATGAAGAGTTTGGATTAGGAGTAACACACCTACGGAGGGTAATGAATTCGACTCTGGAATTTTGGTTTTGCACACTGAGGAGAAACGCTGGTCCTCACAATGCATCACTGGGAGGTGCTGATGCGTTGGGGTCAGTGAGAGGTGTGTCACCCCGGGGTGGCTTCAAATTCATTGTATTAAAGAAGCTCGTCACCTGGCCTGGGATTTCTGCCAAGACACTTTGAGCGAGCATTTCCTGAGGCCCCTGAGAGAGAAGAACAAAAGAAAATATAACAAAGTGAGAGTGGAAAAACATACAAACAAGATTTTGAAAGAGATAAAAGTGGATGCTGCAGCAACAAAATGTAAAAGAAACTGGGGTTTATAGGGATAAACCACACCTGTCTGAGGTGTACATGGATTTGGTTTAATTATGATCAGTATGTGAGTGTTTCCACGTCTGTTTCATCTAAGGGGCACACTACTGGTTAAAAGAATGAGGAACTCTAGAGAATAAAAACAGTGATGTTACTACACTCTACTGTTTCACAACATAATGGCAACAACATTTGTTTCTACATCTGTGAATGTTCTTATTCATCCAGGTCATGGTTATTCTGGGCAAATAAATCGAAGGCAACTGGACTCGGTAATATGTCTGTGACGACGTTTCGCCTCTTATCCAAGGGGCTTCATCAGTTCCTGTTCGTCAAACTAAGCTAGGCTAGTCTGACTAGTTCATGCTTATCAGACTAGGCTAGGCTAGTCTGAGCATGAACTGATGAAGCCTCTTGGATAAGATGCGAAACGTCTTCACAGACATATTACCAAGTCCAGTTGCCTTCAATTTATTTGCCCAGAATTTTCTACAGTTAGAATGTAAACTACTGAAAAGCCAGAGGAAACTCACTGCAGATGTTCTGAAGGTTTTAAATCTACAAGAAAAAGTCTGGAAGAAGCTTTAAAAATGACTTCAAATAAAGTAAATATATACTTTAAAAATGCAATGCATTAATTATAATCATCTGAAGGGAAGATAGAGGGGGGATGAGGTTAGTCTAGGGGTACTCCTACATTTCTAGGAAGGGCTGGGTTCGCTGGGGGGCTTCAGGTCAAATAAATTGAAGAAGGAGGCCACTTGGTCAGGCAACTCTGCCAGTACGCTTTGGGCAAGGGCCGCAGTGCCTGCCTGAAATAAGATTTGCAGACATTGAGATGTATGTATTATTTAAGTTTTTGGAAGAGGCTCAGGTGGGTGCATGTCTGCAGAGACTTTACATTATGACACAACTTACATTTTGAAACTGTCTGAAAGGCACAAACTGCACAATGTCCCGCATGGCGGCCTCGCCTGTGGCAGAGCGTAAAATTCCATCGTCTCCATCCAGGAACTCCATGGCGGTGAAGTCTGCGCCGCCCACTCCAACTATGATGATGGACATGGGCAAGCGGGAGGCGTTGACAATGGCATTGCGCGTGTCATCCATGTCCGTGATCACTCCGTCAGTGATGATGAGGAGAACAAAGTATTGCTGTGAAACATTGACACAAGGGGGGTGGCACAAACTTAGAATGGACTGAGTGGAGGTGGTGTTTATCTTCACTGATTGTTAATTTGTAAAAACAAAAACTGATTCAGATTAAGTTGACTTTGTTTAGTGACCTCTTTTGAACCTCAACCGCAGTTAAAAAAAACTTCTGCTCACCACTGCTACAGTTCTACTGCTTAAACTGATTTTAGACTTGCAGAAACTCACTGAGGCAGTTTGCTGCTGCATGGCCTGCCTGCCAAAATGGGCGACGTGGTTGATGATTGGAGAGAAGTTTGTGGGGCCGTATAGCTTCACTTGGGGCAAACACTGCTGGTAAGCACTGACCACACCCTCTATTCCTAAAAAACACATAAAAACACACACAAACTCACAACAGTGAAAAGTGAATGCTGAAACATACTGAAAATTCATTGTTGCTAATTATTGACCTGCACAAATCACTGATTATCAGTACAGTTTTTTCAACAAATATGGTACGAGTACACCACAGAAGCTTTCAGTTGATCGCATTATGACTCCCATCTATAAAGCTGCATACATTTCCTACACCAGTGTTAATCTGCATTGTCTTCAGTCTATAATTACCTGCACAAAATGGATTTGATGGGTTGAAGTTGATAGGAAACTCGTGGGAGACCTGTAAGCACAAACAACTCTTAACCTGGATGCTATACCAACTTATCTGAGACAGCTTGAGTTACACTAACCCAAAATGAGATTTTCTGTATTAGAGAATGCAATGATCACGAATATCTATGTATGTTTTAACTAACAAAGACAATCACCTGCATTATAGGAGGGATCTGAGCACCAAATCCAAAAGCAGGAAACATCTTGTCACTACAAGAAGGCAGAGAAGCAAAACAGTTGTTACTGTTCAAGTAAGTTTACTGAGACATTGAGGACGAGGGACTTGAGGGCCTTTGCAGACATAGAAAACAAACATTACTGGCTTCAACTGTCCATGATGGAATTTTTGGTGTTAAGACACATTATTGTTCATTCTAACAGGACATTTACAGAGAGAGTACTGTGGTCTATTCATGATCTAAGAGCACATTAGCTACATTAGCACTGAATATAATGCCATCAAGCTGGGAGTCCTATTAGCTTACATGCTACATAAAGCTTTTTAATGAAATTTCATTTTTCATCCATGTACTTGGAATAAATACTGAAAGTATCAGGAGAGAGTGCTTGTTAATTATAACTGTGGTGGTATTTTTTTTTCTTCCCCACAATAAAGAGAAAAAATAGTTTCTAGGAACCAGACTAATCTGTAAGCTGGGCTGATTAAAATTGGCTCTGACAGCGTTTCCTTGGTTACTAAATTGTTTTTTGGTTTAAGAGGCGATGACTAAAATAATACGTTTATTACAGAGATTGCACATGTCACTTTTCTCCCTCGTCCTGCATAACTGATCTTGTGCTGTTGTAGCCTTTGCAATGTTATGGCTTCAGCTCAGTAAAACTATTTACATCAAAATTAGGGGAAAAATCTTGAAACTGACAGGATAAACTGCCATCATATCACCATAAAGGGGTGCCAGTCTATCATACTCTTTTTTATTTGTGTGCTATAAATTATTTACCTGTCATAGTCCTGGATGACATTACCAACAGCCCAGATAGCTGCCAGGTATTCATTAAAGCCCTGAGGGTTGATGTAATGAAGGGACGTAGGAAGCCTGGGATCCCCGTTGGAGCCGGTGAAATCAATGGCAATCTAGCACAGGAGGATGATAGATGCAGAGACAATGAAAATAGAAGATGCTTTGACAATATCAAGGTAAATGTTTTCGGAAAACATTAAATCCTCAATATCCATTGTAATTATTAAAAACATTCATAAAATAAAAAAAATCTAGTGGGTCTTTTTAAGTTTTAGTAAAGAGTTACAAACAGTTGTAAAACTCACAGTGAAGTTTAACTGACAGCCACCCATTATGTAATCCAGAAAAGTGTACTCCTTTATTATCTGAGAAAAAAGATTGACAGAAAATCAGTAAACTTATCAAAACCTGAAATACAACATACATGAAGAGGCACTGTGCTGTAATGGCAGTTGTCCATCTACCTTCATTATTTTAATGTAACAAAATGTTGCAAGATTAAATATATATTTTCTAGACTGGGGGATGATGATAACCAACACTGACAATAACCGTGATATTTAAAACATTTAATTTTTGTGTGTGTGTTAATAATACATAGATGATAAAACATTGTTTTAGTACAATGCCTTTTGTAATATTTCTGACTTTTTCATGTGCAACTGACAGAGCACTGAGTTCAGACAGAAAAAGGAAATAAAATCCCCAGTACCTTGCACTGTTTGACAATGATAACACCAGAGTTTTTGTATCCTTTCTTCTTCTGTTTCTTCTTACTATTGATGCATTCAAACTCAGCCTGAGAGGAGCACAAACACACACATGTAAGGAATATGCCAAAACTGACCCAAACACACACCCACACACACACCAACACACACACACACACACACACAGAGCTCACCGCATATGTTTGCGATGCCTGCTGTATTTGGGAGAGTGTGGTCTCAAAGGTTCCAATAAAGTCGTGGGATCCACTGCTGTTGTAGTCGTAACAGTCCACCTGGGACACACATAACAGGAGAAACAAAACAAATCCAGTCAATTTTTTTAGAGTCAAGTGAAAAAAAATATTTACCTGATGAAGGATAATCAGTATGTGATATTCAAAGCAGATGACACAAAAGCATGCTTTAGGAGTGAAACTTCAAAATAAGGCAACACCCTGATATTAAAAAAAAAAAAAACTAACAGAAGCACACACAGGCCTTCTAATTGGCAGACAGAATGGAAAGGTCTCATTTCCTCCTTTAAAGAAAGGTACACAGAGTACCTGCTCAGAGTAGGAACATCGCAGCTGTTGAGTACCTTCAGTGTTGAGAAAACAGGCAAAAAGACAAACAGATCCAGACACAGCATGGAGCAACCAGTACAGATTAGACAAACTGCGATGCTACAGTCAGTCTACAAGGTGATTAGCTACAAAAGCCCATGGGTGACTAAAGAAAGGGATCCATGTTAATGGAAATTGTCTACCTTTGGGAAAAGTGACCCACTGGTTACCTTACCTGTTGATAATTAATGTAATATTCATCAGGTCATTTAATGTTGGACATGACAACAGTGAGCTGTTAATACTGATGAAGAAATGTATTTAATTAAAAATAAAATATAATAAATCATAAATGCCTGATGCAGTCAGGTTTAGTGTGATCAACCACATATCAATTGTGAGTTTACCGTATTCTATTACACAACAGCATTATATCCTATATTTTTTTATTAAAAAAAAAACAAAAACTAAGAGACCTAGTTCCAAACGTGGACTTAAATACATAGATTGGCTTTACATATATTTCAGTTCTTGTTCGCTCTGTTTTAAATGAACAATAATGTTCACTGCTCCAAGTTCACTGGCATGGTTAGTAATCATGTATTACTCAACAGGTAAGTTGACCAGTGTGCCAAACTGCTTAAATGTTTTTTTCATTCCTTTAAGATAGATGTAGATGTGTCTCAGTCTGTGCTGCCACAGACACTACATCCTTCATAAGGAGAGCACTCAATGGGGACAGTAAACTCACTTGCACTGTCGACTGGAAAGCACCTCTTCCCGATAAGTGTGCTTTTATGGGATTAGAGGGTGGAAACAAAAAAAAACATTCATAAACTAATGCTAATACACACTTCCTTATTTGTACCAAGATTATCAGACCTTTAAATATGCACAAGGGCTAATCCATAAAACATAGGCAGGGCTTCTATAGTGGCCTTGATTCAGTGTTTCTGTTGATTTAAATGCCAAAATGGAAATGTTCCATTGATCAAAAATGTGTGTATGCTGTTGATGTTCAAGGAAAGAGTAACATTTTAAATCAACTGCAGCTGGGAAAACATCAATCCTCATCTGTCATTGATTGTGATTCACAGATTGATTTTTACTTCTGATTGTGTTATTTCCTGTTTTATTAATGAATGCAACACCACTGAGCCCAAAATAAATTTCTCAACAGGGACAATCAAGTATATCTTATCCTATCCTATCACAATTAATGTACGAAACAATCTGCCCATTCTCTAAGATTCTGAGAAGATCCCATTTTTAACATTCCCATGTATCAGTTTTGGCAAATCTGATAAGGGTCTTCAGATTATTTCAGCTCTGCATGTAGATTTAAAAAACTGTTCCAAAATCAAACTAATTCACCAAAGCTTATCCATCACTGAAAATAACTGACATTCTTAGAGTCTTAAGGTGGAGCAACATTTCAAAATTTTGTAATACCCTTAAATGTTCTCCCAATAGCAGACCTGCATATACAGCATTAAGAAAAAAGTCAGCAGAAAATAGCTGCTATGTCATCAGTCACAATGCATTACTGACTTGAGTATGTGTGACAATGTGTGTCCGTGTGTGTGTGTGTGCTTGCGTGTCTGTATCTGTGTGTGTACCTTTATAGGTTTCTCCACGTCACCTCCACAGAGTGACTGCAGTGGGATTCTGAATGGTCTCCATATTGGGTTTAAGGTGTTTTTCACCACCTGCATTAAAAACCACAATAAGACAATGTAAGTGTATTAACTGCATACAGTTCAAACTGTCAGTACACATGCTATTATTAACTTATCTTGCCCTTGCACTGCCCAACCACCCTTGGACAAGGTAACATAGCACACGAGTATATCTGTACCTCTGTCCTGTGAGCAAGCTGCCATCCAGTTCCTGTTTGCCGGTAGAATTCCAGGAAAGGATCAGATTTGCCAAAGAAATCCTGGAGACGAGCAAGAATTTAATATGCAAATGCAATTGAAAAAGAAAGAATAAAAATGTGTACGTGCAAAATGTAAATTCTAAACTACTAAACAGCAGACTGCCAATGGATACCTCAGTTGAAGGTAATAATTTATATTTCAGCATCAACATTAATAATAAAAAAATAATATAATGGTACGTATTATGGTGATATTAAAATGATTTTTCTGATTCAAAACATTTACATGACTTGCAAACAAGGACACAGCATTTTCTTTTGTCAACAGCATGTAAGCTTCCCACCTTGATAATTACATTAGAGTAAAATGGTTAACAAATGAACAGTCTGTTGTATTTCCTAGAATTCTAACTGTAGCTTCAGTGAAAATGACATATAAGGAATTTTTTTTCTATTCAAAACAATTTAAAACATCAAATAAATTGATAATTGACAAATGATTTTTTGACTCGAGTAGATTCATCTACAAACATGTAATATTTCCTTATTCCTTACATAATTTAAATGTACCATAGTAAAAAAAAAACAAAAAAACAACCTTTTTATCCACTTTTCTAGCTGAAACATCAAAAGTCACCACCCTGTTGTCTGTTTTTTCTTCAGCACATATCTACGAGAAAAGAGACAGCATTGTATTAGAAATACTTGTACAGATACCCCAAGGGCTGCATGTACATTTGGATTCAAATATCCGCAATTCAACTCCAAATGTCAGTGCCAATCTGGATGAAACAAACTCACAGTAATTTTTCCTTTTCCTGCGGGTCTCTTGTCCTTCATGACAAGTGGTCTTGTTAGTGTCCTGGAAGACACAATCTGGACAAGAAAAAAACACTTTAGTGGATCACAAATCTTAGCTATCACTGGAAATAACACTGTACCAGCACCCTTGAAAAAATAAATTTTCAAAATACACAGAGATGTAGATAAATGACTTTTAGTTTTAACAATGAAGATTAACCTGTCCCAGAGTGCATTCCAGTTCTCCCAGGAAATCGGCATCTTGCAGGCTGTGGTTGTCACTGTCAATGTCGTACACTTCAAATCTCAGCTTCTGTACCATCTCAAAGTAGTAGTCAATGTCAAAAGTCTTGGAAAACTTGGGATTGAGGCAGTTTTTGATTTTCTCTGTCCGGCCGATCTAAAACAGAATACATGTTAGTTAACAAGTACATGTTTGCTGGCATAAATACAAAAACATACCTGCACCAAAAAAAAAAGAGGTTGACCTGCTTACCTCACACCAGTGGGGCCCTGAGGTGTTCATGAGAAGCACACACAGAGGATCAGACTTTGAGAAAGCATCCATGTCAAGTAGGTTCTCACAAGAGATGCTCACAGACACCTTGGTCACACAGTCCGTGGCCTTTGGCCCTGTGGTTCCAAATGATGCCATCACGGCTTGAAAGACACACAAACTGCCAAACATAAACACAGAAGGTAAGCATAAATTAGAGGGGATGTTCAATATATCCAATCCAGTCTCTCAAGTTATAATTGAGGCATGAGAGTTCCTGTCATCTGCATTCTTTTAAAAAAAAGCTTGCCCCGCCCCTTTTTCTTTTTTACAAGGCGTTTTATTGCGTTCATGCAAGGATACGTTTATATATTAGCAAGGTTTGGCATCTATCAAAACAGATTCACGCCAAACTGAATTAAACTGCATTATGTTTTTAATATTGCATAAGTAGTATGTTGAATACATTTTACATACACGATCAAACGTTAGTTATTCTTTTGGGTCTTCAGTTACAAAACAACGACATTTTTCCGTAGAGTAGCATTGCTGCCAAGCGCGATGCCTCATATTAGTGGTTGCGGTTAGGGTTTGCGGTACTTGTAACAGATACAACAGCAAATTTTAAAAATGAGTTTAGGTGGACAGTGGGAGTGGGTGGCACTGGACCGTCCCGTACGGGACTAGCGCTAGCTGAAGCCTGTATTGGACTCGTGTCGAGTCCAACCATTACACAATAATCAGAATAACTGTCCCAAGCTTCATTCACAGGGTGTGTCCATTATAGCCCCTTACAGAGACATTACAGAGTTGAGTAACATTCGCGTTAACATTAGCTGCCGTGAGAAAACACACAAAAATTAACGGACTGAGCTGTAACGTTACTTCAAATTTAGTAACGTTAGCTAAATCCGTCTGTCACTCGTGTTTTCTACGATTTCAGTGTGTAAATACTTAAGGGCGTCGCTCACTCTAACTTGGTAAACGTCACCCTAAACGAGTTTACGTCTTGTTTAAGCTAAGTTAACGTCACGTGATGCGGATAACAGTTATTACATTGGTACCATTTTATTGAGGTTGAGTTAGCAACCATGCTAGCAGCTAGCAACATCTAGCATTATAGTTTTGTGACTGCGAAAACAAAAAAGTGAAAGTGATTCTTATTTTTGAATGTCCTACCTTGTTAATTAACGCTGGCTTTGCTAGCCGTGTCTGCTGTGTTCTGGTGTTGATAGTACAGTTAAGCTAGCATGCTCCGTGGTGGGCGGTGCCCTTTTCAGTCATCATTTCCAGCTCAGATCATCTGTCAGTCTGCCGGTCTGCTGCAGAGGGGACATGCGGGTCTTGTCCGGGAAAATGGTTTTAAAGAGTACCTAAACCCACAAACTACCCTTTGGCAGCTGGACATCGATGCATATGGGTATATAGTAGGGTTTTTGGATTGATTCAGGTCCAAACTTGACATTTAGTGCAAAGTGTTAAAAATAAATGGTAAAAACGCAGTAGTACACGTCATCAACCTTATTCAATGGTTTTATGTTATCTATTTAACATTAACGATGTGAATGGATTACGAGCCATACAGTAAACCCAAATGTCTACTGGGAGTAAACAAAAAGAGAGAATGAACAAAGCCTATCCACTGGTCGAAGTTTTTGGAAAACAATGGTTCAATGCTCACATTCATGGACATTCAGTCTCCTATTCTACAGATGAAACACGGGGTTTTTTGTTGATTAACTCTAGCTTTTTTCTGCTAGTAATAGTAGGCCTAATATAAGATGCACCCTATACCTGCACCTTAGCAAATAAAAGAAAAAAAAATGCTATCTGTGCTTAGATTCACCTGTTTCAAAAGTTTGTTGATTATATTTGTTTCTGAATCCAACTTGAGCCCAGCAGTCTTCAAATAAACATAGGCACCCAAAAGACTACAGATACACAATCATTTAGTGGTAGGATAAGTATATTATTTTTATTTTACAAGTTAATACATTAATATACTTTGTCAGAAAGTTAGATAAACCTAAATACAGTTTTGTGGACTGTGGTGTGGCTTACATTCAGCCAGTTTACCTATTATCAAAATAATAATACAGTTGCAGAAAAAGCAACATATTTGTGGTCAGGATTCAGGCTGAGACAGCACTGATGACAGTAAAAAAAAACCTGTAGAAAAATTTCTTTCTTTTATAATAAGGCGAGAGGATGCTTGTATATCTGATTGATCTCCTCTGTTAAAATAGTTGTTAATAGGATAATACTTTTTATATCTGCTTACACACATTCCCTTACAACACAGTCACATTTTGTTTCAGTATTAAGGCAAAGCTCAAACTTAATAAATTAAACATAAAGCTAAAAATTAAACAATATTAAACATATATTAAGTTCTGCATAGAGGTTGACGCTGAAGCTGATGCTCTTCATGCAACCTGTCCAGCAACTGACCGAGTGCCTTTCATAGCTCACAGACTTGACAAACAAAAAATACACCACACACCACATAAATCCACTGCTTTCTAGAATTATTCAAAGATTAAGCCAAAATAAATGGTTTCTAAGACAGATGGGTTACAGCACTGAGAGAGAGAGCAGAGAGGGAAAGAAAATCATGAAAAATAAAGATATATACAACAAATAAAAATACAAAAAATAATGACATTTAACCAACAAAGCCATACCAACATCTTAAGTGTTACATTTGTGATATACAGACTATATTCTGATTACTTTCATTATAACTTCTTACTATCATGCACTATAAAAGCAAATATGTTTTTTGGTCAGAGAAACACTTCTTTTATGAACTTATAAATCAATTCAAATGATAATTTAAACATGCCTGAAATCCAGTCACAGAGTTGTGGTCAAGTCATTTTTTATTTTTGTTCTATAATCCACATTCATTTCTTGGCTTTTATAAACAGTAAGTGCACAGAGACGACGCAGGAGAAGCAGATAAGCAGCGGATGAATATGAGGTAATTGATTTTATTTAACCCAGTTTGTTAGTATGGTCAGAAAACATGGACATATTGGGGGGTTTCAGCTTGTAAGAATTGAAGAAGGACGACACCTGATCAGGCAGCTCTGCCAGGACACTCTGGGCAAGGGCCACACTGTTTCCCTGCAATGTTACAAGAATAAAAGCCAGATTAAGCCATGTTCAGGACCATGATTGCAAACATTAACGTGTGTTTATCTGTGCTCAGCTCATGCTGATCAATGAAAACAAGGGAAGGTTACAGGGTGGTATACATTTAAAGAGCAGGGTTGGGCAGTAGACACTATTTGAACAAATCAGTTGGGAGATGTGTTATTTATCACATATATATATTTACTTTCAAATCAATAAACACCTGTAATACTAAGTGATATTTTTCTATCAACTACTCTCTGATATGTGCATACACAAACTCCGTTACAGTATTAAGGTAGGTGCTGCTGCTTACTTTAAAATCTCTGAAGGGGACAAACTGGACGATGTCTCTTGCGGCGATATCACCTCTGGGTGAACGAAGCAATTTGTCATCGCTATCAAGGAACTCCATCGCACTAAAGTCTGCCCCGCCCACGCCCACGATAATGATAGACATGGGCAAATGAGAGGCCTCAACAACAGCAGTGCGTGTCTGGTCCATGTCTGTGATCACTCCATCTGTGATGATGAGCAGCACATAGTATTGCTGCAGATGGAGAAAAAAAGCATTTAGACATCATACATAAAGTATATAAAGTTTGTTTCAATATGATTTTAAAATTTTATCCTATCCTACTTTGTCTGATTAAATCTTATATGATCATGTTTGATTCCAGTTTGTTTGAACTGCAACTTGGCTTGCAGGTAACATTAGCCGAACAATTATGATATATCTTACACAGCATTGTGTACTTCCTGAAGAACAACAATTTTATTCTGAAAACAAATCAGATGCTCTTTCTAAAAATACATCACTGGATCTTTTCATTGCAGATTCTAATAAGCAACAGTACAAGTTTATAATCCTTTTCCTGGTAGATTTGAAGCATTTAAATGGAATATATTTTATAGAAAACACACTCACATTGACAACTGAGAAATTAAACTATTTTTCTTTTGATTCAAGAATTTTCTCTCTTACTGAGGCCACATTCTGCCGGAAGGCCTGTCGAGCAAAGCAGGCTACATGATTGATAATGGGAGCGAAGTTGGTGGGACCCCAGAGTTTCAGCCGAGGTAGACACTGCTGATAGGCAGCCACCACACCCTCAATTCCTGCAACACATACACACATACACAAGTATAAATCAGCTCCAATGCAGCATCACTAATCAACTTTTAACAGCCAAACATGGTTCTAGGACAAGGTTTGACTTACCAGCACAGAATGGATTTGATGGATTGAAATTGACAGGAAACTCGTGGGATACCTGTAAGCCAGATTCATAAACAAATATATAAAACCATCAAATGTCCTTCAGTGTTTACCCTAACTACCGTCTTAGTTACTTTGTAAAAATGATTAACTTTTTTTTTTTGGCTGATGCAGTTCAAATCACAAAAAGATCATATAAACAGCAGTAATAAAAGTTTACTACCAGCCAGAAAAGTGACAAAATGCATGGATAAAACCCCACATTTAAATAAAGCATCTTGGAGTTACTGTGTATGACTGCATGATGGACATTTAAAGACATGAAAGCAAAGTTTGCTGAGTTTGCTCTTTGAGAGCATAACCTGATGAAATGTCTGATGTCAGCTCTATGTAACAACAGTTAGGGCTTCAAAGGTTTGCTTGACTTTTTTCATACCTGAAAGGAGGGAGGTACCTGGGCTCCAAAACCAAAAACAGGAAACATCTTGTTACTAAAACAGAGGATAAAAATAAAAAATAGGCTTAACATTAATACTAAAAATTACAAAAAATGTCAGAATAAACTCTGTAGTTCAATCATTCTAAGCTTTATTATATAGATTTTTTTCAAATCAGAAGTTCAGAAAATTATGAAGGTACTAAAATCAATTTCTATTGCACCTGACTGGCTTGATGTAAATATGATCAGTTACGCTGAGGGGAAAAGATTCTAACCTTTTTAATCATTGTTTGGGCAGATAGAGAGCAGACAGAAATTTTAGGTTAAATTCACCTGTCATAATCCTGTATGACATTACCCACTGCCCAGATTGCTGTCAGGTATTCATTATAGCCTTCAGGGTTGATATAGTGGAGGGAGTGTGGAGAGCTCGGATCCCCGTTTGAGCCTGTGAAGTCGATGGCAATCTGGCCCGGATCAGAGAGAGAATAAGGCAAAAGATTTGGAGAACTGCTCAGTGACCAAATGCAAATGAGAGATATTGTGTACCAAGCGTCTGTAAGTTTCAAAGAAACATGCTACCAGGAAGTAATTTTAGGGCAGTGTAAAATAACATTTTCTGAACTCACAGTGAAGTTGATCTGACATCCCCCCATAATATAATCCAGAAAGGTAAACTCCTTCACCACCTGAAAAGATAAATGTTATTTTAACAATGTAGAGTGATATAATACATATCAGCAAGAGTGGTACCATCTATATGAATCCATTAGGCTATTACTTAGTTGTTTAAAAATTTTGGTCTAAAAATAAATGAAAAGATGTAACAATGCTGTACCTCACTGATGAAATATTTACTGAGATCACAGTAAACTGAGATGTCTTAAATATCATTAATTCTTATCATGTATCTAATCATTACCTCGCATTTTTTGATGGAAATGACCCCAGAGTTTTTATAGTTTTTCTTCTTTAACTTCTTTTGGTTGATGCACTCAAATTCAGCCTGCAAGCGAGAACATGAATCATATCACTGCTAATTAAAACGAAAAAATAACAGGCCTTTTATTGGTAGAGCTGGACTCAAACACACACACACACACACACATACACACCCAAATCTCACCGGGCAAACTGGCGTTCCCACTTGCATCTCAGCTAGTGTTGTTGTAAAACTCCCAATAAGGTCATGGGAGCCACTGAAATGATGGTCATAACAGTCAACCTGAAGACAAACAGAGAAATTTCCTATAGTGTGTGATGAAATAAAAGCCATCCCATTTTAAGTTCAGAGACACTAAACTAAATATCAAGACAGGATGAATAAATAAATGTTGGTGTGATGTGAGTTTTTTTAAGGCCATTAATAACATTTTTTGTTGTCACCCTGACATCATGGATGTGACATAAAGTGCTCAATATTTGAAGTCATCATATAATCAGTCCACTACCAATCTAACCCAACAATAAACTACAAAGGTCACACTACACATGCACAAATAGTTAGTAACTTAGTACTCTCAATTATCACTGTATAAGCAGTAGATGCAATGAGAGTGACTGAACTAAATAAAAATAATGTAACAAAATGCACACCTTCATGTGGTGATGTCATAAATCGTGCATACATACACACATCGCTTATCCAGCTGGGTCACAAGCACCCCCTTGCTTTAAGTTTGGGAGCATTGTAAAATGAAAAGAAAATGCAGTTACAAGATGAATCATTAGTATGTTAGAGTAGCATGGCCAATCAAGCTTATCTAAAAAATTAAAAGGAGAAAACGAGTTACATTTTTCACACCTCAGAGCAATTTTGGAAAGGGAACAGGTTGTGTTAATGGGCTGCAGTGTACAGGAAATATCAAGTGAAGTAAATAACGACAATGGTTAAAAAAAAATTTTTTTATACCTTTATACGTTTCTCCACATCTCCTCCACAGAGAGCTCGCAATGAGATGCGGAAGGGTCTCCATATTGGGTTCAGGTTGTTGTTTACCACCTATATAAACAGCTTATGGTAAGCCACAAATCACTAATTGTATGCAGGTAAAGGAATGAATCGTTTGTATATCTGTACCTCTGTCCTGTAAGCCAGCTGCCATCCTGTTTCTGTCTGCTTAAAGATTTCCAGGAAAGGGTCAGACCACCACAGATACTGAAAAAATCCAATATAATAATTTACAGTACTTCAAAATTTTAGGGTAAAAATCTGAAGGCAAGTTAACATAAAGAGGACCCGAAATATGTAACATAAGTACTTAAAATGACCATCAGTACCTTTTTGTCAAGCTTGCGGGCTGACACCTCAAATTCTGCCACTCTGTTGTCAGTTATTTCTTCAGCGCAGATCTTTATTTATTTTACACACACAGACACAGACACACACAGACATATATATATATATATACATATAATGGGGGGGGGTTGAAGCTTTAAGGTTTCAGTAGTTTTCTACTTTGACCCATATGGCAGAGATAAGTCTTTGCATTTTGTTTTTACCCATATCAAATGCAGAAATAACATAAATTCAAATCAGTGAACAACACAAAGCATGATCATGTTTTCTAACCAAGCTGTTGCTCATTTTACACTCCACTTAGACCAAATCTTGCATTGCTGAGGGAATATAATTGTTGCATGTTTATGCTGCAGTGCAGCAGAGCAGCCCTGCACTGGAAAGTTGAAACAGAGTTCATTTTTGAAGAAAAGCAATCAGATATCACCCTGAGGTAAACAATCAGCTAATTGGCATGGTCAGACCGAGCAGAGTGACCCTCCCATGAGCAATAACAAAGATGTAATTTTGCAATTTTAAATGGGACAACACTCCAAAGCTGTCATGCAAAGGTGTGGTTATCACTTCAATGCCTGGTTCAGTATGAAAATGTCTTTAAAATAATATTATGATAAAGAGAGCGAAGCAATCAGTCAAAGGTCCCCTCAACTAATACGAGATGAAGTTCTGCAGGATGCCTAGCTGGCTATGACACAAATAAGACAGAGTTTACTCACTGTGATAGTCCCACGACCTGCAGGCCTCCCGTTCTTTAGCACCAAAGGTCGAGTCACTTGCTTGCTAGAAACAATCTGGAGACAAACATGAGCTGTGTCACAGAACAATGAAAAGGTAGAGGAACAATGAAAGTTTTCTTTAAAAAATGAAAAAAGGAAAGCTAACCTGACCCAGGGTGCACTGAAACTCTCCAAGAAAATCATCATCTTCCAGGTTATACGTGTCATTGTCAATATCATACACGCAAAATTTCAGCTTCTGCACCATCTCAAAATAGTAGTCGAGAACAAACTTCTTGGCAAACTTTGGATTCAGGCAGTTCAGGATCATCTCTGTGCGCCCAAACTAATTCACAAAAATACAACATACATATGATGCTATATTATAAAATTTTGGCGATTCAGAAGCCACACAGGTAAATGTGTAATAAATAACAGAGAACATCAACCACTGTGCCAACATCTATTAATGTACATCCATGTTAGATGTAAAGGTCTATATAAATTCCGATATAAATACACACACAGGATTTTGACTCTTCTCCTACTATGATTTTATACAGACCTCATACCAGTGGGAGCCTGAAGTGTTTATGTACAAGGCACACAATGGGTCAGACTTGGAGAGGATGTCCATGTCCAAGAGGTTCTCACAGGAGATGGTGAGCTCCACCTTGGAGGCCAAATGGGTGGCTCCTGGCCCTGGCGGCCCACCCGAAGCCATTGTAGCTTGTGGTCCTGAGATGATCAAAGAGGGGGCTGTGACAGTTCTTTTACATTGAGCACACATCACCATTGTGCTAAAAAACAGTTCTGATGTATTTATAATTCACCGAATTATTTTCCTTTATGATCCTCTATATGTTCACAACTAAAAGGGGAAATATAATATCTTTTGCTCTTCACTGAGAGCCTGATAACTGATCTTATATTGAATTTTCATTTGCATTGCTTTGTTTAAATAGATTTGCTAAGTATTTCTTTGCACTAATAGTTGTTATAGAGGCAGCGCCTGACTGGTGGTACTTATAATACTTATAAAAAACTACGTGTTGCTCTATAATCTCATAGCGGGTTGCAGTGTTTGTGTTCTATAAAGATTATTTCAAAATGAAGCTAGATTACAACCGTATATAAGGGGCCTATATCGTTACAAAAGTAGACACAAAAAACAAATAAAAAACTGTATGATTTTTACAACATAATGAAAGAAACCGAAACTGAACTACGCCTTTGATTCTCAAAAGTTTATTACCGATACACGGGGTAAAGTCGGCTTTGGCTAACCGTTAATTAGGTTCAACCGTGCAAGCAGTGCCAGTTAAGTGGGTGTGGCAATGCCCAGACCACCACAACTACCTCTGACAAACAGTACAGTTCCCTTAATAAACATATTATTTCTTTAAAACAGTTGAAAGCTTTTACAGATTTATTTACCTGTTTAGTTGTGGAACAAATATGCAAGTGTGCCGCCCCCTGGTCATATGTGAAGGCGTAACGTTTATCTGACAAGAACAGCTGGAGAGGAATGCGGGGGTGGAGCCGACACTCCGCAGTGCCCCGACCCCTCCAGCGAGCGTATTCCTTCTGGTTGCTTAAACCCTTTAACTTACAATTTATTTTCACCCAAAATATACAGATAATATTATACTAATTTTAAATATGTGTTTGTGTTACAATTGTTTAAAATTTAAATGAAAAGATACAATACACGGTACACTAACCAGAGTAAAATTACGGTGGAACTAACATGATTTTGATGTTTCCTGTCGACTGTATATGCAGGTTACAGATATCTCCAGGGTGCGTTCAAGAAAAGAAATTGTTAGCCGTAAAGCTGTCAACTTATGCTAAATGGCATAAGATATGGCTTTTGCATGCCTGCTTTACTACGTATACGTTAATGTTGCTAACAGAGCACTGACAGTGTTTTGTTTGTTTACATTCCTTCAAACTTATTTTAGAGTCAAAAAGCCTCTAGTGTAACCTTCAATTAAACTTTTCGGTAACGTTTTTGATCCACTTAAAAAGCAGTAAAACGTTTTCAACTTTTCGAATTAAACAAAAAATCTAAATATCAAATTAATTGTATGTTACTGTCAAATGTTTAGGCAAATGTATATTAAATGCAATATGGTATGCTGAGGTTGTAACTTACTGAATGATCACTTTTTTATTAAATTAAAATTAATAGAATGAAATTAAAAGTTCCAGATAAAAAAAATAAATACATTTTTAAAGGTTGCTACATTTGTTATAATGTGAAGGCAACATTTACAATAAAATATGTCTGTTAGTCAAGGGGCAAACATCCCAAATGATCGCCCTTTTGCAACGTTTTCTGATGGGCTTTTGAATGTTCCCTGTTTGTATCTACGGACGGTAGAGCTTGTGCTTGTGATGCTGTCGTACTGCAACTCTGATCACTGAGTGTTTGTACTTTAGATAATATGGCTGGAATAGCATTTATGCGTTGTTTGAGCAGGACTTTATTGCCAGCATCTGCTACAAGGGCCAGCATAGTCAGAGGGACAAATCGGCACTACAGGACAAGTTTAGGACGGACTGCATCTGCTCTGACTGTAAATATCAACTCCTTGGATTCGTATTTATCTGATAGTGTTGTTAGCCTGCATTAAGCTAATAAAATCACCAATTTTTACCTGATTGCATATGCTCACGGTGTAATTTTACAATTTGGAAGAATAGATCCGCCATTGTAAAAAGGGATTGCTTCTATGATTAATGAAGGTAAAAGGTCACAGTGCTTTAGTGGGCTACTTACACAGGACTGGTTGGCCATGCTACAGCTTTGTATATGGACGTACAATAAATCTGTAATCTCTGTGTTAAAATATAACTTGCAGTTTGATAAGGAGGCTGTATGTGCATAATTCAGTTGAATTATAGTTTACCTAATAAATCTAAATAAACCCAATCAAACTCTATAGTGAACATAGGTGATTGCAGTGCTTACTGTGGAGTCAGGTTCCCTTCGGTCAGCTGAGACCGATCAGAGAGAATAAAAGCCAGTGGCAAGGAATGCCCTTTTTTTGTTTTAACTCTCTTTTTAACCGAAGCAGTCTCTTGTAAAAGTCTTTTTATGTTTGTTTATGTCACTTTCTTTGTTGTGCACAGGGCGGCAGAGCTGCATTCCTACTGGGTTTCCCTTCAATGTCTCTTCTGGCTTATCATGCTTATCACAGAGTGCAGAGTTCAGCTGTGGTCCATGCTCTAGAAAAAGGTAGATTGCCAACTGCGCTAGATGTGAAATGGTTTGTTTAAATAGAAATTTTGGCATAGGATACCACAATAAAACAGCAATACAGTATGTCCTTGGTAAAAAAACAAACTTGAGTTCTTTTTGACTTTTGTACAGTACAGATGAAATGGAGAGATGAGGTGAGGTTCAGTCATGTGAATTTGAGCACAACACAACATCTAACTGAATTTGATGTGTCCTGTGTTTGTGCAGAGGAGATTTTGGAGCAGGCTGACTACCTGTACAGCTGTGCAGAGACAGAGAAGCTGTACCAGCTGCTACTGCAGTATAAGGACAGGTAGGGAAGGAGTTTGGTCACACTGCAGCCATAACCAACTTTTCTCTGTGCTAACATTTTCTCTATTTGCCCATTTGCTCTCATTCTAAGTTATTAAAAGGTGTCCCTGTGGGGTGCATTTTAACATTTATTTGCTTTTTTAACCCCATTTTTTCTTCAGGATTGAGTGCATTTCCTCCTTCCACAATTCCTTTTTGTTATACAACCACGAGAGAGCATCAAAGTTATACACATAATAATATACAAAGTTAAACACATAATTTATACACACAAAGAGTTTCAGTTTGGACTGTTTGCCTGCACACTGCATAGTATTAGATGCAGACATACAGACTAATTGATTTGTTACAAATATGCATGTAAACCTGTGTGTACATGCAGTGATGATGCAGAGTTTCTGTGGAGACTTGCCCGTGCATCTCGCGACCTGTCCCTAATGCCCAACACAGAGGCTGAACGGAAGAAGCAGCTGGTTTTCGAGGCCTTTGAATATGCAAAGAAGGCATTGGAGAAAGATGAAAATTGCTTTGCATCACACAAAGTAAGACGGTGAATTCACTGAGAAGGCACCAATGATTAACACCCATCAGGTTCATCAGAGAAAAATGTTTTTTAGGATGATAATGGATAGGATAATATTTTTGTCGTCAGAGCTTTTATAGCAAGTAACAACAGTAGCCAGAGTAAAACAAACTAACTTTTTGCTTGCCTTTGCACTTGCCAGATGTATTCAGGTTCATTAACCCTTTATGAAACAGTGGCTTTCTATGTATTCTATTAAAATACAAAAAAAGCCATCCCAGTTCGCGCTGGCCAAGCTCTAAGCATGTCTCCTCTCTTGACACAGTGGTACGCTGTATGTCTCAGTGATGTAGGTGACTGGCAGGGAATCAAGGTGAAAATTGGAAATTCATACATCATCAGGGACCATCTGGAGGTGAGGCCACATTTGGATCAATGTCATATTATCATTGTGTTGAGTTTATCTTTATTCTGAAGTAAAATCTATGATTTTTTTCTTTTTTTCTATTTATCTTTTTCCTAGAAAGCAATCAAACTGAATCCCAAAGATGCCACTTCCTTACATATTTTGGGTTTCTGGTGAGTATTTCTTTTTTTAAATGTACAAATAATTTTTCAATATAGCATCAGTAGCATCTGAAAGTTAGGTAAATATCAGGTTAGACATGGAAACTCAGACAAGTCAAGTAAATTTTACATTTGAAGACTCTGGGTGTTTCTTCCAAGACCTTCTTCAGGCTTAGGAAGATCAGTCAGCAGTGCAATAAATTTCATTCTGTAAGAATGGTGGCCGTGGTGATGGGAAAGACTGCACACAAGAATGTTTTGCAAAGTTTTGCAAGTTGTTAACATTCTCCAAGGCCAAAAGCATGTAACAGCTGGGTTTAAATCTGATGGAAAGATATTGTGTAGTAACAGAAATGCATTAGACTTGCAGATTTTGATCATTGACGATGGTATCATTTCAGTTCAGTTCACAGAGGCTTTTTATAAGCATGGTCATGTTGAAACAGAGTATTCCCAAAGCCTATTTTACAAGGTAGTATAAAAGAGAAAAATACAGTACCATATAAACCACAGAATTTATGGGTTTGTTTTTTTTTTGGAGAAAAGAAAACTGTACAAAGTTGTTGCATTATTTTTTTTTTGCCACAAGAGGTTGACATGGCTGTAAGTCTCAAGTCTATGTGCTAACAGTGAATAGAAACTGCCAAAATCCATTTTAATACCATGACAGACCTATCCACTGTTGTCATCAAATAGCTGTATTCATTCATTTGTTGTTGAATGTCATTAATGCTGCAACAGACACATTGTTTAGGTAGAATTGGGTGAAAAATGTTTTCAGTTGTTGAGATATTTCAGTCTGCTCGTGAAGCACTGTGACCAATATTGTTGAAAAATGCACCAGACTGCAATATCTGACCTTTTGCAAGATGTCATTATCGTGCCAAATCATTACACTGTATAGCATTAGAACTTTAGGTGGCCTAGTCATTATTGAAGGAAATCTGTGACTCTCCTAGGTGCTTTGCTTTTGCAGAGCTGCCATGGTATCAACGCAAGGTGGCTGCTGTAATTTTTGCATCGCCACCTACGTCGACATACGAGGAGGTAAGAACTCCTCAGTCTATACAGCTCTTCTTTTCTTTTTTTATAACTAACTGCACAGTTCATGGCTGTTAGAGCAGCTTCAGGCTGAAATGGTGTCTGTGTTTTGTTACTTTGTTTATTGGCTTGGGAAGTTTCGCAGAAAAATCTTTACACATTTGGATGAAGTCATGGTGTTTTCTGGCTCTTTCAGGCTTTGGAATTCTTCCTGAAAGCTGAAGAAGGTAAAAAGGCACACTAATATAATCACTGAGGCATCTGCTAAAAAACTGCTGATCCTCTCTTGGCTGCAGCCCAAATTCTTAAAAAAAAAAACCCAAACAGCTCTGTGCTTGTAAATGATTTTTTAAAGGTCTAAAGCACATTTAACTATTACAAGTTACTGTGTTGTATTTTTCCAGTTGATCCAAACTTCTACAGTAAAAATATGCTAATGCTTGGGAAGACCTACATGGCCATGAAGGACCAACAGAAAGCCCTGCTATGGCTAACCAAAGCGAAAGAATACCCTGCTCGGACACTGGAAGACAAAGAGGTACACACACCGAGAATACTTGCTTTTGAATCAGTGTGTTTCTACAGCTGTTTAACCAAAATGAAATTTGATCTAACTGTGAGGGAGATGATCAAACACTCGAAGAAATCATGTTTCTCTTGACTCTTACGCTGATATAAACATATTCAGTAGGTTTACTGGATATTTGTTTCTCTGCAGGTCCATAAAGAAGCTGTTGACCTTTTGAAGAAGCTTGGATGAAACTGAGTCGAAGACCATGTCTTTGAGAACTTTTGGACTTGATAATTACTAACAAGCCAACAAAATGTTTTATTTTTATGATTTTGTTACTATAACTATAGTAAAACTGAGTGACCTCAGGAACCACATGCCTTTAATAATATTTAATCATCCAAAACCTGAAAATGTAGCTTTTAATGTTGCATTTTAACACAGGATGGTCTCTACATGTACATATCCATTATTGCCTTCATTCCTCTTAGATGAATTTTCAGTGATATCTGGCTCGGGCAGCACAAGGACTTTGTTGGGCTAAATGTTTGAACACACATGAACGTTTTCACTTTTTTTAATGACTGAGTCAACTTGTATACTCAAAGTCAAGCCCAGTCTCTGGAATCTATGGAAATGTTTTTTCCACATGTACACACCAACTGTTTTAGCAGAATTGCAGGGTTTTCTCAGATCATAATAATGTCACAATTCTTTGCTTTTTGTTAGGAATTCATTACTTAAGACTGAGGTAATATGTTACATGAAATATTACATCTACCTATAATCTATATATTAAGGATATTTCTTTATACCAAATAAATAATCATGGCAACAAATGCTTTTTTATCAGTGGATGCTGAAATCATTACCAGTTTTAAAGAAAAGAGTAAGGTTTGTCACTGAACGCAAATGATAGCTTGCAGAGATAGAAGTTTGAACTTAGAAAGACAGAAACAGAAAAGGAGTACTGCAAACGTGAATAACTTATTTAGACCAGTTAGTAGTCCTATGCTCCTACAATGTGTCTGTATATAAGGCATGCACCCTTTACACTGTAAAGAGATAAACGTTTCAATATTTGAATGGTCTCTGAAACTAATGGTAGGCAGGACTCACTAACTGAAAAACAAAAAGAAAAAAACAATGGTGTGAATCCTGAGCCAGGTTTCTTCAAGGCTTCATCTATCAGATGCAACAGCTCTTACTACAGTCATACACATACCAAGTAAGCTAAAAATGAATTCAAACCAGCTGAAGATGGTCAGATACATTTATTTAATATGGTTCTTTCCACAGGCAAGACCAAATCAAAACATAATATAAACCAAGGGCACATTGTTTTATTATTCTCTTTGAACAAATCATAAATTGTGAACAGATTTGTAAATCCTGAGCAGAAGGCCTCTCATCCCCAAAAGTCAGACAACAGCAAAAAAAAAAAACAAAGGCATGGTTTCTGAGGGGGTTTATTCACTTATTTATTTGTATCTCATAAATCCATCTCTCTTCATTAAAATGGGTGAAAGCAGATTAAAAATGAATCTTCTATACACATTGTCTCAAGTAAAGGGGTTCTCTGTACAGTGTAGTTGGTGTTTACAGTGTATCTACACGCGATATGTTACAGTTTAGATGTGTCTCAGATGGCCTAAATCGCAGTCAGCACAATTATGAGTTTCCTGCTGCATTATCATGCATTGAAATGATATAGCATACATTGCCGTAATCCACTCTGCTCTGAGGAAACACACCTGTTCAGGTGATACTTGTCACTTGCTACGATGGAGGCAACCTGAAGCATCCCATCTATTTCTGATAAGAAGAAAGGCATTACAGATTCCATCAATGGAGCGGCGGCTCTGTTTAATTATTCATAATATTTAAGTACTTTATTTTTTCATTATCTTTATACAATGAATATTCACATACACAGTTGATTTTCTTTGATTACATGTTTCTGTTCAAAAGGAAGCACAAAGTTATGCAGTTTTGACTTCTCTTAAGAGTTGGCTCCTTTTGCTACAGTAAATGTTTTTCTTCATACTGTCGTCCCACCTCCAGCTCTTCCACAGGGACAGCTGGATACATGTTATTTACACAACTGATAACTTGAGTCATCACAAGCTCGTCTTAAAAGGTCTAAAGCAGCTTGTTGCTATTTGCAGTGGTCTGAAAAAAAAACATGATGCTAAAGAAAACCAGGAGAATGGCCTGCCACTGCCAGCTTTTTATTCTGTCTTCAGTTAAACTGACTGAAAGAATAAACACCACAGATGCATTCTACAAACTATGGCGTTAGACGAAACATTTTGAAAAAGACAAAAAACAAAGGGCATGTCCCCTGAAGCGTTTAAGGAAACACGGGGTAAGTGGGGGGTGCAAAAAAACAATGTATACCAATGTAATGCATCGTCAAGCTTGCTGCTGCGAGCTGCATGGTGGAAGGTTTTCCACACATTATTTAATCTTGGGCACATTAGTGTCTTATTAACAGAATTTTCTAATCATTATTTTAAGTGAATTTGGCCTTTTTTTCCCAAAAAGCTTTGACTTCACTGATCTTTACACATACCTAGAGGTGGGTGACAGAGTAAAGGAGAAACAAGAAACATGACAAGGTCTCCATCTGTAGCACAGGAGAGGTCAATATGATCTGACAATGAGAATGAATTTTGTTTACTACTGGGGCCTTAGCAGATCACAAGCTAACTGAACATATTTGGGAGATTTTGGATCAGCTTGCTAGGCAGCGATCCTTTATCAAAACACCAAATGAGGAAATTTATTTTAGAAGAATGTTGCTCAGTCCCTTCAGTTAAGTTCCACAGTCTGACAGAATCTATGTCAAAGTGCACTGAAACTGTTTTGTTGGCTTTTTAAAAAATTTTCACCCATTTGTTTTCATATACTAAGGCTATCTCATCTCAGAGCAAAACATGAAAATGAAAATGAAAATAGTCATTAAAAATTCACTTGTATAATCTCAGGTAGATGGGCTCTATGGCTTGAATATGAGTCATATATCACATACACACTGTATGTGACAGGACTGTTACTTTATAACATTACTGCACAGGTATAACATATAACAACCCACCATTTCAAGTGGATCCGCCCCTTAGGTAATCTTTGAACACTTGATTTCTTTTACTTGGCCAGTTGTCACTTTGTGCTGCCAGCATGCAGTATTAAAATATGTTTGTACAATTATTTTCAGGTCATATCAAACATGAAATTTGATGCTCTCTTAGTCCAGCTTCTCTGATCACCTTTATGATTAGTGAACATGATTTGAAGGACATTTGTTGACAGTTTTGCATTTTTTATAATGCAGCACTGGTTTCAGTTGTAATGAATAAAAGCAAGATGCTGGAACAGTTTTTTCAGGCATTAATGTACGGGAAGAACTACATTCATGATTGAGATGTGTGTTGAACCTTATTACAACACCAGTTGCCAAATGCCATATGGAGTCTGACTTTTATGGTTCCCTGCAAACTAAAGACTAAGAGTCAATGTGATCTATGTGCTCACAAATAAGCATAAGCATGTCTGTCAGTAAATCACAGTGGCTTCATTTCAGCTGAGACATTTTAAAGTCCAAGATCAATATTTAATTAGCGAAAAAAAGAATCAACCAAGCACACAGGAGCCATTGAATGAGAGTCATCTTTTTGTTGAGACAAATTTCACAAACAACTCAGTCTGAGCTGTTTTCACTTGAGTCTAAGTGAAAACCGTGAGTATGCGATCCTGGTGTGTATCTTACTTGCCAAATGAAGCAGTGGGCTGCAGTGTAGGTGGCCTGCAACATATTCAGTGTCTCTGGCTTAAAACATCAGGACTATAAGCCACAGGCCCCCACCGCCACCACACAACACACTCATGCATGTCACTTATTTCTTCTATTTAGAATATTTTTACCAACTTCAAGAGTGTTTTTTAACTCCTTTTGTAACTCATCGTCACTATATGGACAAGAGGATCAGATGATGTGTCTTACTCTCGGCTGGTGTCCAGAATCTCATTGGAGGAAAAGGTGTATGAGGGTTAATCTTCATCTTCAGATCAGTCCATCCTGAAAACGCTGCTTTTTTGATGATATTTGTTAAAAACTCTCATTAAGAGACAGCGCATCCATGCTAAAATGTCTTTGTGTGTATGTGAGGTGGGGGAGGCTGGTTAAAGCAATTTTCTCATTTTCAGAGGCAGCCATGCAAGCACGCAAAAATTGCAACAACTACTATGGTTCCAACAGGGAGGAGGGAAAAGAAAGAAAAAAAAAATTCAGGCACGAGACCCCAATACTATGCTTGCCTTTTAGAAGCCCTATAGAACTAGAGCTTTAAAAGAAGATTGCGCTTCAACTATAAAATCCTTTCAAAAACACTTTAAGTCTCTTTTAAAAGGCCAGTCAGCAGCGGGGAAAAGATAAAAAAAAAAAATCCATGATTTAGTTTTTTTTTTTTTTTTTTAAACAGAGGAGCAAAAATGCTGAAATGCTTGCATATTTCATGATGGGGTATCCTATAATATATAAGGACTGGGGAACAGGATTGCGGCAAAAATTATGCTGCAAATTAAGATTTGGTTTAAAATGACAAATAGCTTATATACATTGGTGGTTATCTTGTGCAAACAATTTTTTCTAGTTTGTTTTACTTGGCTGAATAAACAGCGATGTGGAGGGAGAGAAATACAAGAGGACTCCTCCCTCTATTCTTGGCCAAATCCTTCTGTTTCTTCGATGGCAAAGAGCAGCTTCTCTTTCAGCTGTTCGAAGCTCTTGTAAGGCGGCAAGTCTAGACGGTTAAAACTGAAAAGACAAGGGGATAAAAGATCAGTACAAAAGGTCAGATGAAAATATGAAAAGAAAATAATACTATCAGCCATATTTATTTTAATTGATTTTAATTAATTGATATTTACTTTTACCCTCTCTAGACACAGGGTGTGAATTTAATTCTTAAACTGTTTTTTTTTTCTATTTATTTTAGAAAGCTATAGGCATTTTATTGGTGATTCAGCCTGTGCTTCCATATTGAGGTACCTATCGTTATCCCCTCCCATGGAAATGGTTTACACAGTATGGCAAGTTACACACTGTCTCTTTTTTGGAGTTTAAGTAGTAGGTTACTATAAGATTGCATTTAGTCAGTGTTGGTAATAACGGCGTTAGAGTATAACGGCGTTACTAACGGCGTTATCTTTTTCAGTAACGAGTAATCTAATTAATTACTTTTCCCATCGTTGCAACGCCGTTAC
>JAPZDV010000013.1:15877518-15958922 GCA_029814665.1 Acanthurus lineatus
GTCACTACTAAAGTCCGAGTCCAGTCTCAAGTCATTAAATTCAAGTCTGAGACAAGTCACAAGACAAGTCTCTAGTCATTAAAAGACAATCCCAACTTTAGATAAAAGTCCTAACTTGTTTAAATCACCTCTGAACCTGTGAAAAGTCGTGTTTTGAGTCTTTTTGTGCTCTTAAGTCAGATTCAACAAGTCTCAAGTCCCAAGTCAACAGCTGTGAGAGTGAAAGTGTGTTTGTGTGTGAAAGAGACAGAGTTTGGGCTTGTGTTTATGTGAGTGTGTCTCTGTTTTCATTCGTGAACTAAAGTGTGTGTGTGTGTGCATGTGTGTGTGTGTAACACAGGTTAGATGTCATTTCCTCTCTCCGAACCGGCCAAATCTTTCAACTTCCCACACAAACACACATGCACAAAGGCAAAAACACTCCTCACTCTCACTCTTCTTCACTTTAATCCTCTCGAAAAACACACTCTTAGTTTGTTCATTCACTGAAACGCCTCTTCACACACACACACACACACACATTTCCTTCACACACACATACGTAAACAACTCTCTGAGGAGGGAGGAAGAGGACAGGGGAGGTTTCGCAAATTGCATGCAGACTTTTTGCATCAAGTGTCAGCCCTCCTGCCTCCTCTTCCTCCTCCTCCTCCTTCCTCACTGTGCTGAATTCTTAAGTCACACACACACTTTCACACACATACACACACTCACACACACACACACACACACACCCTCTGCATGAGCCATGAGGGAGTGAATGCTGCCCACATGGGTTAGAAACTCTCCACAACCGCAGCCTCTTCCCGTTTTTTTTGCAGTGGGAATATGTAACTGTCGGACGTATGGAATATGGCTCAGACTCCGACTCCGGGAAAACCTTCACTGCGACGTTCCTTCAGCGAGCACGTGAAAGACTCCACCAACAAGGCTTGGGACGTCTTCTGGAAGAGTGTGAGGGAGAGGCGGCTGTGGGGTGAGTTGTGATTTCATGTAAATCCGGAATATTCGGATGGCTGGCAGCTTGGAAAAACTCACTTTCTGCAGCAAAAAGGTGATAGAGATGGAAGATTAAAAGTTAGAATAAGTTGTTTGGATATAGTAGGGTGTGTTTTTAGGGAAATTTAAATATCTTGCTGTTTCTAATGGGAATAACTGGTTGGATTTGTCAGTTTTGGCCCCTCCGGTCAGAGTCGGTGCAGCTCTGTGAAGTTTTATCGTCTTCCTCTGATGTTGTGTTTGTGTTTTCTGCACATTTTAAAGCTGAGATGAAATCAGGAGTCAAACTGAGAATTAGTTTGTTAAATCTTGAGTAACATCAGAGAAAAATATCCCCACTGCTTCTCATCTAAAGTGTCAAAAATCCTGTGTCAAGTTGAAGATGCAGTTCCTAAAATCCTGGCTCTCTTATCTTATCTCACACTTATCATGTTTTTTTTTCACTTTCAGTGGTGTTTTATTAGCATGAAATACAAATATACAAATTGCCAACAGAACAACACAACAGAAACTATCTCTCTTATTTAATCTGCATTTGTCTTGTACGTCCTGCATCCTTGTAAAGGATGCAAATAAGACTCTTGTATCCATGACAACGACTGTCTCACCACACCTGTTACAGGTTAGCTAGCTAGCTATAGCTCGCTATAATGGACTTGGAAAGATGGGCATTTGGTTTTAGCCTCCAATAGTCAGAGGCATTGATTGTGTTGATCTACTGTTTACGTATTTAAACCTGGTCTGGTAAATTTAATGCTAGCAGGCTAACATCCATGCTAGCATCTGGACACTTTTGGAGTGACATCACATTGCTCGATGGCTGATTTTCAATTGGTAGAGTTTAACAAAATGATGCTGGAGCTGAAGATATTTGTGGTCCAGTTGATCCTGAACAGAAGCCTCACTGTGACAAAACACACATTTCTTTACTTTGTGTTCAACCTAAACTCTTTTGAGGGTTTTTATAAAGGTGAAAGGTCAGGAAATGTTAAAGGAAGACTGATGAAAAACAACAAACGTCTGTTTAATTTACATAATACATATCGGTTGTTTCAGACTCTTTGATTGTAATAAAGCAATTTGTCAACCAGTATAAGAGTCTTACTTTAATGTCGTTTCATAGTTCCTGTAAAAACTGGACTATTTTGGCAGTAAGACCCGAGCTGCATCAGTTTTTGGCTGCACTGCTTGTTGCTTGTTAGGAGGATAAAGCCGTTGTTGGTTTCATCTCCTCGGGGGATTGTTGGATGTAATAAAAGGATCAAATAACAGCAGCCTTATCCTTCAGTATCTCTACAACCACTTTGGAAAGCTGTCATATTATCCTGAGCAGCTCCAGGCAGCTCGACACAACCACCAGCATGTACGTTTTTTTTCAGCTGTGGTTTATTGTGGTTTCATGTCTCGTTGAGGCTGAGTGTTTTACAGTGTTTGCTGCAGACCTCGATGGTGACTCACATGTTGATACTCCGGGTGCGAAAAAACCAGCTCTGAACTTCCAGGAATCTCAGCGTGACCTCAGTGCTGAGAGCTATTAAGTCTTCCTGCGTCTGAGAGATCCTTCGAGGTCAGAAGGTCTCAGAGCTTTGTGGAGCTGAAGCTCCTCAGCGGGCGTCTGGCAGCGTTTCATCACTTTTAACACAAAGCAGGTTTTCATAGACCAGTGAGCCGAGGTGAAGTTCAGCCGAGGCTGCAGAGGATGGTGGACCAGCTTCTGCTCTGTTTTTCCTGGGGGTAGATGTTTGGGATAAGTGTGTGTGTGTGTGTGTGGACTTATTAGGTTAACATGTGACTGGAAATGTTAAAGTTAAAGTTACCCTGAAGGCAACGCTTCACCTCCACTTGCTGCAACCTTGTGTTGGACCATTTTCACGCATAAACATACAAACTGTACAAACGTAAAACAGGCAGAAAATACGTCCCTGAAAAAAAATCATTTAAAAACAGAAACCTTTTGAGGTTTAAATGAACTGCAGTTTAGAGATAAATCATGTTTTTCAGCATGTTTTGCAAATTTCTTTCAGCTCCTCTGAATAATAATTCAATGTTTTCTGATGAGCTTTTGCTTTAAATTCATCCTGCATGTTTATTTTTTACTCATAAATACCAAATCTGTCTTGAAAACATTGACGTGTCAGTCACTGTTATGGGTGAAGCTTTTAAATATTGTTAAGTTGTCAAATACTTTATATAAATAAGTGTTCACAGGCTTTTTAGCGAGTTAGCCAGTGTTATTAGCTTGATAGCTAGCCTCATGCCATGATATTATCCATCTCCGCTGTTTGCAGGAACGTTTAAGCTGAAATTCTCACATTTCCACTGACGTATCCAGCCAAATAAATCAGTTTCTGACTGTCTGATAAGCAGTTGTGACGGATCACACTGATACTCCACTTGTTCGTCGTTTCTTGTAGCTGAACTCAGACGACCCTGACAACGTGAAGTCATGTTTTTTACTGTAAATGATCCCTCAAAAAGTCACACCTTTCCACAAACACACACTCTCTCTTTAGTGTAACGTGGCTGATCAGCAGCGAGGCAGGTTTCCAAATCTGAGGAGCTTTTAGTCGCAAAGCTTCAGGGTTTCAGATGAACTTCTGTCGCAAACTGACAAGTTCAGAGTCGAATAATCCGTCTGCTGTGTGCTTACGTCCAGACTCACACCGAGCGCCGCTTAAACCTCAAGGAAACCTCTGATTCTTTGACTGCCTGTGTGTGTGTGAGAGTGTGTGAATGAGTGTGTGAATGTGTGTGTGAATGTGTGGGAATGTGATGTTTCTGTGTGTGTGTGTGTGTGTTAATTCAGACAGCTGGTTCTGGTTTTATGTGAGAGCTGATACCTGACTCCAGCTGTGTGTACGCTAACATCTGCATGTGTGTGTTTTGGTTAAATCAATAGATGACGTTACGCTGTGGCAGTCTGGCTTCCTGATTGGCTGAGAGGGATTATGTAACCCTGAGCACACACATTCACACACACACACACACACACACACACACACACACACACATTTACACACAGCAGAGAGAAAGCTGTTTTCACAGCCTCAGGCTTCGGTTTTACATTAAACTGTGAGCACTTTACATACATTTATGTGATTTTTATGACCTTACAAACACTCGCTGATCTCCAGTCATTTCCATAAGCTGCAAAAATCAACTTGTTTGGATTTAAAATGTACATAAATAGAGATAAATCATCAAATTGAAACCACGTGAAGTGAATGACCCACCATGACTGAGCATGTGATGAGTCACCTGTTAAAGTCATCCACATATTGTGTGTTTTACCATGCAGAATATAATCCAGTTATCTAGAAAAGATAAATAATAGAAAGTTTTAAATGCAGAAAATCTACATTGATTGATGATTGTGCACTCAGACCTTCAAACCAGATGCTGATCTGTATTTAAAGGAGTGATTGATAAATTAACGGCCAAAGGTTGCAGGAGACGACATGCACTTGCAGTTCAGCTCTTTGGATGATTGTGCAGAAAGTTTAAAGTTAAAAACTTTTGGGATATAACACTGAACTTTGTGCAGGAAGTTGCTTTAAAACTTGTCCAACAACCTAAAATTACTACCTGAAAATAAACATGTCAGGTTTTGTGAAACTGACTCCTTCTGTCGGGTCAAAACGTCTCAATCACCTCTTGCCGACAAAAATGACTTCTCACAGACTGTCAGGTCAAAAAGTCTTAAAAAAACAGGATGATGTCACATTTCTCTGATTTATGAGGAAGTCATTTAACTGAATCTCACACTTTAGAGTGAAAATACAAGAGAGGAATCGGCCCGAGTCTGCACTTTGCAAAGCTGCTCCTCTGGTGCTAAAAATCAGTTTGTTATTTTCATCTTTATGCAACCAAACCGCATGCGAACTGAACTGGATTTGTGTCTCTCCTGAGGAGTGACGACCGTTTTTAGCTGCAGTGTGAAAACGACCCGAGAGGATCGGTGACTCTAATCCTCGTCTCCGCCTCCTCGCCGCCGCTGCTCGTCCTCCGCAGAAGCGTATTCTGTCCATCCTCCTTCATCCAGCCGTCCTCGTGTTTACTCCTCTGCTGAAACTTGTCATAACACTCGGCCCAAACATGGTCTTCCTATCAAACCTCCAAAGTGATGCACTTCCAAACACAGACTCTGCCAGACACACTGTCTAAACTTTGCTGTAAGTTTTTCCTCGAGCCTGGACGGACTCACGACCGATGTGACGGGAGACTCTAATGTGACCACCTGATGTTGTTTGAAATTGAATCCAGATGTTTATGAGCTCAGGGAACTTAATCAAATTAGTATTGTGTTGAAAATTTAGAGGTTAAATAAGCAAAGAGGCGTCTGGGGCTTCGTCATTACGTCAAAGAAACAGAAGAGAGAAGTTTCTAAACTCGTGTCGTCTCATATCTCATCAGACGAAATCCAAACAAGATCTACAAACCTGTTTCTTTCCCATCATGCCTCTGTCTGTTTGTGATGCATGAGACTGTCAGCCAGGTGAACCAAAGTTCAGCCGTTCAGCTTCGAGTTTATGATAATCAGGTTTAATTGTTTTCATGTTTCGTCTGCAGAAAATCAGCTGCAGGTTTCACTGAAAGCAACAGAAACCAGAAAGTTTGTAGAGTTTAGTGCAGAAATAGCAACAAATACTTCATGGATTAACAAAATTACTGTTATTTTTTAAATATTTTGTTCTTAATTTATTCTATTTTTATTCACAAACACATTTTAAATGCATTCACCGAAACTCGCCCCGTGATTGGCTGAGAAAAAATAGGCCCAATTATCTTAAATATACAACACTGAAAACATTAAATTCATCAGAACGGTTTTCTTTCAGAGCGAAAACCCAGAAGCCTCCGCTGTTTATTTACACAAACAGACAACTAATTATACAACAATTTTACAGTTTAACAGCCTCACATAATGAAGAGGTTCTTGAGGATAAAGATGATTAAAACTGAAAACGAGAGAGCAGAGAGACGCCGAGGCTCCGAGCCAAATGTGATAGAAGGAATCAATGTGGATGCTGCTGTTTATTCTGCTGCGATCAGAGACGAAGCCAAACTAAACAGCCGAGTGGGGAAACTGGGGTGGGAACCTGGGAAACACACACACACACACACACAGAAAACACACAGTTCCCCCTCATGTCTGTGCAGCTGTGACAGAGCGAGCAGAACACACACATCGTCACACGTGGACTCTTTATCATCGGCTTTCAAACAAACACACACACACACAGAAAGTTTGGTGTTTGGTCTCACAACTTGTGTGGTACATTTAGTTTGAGGGCAGAAGGAGAAGAATGAATGGAGAGGACGAGTGTGTGTGTGTGTGTGTGTGTGTGTGTGTGTGTTATCGTCTGCTCATGCTGCAGAGGGACGTGAAGAAGAGTTCAGTCTTTTTTTTTTATCACAATCAGTGCATTTCTCTGCAAATCCACTCTGACTTTTTTAAGTTTTGAAGGTTTTTTGGGTTCTTCTTCACATATATATCTTTATTTAATAACATCCAGGGGGGGTTTTATGTTGCGGTTCCCTTCGTGTTGCGTGCTGCATCGACGCATAAAGCTTTTGCATCGTGCACCTTCGAACCAGCCGCCACAGCGCGTCTTTCCAAACTGCAGACGAACATGCAACAAGTTCACTTTCTGATACAGAATCAAGTCCGAGTTACTGAGAAACGTCAAATGCAGCAAATCTGAACAGTTTTTTTATCACCAGCAGTCAAACTGAGATGAGCAGCAGAGTTTGTGACGCTCAATCATCTCAGGCTACGTTCACACTGCAGGCTAAAGTGACCCAAATCCGATTTTTTTCACCCCTGTGCGACCTGTAACTGATCTTTTCATGACAGTGTGAACGACACAGATCTGATTTTTTCAAATGCGACCCAGGCCACTTGGATATGTGGTCCTAAATCCGATACAGATCTGATCTTTTGCAATGCGACTTCAGTCTGAACGGCCAGGTCGCATTTATCCGACCTCCACGTCACTGATACACGACGAACGTCTTTATTCTGCGTTCAGGTAGGCGGGAGCAGAACAAAAACAATAATAAAGTAACCCCTACAAGTAATCCGTTTTTAAAGAAAGTAACTGTATTCAAAATACACCAATATCAATTGTAACTATAACGGAATACAGTTACTCTTATTTTGAATTTTAAATACGTAACGCCGTTACATGTAATCCGTTACTCCCCAACTCTGTTGATAAAACTCTGTTGAGAAAACTTTGCCTCTCTGTGTCTGGAACAGGGGCTAGTGACTAACGTTGGCCCATTGCTTTTCATGGGTCAACGGTCAAGTCAAGGGTAGTGAATACAAGAACACAGTGTTTGTTTGTATGTGTGTGACTGTACCTGCCAGAACCAGATGATCTGTTTGCTGTTCCTTGTGTAGTGGCGATACACCGTGTTCCTCTGCCAGTCCTGCAGGTCAACCTCCTGCATGCCACACAGCATCACCTGGATCAAACACACACCAACAATTTTAGAAATGAGACAGAAAATAGGGCAGAGAGACAGGGGATGCTATCAAAAAATTCAATGACAGTTACACATTAAAAGTGTGGTGTACATTAGTGTGGATCCTGCAATTTTAGTGAGGGTAGTTAGAGTTGCAGGGTGTAATTACTGTATTGTTGCAGGTGAGAAAGTTGTGTTCGAATGTGCACTGAGCAGAACGTTAGTGATACACTGAGTAAATGGTCTAACTCTGGGTAAAGAATTTACAGTGGACAAGTCGGTGAATGCCAAAGAAAACCAACAGCATGCTCTTGGTTGCGCTCCTTATCTCTTGTATTAAATGGACCAGAGCATGTTACTGCTCTATGAGCATCAGGCATGCTGCTCACCTCAAGCTCCTTTTCGTCGAAGTACTGAAGCCACTGAAGTGGAACCACCTCGTTGAAGCCATCCAGGAACGCTTTGGTCTGACCTTCCACCCCACGGGAAAACCTCCACTCTGCCATTAGACTGCAAGGCAGACAGCAAAAATGTACTTTATAAAAAGAATTTATCTACTCAAAATGATAGTGCGGGTCAGATATTGTAGCTGTTCTTAAAAGATAGTAGTTGCACTGAACCTAATGTACTCCTCCTTGTTCTCCTCCGTGACTAGAACATTGGCACCATCAGGTTTGAGGTCATGTGAAGTTATCTTCCCCAGGATTTCCATGTCCACTGAGAAGTACATCTCCAAACCACACTCTTCAATGTTGTTGTCCCTGAAGAGAGATTAGACTGTTTTTCTATCAAGGGTTGACAGCTCAATGTTCAGAAAAAGCTCAAAAGAAACTAAGCATTTCAAGGGTTAGGATTGAGACAAAAATCTTGTAAAACAGAAGAAGGAAGCTACACAGTTAAAAGGAAAAATCCTCTCCTAAACACTACAAGGACTTAAGTATTAGTTTGTTTCAGGGTAACACTGACTTAATACAAAGGAAACAAAGACAGTGAGGGGTAAAGAAAGTGAGATGGGATAGGAGAAACATCAATCATCAGATACAGTTACATTTTAAAGGCTAAGAAGAGCAGAGCCACAAATTACCTGATCCATATGAGTGAGTTGTAGAACTCTGGGTCGATGGACTCCAGGTCTTTGAGTATTAGCTTCTTGTTCAGCATGCGTTTATAGAAAGGCAGAGAAAAGCCTGTGTCTATGAACTTCCCATGGAAAAGGGCCTGCAGCAAGGGATAAAGACAAGAATTAATTTTCTGATCACATGGCAGATCAACGCATTGTATATTAGGAAACCAGCAACAGCCTCAGACACCAGCCTATTTAAGATAAGATAGACAAAAAACTTTTTGAGAATATGTGTGTTTATCTACTAGGCAGTTTGTGAACTTGCCATTGCAATGAAGCGGCCAATGAAGCAGAAGTAGGAGAGGTGGTCTGGGTTGATGGCGGAGGCTGGGTTGATCTGCAGGCAGTAGTTGCTCTTGCCAGCATATTCAAACAGACAGTACATGGGGTTCAGTACTTCATGGGACAACAAGAAGAACCACTCCCTGCAAATTGAGGTGCATAAAGGGCAAGGAAAGAGGACAAAAGTAACAAAATGTATGGGTGGGGTGAATCACAACAGAAATGACACAGGAAATGAAAGGAGAAAAAAATGGAAAATGAAATGAGAGAAGAGGGAGACAAGAGTTGCACATGATAAATTGTTGCTTGAGTTTCTCATGAAGGTAGTTGGCCCTAAAACTATTTTTTTATATATATTCCTTTTATTACCTGGCTAAGCCACCATAGTCTAGACCCTCCTCGCCTCTGAAGATGACATAGAGTCTCCTCCTTAAGTCATAAGGCTTCAGGGCCATAATCTAACAAAGAAAACACACACAAGATCAGCTTAAGCACAACCTCAGCAAGTGTTTTTGAAATGATTCCAAAATAAACCAAGCATGTAGGCTGTGATGAATCATTGCACTTGAAATTCATTACTGTATGTGATGAACAACATTAGTTTAAACTGAAAGTGGACAGTGTTAGATGGACTCTTACTTGCTGGAAAGAGTCTTCAAACAGCGTCTGTCTGGAGACATTGATCTTCACATGGCTAGGGAGAGCATTTGACTAAGGAAAAAAAAGGAAAAAAAATGTAATGCATTTGGGAGGTTTGAGGTAAACAAGATCAAGAAGGCTGACAAGTAAGAAAAGGAGTGATTAACTAAGAGAAATGGAAAACCTACCTGGCACAAATAGCGAAAATGGGCAAGCTTCCATCTAAAGCTGCGCTCGTAAGCAATCTGAGGGCCTTTGGTGCTGAGAGAAACATAAAGTTTAAAAGGTCAGAACTTAGCCAGAATAACTTGATACATGCAGTGAGAAGCAGCTTTTTTCAGTAAGGGAGAAATTTTTGTCTACACTATAAAATGAATAAAACATTTGAACCACATCTGTAATATGCTCCGGTGTCACCTGAAGTTAACATTTAAAAGACTGACTGACTGGCATTTTGAGAAAAAACATATAAGTCCCTAAACATTGATTTGTGAATTACAATAATCTACTTTAATGTAGTGTCTTACGCACAAATGAGTGAATTGTTTTAAAATGCTTTCTTACACAGAGGACTTTCCAGTGCGGGGGTCGCTGAAAGTGGTGGTTCGAGTGTTATGATCCACAAAGTAGCGAACTCCTTCCCTTGTGTACCGGATCTCCCAGCCTTCAGGAAGAGGATCCTCATTCTGTAGCCTGCACACACCGACAAATTATATACGTTGACTGATGAATGTGGAAAATGAAAGCTATATCCAAGGATAAGACCTTAATCCAAAATACATTGAGACTGCAAATTTGACTGCAACACAACTTAGAAAACTCTTTAATTCTACATGAACCTTCAATAATACTCAGGATGTGTGAAAATAACAATGTTGACATTTCTCTAAAACTGAGTGTGGGTAAACACAAAACAGCCCAATGCCTGGTTGAACAAGCTTTATCTTGTAATTGATTTTTTATTTATTGATTGATTCTTTTTACAAGGGATTTCTTATTTTAAAATAAGGTAAAATGATAACAGAGAAAAAGCAAAGTCAAAATTTATGTATCTTTATTAGTGGATAATTTTATAATGTATGGAATCTCCCCAAAAAGATAAAATACTGAGCAATTAAATCTTTTTAAGCAGTGCTGGAAAAGCTCAAGTGACTTACAGGTAATCCTGTGCATGTGAAAAGGTTAAAATTATATTTAAAATATCACTCATGTATTTCCTTTGTTTTTTCTTTTCACAGTGTTAGTGGCACTGAGCTCACCCTTGGGTTCGGGGGTCTTCCCACTGTGTTGTCTTGGTGTTATGATTGACAAAGTACACTCGGTCATTGGAGTCCACACGCCTCTCTAAAATTGATAGATCACAGACGGTAATCTGTAGCTTAAAGACAGAATGGACAATCAGTCCCACAATGTGATATCACATGTCAAATTACTGCCAGTGCTGACTTAGACTAGATGTCATCTGTCATCTTTGTGAACAGTAAGTATTGACTGCTGAGGAAAAGTTTTCCAGAGAGGGGGGTTTAAAGAAGGGTTGTGATAGTGAGGGTAAAAAAGAAATTAGATACACTGAGATTCATTTTGAGACAACTTAATAAAATAGTGCTAGTTAAACACTGTTTAGGGTGTACAATGTGTATTTTGCTAAATTTCTATTTTCTTTATGAACATCATCTATTGATTTATATCTTTTTTTATAAAAAAAAAATACACACCAAAAAAATAAAATAAAAAACAGGATAAGTAATTAGTATAAAGAATGTTTTAACTTACCCCAACCAGGAGGTAGTGGGCCAAGAGGATCATTCTCTGCAGACATCATGGATGCCTGAAAACGAGGGATGCACACATAGACATCCATTTAAAAACACAAGGATGACAAATCTGTTTTAAAAAATCTGATTATATAGGACATTAAAAGCATTAAATTAAAAAAAAGACTAAATATTCAAGAAATATATGTTTCTCTACAAAAACTCAGGAAATTAGAACAAAAATAGAAATATTTAAAAACCAAGTTTTGCTATGTTGCTAGCAAGAGAGCCTTTGTGGCTGGTCACTGCTAGCTAGTTTCCAGCTGTTTGTCTTTAGAATTGACTTGTAAGCTAATCATCATCTGTGAAGATGACATCACTGCTGAGATGAAAGACAAAGTAGAGGGACCCTCACAAAGATTAGGACAAAGGCTGGGGCATGGCAGGCACATTTTTAATTCTAAAAAGGTAACGTTCTAGCCTTTAAACTAAGTTTATTAAGCTGTGTAGGTGTGAATTGGGTTGTTACACAATACAGCCAGTGAAAGAGCTGAGATTTATTGGGCAAATGACAGAAAGGACATAAGTTTCGTAGCCAGTGTCAGAGGACTGACTATGATTTCTTAGCTCACAATGATGACACGATGGGCACTGACATGTTTACTCTTTCCGCTGAGGAGTGACAAAAACATTATGGAGGTAAAAATTAGATTTCTGATTCATCTTTTACCACCTTCAATGCTGGTTTTCATTTTTTCACTATTTTTTACAAAGAGAAATAGACATGCAATAACTTAAAACTTGCTTCAGTTGTAAAAGTTAAATTTCTGCTTTCACTACTGTAAAAGCTGTATCATTGTAGTTGCAGTATGAGAAGAAAAAAAACAAGCTGTTGTTTTAATTTAAGCAGTTTTTGGTCAGAGCCACAGATGTTTTTTCTTTTATTGTAGCACAGGTTGAGCACTGAGAGTTGAAGATAAATGCACAATTCAAAAGGAGCTGATAAAAGCTAAAAACTGGATAAATTCTGTTTGGTCAGGTGATTCAATATTGCAAATTGCTTACACAGCAACTGATTATAAGAATGCAATTTTAATTTGGTAGCATAATCTCTGATCATCAAGTTCTGAATTTTAAACTGGTATTAAAAAGTAAACTAAGGAATTCCATTAGGAATGATGCTTGATGTTTAAAGTGCAGACAAGGGGATCATTAAAATGGATTTATTACCTAAGCTGAATTTTCTGTTTCAAAATACAGTATTTCTGTATTTCCTAAATATTTCTATATTGCATTCCTTTCCCATATTTTTGACCAAGTTCTTCTTTAGCTCCATAGAGAGTCTTTCGTAAACCTTTTTCTGAAACAAAACAAACAAAAAAAAAAAACATGTATACAGAAGTGTACACTACAGATGTCTTATCTCCAGGGTGGTATAGCACTCCCTGATATTTTAATTTAGAACTGAACAGCCAACATCAGGGCAGTGGCATACTGGATGAGCAATGTAGTCAGTCTTGATACCCCTAAATGACTAATACTGTAAAAATATAGCTTATGGGCTCTTCACTAGCTCAATTATGCTCTGAACTCCCACTAGTCAAGCCTGTTTCTGATTTTACCAAGAACCCTGTTGAGGTAAGACTTCTTGCTGTGAGGTGTCAGTGCTAACCACTATGCCACCGTGCTGTCCACTATACAGGTAAGATATACAACCTTCCCAAGCTATATAATTTGACAACTCTGGAGTGTATAAAAAACAAATAAAAGGAGGACTTAGATAAACAAATACAAGTCACAGTCTGGTAGAAAATTATCCATTATCCCACAGTACAAGGCCCCATCCATACAGTGGAGGATATAATTATTTGATCCCTCACTGATTTTGTAAGTTCACCCACTGACAAAGGAATGAACAGTCTCTAATTTTAATGGTAGGTTTATTTGAAAAGTGAGAGACAGAATATCAAAAAGAAAATCCAGAAAATCACATTAAACAAAAGATTTAAATTATTTTGTAATTCATTGAGTGAAATAAGTATTTGATCCCCTATCAAAACATTACTTAGTACTTGGTGGAGAAACCCCTGTTGGCAAGTACAGAGGTCAGACGTTTCTTGTAGTTGATTACCAGGTTTGCACACATCTCAGGAGGAATTTTGGGCCACTCCTCTTTGCAGATCCTCTCCAAATCCTTAAGGTTAAGGCTGTCGCTTGGAAACTCGAAGGTTCAGCTCCCTCCACAGATTTTCTATGGGATTTAGGTCCGGAGACTGGCTAGGCCACTCCATGACCTTAATGTGCTTCTTCTTGAGCCACTCCTTTGTCGCCTTGGCTGTATGTTTTGGGTCATTGTCGTGCTGGAAGACCCATCCACAACCCATTTTAAGTTTCCTGGCTGAGAGAAGGAGGTTGTTACCCAGGATTGCACGGTACAAGGCGCCATCCATCTTTCCCTCGATGCGGTGAAGTTGACCTGTTCCCTTAGCAGAGAAACACCCCCAAAGCATAATGCTTCCACCTCCATGCTTGACGGTGGGGATGGTGTTCTTAAGGTCATAGTCTGAATTCCTCTTCATCCAAACACGGCGAGTCTAATTGATTCCAAAGAGCTCGATTTTGATCTCATCTGAACACATCACCTTCTCCCAATCCTTCTCTGAATCATTCAAGTGTTCATTGGCAAACTTCAGACGGGCCTGGACATGTGCCTTCTTGAGCAGGGGGACCTTACGGGCGCTGCAGGATTTTAATCCATTACGGCGTAGTGTGTTACCAATGGTTTTCTTGGTGACTGTGGTCCCAGCTGCCTTGAGATCATTAGCAAGCCCCTCCCATGTAGTTCTGGGCTGATCCCTCACCTTTCTCATGATCATTGATACCCCAGGTGAAATCTTGCGCCCCAGGCCGAGGGAGATTGACTGTCATTTTGTGTTTCTTCTATTTTCTAATTATCACACTAACAGTTGTCTCCTTCTCACCCAGCTTCTTGCCAATGGTCTTATAGCCCATTCTGGCCTTGTGATGGCCTACAATCTTGTCCCTGATGTCCTTAGACAGTTCTTCGGTCTTGCCCATGATGGAGAGGTTGGTGTCTGATTGATTGATTCTGTGGACAGGTCTCTTTGATACAGGTAACAAGTTGATACAGGTGTCTTTCACACAGGTAACAATTAGGAGTACTTTCTTAAAGCAAGAGGACTAGTCTGTGGGAGCCAGAATTCTTCATGGTTGGTAGGGGATCAAATACTTACTTCACTTAATGAAATGTAAAAAATTTTTTCTTTTTTTTAATATGATTTTCTGGATTTTATTTTAGATATTCTGTCTCTCACTGTTAAAAAAAAACCTACCATTAAAAGCATAGACCATTAATTTCTTTGTCAGTGGGCAAACTTACAAAATCAGTGAGGGATCAAATAATTATTTCCTCCGCTGTATGTCAACAGCATGCTGGTCAGAGGGTTAAGTTGTCCAAAATTAATCTGGACTTAAATGCACATATGCATTTAATTCAATACATGCAAGATGGCCCCTGCAGGCCTATTACACATGTTTTGGACATGGCCAAGGTACATCATTTCTAGCAGTCAATTTTTTAATACTCTCTCTCTCTCTCTTAGCCAGGGTACTCACACTGCTCAGAAGGGAAGGCCCTTTGCCCCCCACTTATTTTCATTGGATTAAAAAGATTATGTGGAATCTTCAGATACTGAAGATAAGATACCCTCTTCAAGGGTCTGTCCTGAGATTCTATACAATTTGGAAGCCTTTCTTTTCGTTTGCAGAAGAAACAGAAGCAGAGAATGTAATCTCCTAATATGCATATTTTTGTCTTGTTGCTGAGTGTTTGTCTGCCTTTCCGTCTCTGTTTTGTCCATTTGTGTGCTTTAACTCTTGGATAAGTGCATAAAATGACTGACTTAAATGTACAGGCCTAAGTCTGGTAGGGGATAGGTTGTTGCGTGGTTCAATAAATAAGCCTATGGGTTGGGTGGATGCATGACATTAGATTGCACACAGTGCATTGTTTGTATTTTTTTTGCATGCTGTGAAAATCTCGAATAAATAGACCTTGTTTCAAGGGTAACTACAAAAAAATCTAAGTGAAAATAAGTGAAAATGTTAAACTTGATTTTAGATATTGAGGGGGAGTTAAACATCCTGTAGGAACAGGAACAGGAACATGAACGATATACAAGATCGCACACAAAGATTCTTGTAATATAAATTTCACTCATTTACAAATGGCTAACACACTTCATTTTGCATGCACCAGTGATCTCCCTTTTTGACCGTGTTTACATTACTCAAGTATATGGAGTGTTTCTTTCTTCTTCACAGATTAAAAAAAAAAAAAACATTTGAGGTTGAGAGGACAAGAGGTTTTGAGTGTAAATTGTCTTACAGAGTAGAGGTATCTCTGGTTAAACTGGTGCATAGCTCCCTGCAGCTGGCTGCGTTGGCTCTGCCACTGCTCAAAATTGCGGACTGACTCCATAGTGGGACGTTGCCACGTGGTAGTGCGGGTGTTGTGGTCCACATAGTAGATCCTGCCCCGGTCATCCACTCGGCGCTCCCAACTGGCAGAATGGCAAAGATAGATGGTACAATAAGCAAAAAGACACACGACAAGCAAGCTAATAAATAAGACAGCACGAAATGTCAAAGGTAAACCACTTCACGCCAGGGAGTTTTACAAAATTTCATTGGAGACAGTTGGGTTCAAAGACAAACCGCTGCTGCTGGCACCAGAGGCCATGCAAATATGGTTGTACCAGTCCAACAGAGCAGCTAAAGGCATCCATATTTCAGACCATGGTGTTCTGTTGACAGTTCAGAGCAGCATGTGTTCCCTGTAACCAGGGAGTGGTCTCCACTTCTTCAGTGGACATGCCCACAACATTTCAGAGCAGAGGAAACTGCTTTTTTTCCCATGATTTTGAAAACTTAACTTACATTCTTGGCACTCTTTTAGTCATTAAAATTAGGTTATCAAGTAGGTAATGAAACATCTCTCTGTGGTATGACAAACTCAGAATACATTTTCAATATTACCTGACATGGACTCTAATATGTCAGGACACTACTGATTAAAAGAATTGCGCAACAGAGGTATGTATGTAAGCCATAAGCCACGGCTTCAAACGTGCTAGTTGTAGATTTTATTCCATAAAGGGCTGGAGACAGGCAGAGAGCAAAAGAAAGACACTCACCCTGGTGGTAGTGGCTGTGGTCTTTCCCAGGTAGTAGTCCTGGTGTTGTGGTCTACATAGTACGTTCTACCATGAGGGTCTTTTCTCTGCTCCCACCTGAGAGACACAATAGTTTACAACTAAACAGAAAGCTGTGTCAGGTTGCGCAATAAGATAGAGATTATTTAAATAAAATCACTGTAAATGTACAACAGATTTTTAAATAATACTGTGACATGTGGCTATTTGAGTATTTATTAATCAAAATATACTCAGATGATACTTTTGGCTAGAATAATGTGTGGGTGGCAACCCTGTAGTTAAAAATAACTTTTGAAAAATATCTCAAGATGTAATAACAGATTTGAAAAATGGAGATGTTGAACATGAAGATATGCAAAAAAAGAACAGTTTGTGGAGTTTTTACCCTGGTGGTAAAGGATCTGAGGCTCCAGCACTGGGGACCTGTTGTCTGGGCTTGGCCCCATCTGTAGTTGCAGTTGTACTGCTACTACTGCTCCCACAAGCACCTCCTGAAGCATTTGTTTCTCCTTGTGCTTGGGGGGAAGTGGAAGTTGATGAAGAGGTTGTGTTGGTGGTGACCCCCTGTGCTGTGGAGGTGAGTGAGGATGAAGATGAAGCAGCAGCAGCAGCATCATCATCAGTAGGCTTAGCAGCAGAGGAGGAGGCTGGAGCCTGTGTGGAGGTTGGCAGGGGTTGAGATGTGCTATTTGGTGCTGTGTCACAGTCCGGCATGATGGCATCTTGATTGAAGTCCTCATTGTCATCTGCAGAGGGCAGCACATCACCAGTTGAAGAAGACGATGGCCCCGGAGCAGCATCACAGGACTCCCCATTGACTGTTGGCAAGTCAGTGAAAAAAAAAGTGTAATTTTAACATCCAAGGACTGCACATTTACTCTTTCCGTGACTCAAAGTCAGTGAATGAGTCCATAACTCATAATAAGTGTATAAGTCACGGATCAAAATTACCTTTGAAGGTCTAGTAATCTACAGATACCTAAATAAATGGACATGAAGCAACTGACTGATCAAACACATCCATTGACAGAGGGCTGAAAATGTGGAAGAAAAACACTGTCAGCTAAGGCTGGGCTCCCTGTGATAAAATATGTAGTTCTTTGATGATCACTGAAAAAGTTTAAAAATGTATGGAAGTATTTTAGACCTGACATCATTGATGGATAAGAGTAATGCTGTTTTCTGCCTTTAGAAGTGCAACCCTAACATTCACAAATAAGTCAAATAAAATCAAATCAAATAAAACAGAATAAAATAAAATTATGAAAAAATATTCACCTGTTAGCTTGTCACACAAGTGAGAAAGTGGAGGCCCCACAAACAAGTGAAACTCCACAAAGTATAATTCACTCTGCTTTCTTCTTCCCTCTGTTTAACTGTAAGTTTTCAAAAGAGGTGGTGACATCTTCAGAGATGACAGACCTCACTTAAAAAATAACTGACTAATCTTCTCTACTGCTCACTCTGACCAAGTGAACCATGAAGAACTTAAACTTTTAAGCCATATTTCCACCTAACATTTTTGGTATAGTACTCTCAGAACAAATGTAACCCATACAAAAATGTAGCTAAACCTGGGATCTGTCTTGTATTTCCAGTGCAGACAGTTCTTTTAAATGTAGTAGGGGTTGTAACCAGGGCCTTGGGATGAACAAAACATGAAACTTTTTTTGATCGTGAAAAGCTGCATTATTGCCAGATTGACAATTTACTGCTAACCTTTCCTCAGCTCCACTTACATTCACTGTCACTCTTCAGTTGCTTGCTCTCTCTCCCTTGTTAACCACACACTCAATACACACACTTGTTCCATGATCTTTCTTCTTGGTATGTGGTTGTTTATTGCAACAAAGAGACAAGCTTTGTTTAAGGAAAAAAGCTGCAGGCAATGAGGAAAAAAAGACTGCTGGGAAAGCTGGGGAATCCTACATCAGAGTGCATTAAACAATGAGGCAATACTGGTTGTTCTGATTCTCTCTGATCAATCAAACAACTGCAGAGTGCCATCTCCTCTTTTTAGACTGGACGTGTGTTAGGTACCTCAACCTTTTGTGGTTTGAGTCCTGCACAGGCAATACAACAAATACTTGCTGTAAAGATGCACTGCACATATAAAGTATAATTGAGAGGGTAAGGGTTAGGGAGAAAAAAACATGCAGGGAGACTGCAGGGTTCAGATGCACTGAAAAGGCAGAAAACACATCATACAACCCTAGTAAAACCAGAAATCCTATTTCAAACCTTCCAGCTTAAAAAAATAAATAAATAAAAAATCACACGTTATGAAATGCAAACCAAAGATCAAACTTACCTGTCCTACTCTCTGTGTCGCTGTTTGAGGGTTGATGGACTGGGGTAGAGTTGGGTGTGGAGTCTCCATTGACAACATGACTAAGGGCAGGGCTGCAGGAGCTGGAAGGCACCTGACCGTCCAGACCACTAGAGGCTGAACAAGAACCTGACCTTGGGCCCAGGTATGTACCATTCACTGAGCTTTTGGGGAAAAAACAGACAAGAAGTTGCAAGGCAATCAAATCTAAAGCAATACTTTAATAATTCACAAGATTAAGTTCCACATGTATTTAGTTATACACTTATACTAAAGACCTAAACATTTAACTTATAAGAAAAACAAAACAAAACAAACAACTCAGATGAGGTTTGGAATATGTACATGTTTAGTGAGGGTGAGTTTAGTTGTGCTACTTCCACTCTCTGTGTGTTGCACAGGACTTGTGACATTGAGACTATTGTCTTGTGGGAGTAATGGCAGGACATAAAAGGACGACATGATGACGTAATGGGCATAGCTGAAGAGGCCCTTTTGTGAGCCAGCAGAGTTCCGGATGGTGACAAAAAGTTCCCACACTCAGACCGTTACAAAAATTTCCTATGACTCAAGCCAGCTTTGTCTAGACAACTAGCAATAAGAAAAAATTTGAAAGGATTACATGTGTAAACAACTTAAATGTTCATTTTCCCATACAGCATATATGTAAATGGTAAAGCTCTTACTATACTTACTTAGCATTTTCTGGTCAGATGCACTGTACATTAAGTGAAGCCAGCAAGTTTTCTACATTTACTGGTTTTCAAACTGAAGGCCAGCAGAGGTTTGTAGCCTCTGCAATGATTATAAAATTCTAATTTGTATTCAAATTTGTATATTATACACATATTATATATTTTAATTTGCATGTATTATAATAAGCACGGGAGGTTGTAAATTATAATAAATGATAAAGGACTGCAATCAGACTCTGCTGGACAGTTTAGTATAGCATGTCAAGCTTTACATTGTCTTATTGCCCCATACAAACTAAGATTAGTCAGTTTATCAAAACGGACACTGACAAGTGAATCAACTTTACAAATAGTTGAACACACTGACTTTTAACAAAAGGCACATGATATAGCTTAATAGTTCACCAGCAAAAAACAAACTCTGCTCATCTTATCTTTACTGTCTTTTGTCTAAACTGCTTCGCCAGCAAAACCTTGACTAACAGTTGAACTGGTATCTTTGGACTGCTTGCTCTCCACTCCTCTGCCAATGGTGTCAGGCTTAGTAACACCAGAAGATTGGCTAGTGACAGTACTAAAGATGGTTTATTGTCAACCTGGCTTACAGAGTGACCAACCCACCAGGTTTCTCCCAATGGCTGGTCCGATAATTAAGGGAACCCCTTCATGAAATGATTTAAAGTTTATTAAATTCCCCATTTGTTTGTCTGGTAAATTGATGGCTGGTAAATTGATAAAATTCACTCATCCCTTAAGAAATTTATCTAAATTTAAACTATAATCTTTAATGATTTGTGGGTTAACTACAAGTAACATACAAGCAATTACTAAATGATATAAATAGGAACACAAACATTTTGAACAAAATGCAACATCATATTCCTGTAACAAGTATGGAGGTACCTTGTGCTACTTTTTGTAAGAAGACCTTTTGCTATGAGGTTAACAGAAAGGGTCTGCTTACTTTACTCTCTGAAGGACAGTAGAAAGGAAAGCTAACTGATATGGATAAAAGGAAAGAAACACAACAAAGCAAAGCAGGGTGAGAAGAAAATAATAAGAGATCAAGGCACAGGAAAGGTAAGTAAGGTTCAGGAAATAAACAGATTTCCGAAGAGAAAAAAAGGAGGTAGATTAAAAGGGGTGAGTTAAAAAGAGAAGAAAAGCCATGGAGTGGAGACTGGCAAAAATTCAGGAAGACCATGAGGAACACAGTGAGAAACAAATGGAAAGAAGTAGAGCACAGGGTTTCCAAGAGCATCAGCTTCAAGCTGAATAACCCACTGCTCATCTCTGTAGGGCCAGTTTTTATATTCTGCAATAAAATTCACATTTTGAAAAAGGACATGGAGGCTAAGACTGTGTTTGGACTGAAACTAGCACTACAAGAGGGAGGTGGAATATATAACAAGAATTTTTAACTCTAATCAAAAGTAAACACCCTGCACAGCAAGTTACAACCTTGCAAGGCAGATACAAAACTCTTAGTAAGTACACCCTTGACCCTTTCTCACATGCCTCAAAAATTTCATTATACCAGTTAAATTTGTGCATTCTCTATTATTCATTTAGTCTTACTGGCCATTCTGTCTGTCTGAGACATATTTACAATAAAAATTTGACTATAAAGTTAATGATGGAGAAGAAATAAAGAGAGCGAAGGTCGAGAAAGACGTCCAAAACTAATCTTTCAATTTCCTGTATTTTCTTTATCTAGCTTGATTTTACAAACCAAAAAAATTGGATTTAGTTCATATCAATATTGTAAAAAAAAACTGTGTACAGCTTTTCTGTGTTGGGGTAGAGCTCAGCTTTTATGACTAAATTCAGTGACACCAAAACATATATGTTATTTTAACTTCCTTGTTTTCATTAATACAGGTTGAGAATTTCATTATTTTGATAAAAATGACAAGCAATAATGTTGTCCCACCACTACAAATATTTTTGCAGCTACATTTCCTATTTGACTGCCTACTACAATATTTCAGGAAGTCCCAGAGAGAGGGAACACCCCTAAGTTTTAAATATACCTCTATTTGTATCTTGCAGTCATCTCAGCAACTGCAATGCAGAGAGGAGTCAGGCAGCCCCAGCCCTCTCAACCCCCCACCATCCTCCCGTCTGTTGCACCGTGCAAACGTGATTTCTTTGTGGCTTTCAGATATAAAACCTCAGCCTCACTCAAAGGCACTTTCAAACCCAGATAACAAACATTGGTACCAGTTGGGCAAAAACCAAACCAAGAGCAGGAGAAGGTGAAAGCCAGTATAGGAAAAAGCAGGACAAGGACAGAAAGGACAAAGACATCTCTGTGGTAAAAATAAATAAATTTAAATAAATTTAAAAAATACAAAATTGAAAATAAATTATTCCAACAAGGTCAATTCCCATTTGAGGAATCGAGATCATCATCCCCCAAAATATATGCAAGGCAACATAAAACACCCACAAAACTGCTTGTTTGTTTAGTTTACCTGTTGGCAGCCCTTGAGGAAGAGGAAGATGAGTCTCCATTTTCATGGATGGCTTCACCATTCTGTTGGACTTCTGGGAGGAATGGAAAAAACAATATCAGGCTTCTACAAAACTGTCAACTTGGCCCACTATCATCCACCCAAAAACATTATAAATAATCAGCTCACTGGTGCCATTTGCTGCATTGCCGTTGGTAAGTGGAGCCAGTTCCTCTTGGTCAGTGACAGTCAGGCCATCTAGGTAGACCGTTAGCTCCCCTATGGGAACCACAGCCCCCTTCTGCTCCACACTTAGTTTCAGCACCTCTTTTACATTCTCCACTGTAAAATAAAGTAGTAAAGTAGGAGGGGTGCATGATGAAAGAAATAGAGCAAACTAATTTCACAGAAAGATCAATTTACAATTTTAATATTAGAAAAAGACAAAGGTGTACATCATGAAGTTGTCATTTTGCTTAATGCAAATACAAACTTTCCTGTCCCTATTACAAATCAGGGGATGATGAGAGTTGATCAGAATATACATATAGCAAAAAGGACAGCAGAGTTCAGAATGCATTTTACTGATTTTGCTAGTCTAAATAAATAGTTCTTTGATGATTTTACTGGTTTCTAGTACTGTAGCAACTGTGCCACAACTGTACCTAATAAAAGAGATCAATATTATATTGTTCAATGTAGTATAATCATACATTTTCTGTCATGCTGCTCCAAGGCTTGAATTAGGTCTAGCGTGGCTTTGCCCAGCAGAGCGTCTGCCTTCAAGGTGTGGTGACTCCATACTTTGAAATCAACCTGTGTGTGTGGTGTTACATTCCTAGAAGGTGACGAAGACACACAAACACACAAAAAAACATGTAAATTTTAGAGCAACTTAAACAAAAATCAAACAAAACTTACTATGTCAGAGAAAGGACAAGCACTAAGCCGAATCTTTTGATGGTACCTCTTTCTCTGGTGTAATAGTACATAAAGTAAAAAAGAAATGACAACAGTTTTGTAACAGGCATTTATTCAGCAGCTTTGTACTTAATCAGCAGTATTTAGCTGGAGCACTGTAGATCAGGTCATCATTAGTCCCTCAGCAATAAAGTCATACTATTATAAAGTAAAATACTGAATGTGAAAAAGCTTTTTTCATGTAAGACTTAACATGAGGTATAGGTGCATAGGCTGAGGAGTATGAAAAAAATTTAATTACTGTGATATTTTGACCAAATACTTCAAAACCACTATTTCTATCCAGTGATAAAGAGATGTAACTGAATAGTCAAGACATATTTCAGTAGTGTTACACAATCCTTGTAAAGTGAGAAATATTTGGAATAACAAATATATTCTACTGAATACAAGGTGGACTATTCTACAGGCCATGTTGTTTTGCAGGATAGATTTTAGTTGTAAAACTACAATTAATTTACTTCTTAATTTTAGCTACTTGCTCTTATCAATACTTTTGCAATCATGTCCTCAATTCTATCATGAGCTATTGCCTTGTTCTAAAGATGTGCTTTTTTGTATTAACAAAGTGAACAAACCCTTATACAAAAGTCTTTCAACTCACAGATCTTGAAATAAAAGCCCAATGCCCCAAACACACTAGAAAGATCTGCAATTAATTTTTTTTTTCATTAGACATTCCCACTCATTTGTCCTACCTGCCCACCCTAAAAAAAGAACAACATAGAAAACAACTAGTTCTATGATGCCTCTTGTTCTTCCAGTTACTTTTTTTTCCCAACATCTGCTCCCTCTTAAAAAAAAATACAAGAGTAATGTGTTCTTTCTGCAGGCTAACTGATGCACTATGCTCACATTATGCAGCTTTCCTTATGTTTTCTGTTCTTAAACCAAATGAACCCTACAGAGCAGATGTACTGTATTGAGCATATCAGCCTAATCATAGCCTAAATGTCTTGTGAAGGACTCATCATCTCTTAAAAACAACCACGATGCAAACAAAAGATCAGAAACATCACATCCTTCTTGCAACAACCACACTACCAGGTTATGTTTTTCAACTAAAGTGATAATGAATGCTTTAGCGTCACTCCATAAATCTCCATCAAGACTAACACACCTGAAAACGCATACCATATAACTTTGTGTCTACACCCCGTGTTCCAGTGTAAATAAGAAGCAGAAGGTTGGTTGCCTAATTGGAGAAAACAGAGGAGGAACAGCAGTTAACCTAATCCTAACCCCAAAAAGACAGACAGGATTTCTTTGCTTAGATTAACAACAAGGTGGAACTGTTACTGATAGTACTCCATACTGCAGTCATGGTAGTTATAAACATACATTGGGAGTAACAAAGGGAAGGACACATAGCAAAAGAACCTCCAGGACATGAACATGGATGTCTGGTCATGGTTTCCAGAGGTGTCTATTTTTGCCTGTCAAGACTACAGCACAACAACAAATCCATTTTAGAGGTTCTAAACCATTGGAGTAGTGTGGGTGCCAGGTGTACAGAATAGCCAATGTTATGCATATTTAGACTGAAGTATAGTAGTGTAGTAGTAGAAGTAGTCTCTGTCTTCAACAATAATCATCTCATCAAAAAAAAGTAGCATTTTTAAGGACGTGGCTGTGGAATGTGGCCAAGCCATTCAGAAGCCAGATAGCTGTAAAAATCAGCCATGTTCAGGCTAGAGGCACTGTTAGTGCGCGAATGATACAAAGAGCTATTTGTGTTGTACAACAATTTCCCCTGTTCATACATTTCTCAGTTGAGCAAACAGGGTTTTTTGTCACGAAACTTTGAATTTCCATTGATATCATTTTAGTTTAGTTTTGGTTAGTTTTCAGGGAGCATTTGCTAGCTTTTGTTCAGTTTCAATTTTTCAGAAGGTGTAGCTTTTGTTTAAATTTGTTTAGCTTGAGTTTTACTTTAGTTTTAGGGTTTTTTTGTTTGTTTGGGTCAGTTATAATGTGCCAGAAGTATGTTAATACATATGCTTACAAAATACATTAATAAAATGTTATACTTAATGCTTCTAAACAAATTATTGGTATATATTATCTATGTACGACTAACATGAAGAGGCCACATTTCATTTCAACTTTGTGCTGCAAAATTACAAATAAATCTAACACCTTATTGCAAAAAACTAAACCTGAAAAGAATGTCAGTTAATTTAATTTTGTTCAGTTTTAAAACAAGGGAATATATTTTTTAATATTTCACAAAGAGTATCATTTTTGAAAATTTTCTGTTTCTGAAAAATTTTACTGCCCTTTTGTAGTTTCATTTTTAAATATTAACCCTGTGTCAGCAAGTCTCAGACCCCAACTTCCTTATCAAAGCCACCATCTTAGAAATCCTCCTGGAAAAGAGGAAAGAATGTTTAATCATTTTTCCCTCAACAGCTTTTTTTTTGTAAGCTTGGGCCATTTGGAGGTCAACACTGTCTCTCAAGAACATTCTGTTTAAGGGGAGTATGAGAAGACAGATGATTTATGATTCTCAACTCAGAACCCTTACAGTCTGTCTCTTATTTGATCTTTTCAAATACTTAAGTCATATTAATGAAGATTTATGGGGATTCCACACTCATTTATTAAGCACACTATGAACATTAGCCTTGTAAAACTTTACTTAATACCATGTACACAGATGTTGAAAACTGAAAAAGACTGAAAGAATATGAAATTGACTTCAAGGCATACGGACGCACACAAACAGACACATACAGACAGCTAGACACACAAACAGATAGACAGACAGACAGACAGACACACACACAGACACACACGCACACTTAATACACACACACTTAATACACACACACACACACACACACTTAATACACACACACACACACACACACAGTTTCAAATACACAGAGGAGGCAAATTATTGCTTCTTACAGAGTGAGTCTCTCATCCCATTTAGGACAGGAGGAGCTGTGAGACTTTGCTGTGCGACGCGACTCCCCCTCTGCTGTCACCTCCACATAAATGGCTGTCCCAAACAGACTCTTCTTCCTCTTGATTTTGGCACAGGAAACTGATGATGGGTACATATAGAGATAGATGAGACTAGTATATATTTTTGCTTTCAACATGTATATTTTCCACTTAACTTAAAAGTCTTATTTAGATATTAAGATTACAGAATCTGATATAATACTAATCCTTGAAGAAATACCTTTTTCAATACAGGAAAACCCATTGACAAAGGTCGAAATTGTGAGCTTTCTCGGGAAGTGCCATGCTAGAACTTAAGGCCACCCTGACACTCTTAAAATTTCAGTTTACTGTATTTGTACTCACCAATGGCATGAAGCTGTGACGTTCCTCTGTGGTTATGGTTAGACTCTGCTCTAGATGAGGCCGTGGCCATGTCATATGCCACAGTGGGAGACCTTCAAAACCATGCACAGCCACAGACAAACAAAGCAAACATCAAACACACAGGACATACGGAGTAAATTCACAAATAAGAAACAGGTGACTTCTGCAGGGTTCCAATAAAAACACAGCTGAGAAAATGTAGAAGCTGCTTATTCCAGCATATTCTAAACATTTTGTTCAGCTTTGTGGTCAAGTTCTTACCAGGCTGTAGATATTAACCTACATTAAGTGAAATATGCTATTGTTTTCGATATGACAGTGCTACACGGACATAATGCAGGAAACACAATATATACTCACAATTAGTGTGTGTTGCTAGACCCTCTGGTTCAGCCCACTCCGTGTCCCATGATTCCTCTGAAACAGGAAAGAGCTATTTTTAAGGATAAACCTTGGAATAGCTGGTTCAAATTTAAGTAGTTCAAAGTCTTTCCACGGATTAAGACAACATATTTGACCTAGTGTGTGTTAAGTAGTTTTCACTTTATGCTGCATGATACATGAATTGTTCTGTTTCCCCAACATTAAGAGAAAACAAAGACAGTCTGTTAAATGAAATTTTCAAATTATCACAGATCTGCCTTGGAATAATGTCAAGTTTTAAGCATCTTACTACCAAAAAATTCTCAGTAAGAAAAAAAATAAAATTTTGACACCGCAAACTTACAAAGATCAGATTTGTATTCAATCAATTTCTCAACTCTAAACCTTCAAGCGGACTTCTCTGCTCACAAAAATTCAGACTTCTTCATTAAGTGTTATTATATATGTGCTGTATAAGCTGTATTTTTACAGTTGACGTTTGAATTGTAAATCAACATTAGAATGTTTATTTTGCAGTTTTGCAGAATTTGAAGGATCAGAATGAGCCAAGAAGTTAGCATCAGACAGCTGCTAAGAAACAGGGAGCTCTAGAGGACATAGCCAAGAGCAGACCAGAGCTTCTGTAGGAATAAACACCCAGAGTATCTGATCCCAACCTGTTTCACAGGAAGAGAGCTAAGAATTTTAGTTTTTTAACCTTTTAAAATTAAATGGTGCATCAGTCTTCATTTCACTATATAGCAGAAGTTTTCGCTGAGCACTTGAGCGACTGGAGGGGAAATGCAGCCTGAATGTACAGAGAATAGAAGGGGAAAAAAGAAACAAGGCTGTAGTAAATAACAGTAAGAGCTGGAGTCTCATGAGTCCTAAGTTTTTAACTAAGAACACACACAGAAACACACCCCTCCCTCACTACCTTAGGGCTAATGTACAGTATTTGGCTGTTTGAGGCAAATAGAGAAAAATTATCCCATTATATAACAACTCATCCTCTGTGTGCTGGTATCAGACTACATTGGGAGTACTGGTATTGTAATTTTTCAAACTATACCCAGCTCTATTAATGCTTGATTTTCTCATGCTTGAAAATCCTCAACTATAAAATTATGATGACAAAAAAATTAAGATATATAAAATTTGTAGTTAGAATATTCAGCTGTCTATGCAGTTGCACGCCTGTCTTTTCCACAGCAACCAAAGGAAAAAGACAATAAGGGATCGACAATATGCCTATTAAATTGCAGAAGTCTATACACCAGCTTTTTTTATGATTTTGTACCAAGGTTTCAACAAGGGCCAAGCATTTTGTTAAGATTAAATGATCAAAGCACAAGGTTGACACATAGACTGGTTGATTACCAAACACAGACCCCAAGTTAGAACAGGTAGCTTTTAAGCAGCTTATGAGGAACCCAATTAAGGAGACAGTCCATGCCAGAATTAAGTCAGTGTGTGTCACTGTGTAGGCTACAGGGCAGACAGACACGAAAAATAATCCATGTCTGCAGCACAGTGCCAGGAAAAGCTATGTTGCCATCTTGTTACTCTCAAAGTTTCATACCAACTGAGTTCATTAGTGACGTTCTAGGATAAACAGCCTCTTGAGAGAAAAAGCTCAGAGCCTAAGTTTAAGTTTGTCTTATAAATTTTGAACACTTAAAACCTCTTTTTAAGTTGTCCTGAACGGAATGGAACCGGACAAGTTCAACAAGCTGAATAAAGGCAGTAAATTAAATTCATAATTCAATTATCAGAGAGCACAATTTGTATTCATTGCAATAAATATAAGCAAACCTTTTGAAAACATTTATATGGAAAGAAACTATATAATATGATAAACATGTCTTAATGTTACTTTGCAGTCCTCACATGCCAGCTATGGTACCATAAAATGTTTTCTAATCTCAACATATAGGTCTATAAGGAGACAAAATGAGGGACCCACAAAGCAATGAAATCAGCCACTGAGAAACAACCCATCCTGACAATAAGCAACAGGATGACACTGTTAAAAGCCTTGCATACAGAGTGACAGCTTTAACAAGGACAAGACTTAAGGACAAATGATGGAAATGGGACAGAGTCCCTGTTAATCTGTCATCACTCTGAAGGGTCATGACAGTTAACCACATAGTAGACTGGCCTTAGAAACTCCTGCGCCTGTTTATATGAACTGACTAAAACATACAAGTCAACAGATTTTGCAAGCTATTTGAGATATGTTACACTAAAAGGAAAAAAAATGTTTTGGATAAAGCTGATATGATTTAACCGTTACAAAACTAACATCAATTCATTTTCTTTTAATTGACTGATTATCTTTGCATTAAGCTGTTGTGAAGAACTTACATAAATAGATTATATTAATCCTGTAGCTGAGGTCATTTAAACACTGTCAGAAGAAGAAAAGTCAGCAGAAAAATGCATCACTCCTGGGAATGGTCACGAAAGCTACCATGTTGTTTATTGGAAGTGTGAAAGCCACATTACTTTATGTATTTCTCGCCAAGATTTTTATAATGTGGCTCTCAGTCAAAAAGAGGGAGTAATTGGCTATTGGTCATTTACTACTGCCACAACTCATGGCCTATAGGTAAAAAATACAGTTTCCAGCAATTAGTGATCATAAGTTTCCAACAATTAATAATTAGCCCTGGAGCGCTGACGGTAGTACCCTTATGAAATAAGATTAATAAATGACTATGAAGTCATTTAATTTGCCTTAAGCATGACTGTGGATGACAAATGAATAGCAGACTCCCCAGCATAATTTCATAAAGAGCCTTATGATTTTAAATAAAAAACAGTATTTGCACTGAAACGAAAATACAAAATGTTCTTTTATTCAACAGATTCATAAGGGTAATTAGTAAGCAAGTTTCATGATTACATGCTATCTAGATAATATATGAATTATCAGCATACTAAAAACACACCATTTGGACCCCAGACATTTCAGGACCTGTATTCTCCGCCTTTTTCCAAAAATTTACTGCAAAAGACTAAGCTGGTGTAAACTTAGTCTCTTCCTCTAAAATGTCTTGTGAAGACAACCAACAGTGTATAGAGATCGGATTAGACAAATTGATGTAAGAAAAACATCTAGACATGTAACCACTGTCAGCTTAAACACATATACAATGACTCCATGTAAGAGACAAATAAAGTAAAGATAAGTTAAAATGTATTAATTGATTCCTACAGGGTTTAATGGTAGCGCATTTATCACTTGCCAAGTGGGTCAGAAAAAGTGAGTTTTGCCTCTCTGCTCCACTCTCTGTCATGTCTTTGTCACAGCCTGTTTGTAGGAGCTCAGGGCCACAGACCTGAGCTTCCCACTCACAGACAGTGGACAGAAGTCAAACTTCTGAGCAGAGCCCACAGCGAAGGCAAAGAAACTGTCATTGAGATATATTTTGGCTGTCTTTGGCCACACTGCTGAAGTGCTTAAAGTAAACCTGCATTACCCCCAACACTGAGGAAATTGTTGAAGAAAATATACTGCAATGTCAAATGTATGAATTATATGTTTGAATACATCAAAAACAAGATTGCACAGGTTAAGATGATCTGCAAAACATGTCATCAGTCTTTGGCAATCAAGATGGGGCATACCATTCCAGAGTACACACTATTACTGTAATAGGTTAAAAGGCAAGCTAATTCACATGGTTTTGTTAAGGCAGAAAAAGCATTTACACTAGAATTACTAGCCTGTCACAGCAATCTGTTTGCCACGGGCAACGAAAAATCCCTATTGATAAGCCCTTATTCTATCTTAAGTACAAGTAAGTCTTTAAAAAGTAAAGTCAGCAGTATTATTTAAGTTATGTGTTTACAAAACAGCTGGCACCCTGATTACAGTAAGACAGTTCACTTCATATTTGTGGTGCATGTTTGTCTGTTTATCTACATAAAGGCCAAAGCTTCTTTAGGGAAGGTTATTGAGAGAGAAACTGGTGTCATACATAAAACATTAGTTTTTCTAAATTCACACATAACAATTTACACACCAACAAAGACCCTCATTTACACAGTATTAGGGCTGACACCCCTACACTGGAATACATCTGGGCAGGCCATGTTGTCAAGGGGGTATCAGCTTACATGAACAGGGCTGAAGTATCCCTTCAACACAGACACTCAAATGACCCATGTTCCACAAAAGAGGGCAAAATAACAAGTCATGACCTCAAAAACAAAAAGTTAGATTAAGCTACACAAAACACAAAATAATCTTGTTTTCTTGTCTCAGTCTCTCATTTAGATCAAAATGAACCCAACCTTAAGATACAAACTACATTTAGTATAAAATTTTATGACAACTGGAGGAAGAAGAAGCTTCATTTTTACCTGCCAGGTTTTAATTAGTCCAAGTAGACCATGTAGGATTTCACTGCAGCAGTCTACTGACCACCAGGTACTAAAGATTTGTGATAACTGCACTGATTAGCCTAGATAGTTACAAAGTTTTAGGGTTCTCTGCATTAAGTAAAGGCTTTAAATGAACAGCAACAATGAACAAAGCTCTCTTTTATCAACAATCAGGGATTGTTATACTCTCTTAAGTTTTTGACATGTTGGCATGACACTAGATTTGCACAGTGGCAGCAGGCTTCAATTGCCACCTTCCCTACAGCTGCTTTCTTGCTTTTCAAAGGTCAGCATGTGTATGTGTGTGTGCAGTGTGTTTGTGTGCAGTGAGAGGGAGAGTGTGAGGGAGAGAGAGAGTGAGAGTGAGCGAACACAAACAAGTATATTTCACAGCCAGCCAGCAAAAAGTTGCAGCTCAAGTGACAGCTTCCTGTAAGTAATTCCCCCAAAATGTGGCACTTTAGTATACAGTTTATGGCAGGCTCAGTTGCCAAACCACTCATCATACTGGAGAGAGGGCAGGACAGACACTACCTACCCTGAAATACAATAACTTTTTTTTTTTTTTAAATGCCCTTTCCAGCTACTTTAACAAATTAAGTCATGTTAAACCACTTCTTTTTTAGGCCAAAAGGGAAATGGAAGTCAACTGGGCCTAATTTTAATTGACAACAACAATTTCCCATCAGGCAGAAGCTAAGCCTAAGCTACCCTCTTCAGTCCCATGTCACAGCTCTGTCTTTGCCAATTAGGCAATGTAAAAGTACAGTTAAATTACATTATTTTGTTGTGGAGGCCCCTCGTAAATGTAGAACTGCTGTATTAGATGGCACTTTGCCTCATGTCAGCCCCATGTTTACCTGTGTCTTGAGTCAGGTAACGTAATTATGCATGCCCAATGAACCACCTTACAGACAAATAGATCTGTTTAGACTGAACTTAAAGAGGCAAGGTAATTGTTTTGGGGATAGTAGAACCAATAAAATAACAAACTGTCCGTCAGCCGAACGCTGACAACATGATTTTGTAACACAAACACTGATCACCACATAAAAACTCTGACAGGGTTGACGAATATTGGCTCACTTCGTATAATATATTGTCATGCTAATGCTAGCTCACAAAGTATTAGTAACTTAATAGGCAACTAACCTTTTGGCCTTAATAATCTACTTAATCCGACCCGATGTTTTGTACCCATATATTTACACTAGACATGTCACTTTGGTACAAGATCTGTCAGATAAGGCTAGCTAACGACATTAAGACATGCACTAGTATCAGTCTGCAAAGAAAGCTAAAGTCAACTTGCTAGCTATCAAATAAGCTAACCAGCTAGCCACAGAAAAAAAAATCTAAATTTTAGTATGATTTGTTAGAGTGGCTTGCTTGACGCTAATTAAATATCCTCCTGACTGTCGTAACAATATCTAAACGGCTAGCCAGTAGGTATTTTTCTGATATTACTGAAACACTAAATGTGTTTGTACTATGTTCCGCTGCAACTGTTACAACTTGCTATTGAACAGAAAAGGCTGGTATGCTAACGTTGCAAACTTAGCCAAGTTAGCTATGTTCCAATTGCTGCCAGCTAGCCGGCTGACTACTTTACTTAGCAGCTTCGCTGGCTAGTTGTCCGCCATCACAGAGCTAACATAGCCAAACAGTTTGGTTAGGTATAGAAGATTTCCTTGCCAAGAAATCCTTTACGACAATGCAATAAAGTCGTTCGTCAGTAGCTGGTCTGCTTTACATAAATGGCTGTGGTCTACCTTGTCCGTTGTTCCACTCCTTCCCAAGTCTGTGCTTCTGTGGTTCTCTAACGTTACGGTTGTCGGTAAAATGCCCAACCGTACAGGCCTCACAGTCAGCTACGGTTCTATTGCCATCTCTGTGCAGACGCCTCCGACCAGCAAAACATACGGGTGACAGGCGCGCCACCCCAAATATTGCTGTGTAATAACACGGGACACGAGCTCTTAGTCAATACCTTCGTTATCTGTACAATGTTATTGTATTTTACAACTTCGCTACCTAGAAGATTTGATAATCAATAAGACTAGATCATGTGCAATTTTCATATCAATTTGCACATCACCGACAAATACAATTTAATATTGACAACAAGTGAAGTTTTTGACAGGTCAAAACCAAGACTTATTTAATCAGCTCGTCAGAGTGAACGTGAGCCTGCCATTCTCATATCCTATGCGAATTTTAACTCAAGTTTCTATGTTCCTATTCCTAAAATTTCTGTTATTCTTATTAGTTAATTATTTTATTTTCATATTGCAAACAATTTAAGATCCACTTTGGTGAAGGGGTCACATGTAGGCTTCTTAATGTCTCTATAAGTCTATTTTATATATTTATTCTGTTTAAAAGTGCTCTGTACACATTTGTTTTGCACATTTTTCCTATTTGTGTATGCAAATGCCATATTCTTCAAATGGTCTTGTCTATGTTTTGCAGTATGACTTGTGTTTGCACTTTTGTTCTTACTGCACAGCCATCTATCCACTCCACACAGGGATATTTTTTCACCTCTGGCCAGCAGGGGTTGTAGATTAATAATTAGCGTTAATTAGTGTAATTTAGTGTTCTGTAACCAATTTAGTGTTCCAGTAACCATGACTGCAACCTCTGATCACTGATTAATACAGCAAGGGTCGCTGAAACCAGCAGTCCAGAGTAGTTAGTGTAGACTTGTCTTTGTGGTCTTAGTAAACCCTCTCCCCTCATGGCCATGTTGGAATAATTTTAAGCCAAATTAATGTGAGAGTAAATGTGAGAGTTTATATACATTTATATACACATAAATGTATTATATATACATATAAACAGATATTAATATTTACATACACATATTTATATATAAAGGCAAATTAGAAATCAAATGTTTTTATTGTTTCCTGTAAAATAAAGTTTATACAGTTGTACTGTAATCCATCCATCTATCTATCCATCCATCCATCCATCCATCCATCCATCCATCCATCTGTTTATAATGGTCCAGACCCATTGTCTGTGTGTTAACCACTAAGAAATGTGTTTAGACCACAAGTGGACCACTAGTTTATACTTGCAATAGTTGCTGCTATGTTATAAACAAATTTAGATAGAAAAATAGATTTATTACTATATAACCAAACGAACTTCAGTATACAGTGCAACAGAGACGATATCTGTGGGCTAATTGACAAAAGGTTACATTTAATAGAAAAATGATTACAATCTTTGACATTTATATGGCTAAGAGCAGCACTGACATGGCAAGAGAAGGGAAAGGTGAAATAGGACCACATAGACCTCTCCACACCAACTCGTCTTGACCGCTAGCTTCAGCTTTCCTAGTAAAAGTAACCAGTAATCAGCAATTCTAACCATCATGTACCCACCACTTCCTCTTATTCTGGCCCCAGCTACTGTAAGTTGTTGTTACCCAGATGCACTGGTTTTTCTTTTTAGCTACTTAGTGGCTACTGAAGTCTTGCTAATAACAGTGATTCAAACATGTACCATGTACTGAATTTTATCATTAGAAACACACCAAAAGCACTTAATGTCTGAGCCGTTCTAAAGGGTAATTAAACAAAATAATTGTTTATCAGTTTTGAGATGTAAAATCCAGAGTTTACAGTTAGGTCAATGTATAAGTCCAAAGAGTGCTAGAGCCCAATGCCACACCAGGTCCTCATTTTGTTTGATGGGCCTCATTTGAGTTTTTCGTTTTCTCAGTTCCAAAGCACTGATATCATTTAAACTGAAGCCTGTCTCTTGGATGATCAATCCATCTGCAGTTCAAACTTTTGACTGTTTTGAGAGCAAAAAAGAATGTAGTGGAGACCACAGAAACAAAACCAGACCAAATGGAAGGGAGACCCCATCATTTATGATTGATATTCTAGTTCCTAATATAATATGATTTAATATTCTGGCACTTAAAATATTTTCCATGTTAAAAGCAAAAGCCATTGAGTAAAAAAATGTTTCATATCAATATATTTCTCTAACCATTTATACCAAAATAGATTCACCATGAATCAAAGCACATTAGTGTGTATTAGTTGGGATGAATAGTCACTTTACACCAATGGATTTTCAGCCAATCAAATGGGCTTTTAATTTACTTTCAAGATAACAAACAGCAGAATATTTGCCTCCATTCACTCTTACCAGATATCTCTTGACTTTATATGCCAGTATAATACCCCATATCCATTTAAATGATTAAAATAGTTTTCTAGAGTATTTGAACAAGCAGGGTTTTTGCAAGTTGTTCAGGCTGGAGGCAGAGTTTTAAAAGCTAGAAATAATTGAACAACAGCAACTAAGGATATGGATCATCAATTACACTAAACCTGAGTAGATATAGCATTGTTTTTGTTTGTTTGTTTGTTTGTTTTTATACAGTATGACAGTAAAAGTCTTAATGATTTAAAAACTTGAGTTAGTAATTCTGCCTTAATTTCAGAATACACATTCAGATAGTCAGTTATTTTGACACACAACAACAGAAAAAGCACAGATTTAGTTGATTATATAGCAAATGGTTTTATTCCATATAATGGTTGTCAGGGCTCACTGGCATAGCTGACACTCAGATGTGACTGTGACATTGTTGTTGTTATTTGGTACTGCCTTTTTTGTTAATACCCACAATAATTTACAAAGGACTAGTTGTAATATCTTCCTCATGAAATTTGTATTTAAGAGAGTCCTTAAAGTTTTTTTTTGCTTACATTACAGGCACAAAGACCAGCAGAGGGCGCCAAATTAACTTTTGTAAACACTGAAGTGCATAACTGCAATTATCGATGTATTGTTATACTCCTTGTATTTTGATAAGATAAATGGATGTAATTGTAATTGATGTTATTGTGTCTCATCTAAACCAGTGATTTAACTGCACTGTACTGTTTTGTTGTTATAGAAGGCACACCACTGTAGTACAAACATGCCTTAGACTGACCCAGAAAATCCCTATTTACAACAGAGAAAGTAATTCTTTGTATTTCTCAGGTTTACCTCAAGAGTCTACAAAGTTTACCAACACAAAATATACCTCAAAGGTAGTGCACATCAAGTCACTGCATACATACTTCAGGGCTGTGGTATCCAAGTCTGTTGCCAAGAACCTCTCAGAATATACACCCCTCAGCAAATATTATGAAGATAGAGTGAGTACAGTGGATGCTCTCCTCTCAACTCTCTCCCATGGGCTGCTTTTAGCCTCATAATCCCATACCAGTAACTTTAAATCATATTTAAATTTAATTCATTATATTTTTTGAAGACAAATGCATATTGTGTTATCATCTGGTAGGTACATTTTCATGCTTAATACATGTAACATTTATCTTCCATAAAGGAGGTATCACCCTCAAGCATCTATTCTGTTTTTCACTCTTTTCATGTTCTTTTGTGACAATCTTAAAAGCCATTTGCCACATAAATCTCCTCACATTCAGGTTCCACGTAGAAATAGAAGGTTACTCCTCGACCTTTTCCTCGTGCCAGAATCAGTTCAAACATTTTCTACCATTATGTAACTCCTCTGTGATCTTCCTGAAGCAACGAGTGGGAGTATCTGGGGAGACCATTAGTCTTTGTAAAACCTCATTGGACCAGTGCTCTTCAATCAATTGAGTGATCTCTTGTTGGCAACAAATGTAAATCAACCATAGTCACCTTAAACCTCTCTTAACAAACATGTACTGTCATGAAAAAACAACATAGCCCTCATCAAAGACACCAGGTGGATAAGCATATCCTACCATTGTATATTGTAGATATAAATCCTGTAGAGCTATGTCAAATAGGGAATGCTGTACTCATGTAATCCATCGAGCAAAAAAATCCCTTAACACTTCACATGTACTTATTGAAAAACTTTTCAACCTGCACAATCCCCCAAACAATAAGGACTATGCCACACATAAATGGAATGCATAATTAAAGATATTAAACAGGAATACACTTTTTGTATGGGAATAGGATCAATAAAAACAATTTAACAAACCATTTAGGAGGGCTTTAACCCAGCCCTTATGATATGATGTCTTTTAAGCCTTTGATCCCAGACATTAACATCAAAATAACCTCCTACCAACATATGGAGAACATAATGACCACATGGCAGTGCAGCACAAAAACCATGCAGTGAATGCTTTGTGAAAGCTCTATTATTTAGGGTTATTTAAACATGTCATAAAGCTGTTGACCTAATGTCTATGTTTAATGCCATATTTTGTTTTGGATTGCATTATAGATGGTTTGAACTGACATCACTTGTTCTTATATCAAACACATGTGACTTACAAAACAAAGTCATTAAGGGCATAGATTTCATTCAGACCAGTGAAAACACACCTCTCTTTCATTATGATGTGTGTAGTCTGTTTTTGCTGCAGTAAAGCAGACTGTTCTGAACACAGCAGCCCTACGGCAGAAATTTAAAGCCATCTTATGTTTTGGTGAACCATGACCCAATGTTTTGTCACCACTTTACTGGAATGCCTGATTTGGTCTGAATGATGTGGTAAGTTTTTTTGGAAAAATTTATAAGCATCTTCAAAAGTCTGTCCGTCTGTCTGTCTCTCTATCTATCTGCCAAAATGTGCAACTTACTTTAAACTCATATTTTTGAAAAAAGAAAGTAAAGAGAGAAACAATGAATAGACATGGATTTTGGAACAAAACAATGAAATGTATGGGTTTTTTATCCTGTAATGTGGCAAATTGAACACAGCTTGGAATGGGGGGAACAAGTTCTGTGTATGTACTGCTTCCCTTCTTGAGACCAAAGAAACACTGCATTTTAAACACATTTGTGCAAATCATCTTGCAACCATTTTAGCAGTATTTCTCAATTTGTTTTCTTTTTAAGTGGGTGATAAATGTTCAGTGTGTTTGCCAGTAGTAGTTTCTTTGTGGATCTTTGGTAACTTTGCATAAACTGATATCAAATGCGTGCACCCTTACAATGTGGGATATCAATCTCATTCAACATCGATACACGTCTTAAGAAAGCAGACACAGTTTGGGTTTAAAAAATTTGTAATTGAAACCTTTGTTTTCAATTTGTAATGTCTGTGGTTACACAATTATATGAATAAAACAAAAAAAACATAAATTTTATGTGTAGTCAAAAGACACTTATGCTGTTACTATGATAGATACATTGTCAGTGGTATTAAAATGAGAACAATGATAATAATACAAATAAAATACAATAACTATTATTCAAAAGAATTTACATAAGAATTGGTGTAAGCAGAATTAGAGCTTACAAAGGTCTATATGGTGGACATTTTTTCCAAGCAGCTGCCGTTCACAAGAGGTATATTTAAACTCTGTCAAATGTGTGTTTAAAGTCTTAGGAGGCTGGTTTTGTGAGATGATTCTGTCTATTGTCTGATCCATATGTTGCATCATTTTGTGTAATCAATAAAGAACTATAACGCTACTGCTGCTGTGTGGGTTGTTTGTGGTGTATGTGAGTTTATTTTTATTTCCAGATTTGCTGAACTTCTCTTTATGTTTTCTTCTTCGAGTTAAACTTCCGGCAAAAACAGATTGCATTGAAGAAGCGGCAGTGGCATGAGGCATTTGCATCACAGCAGCCAGACTGAGGCAGACATGTTTGAGTAAGCTGAGAGCAGTTGATCTTCGAAGATTTGAGTGCCACCTTCGATGGAGGAGAAAGGTCATTGGGAGGAACAGAGACAGCTTTCTGCTTCTAAAAAAAGGGAGAGAACTGGTTTGTTTATGTAATGCTACAAACTCTGAGATTTCTGAGCTAATTATCAGTTCAAGAAAGACTTAGATTCGAAACGTCAACACATTAATGCAAACCTTTATTTTTAGCATGCAATCAAAAACTTATGAGACCATGCATGTAGCAGTAAGCTATAACAGTCAAAAGTATTGACCAGTTGATGTGTAATTTACATCGATTGATCATCATCAGTTGCACACACTGTGACAACTGGTACATAAATAAAAATGCAAACTGGAAACTTGGAATACTTAAAAATGTTATCAGTTGCAACTCTTTCATGCGGAATTTTTCTGTTCATTCACAGCAAGAACAGTCTTGCAGTTTTTTGATTGTGCTTTGTATCTCTTGGTGTGTAAAATTAACAGTTGTTATACCATGTACATCTGCTTACCTATCATATTGCATTCTACTGTATGTGATAAAGCAATATTTCAAGCCTATATCAAGTTTTATGTCCAGCAAGTCAATATTTTATCAAGTAATGATAGAGCCTTTGTTCAAGGGCCTTGTAACTGATTATGCTACTATGACACAACAATAACTACTGCTACTACTACTACTACTACTGCTGCTGCCACTACTACTACTACTAATAAAAGTTAAAATAACAGTGCACTATATATTTTCTGTCAAATCCTCTGATACAGTTATCATGGCTATTTCATACCATTGTGACCCCAGTGCACACTATAGATGAGCCTTTTGATTTTGATTAAACTAATTCTTGATGATACAAGCCAAAGTGTTGTGTAAACTTTGTATAAAATGAAAGAAATTGCAGACCCTCAAAGATAATCAGAGAACTGTTGAGATGCAGATAAACTTTCTGTTTACTTGAAACGTCTCTGCTTCATGTGACTGGAATACACACTGCACACATCTTACCGGCTTAAGAGTCATTTGTCGTTCATACTGTCCTCTCCTTGCAAACAGTGGTCTATGTCTGCCTGGGTTCAAAGACCCTGTTTAAAGAAAATCAAGACTATTGATTAGCAAATACCTCTTAATTACCAGAAAAACAAAGTCTGATATCAAGGCTTTAATGTTATTCTTCAATAAACACAAAACCCAAACCACATAGGCTTTAAATTTAGCCCTCTCCAGCTTACTGTAACCTCCTTTTCTATCCACCAGAGGTCCTCAGTGACATCCCCGAGGACCCAGGTGTTAATACCTGATGCTGCTTAACAGCTGCATCTAATCTTTTCATGAAAATAATAGTTTTTATGAACAAGCCCATTAAGTGCCCAACCACCTGCTGCTTGTGTGCCCTTACTGCAAATCCTAATTCCCTGCATCACATTGATGTTTTTGATGGGTAAATGACAAAAAAAAGTTCAAATACTGCATTAGGACATTAAACCATAGTTTTTAAATGTTTAGCTTGCAGGAAAGGATGGATCTAAGTAGCAATAGAGAGGCAGTTTTTCCCAATGCAAATGTGTCCCCCTCATTTAAAGTAAGCTGCCCTAGGTGGTACCATTAGTGCTGTGCCATGTGGAGAAGAGAGCCTCCCTCTAGACTTTAAAATGCCTTCAATGGAAAAAATTGGTGCCAATGTTAATGACTGTAATCTTGTAAGTGTTACTAACTGTAAGCTGGCTAAAATTATGCAGTCATAAACTGGATATGCATTAAACTGTCTCTTTTAGAAAGTTACATTAGTTTGATAAATAAAAATTCTTGTAAACCTTTAGAAACTGGTTAGATCTAAGACTCATGACAAGGTCACTTTTAGCCACTGGGGCCGAAGCCTGAAATATACAGTCAAAGGACCTGAGGGGGCCAGAGAGTATGAAAAAAGCGATCACTTATAAGGGTATAGGCACATGAGAAGATATAGTTTAATAATTGTTTATTTAACAGGGACAGCACACAATTAGCTGATAGCTAATTTGCATCTGAAGTTCCTGAGCAGACAAACAAAAAACAACCATGACAAGCCATTACAATACAGTATATAAAACCGGACACTCAATTCATAAGTATAATCTGCCCTATTCAATAACAATTAGTATAAAAACTACATTAATATACCCCAATTAAATCATAAAACAATGTACTGAAGAAGTCCAAAGATCTAAAGAAGAGCAATGTTTTTCTGATAATAATAATGATAAACTAAGTCACAAAATGCTTCGCAGTAAAAATGTACTAACAGTCAAAAAGTTCAAGAACTTTATATACAAACAAGATAAAACAGTTCAATTAATAAAAAAATTCCATCAGTTAAGAAGAAGAGAAGATTCACAGCTGAAGCATGTTGGTGACAAGTGGAGATTTTGGAAACATTCATAGGTCCCACTATCTCAATTGGCAGTCAGGCTCACAGTTAGATATGACAAAAGTAGGCCAAAAGGTTATTTTGCTGGGCTTAAGAACAAGCAGAAAATGCTCAGTTAAATTGTAAAACTTACAGGTAACCAGTGAAGGCCCAAAGAATTGGTGTAATGTGGCCATTTCTCACAGTATGTGTTCAAACCTGAGAGCAACATTTTGTATCAGCTGCGGTCTGTGAATATTAAACCTGCAAATTTCAGAATTAGATGAGTTGCAAGAGTCATATCGGAATGAAATACAACTGGGTCCAAGGGTAGAATATATAATTATATTGGATCCGAAGACATTCTATGGCAGGAGAACTTTTGAACATCACTTTTTTCAACTCAGCAGCACATAATACAGTGTGCGTTAGTATGAAAAGCTTTATTCTGACATAAAATTTGGTATTAGTGTTGATTTGACCCTAGGAATACCAAGTAGATGGTAAACAAGATGGGACCAATAATAATAGGTATATATAATAATAATCTCTGACACCAATAATAGGTCTGTGGAGAAGCCTGTGGAAGCTGCAGTTTAGGAATTACGCCTCGTCAAGACAGGAGCAGCAAATTATATTTGTATGGTGCCACTTTAGGTGAACATCTTAGTTATGCTACTGCCTTATAGAAGCATCTTTAAAAAACGAAAGTTAGAGGACACACACACACATATTTCATAAAGAAAATGGAAAAATAATTTCTCTAATTAAAGTCGCATTTCTCTTGAGTCTTAGATGTGAGTGAGATCACAAAGGTGAGCCCATAATCACTGCAACACAACCCCCGAAAAGAAGAGCCAATGTTCATATTAACTGTGCAGGATTACAGATTAGATCCTTGAACTGAAACGAAGTGCATCCTAAGACAGACTGAAGTCTATCCCTTTCATCTGCTTGTCATGTGTCTCGAATGTTTCTTAATTTACGACACCTAAGGCATTTAACTCTTGTGTCTTTGGACAACTGTATTGATGAGGCCTCATGCTTTGAAATTCCTTGCATAACCCTGTCATATTAAGGCCTTGTTTTGGCACATATTTCCTTTAACGTTTAACATTAAAAGTACATTTTGTCTCATTTTCAATCACTTAAATTTGTTTGTATAAAATGTCACACTTCTACTGCAATTAAAGAGACTCTTAAAATATAAATATATAAACTTTTAATAGTTTACGGAGTTTCAGATAATATAAGAGGAAACCCACATCATTAGAGTCAAGTACAAATTTGCACTATTGTAATATTGTTATTATTATTTTAACTTTTAATATCCAATTGATGAAACAACGAGAAGAGTAATGATTAATCAGACCTACCTGTACAAACTGTGGAAACGGCCCTGCCGTTAAAGCAGAGCAGCTCGTGAACTCACCTGTGCTCTCAGAGACTTGGGCCCTGCTCTTAGACAAATGGATGTGGGCAGCTCGATTATCGTTACGGGTGAAGTTACCCGCAGCATAGACAAGTGCCAAATGCAGAAGGCAAAACCACGAGAGTATCAGCTTCATCCTTACTGTGGTCAGCTCCCTCTCCTCCGATGCACCAATATGCGGCTCAAGTGGTAAAACTGCGTCCTGCGTTAATAGCTGATGCTATTTTGACGTCTTGCTCTTTGCTTCAGTTTCTCACTCCACTTCGACTCAACTTTATTTGAGAGGCAGAGTTCTTACACATGCACAGTGCACGCCCCTCTTTGCCTTCACGCCTCTTAACAGTGCCAGCAACCGTGACCTTTAATTTTAAAATTTCATATGTTTCACACTTATTAACCAACAGATACCGAAAAGGATTTTACTTCTTTTTTTCTCTGGCTTTTTCTTCATTTCTTCTCCATTCACCCAAAAACCCGTTAAAGTTGTGGCACAAAAAGGCATGTTGATAGGTTACACGTGACAAAAAGAACTATTTTCTTCAACAGGTTGGAGTTGAAGTTAGAGTCTCTAATCCGCTTTTTCTGGGCTCATACACCCCATGTGATGTTATTATATAATAATGTATTTTTATCATTCATCCTTTGTATTCAGATTGCCCTACAGCCTATAATCTTCATTTTTAGGTGAATGTTTGTTAAAAAAAAAAAAAAAAAGCTGGAAACAGTGGATTTCTTTTGTGTAGAACATGTACTGGATGTGTATTTGTTGTAATATCCACTTTCATTCTGATAAGGCAAGTTAGATTAAGTAGGCAGCAGTTTGCTTAACCTCAACTTTATTGCCTCTTATGCAACTAAAAATAGATGATGTGAGGATTTTTTTTTTTTTTTTTTTTTTTTTTGGCTGGGTACAGCAACAAGGGTAGAATTCAAACACAGACATGCACAGCTGGTGGAATTTAATCTTTTATTTAGAAAACTAATGCACAGTGGTTGTCATGCCGTGAGGCATGCACGTGTCATCAGAGACAGTCCAAAACAAATGAAGAAATCCAAACAGGAGTAGACAAAAATCCAAAGCCCAGATAATCAGCCAGAAGGCCTGACATGGTGGCAGGCAGAGATGACAGAGCTACAGAAATCACATTCACACATTCACATTCAATAACATGAAACAATGGAGCAACATAGGACAAGCTGACAAGCTAGTGGGTGGAAAAAGGCTGGTTATGCACTGCAGTGGTGACAAGGCAGAGTAGAAGCAGGTAAGCAGGTTGGCAGTGAAGGTCAGAGGACTGAAGGAAAAGGGACTTTTGCTGGGCCAGAGGATTTGGCTGTATGAGGGAGAGAGATGACTGGGACATTTGCAGGGTATTTGGATGCGGGAGTGTGATTGTAGAGAGGGACAGTGGAGCTCATATTCTTGCCTATAATAAATGAAAACATATATAGCCTGCTGTTGTGCTTCAGGAATTTCTCTCTTGCTTTTGGGTTCCCCTTGTTTTTTGAATTATGCTTATAAATGTTTCCATTAAAAAAATGTCTTAAACAACCTTAACCATAGCATACAAGTAATATGTAAATAAAATAAAAGATAAATAGATATAAAATGTTTATTGAAAAGCAAAATATTCAAAAACAAAAGGGAAAGAAAATAAAAAAAATAAATTCACACCAAAAATTCCCAATATCTGGTTACTGTACATTCTCATTGACCCATATTTAAGTTGACTCCCATCCTTACAGCATGGATGCTGAGATCAAACAGTATGTAAGGCCCATTTTGGGCCCATTTACAAATGTAAATAAATCTGAAAAAAATAATTAATTAATTAACACTAATTAAATGAAATTTAAAAAATCAATACGAATTAGTATCTCTCAATAGTTTTGGCTCATTTTTTGAAAAGTCTGAACATTTTCCAACCTGTAAGTGCAATTATCACAACGTTTTCATGGTACATCTTGCATGTGTCACATGTTTGCAAAAGGTAGTAATGTTTTGAAAAGTGCTTTTCTTATTTGAGAACTAAGCCAAAATGTTTGAAAAAGCCCAATAAGAGTGAGTCAAAGCAAATGAGAACCACTGCAAATAAGAGCTGCAACAAAACCACTTAGGAGACATCTGCGGAGCTGGCGGAAGTTGTGGCTCAAGGGTAGTGAGGGGGCTGGAGAAACATGTTGCACAGGGCTGGCATGATGCTGGGAGTGTGCGTGGTGCAGCACAGGGGAATGCTGGTGCGTGTTGGGCGAAGGTGGTGAGGGGAGTTGTGGTGGGACTCAGTGGTGGAGAGGGATACTGCACAAGGCAGCTGGTGGATGAAGCTGCAGTAGCTTGGTGGCTGGGAAACTGAAGCTGAAAGGAGGCACGCATAGACTTAGGAGAGCTCTACCTCATAGCAGCAGAAACAATCCAAACAGTCCACCGAAGTCCAAGGTCTATACACCGCGCTTGATTACGATGAGACACCATGTGTCAGAGCCTGTTCTCCAGCCACCTAGAAGCAACACCCAGCCTCTGCCAAAGGGGAACACACAGGGAAAACCCGTTTACAACCACAACACAAAAAATCTTATAACCACCACAGAGGTTCTCATAAAAAGCTGTTACTTCCAGGCTGTTAAAACTTTTAATAGTTTATGGAGTTTCAAAATCTATCCTGTGTCTTTATATAACCCTCTGAGCAGTGGTAATAGCAACTTTAGAACACCTCATATATTTAACTCTCAAAATTTTTGACATCTCTTGCAATATTCAAGAGGCATAGTCTTATGTTAATAGTTACCAATGTTTCTGGACACGTGCTGCTCCTCCCGATAATCTTAAGCTAAAAGTGACCAGTGAGGGGCAGCTAAAAGATATGTGCATTAGGTCACTTAGGCTGGAGCTCCATCTGATGCATATGTAGGATGATATGATCACCATTGTCTGAAGCTGGTTTGAGTGAAAAATGACTGTGAAGGATTTTGCATTGAGTCAATTTTAATCTATAGTTAGTTAATCTCCAGTCATAGTCATCTAATGCAACTCCTTAATCTCTTTTTTACCCTCATTTCAATCCTCCAGTGTTCATATTTGAAGACACTACAACAACTGACCTTGCTCTTCTTTACAAGTCCACTGTCTATATTTAACTTCAAGGTGGTCTAGATTAAATTCCCATCAAAGAACAGTTTCAGAGCTGGAGAAATATTTTTGGTGCAGCATAAAGCAACTCCTCAAGATCTTAAATAATTTTAAAATGTTCTCCTGAGGGAAACATCTAATGTTTCTGACACCATGACTTCTCTCATATCCTGACTCAGTGGTTGTTCCAGAGGTATGCTGAAATACTTAAAAAGGCAAATACTCTCTCTTGTTTCCCTCTTTTACCATATGGTAGGGTGTGCAATGTGATAAGGTTGTCCAAATGGGAAGTCTGGCTAAGTAGATGCTCATACGAAATATTAAGATCTTGTTCTTGAATAGTCCAAAGTGGACAGTCCATAGTGGTCTGACAATACTTTCTGAACAGAGCAATCCCATTGGACTAATAGAAGACCTTCTGTGCAGGGATTAGTTTGGGAATGACAACAGTTAAGCCCATAAACCACAAACTTCATCTTTGCTTGTTTCAAAAAGAAGCTTTCTTTCTTCTTAAGTAGCTCTAGGCAATCTCTTATCTTGTCAACAAGTCCAGAGTTTAGCAGAGTAACAAGAAATTTAATATTTTTAAGAACACAATGCAACTTTAATTCAAAGAAATAATCTTCTGGCAATGTCTTGATTGGCTTATCACCTCAGATTTACTCCACTTCACCCTGGAATTTTAGAGAACTTTCAATTAATTTATAAAACTGTAGGGGGGGTTGTGACATTAGAACCAATAGATTATCAGTGAAAATTACGAGTTTATGCTTTTGGTGCTCCAGTCTTACACCTTTGATAGCACTCCTAATAGGGTTGTAACACATTCAATAGTTGATCAAGTGCTACATTAAATAGTACTGGGGAAAAGGGGGAAACATTATTTTGCCTTCCTACTGACATAGAAAGGGGCCTATATCAGCCCTCCAGCAGTCATCATTAGCTTGGGATGTTTATAAAACCTAAATAATGTCATGGAAACTATTACCGAGGCCATGGTTAAAAGGACTGTTGCTGAAGTAGTTCAGAGGAGCCTGGTTTAACACATTTTCCAGAAAGACGGTTGAATCTAAGGATGGAAGATCTTTGGCTTTCCAAAGGAGACAGACAAGACTGTCAAGAGGATTTATGACTTTCAACAAATATCACCTGATGTCCTCTGGTAATGTTTTATATCATGTGGTTTAGCCCTAGTGTGAAAAGTTTGGAAAAGTTTTCCATTGTAGCATAGGGCTCAGAAAAGGCGACCACTTCTAAATTCTTACTGGTCTTTCTTCTTTTTTAGAATTAGTATAATTACTGTCTCAGTATACCCCTGGTAGAGGCATCTCTCCTTTGAAATGGGGGGACGCGGCTTGTCAGAACAGATTATCTGGCCAAATGATCCTATAGTGCGAGGGGTTAACAGACCTGATATGATGTTGCTATCTGGAGAGGACAATTCACCAGTTGATTTGGTTAAAAAGTTGTTGACATACTCGTTCTGGGCGAGGAAACCGCAACACATCAAATTCTGAACATTTGTTTAGATTGATGTGGTCCAAAGCTAACTAGCTTCCTGCTTGAACTGCACCTTGCCTTTAGTTTTCTTCTTTAAAAGATGCCACACCTCTGAATTTTATACATTGTTTGGTCCTGGGGTCCTGAGTGCCCAAGAGGAGACATTTGCTGCTTGCTTTCTGCTTTGCCCATTTTCTTTTCTATATTTCACTGTTTTTTCCTTGTTTTTCTCTCACAGGCAACCAATCTTGGTTAATCATCACCCATACTGGAACAGCATCAGTCCTTGACCAAAAGCATCAAATGCACCGCAGACTTGGTCTGAAGTCATTTGCTGCCAAGGCACATTCAGTAAGATAATGAATAAAATAATGTTCTTGTAAAATGACCTACTGACGCATTCAAACTTTGGGGAAACTCATAGCAGACTCCTTGACTTCTCTGACACATGACTGACAGCAGCTTGCCTAACAAATGAGATTACATTTATTGACAATTTCAGTATCTTTTGGAAAGACAGCTTTCAGTCTAAGTCTGGAATTCATTTAAGACTCACTAGCTAAAAAATGCTCAGTTGCCAACCTGTGTAATGCTCCTGGAATGTCATTCCAAATAGGAAAGACAGCATTTTCAGACAGAGGAAAACAGTCTGTGCCTCTTCCCCCTTTCCTGATCCTCTGCTTCCGATCAACCAAAGCTTTCAGAAGATGTCTCTGTCACAATCAAAGATCAAATGCCCTTCCGCTCATCATCCACAAGTCGGCCAGGAACCCAAGCTCCCCCTACTGGTGATCTCAAAAAGTCACTGACAGGTCAAAGGAGCCCTAGCAATCACAATGTTTCAGTTTTCTTGAATTTGTTGACGCTACATTCAGTGTCTATTCCAGTCACAGGATCATTACTGCTGAAATGAACTCCTGTTTTGACCAGCATGAGAAGAAAAAACTGCGCCCAAAGTGTAAAGCTGTTCTGTCTAATCTGACTTAAGTTGTCCACAAGCCACAGACTGTGTCAGACACTGTCCTTTAGTACACTAAAACTGACCTCATTAAATATCAAAGATCTTCACATTTCTGAGGTTGTGATGACTGATGTTGCCCTTTCTGATTATGTGTGTTTTACTGTGTTTTCTTTAAAATAACCACAGCAGCAGGATTTAAACAAAGGTATTCAAGAAGTGCTACATGGAAAAAAAATAAAAACAAAAACAAAACTTGTACATTATTCACACAGGCTTTCAAACCTGCACACTTAATTTTTATGAATTGTTCTGTGATCATGGAAATCTGGTAAAAGGGAATCAGGCAGACAGAGAGGATAAACTACTTGCCACTTTCTTATGCCACTGCCTTTCACCTAAAAAAGGACCTTTTCTTTATACCTATGAAGATCTTTTTTTTTTCTGTTAGGAAAAATGTTCCACAGAGAAATGCCAAAGTGAAAGATCAAAAAAGCCAGTGTAGAAAGGCAGTACACAGGTGGCGACATATATGAAGAGACTTCTCATCTATAACTTAGAACTTAGAGGGAGATTAAAAATAAAGACAAAACTATTGCCAGCACCTTGCTGAAAGACTGAAAAATTGACAGATTGGTTGGGGGGGGGGGTGTTGCTCGATCTTACTTTAAGTATTTGGAAATAATTTCGTCATAATTATTATTTTTTATATATATATATATATATATATATGTCTCCTAAAGCTTGTTATTATATTATCCACTTATGTGATTCCATCATTTCATTTCGTTTTGTCGATTGTCAGTTTAGCTTGAGTTAGCTAGTCATGGCTAAGTTAGTTATCTTATCAGCCATGTCATCATTAGACATCAAAACAGCAGGTAATGTATTTGCAATTGAGTGATTGATTCAAGTTCAAACATACCCTGTACAAACATGAGTGCAGGTCCAATCCCTAATAAACCAGTAAAGAATTATAGCATCCTTGAGAACACTCCTCCTCCTCCTCCTCCACCAGCATCCCAGGCCTCATTTTATAGTGTTGAGCTAGAAAGCTCCAAGATTCCCGGTCATAAGTTAATCCATGGAGAGTGAATTAGGGTTTGTTTGGTTCTACTGCTTCTATTAGAGATGCATAAACAACTGGAGTCCAGTTATCTTCTAGGTTACTAAGTCTGAGCCAGAGAAAAAAACATCTGGGTACGGCTAATCAGTTTCAGAGCAAGAAAATTCAACTCTGGGTATTTATTATTGGTACTGATTTTTTTGTATGATTAATGTTACAAGCTTATACCCATGTCTCAAAAGGAGATATTGGAGGCTTTAAGTAATTGCTTGTTTTGAGAACAGCAGCTGCCATCTGCAGAATTACAATGTTTTTAATTATTTTAGGTTTGAGAATTTAAAAAAAAAAAAAATTCTACAGAGACAAGGACTTCTTTTTGTCCCATCTGAGCTATCATTATTGGCTTGTGATGTGAAAAAAAAATGTTATGCAATGAAAGTCACAAAATGACATTTAGAAGATGGACCACATGCAGGACCACACATTTATACTACCCGTTGAAATATCTTTGGCTTATGTAAAGGCAAGTTTTATTTTTGATGTGTAAATCGATTGGTCCCTCATCCAGGAGGTTTTAAGGAGCAGGATGCAGTTTTTACACTGCATCAAAGAAAGAAAAAATTAATTAGGAATGGGCTGCTATCTTAAAAGTTATCGCACAAACTGATAAGGGACAGAAGACACTGACAGATGATTTGTTCAACCCATATGGCTGCACTTACCGATTACACAAGTTTCTCGCAACCACAAAGCATTCTAAGAATTCTGACATGTGTATCCCTGCTGGTTAACCATCGTTTTGGCTTTCTGAAAGAAGACTTTGTTATTGCTATTGTCACCCTAATACCTTCAGGAATTTAACCTTTTGACATCTACTATTTTGGGGTTGTGTTCATTTATTTGGAATACCCTAAAGGACAAGCTCAGAACAAAAGAGCTGTAGGGCCAATATATATATATATATATATGTGTGTGTGTGTGTGTGTGTTAGCAGGTAATCTATAGATGATGTCTTGTCCAAAACAAGACAAAAGTTTAACATTTAAATTCTTATATCCAAGGCTTAGCTGCTTTGAGATAACTTGAGAAGATTACTTGCAAAACATTGAATTTCCATCAGTCTTTTGTTTAGTACCATAACTAGAAAATGTGCTTAGTAGCTTAACTAATATAGTGAAGACTCTTATAAACAATAAAGTGGACTTAGAAGCAGGTTGGCATTACATGTTTTTCCCCAATGTTGGCATGTTCTTCAGATATTGAAATTGTAGTGAAAGGCGAAATGTAGTATGATGTGGATATGACTAACAACAAATTATTTCCACTCTATTTCTGCTTAGAACTGAGTGTCATGCTGATGAAATATGGGACATTGTGTTTTTTTAGATATGCACTGCTTGAACCACAAATTGGCCATGCTGCTCATGGGAGCTGTGTTACTGCTCCAAAGTTTTAGAGAGGAGGAAGGCATGCATGATACACATGTGCTGCTCATGCCAACACCCAAGTGTAATTAATACTGTTTCGTTCTCTTTTCATCTGTTTGCCCATCAAGACATGCCTAGTTTATAGTCACTGTGCAAAGGGCAACAATCCTATGACCTGGCATACATGTTCCTTTAGTGGGGGTCACCTAACTCCCTTTCAAGTCATTCCTCGTCAACTCTAGGTGCCTGCGCTGTGGTGATGCAGCAGCATGATGACAGGCTGGATGGACAGGATGCTTGGTATGGGATATTTGTTCCAGTCTTGCAGAGTTTCCTCTCAATATACTGGAAGCAAATCTGGAGTAGATAGTTTATCTCTTGTTTATCTCGATGTTTATCTCTTAGGACATCCAGGCCTTGTCAGAAAAAAAAACAACCAAAAAAAAAACAAAAAACAGGATGTGTTGGCTGTTCCCACTTAAGATAATACAAAGGGGTTTCACTCCTCATATTTCCTAAGAACCACATTGACCTGAGGTTCAAGGTTCAAGGTTCAACAAAAAATAAAAGAAACAAAAAAAAACAGACCAAAGACAAGTCAGCAGGACAAATAATTTTTCTTATCCTACATCTTGCCGGGTTACATCTAATGCAAGATGGGAGAACCTCAATGATATACAGAGGGTGGCAGGGGTCAGTTAGGATTTATTGAGCCTCCATCAAAGATCAAACCTTGTGCACAGAGTTGGGGGGTGGGGGTCATCCAAGGTAGTGCCTGCGACTTTTCCTGTACACTTTAAAATACACAGACATCTGTTTTTGTTTTTGACAGAAAGTGACCTGCACCCGCAGACAAGGGAAAAGTTGGGGGAAATTCGACAAAACAAGAATAAAACATTTTCGTTGACAATTTGTTGATATTACCATCAATGATGGTGCCAGGACATTTATACTGCCTCACATCCTCAACTGCCTGATCATGGAGCAACACAGGAGAGATGACCTTAGGATCCTTGCAGAATCAATAATCATCTCTTTAGTTTTTGATACATTGACACTCAGGAAGGATGACTTGCACCAGTAAGAGAATTCCATCACTCCAGGGCCATGTTCAGGGTCAACACAGTGAAAGAGAGACATGATGACAGAGGCATCAGCGTAAATCAAACAAATAAAAAGATGAGAAAATGCAGCCATGAAGCAAGCTGGTGGAGATTAAAAGAACATCAGAAGAACAAGAACAAAATGTTGTTATCGTTCACGCATTACACCCTGCAAATTAAAAAACCCATCATCCAGCATACCTGCCGAGGAACAATGTAACTCCTCGCTGCTAAAATGTGGGGCTGTATGTAGTTAAATTAGACTTCATGGTTACAGTAATAAAAATTTAAAAAAGGTTTACGTGTATAACACATTTTGAAAGCAAGTTACAAGGTGCTTCACAAGTTAACATATATGAAGCACAGGAAAACAGAAATACTTCAAATAATGCAAACAAATCAAGTTAGAACTGGCAATGCAGGAAAGATGCCCATAAAACAACATAATGAAAAGCATCTCTTATAGAATGAGTTTAGAGGTGCTTTTATTTGTTTTGTTTTCAGTCTCAACTTGGAAATCAGGCAGCTAATACAGACCAACTAGAAGATGCCTGACTACACTCAGGCTCATATGGGGTCAGTAAGTCTGAAATATAGTCAGAAGCCAATCCCCTAACATGCCTCACAGGTGATCATTTAAATCCTAAAATCAACTACATAACAAACCAGTATGGAGCTGCTAAAATTTGAGTTGTGTGCTCTTTTAGGTCTTGTGAGCAGTCTTTCACAGTCAACTGATGGGTTAGTTGGATAGGATGCGTATGTTGTTCCTAATTCAGACAGAATATAGATAGTTACAGTAATCTAATCAGAATCTAATCAGAATCTAATAAATTGATAGATTACATGTCTGAGTCTTTTGTAGTTAAAAATATTCATTTTAGAGCAGGATAAAACTTATACATTAAGATTACTTGGGTACAGAAACAGTAGGTGATTTTTCAGAAAGACAGCCATCACATTAGGAAAAACAACCAAAATACTTAGCTATATAGCTTTGGTCTAGGTTGACTGCATGCAGGTCTGAATGCTGATGTTGTTAGATCCAGGCCTGGACCAAGTACCAACAAATTAAGAATTCTTATATTTTGATTGAGTGTTTCTGTTTTAACAGGTGCAGCACTTCTTGCCTTCATGGATGGTTTAGTGGCCCAGGAATTGTACAGTCCATTTGAATTTGTTGTAAAGCATTTCATGGGATGTTGCTCAACTACAGCTTGAGTCATTGAATGAAATACACACACAGAAATGAGATGAGACGGGCAGTTGGTGGCAATAGGTGAGTTTGAGAAAAGTGATTTCATAGAGACAACATTGCCTGAAGTTTAAGTGTAGGAAGTTCTGACCAGTTTTCAAGTTCTCTAAGATAGATCTGTGGTTAACCTCATTCTATGATCTTGAATAAATCGAAGGATAAGTAGATCCAAGAACCATTTGCATAAATATGGAAGCTGACTTCACACTTTTAAAATATTTGAAGAAAACTAAGGATTGATTTTGCAATACTTCATCAATAAAATGTGTAGAAGAGGATTTACAGACTCTTATAGTCACACAAATTCGTACACAGCTTAACCACTTTGAAACACTTAATAATAGTATGCACCAATTTCAAAACTATGACTTAAAATGGCACAGTTGTAGAGTTGCTAACAGTCATCACTTAGAGGATCAACAAATAACATTTTTTTGCCCCTTGCTGTCATTATATTGATTTCTCACTGGGTCATTTAATGCTCATTACAAAAAACAAAAAACACATATGGTTGAAACTCAAACTGTTCCTCTAAGCCTGGATGTTTTCCAGAGTCCCCTGGAGTTTGTTGGTGGTAATGCATTGGACTTCTACTGTTTAGTGAGTTGATGATATTTTAAAGTCATTAGTCAGCAGCCTCAGTAAAGAGGGTCCGCATGCTATTAACAAATCATTTCATGCCACCTACATGGTCTTCCCAGAGGCCACCCCTCATGTGAACTGAACAGTGTATTTCCAGCATGTGAAACCACATCTCAAATATACAATCCCCTGTTGTATGTTATAAATTAGACAGGGCATCGCGCACAGCAACCCACTGAAAAAAATTCACACAAGAAAATGTCATTTGTCTCTCATTGACACTTTTTACTGAAAGTCCTCTGGCAGCAGTAAAGAATTCATCATAATTACTCAAAGGTCCAGGGGTCATTACTGTCAGCACATCATCGTTCCCAGTGGTCAGCAAATGATCTCTTTTGCTACACCAGGTGAAGTTGAGTAAGATGGATGATCCCAAGGGGTATGCAGTGGAGAACATAATCAAAATGGGGAATTAAGACACACACATTGCAAGAACATGTTATAGCCACAGGAAACAGAAGGCACTTCAATGTCAAACAGGCCAAATTGTTAAAAATCTATGACTTCTCCTTTGATCATTTGGTAGCAACCATAACCTGGCACATGAGAACTGGCAAGTTTAGGAATTCATCTGCTTAAGGTGTGCATTAAGAAACAGTATTCTGCTTTTAAAGAGTTAAGAAGTTGGAGTATTTTTGTTGCCTTTCAAAAAACAGAAACACAAAAGCAAAAGTGTAAGGAATGGATTGAACAGTTTAAGTGCCAAAGGCTAGTCTCATGATCACCGTCAAATATCTATGATCTGTCAGGACAACATGTCCCTCGCTTATGCCTGATTTCCTTAAAAGGTCAAGAGGGAATGTTGTAGCTTGAGGGGATGGAACAGTGAGAAATCATGGCGATCTTAAAGTTTTAGGGTACCACAAATTAATTAAGCTTATCAAGTGGATTTCAGCCATATGGTCACTTGATGATTCTGAGCTCTAAGCTGGTAAACAACTTTATTAGGTGAAAGTGCCTTGTAAATAAACTCTCTCTTAAGTTTTATTTCACACAGTTGTAAAGTGGTCTACTCCATATGCTGTTTTGTGTGAAGTTGACTGAAAATACAGAGCTCAGGTTACCATTAAAAAACCGAATCTTGTCTTTATATTGACTCCTGCTGTTTTTTTATTTTTATTATTACAGTCTTTTCCTCTACATGGGTTAATGTTGTTCCAATACAACTGACAGTTACGAAACACCTCTGATAAAGCTTAAAATTATGGATTGACTATCGCAAGCAACAAATACCTTGATCTCATGCCACTTAATTTATTAAATAAAAATGGGACCCTACAACTTCTTGGCAGCACCCTTTTTTGATAAACTTGCATCTGATTTTTACTCTTCATCAGTTGATGCACAAAGCTCAGGTACAAAAAATCAGAATCAGGAAAGATAGTATGAAAACATCTCTAATGTGGGTGCAAGCAGAGGTCATCATGGTCTCCAGAGTTCCCAGGCTGGTAAAGAAGATTTAGTCTCAGTCCACCTGGTGCTGTCATACATTAGAAATTTCTAAGCCTTATCACAATTAGTCATCATTCTCATTATGTCATGTTCAAGTATTCACATATTTGGACCTGGGGATGGGGTACCCTTATTGCCCCCATGGCTTCAATTGCAGGTGTAAAAAAAAGTTTAAAATCAACAAGTAGTAATGCATCTGTGTTAGTAGGGTTTTAAAAATGACATATAATGTGTTAATCGATTAGCTGCAGAATTACTGGTAGGCAGATTTTGTAACCTTTTGGACTGGCAATTTGTCTGATTAGCTTACTTAAGGATAATTTTGGTATAATGTCTAAGTTATGATAAGAGAAGGAAGAGTCTAGGCTTGTTAGGCCATGGTATTGGTGATTTTTGATTTGAATAGTCATGGTATACAGGGACAGAAAACATGAGGGCAGAAAAAAATGTTTCTGTTGTCCAACAGTTGAACACCCATCACCACTTGGTGGGATTCCAAAGGAACCTTTTCAAATATGAACTAACCTTTACAATGATAAATAAATTGTAATCATCAATGGTAAAATCTTGTAAATTTTGAAGCTTAATGTCATGTGATGTAACCAAACCACATAACTTACGTAACTAATTGCTATATCTGGAAATTTCCATTATGAGTAACAGGACAGGCCTCCATTCAAATGTGTATTAAGGTGGATTAAGTTATCTCTGGTAAGTAGTGAAGGGTTCTCTATAATTAAAAAAATATTTACAAAAACTATTTTAGAAACAAACAGTGAAACTTGTTCTCTAATTGTTCTTATATAAGCTGTATCATGCTGGCCTTGATTTAAGGCACAAAGTACTCTAGTAAGTACTCTAGTTCATCTGTTCATTCAGCATTTGTGATTAAGGCTGGAAATAGTTATTTTATGTGATTTATTTTTTGTCTTTTAAAGTAAAGTATCTGGGTTTGATGAGAGATACTGATTTAAACACATAATGTGTTATTTTACATGACACAAACAGAGCTGGATAAAACTCTACACTAGAATAACCAGCACCATTAAAAATTACTCTTTCAAAACAAAAGTAAGCAAATAAGCAGTAAAATGCAAATATATTTGCAATCTTGCAATATCTTGCATATTTTGAGCTAAACACACGAAAGACAGGATATTTAAGTCATTATCACGAGTCTTGAATGTTTAATTTGACCTTTATGACCTCTACAATTATACACAAGCTGACTGGGCATGACTTTTGCATTGCTTCTGAACACACACCCATGATATCATGATGTAAATAATGATTCAGACTACTTTGGTATGCACTTTAAAGTATACAAATATATATATTTTTTAAACACATATGATAAATTGCATTTGTTGGAACTGTATTTCTAACCTTATCAGAGCACAAGCACTTCCAAGGAAACTACTTGTGAAGTCAGATGGAATAACATCAACTTATAAAATAACAGGTTTGGCTGGTTATGGGCCAACAGGTCACACAGAGTATTTTAGAATGATAAACAAGTCTAGGATAAAGAATAAGTGAGTCTTTATCCCTAAAACTTTCCAGTGGGTGTCAGAAATGACAGGGTGCAGTCAACTTAGGAGGAGTTTGGTTGGCCAAGATACTCCATTCCTTGCCTCAAGACTGAGACTGAAAAGAGCTAGCTGTAGTCTAGCAAGATTAACAAAAAGGGATCCAAAAGCAAAATACACCAAGACGTAAAGTACATGAAATGATTAGCTGATAGCAAACAAAAACCAGAGCAGCAACTAAAGAAAGTGTGAGAACTAAAAAAATACAAAACTGAATAGAACAAAAAACCAGGATAACATGAGAACAATAAGAAAGCAGACACAGAACCTTGGAGCCAAAACAGATGAACTGACAACAAAGGAGGGGAAGACAAGTGTTTAATACTCAAAGACTGAGAAACAGGTGAAACTCATTATGCTGGGGTTAGCAAACACACAAGACGGAAATGTGACAGGATTAGGTGAAACAGTATAAAAAGTAAAATATGAAAACTAAGAGAGCTTCACAGGTCATGACATATTTTGATAATTAAATGATTGAACAGTGAGCCAAAGGCTGGGCAGCAGATGTAGATGAAAGAATTTTCTGTGGACACGGTCAGATAGACAGTTATATCAGGCCATCACTGAGGCATTAAAGAAATGAATGGGGAGGAACTGTCATTGTAAAAGTCAAGGGAAATGTTACACTGCCCCTCACACAATTGTTGTTTATGGTTGTCTCAGTTCCAAACCTCCACACTAAATCAATTGACCATGACAAAAATGACACGCTTCCATGTGTGCTACACATGCCAGTAAATAACCAGTATAAAAAAAGCTCTCCTGCAAGGTTTTAAATTGATTTTTTATCAAGGGAAACAGTAATAATGATAAAAAGTTGAAGTGTTAAAAAGTTGCTCTCCTCTTCTCTTGAAAGCTTACCTACAAGTGTGCATGTTTCCTCTTGGTTGTTGCAAAATTTATCAGTGACATACCAGGTTAATGATATTACTCTAATAACACAGGATCTGACTGCAAACATCTAAACGAGCAGTTGCTTACACACATACCTCCCTTCAGAGAAGATGAACAGCTGTCCCAAGTGCTGCGTAGTATCCTGTCTCCCCTGATAGCTTGAATGATGGAAAGAACTTTTCATAATCTCTATGTGTTGTTTAAAATGTAGAATGTTGTATATTTTTGGAATTACACCTGGACATGACATTGGCTAATATAAATCCACTGAATTAATAGCCTTTTATACAGTGGAAACTCCTTCATGATCTCAGATATCTTGATTAACCTTATATGAATCATGAAGCTTAAAAGAACCATTCAAATACAAAAGCAGCAGAAATAATTTGATTTTGGTCAGCAAGCTGTCCACTTAAAATGCTTATTTTGGGACTATCAGCACATGACAACATATGGTAGAACATTAAAGATGTGTTATTTCTAAAAGTCTTATTATCATGCTGGAGTGCCACTAATTAGTTTTAAGCCAGTCAATTTTGAAACTTTGCTCCAAGTGAATGTGGGCAGTTCTAAATTTGGTGGAAATTGGCTAAAGTGTTTAAAATTTCTGGCCAATTTCAGACTTTTTTAGGCAAACAAAGGGATAAAACAGCATGGTGTATTAACCAAAAAATGGGTAATTATCCTAAGTTGCAGTTAAGTGACACACTTTTTCTGCATTAAATGTCCAAAAATTGTATTGACAGAAAATCTGTTTGGGATGGATTATTGTGGCCTACATTCTTTGCTTCATTCTAAAAATAAGGAAAACGGAAAAACAAGAATTTTGTGTTTTATAACTCAAAGTCCAAGTAAAACATCCAAAGAGTCAAAGAAATCACAGTGTAGTTGTGCTATTGCTTTGAATTAGCCCTAAAACCTTCTTTTTTCCTTTTCCTTTTCAGCATTAGGCATTATATGGAGCCCTTTCTAGTAAAACTGCTCTTTTGGAGTAACAGATGAAAAGGTTCTGTTGGTAAAGAAAGACATTTTCCATGGTAAGAATTTATTACATTTTAATAGCAACACACTTTCAAAATGGGCCATACTGTAGTTGTAAGCTTACAACATCTCTGCAGACTCTGCAAACAAATCTGTTTATTTCTCCATCTTAGAAACTACTGATACCATCTGATTACATGAAAGCAAAGAACTTAAATGTGAGGAAATATAAATGTGTATTCTATTTATCATTACACATTCAGTAGTGGTTAAAGGTCCAGTTGAGCAATTATGAACGAAGAATATTGATTGTTAAGTCTTATTTTGCATCTTCAAATAAAATACCTCTACAATAAAAGATTCTTCTCCGGAACTGCTCATCCCATTCATAAATATTTATTTCTGATAAACATCTCTGCAATAGTATGTGTTACAGTATCTTCAGTATCCATTTCAGACCAGGTTTCTCTAAAATTATCCCTTTTAGTCCAAGACATTAATAGTGATACCAAACATTATTGATAGAAACATTTACAGTGCAGCTATGGGTGTAAATGTGATCTAAGACTTCAATTCCTGTAATGTTATAAAAAACATGGTGCAGTCTAATCCAAGCAACAACATATACATAGTGTCATCATTTCCATCAGAGAAACATGGTGGAACTGTTTCCCACATTAATCTATAAAGCTATTCAATCACATCAAAAGAAAAGTTAAGTGAAAAATGTTCAAGGCACTTAGAATTATGCGTGAAGGGGAATTTAAAGAAAAAAACATCATTTACATTACTTTTATATTAACACATTAGACCCACTCGGGAATCAAAACATATTCAGCGATTGAAAAGGCACCTTTCTATCTCAAACTATTGAAGTAGTAAAAACCATATCCTCGCAAACATTATGGGTTGCAATTCATCCTTAAAGTGCATCACATGACCTTTATCCAGGCCCTGTTTGAGATGGTTCAGCATTAGTTGTTATTTTATTATACACTTCATTACCTCATTATTAAAGAGTGAAAACAGCAGGTCAGCACTCACTCCCGCAATGGAAGCCCCTACCTCTGAAGTGCTATTTGGGTCTAGAAATATGGCTTTTTGGGATGGTGTGTAGGCCTGCTAACAGCAGATGCTGATACAGAACATACTAAGCTTAACAGTGATTATCAGTCACACACAAGCATGTCGACAATATCTCTCTGAAATGAATGATGGTTCTTATTTTCAATGGCCATTTTCAGTGGGGTTTCTTGTTTATTAAAACAAAGGCTGTGTAGTTTAATATGAAATGGGAAAAATTTGTTCAATTCTTATTTACCTCTCCCTTCTTCCCAGCAACGGAATTACTCACAGTGGGATGTTCCCATCTAGATGTCACTGTCAGCAGGGATTGGTGCCTCAGTAAATAGTGTTCAAATTAAACTACTAAGGCACCACAACCTGTATTATGGAAAATTGCTATTCTTTATGTACAATTTTCAATATGTAAGCAACACAAACAAAATTCTAATCATGTGAACTGTTTTAAGACAGAGAGATAAGCTTGTATTAAAATTTCCAAAAATAAAATCATAACTATCTGCAAAACTACACAAACAGGGGCAAGTAGGAAAATATGTCTATTTGTGGCACTGGTAAACAAAGCCTTAAATAATACTCCTGTTGCCAAAGAATAAGAGACCCAGACCGAGTTGAAATTATCTGACCAATGGAAGCAATGTACTAGAAGAATCCTACTGTTTAAAATTTTGGACTTCAACTGGCATATGAAATGTCTTGGAGTTTAATTGTGTGTATTTGTAAGAAGAAATGTTACAGGGCCGTGAGTATAAAAAGCAACAATGGACCATAATTTCTTTGCCCTCTTTTTGTTTGTGTGTTGCAGATTTCACTGTGTTTCATAGAACTCTGTTAACTACAAATCATTTATGGAACTAAAAACACAAGGGAATGTGGGATTTTTAACACAAACTGACTCTGCCTTAAAGTAAAAACATGATGTTGTCAAGTAACATCTGTTTACAGTTTCAGTGAGAGTCAATGGCAGTACAAAGCAATGACATGAAAGTATCTGCAAACAGAAGGTTATCTATCCATCCTCTGTGATGCCCATCTGGCTAGCAACAAGTATCCTGAGAAATTCAGATGTTTTCACATTTCTGTGGCCACATGGGGTGTTGATTTTCTGGTTTGAGAATGAGCCTTTTGTCACAAATTAGAAACCACAAGGCAATGCACATCTGCATTAACTGGAGGATGACAGCTCAGCTTTTTCTTTAGATTGCCACAATAGTGAAAATTATTACCAGCTGTGAGTTTCCAGTTTGTCTGTTTTTTGGTTTTTGTTCAAAAAGTGAGATTTTGACCTTTCGATCACATGATCAAATAGATTCAATCTGGAGGCCACTGACAGAGATGCAAAAGTGAGAGATTCCAACAAAGTTTAGGAAAGATCAACTAAGTCTGAGGTATAGCCACGTATTTCCAGATTGAGTTCTTATGGGAAGTTGCATGAGATCTTCAGAGATGAGGTCTTCTGTAGGTATGGGATAAAGTGTCTCTTGACTCATGGTATATAACAAAATATAAAAGGAACAGGCTGCTCCGGTTAGATATATCCGAAACAGCTGTATTGGTGTTGTTCCCACATCATCATAATTGACCTTGCTCCAGGACGATTACGTAACTGACTAAAAAGCGATACAGTTGGTATATACATATAGGGGCCACACTTGTGGATGAATGAGTCAACCTGAACTTGTCGCTTGGATATCAGGATTAAAGTCCTGTGTGGAATTTATTGTTGCATTTAAGTTTTACTGATTTTAGACTTCACTCACTTATTACTTTCAGTTTCTTTCTTAATTTTCAGTTTTCTGTTAGTTTGGTGAGGATAGGCAACAAAACCGCCTGGACAGGTTTAGGAAAAGACTATGGTTTGGATTAAAATAGACAGTTTCTTAACATTAATCACAAGTTTTATGAAAGGCTAACCTCTGTTCTATTTTCTGGTAGTTTCTTTGATTCTCAAAACTCACACAACAAAAATGTGATTGGTCTGTTGCAATAATGATCCTGGAGCAAAATTATTAATGATTCTGAAGGGAACACACCACCATGGCTGTGTCAGATTGAGGGCTGCTGAACAAAACTGTTCCAAACTAACCCAATAAGCATATCTTGAATTAATGGCTGCCCTGGATCCAACTCCAAGACTTGAAGGGAAAAGGGAGCTGTGATGGGAGGAGGAAGTTAGGTCAACAAAAGGGCAGAAAAGAACAAAAGAAGGGCATGAAATAACACTTAAACACAAGGAATGTGAAGTGGTCTGGTAGGGGAGCAGGCGAAGGGGGAAAATGTGAAGAGGAAGCCTGTGTTTGTCAGTGTTCCAGCTCCTCGTGGTAGAGCTGGGTGACCTGGATGACTGGAGGAGAGGAGCTGAGCGATGGCCCACACCAACAGGCAGAGGACTGCACCGGCTGGACCTCACACTTGCCACTAGAGAGAGGGAAGTAAGAGCAGAGGAAATACATTCAGCATTTGACTCATTCAACTTAAATGAAACGCAGAGTGAGAACTATACATTTCAGACAACAGCAACTGCAGCCAGACAGACAGAGGGTCCAAGAAGACATGTACAGCAAAAGGAGAGATGCTGATAAAGCCCAACTTTGTAGGAGGAGACAGATACTGAACAACATGTTATTTATGTCACAACGCCAGTAAGCAACATTACAGGTCCACTGAAAACATAGCAGGAGGACAGATTTTACCTGACACTCTCCCATCTTACTGCATTACAGATAATGGACCTCTTGTGGTCTACTTCCCCGAAATATAACATGCACACATAATATACTCTATACGAGGTGTGATCAAAAGCTTGCAATAATGTTTCTGTGTGCTACACAGTACTGTTTACATAGCAGGTGTAAGAAATAACCGTTGTGCATGAGTATCACAAGTTACATCACTTGATTTTCATCAGATCCTGAGTTACTTGTGTTTTTTGACCACTGGTAGGGATGCTTTTGTGATTTCCAGTGCTCTTTTTTTCCAGACCAGCCTTGTAACTTTTTGATTGCACCTTGTAAAGTACCAGGAAAACACACAGTTTGTGACCAGATGAGGTCCAAATCTGAGTCTCTAATATAATAAGCTAGAAGACAAGACACCAGGTTGAGAAAGGAGGGAGAAGGACCTGAAAAACCAACAGGCTACAATGTCCAAGCAGTGAGCACACATTACCATGTGACAGAGACACACAAACAGCATGTGTTAGTCATATATGATGCAGGGGCACAGCCAATAGGTTCACAGAACACAGAACATTGCAGTACAATAAGAAAAACACCACGGTCTGGGATGTAATGGTTGTCAGGTTAATCAATTCAAAAAAGTGTAAATAATACTTTAAATATCAATTCCCTCAAGTATTTGACCAGATGTTTTCATACACCCTGCTATTAAATCTTTCCAAGCTCGCAAACCCGTTGTTGAAATGAAAAGAAATCTCAAACTAGTGGAATTTAAAAGACATTTCCTATAAGGTGTATGTCCAATAGGTCACTATAGTTAGAGAGGATGGGGAGATGCTTTGTGTAATTAAAGAGCAAGTTTCTCCAAACAAGTGAAATAAAACTGAAATGAACTAAACCTTTATAAAGCATCCTGACTGCAAGAATTTAAAAGAAATATTTAGATACTGTCAAGTAAAACTTGGTGTAATATTCAATTCATATGACTGCCCAGTACAGACAGAACAGACATTTACAACAACAATTAATTGCACATACTTTATTGAGATACACTTGATTTTCTATTTTAACATCCTAGTACTATAAAAATAGGACACTGCCATTCAAATATGGTAGTTAACAGTGGGATGAGTGTTAATGAGAAGACAAAGAAAAGAAAGTATGCCATAGTGTTAGCCTGCTGAGCTGTTATATGGAGTACCTCACGTTACGGGGCTGTTTTCAGGTTGGGGCAGCACTGAAATATAAGGGCAAAAGAACACAAGAATGGAAAACATTTAAAAAAGAATATTAACATGTGTGATTAAGATTAAAAGTTGAATAATGTTTATCACATTTTCATTTTCCGGTCACATATCTTCAGAGACTTTTCTGTAATGAAATATTTTTTAAGAAATGTTAAGAGACTGGTGTGTTTATCCAAACTTGTCTCAAGTCCACAACTATGCTGTTTATTTGGACCTGAAGCTCATTAGGGGAGACTTTAGGTCATGCATTAATTTTGACTTATATGACATTTGTTCAATATCAAACAAAATATGACAGCATCTTGTGATGATAGAGATGCAATACAACTGCATGTGGTGTTAATGAGTAATGAGTAAGCCATCATGACAATAAACAGCAACTTTTAAAATGTCTCTGTGCTGTCTATGGCACTAAGGGGATTTAAGAGAAGCTGATGAGTTAGAAAGGACTGATAAATTAAAACAGTGCAAAAAAGGATGCTGATAGTTGGTGAGGATTGATGAGTTGTCTTTAGTTTAGTCTTGTGCAGGTTCAAGATCAAAGCTTCCTCTTGTACAATTTCATTATGGATGCTGAAAGATGAAAAGCCAAACCACTCCACATTAATTAAGTCAACAGCCCTCTTCTTTGCAACAGCTAATGAGAGATCCAGGCTCTTTCGCTTAAGTTTGACATTAAAAGCTTCCAGCTGTTCTGTGACATAATACTTTTACTTAACAGGCATAACTGGGAAACAGCAGTTTAATACCAATAAAGACAAGGGCAAAAGTAAAACAAAACCATAAACAGTGACCATGTCAATGCACAAATAATATTAAATGCTGCAAAAAACATCCCAACCAACCGAAGAAAATCATAATTTACCTGGATTCTATTTGAGACCTGGTGCCGTTTCATCACTTTTTATTGTACATGTGTGATGAAAGTTTAAAAAAAACACAGCTGCAGGTAGTGAAATGCATGCCATTACATGGCTTTTGTAGAAAGCAGTATTTATCCCAACAGAAGTGTATCTGTTCTGCCACATGAGCTTCAGGCGACTGACTAAAAGAAGGGTCAAAATGGCTACAATATACAAAGGCTATTAACCTTACAGGAAGAGGCAAAAGTTCAGCTGTCGAGAGGAGACCCATCATTCCCACTTCTCAAATGTATTAAGAAATGAACCTCGGGTTCTGTTTGAGAGGATGCCGTTTGCTTTGTCTGAAACAGATCCTGGTGTAGCAAAGTTAAATACTTAATGAGTTCTTATCTGATTAATCATCCAGCCGTATGAACTGTCTTCCCATTTGTAGTGTTTGTTGATGCATATTCTTCTACATTTAGTTCACTACTATATTGGCACGTCTAAATGTGTGTGTGTGTGTGTGTGTGTGTGTGTGTGTGTGTGTGTGTGTGTGTGTGTGTGTGTGTGTGTGTGTATTTTTTACCCAGTGTCATCAGGCATGTCCTGATCAGCCTCTGCAGCAGACGACTCCACATCTGCATCTGCACTGCCCTCACTGCCTTGAGCTGACAGACCACACAGAGACTCTGGGCTTACACACTCACCACTGGGACAGACAGATGAACAGACAGACAGATACACCCAGGTAATTTTCACAGACTAAGTTATTTGATTCAGTGATATTCTGCCACTGATTATTTTGTGGGTCTCAATTACTATAGAAATGTCCTTTGCCAAATAATGAAATAAATGCATGAAATTAAAGTGTTAAGTGTGTCTGACCCTTTTTCACATGCCTTGCATTTATATGTATGTGTCTGTATGTGTAAACTGACTTGATATGTTTCTCCAGTAGAAGGATGGCCTGCTCCTTCTCCTCAAGCCTCTTCTTCAAGGAGGCGATCTCCTTCTGCTTCTCAAGCAGCTCCTTCTGGAGCCGATAATTGCTCTCTTCCAGAGTTTCACAGAATGCCTGTAAAGAGGCAAGGATGGAGAAAAGAGGGACAGAAAACACTGGTTGGCTATGGAAAAAACATATGGAGAGAAACTATGACCAGAAGTCAGGGATAAGGTTTTTGGATGCAGAAACTTCAACAAGTAAACCTTAAAGCAGACTGTTTATTGATATGAAGCCATTTCTTAATCTATAATTAATTTATTTTGAACAGATAGGCTTGAGTTGTCTGCCTGGATATTTTTTTAGTCAATTAAGCAGTCAATCAATTTGAATGAATCAATCAATTTAATGCTGGCAGTTATGAGGAACAAGTGAAACATGACATGTTCGGTGCCTGCTGTAATGAGAAAAAGTCCTCATCCTCATCATAAAATGCCCTCAAGCAATAAATTTTCTCTGTAATGTAAATGGTAGTTTGGTAATGCCTTAAATACTTTCTATCACACTTTATTATGCCGAGCTATTTTGAGAAAGGTTACACTTATTTGCGGAAATTTAGATTTTACAGTTTCACATTTCACACAATACTTCAGATTAAAAATAAAAAATGGGCTGAAGGCTTGCCAGTCTGCAAGGCTGGATTTATCACAAGCCTGTGTGTTACGATAAGTGTTTTTGCAGGAACAGGCATGACAGAGTTTTGTCATTCTAAAAACAGGGTCCTAATTGACATTAGAACTGATCAATTAGTCAAGGTCACAGATTTTCATTACCTAATTTAACAATTGCTAATCTAATGTCTCAGACAATAAAAAACTTAAACCATAGCCAAGCATGGCATAAAATGGCAGCCAATAAACAGATGCATTATGTCATCTTATAGGAACTCTCTGAACCACAAAACTATGAGACCAATTAAAGGAGAGCTTATCATTCTCAGATATTTCTTCCAGTTCTGTTTCCTAAAGTTTTCAACTAAACTATTTTTTCTGTTCTTTGGTTGCAAAAATCTTGCTTTTCTGATATAACTGCAATAGACACAGATATCAACAAATATCAACAAGCGAGCCTAAAATGTCTTAATAGAGGTTAAATATCAAGCTGTTAAACTTAAAATTAAATGAAATCTATTGGAAAGTCCAGGCAGTAGCATGTATAGCAGCACAAATACATATACAGTAAGTGAGCACATGAAGTTACACAAACATATTCACACTTACTCTACTCTCCTCCAGACTATCGAAAGGCCCAGGTGGATCATCCAGGCACAAAAACTCTCTCACTGCCAGGCTGTCAAGGGGAACAAATAATGTTTGTCTGCTTGCAAATGTAAGATAATAATGTGTGCATCTTTGTTGATTTGAATAGGCCAATAAGGTTAGTAAAACAACTGAATATAGTATTTTACTGTTGCAGAAATTAGGTTTAAGTGTGAATGATCCATATTTAGAGGCAGGAAACATCAACTATCAGGTGACCACTTGGTTAAGTGTACAATACTCAAAACAGCTAAGAAATTCAAGTAAGTAAGTAAATGAATAAATAAATAGAAAATAAAAAATCAGGGCACATACCAGTTGGCAATGTCCTTATGTGCAACCACATTTTGTAAAAAGGCCTGTAGTCCCAGCTGTCTGTCTTCCAGGAAGTCACTATCATAGTTGTCTTTGAACCACCGCTTGGGAGGGAGCGAGAGGCGGAAGCCTGGGAACATCTCCTTTAACTAGACACCCGCACAGACAGGGTAAAGAACTGAGTATCACATGAGCTTTCCTATCATACAGAACACAGTTACATGAAAAGAGTACACCTGGATGGATATAAGAAAAAAACGGCAAAGTCAATGACATTATATGAACCAAATAATTAAAATTAGTCTGTAGTCCAATCCACATCATGCCTGACATCAGACTTTCATGGTCAACTTTATACACACTACGTCAATTTTAAATGTGATCCCAGACATCATTTGAACTTTCATCTTGTTCTCATTCATACTAATCATACAAACAGAGTTCTATTATGTTGTAGTTAGTGGTCTGTCTAGAGCTGTTGCAAAACTTTTTCTAACACAAAATACCCTGAAAATACACAATTATATACCTTAAAATCACCCATTTATAAGGAGGTAGGCCTATCCACTTTGCTTGTACATAAGGCAGTCACTTCTACTTAAAATAATTGTTTTGTGAATATCTTAAGTATTCACTAAATATTGCCAGATGCCCGATGTTAATGTAAACTTACTGACATGCAGTTTGCCTGACTTTTTGAATGAAATGTACAGAGGTGATGACCTCTGCTGGAGCCCCCAAATTAATCATGTTTGCCATTCCTGCCTTGACTCCTGATGGAAACATTCATCAAGTGCTTGGTGATTTTTCTAAATCCATAAAACAGATGTACAGAAATTATGACATACTTTTGCTTTTTGCTCAGAAAGTGGTGGGTTTATGTTTGTGCAAATTCATGTATGCGAATTTTCTCCTTGTTTCGATACTTGGTAGCCTCAGCAGTGTGCATAAACTTGAGTGTGGAATTATTCTAATTCCAAGGTCACAATTTCATCGAGAGAAAAGTGCTCTTTTCTTCTGCATGAAAATATGATGATATATTTCAAATGACACATTAACTCATTGTGACAAGAATACAAGACCATATTTTGAAAAAATCAGCATTAAGTTAACAGAAAACCTGAGGTAAGACAGTCTCCTTATATCACTAAATTAAATTGTCCTCGAAGTCTGCATTTGTGGTGACAAATTTATGGATTCACAAAACTGTCAAGCAGGACTCAACTGATCTTCTGTTTTGAGAACCGTGACTTTCCACCCCTTTGGTACCCAAGGTTACTTTAAATTTAAATCTGTGATGTGTGCATTTTAAAAGACATTAGCCTACTTAGTATTGCCAAATATTTTTATTGTACAATATTACTAGCCTGCTGTTTGTCCGGCATTTAAATGAAGCCTACTGTTCATTAGCAAGTGTTGGCTGCCTCTACTGGAGCCTTCACAGTTAAATCATGTCTACCTTCAACTCTGCCTTTGCTCCTGATGGAAACATTCAAGTAGTGTGTGGTGATTTAATAATACTCAAAACAGATGTATGGAGACAGAGCTGTACTTGACTTACTACGGGAGAAACTGTGCTGATGCCAGGCCCTGGCATTAGTTTGCTAAGCACAGATTGGTTTGGTGTGTGTGTGTGTGTATTTGTTTGTGTGATTATTTGTGTGATTATATGTGTGTGCATTTGTGTGTATGGATTGGCGCCAATATCATCTTAATCCTTACGTACCTATAAATCACACACTCACCACCCACCTTATTGAATTATGTTTCTCCAGTTGGACTTTTCATTGTGTCACTCCACCTCTACCAGCTCCCTGATGACTACATTGCCTACATCTATTGCAAGCTTTCTCGGATGATTTTTTTATTTGCGTGTTGTACTCATTTATGAGTGTTTTCTTTTTTAACATCACTTAACAAGAGCCTCGTCCAATAATGTTAAACATTCCATCTGTCCTGTGATTTACTGTGGCATTTATTGCCTCATAATTAGCAGCAAAACTAAAAACTGTAGTTTTGAAAAGAAAGAACAGAGGAAACTCTCCAGAGCAAGCAGAGTTTGCTCTTAGGCTATTAATCAGAGTGTTAATACATCAGAGTGTTAATTTTAATGACCCTCAAAAAGCTTATCCATGGGTTAAACTGAGATACACACATAAGGAGCCTACATGAATTCACAAGTACTTGCAGAGGTGTCATTTTAGCAAAAACATGAAGGATCAAAAGGTTCCTTACTCCAAAAAAAAACAAGACAACAATAATAATATAAAAATAATAATGATGCAAATTTTCTGCAATTTGACATTTATATTCACACTAATTTTTTTTTTCATAGATTAGTAATCTACCACCTAATATTAGGGTTAATACTGCATATTAAGTTGAAGATTTTTATGAATTTGTCAATGCTTCTGCTGTCACAGTTATTTTCAAAAACACTCATTCACTCACTTCTACAGTTCGGCCACTTTTCTCGAAAAAGAAATAATTTTTGTCTGCTTCAGCAAAATAATGACATGGTCACATTCATATCACAATACTATACCCAAATGAATTAAGAGAACATAGATTTTAAAGTCAGTAATGACAGGAACCTGCCAACATGCATTTTCAAACACAGTTTATAGGCAGTTAGGCAGTTTATATTTGGCTGCTTGCAAAGACAAACTGGCGGAACTTTTGGTTTTGTTAATTGACCCAATAGGGCAATTCCAAAATGACTTTCTGTGCCTGTGATCACTCGGTCTCAACTGCAATGACTATGACAAACATGATCACAAGTTACAAATACAATGAGCCAGAGGGGTAAACAATTTGACTGAGGGATGGCTACAAACTTTGGTTTTATTTGCTAAGTATCCTGCGAAACAAAGTATGTCTATATTCCCCAAATGTCTTTATGTTGGCCTTAAACTATTACAATTATTATTATTATTACAAAAAGCATGTGTGCCTTACCTATGAGGTTTATATAAAGCAAGCAAGCCTCTAAGTAATTGTAATGATAGAACCTATGTGCCAAGTAAAGTGTACAACCAATGAGGTCTGTACAATGGCATTACATGCATGTCAAAAGACCATCCAGCACAGCATGAAGATGACAGTGGCCTCTGTGGAAAAGCCACAGAGTGGAGTGGAGGAAGGATGTCAGCTTCTCCTGTCCTCCTCCTTTCCTGTCCCCCTCTCTCTCTCTGTCTAATGTAGTGTGTTCCTGTCTGCTGTGTTTCCATGACTCTTGCCTGGGTTAACTGTGTCTGCATTAGTAACTTGTGAATTAGGAAAACAGATTTAATCATTATTAAATCATTATTGAGGCCTAAGAGAAATCATTTTTGTTATGTGCAGTTTGCGGACCTTTTTTTTTGGGAGGGGGGGGGGGTGCTTCATAGGTTCTTTCTCTTCATTTAGTATCATCACATGCCTAGTTTTTTTCATCTGTAATCCAGGACCAAACTGTCCTTGCCCAAGACCACGTAAGACCTGTTCCCCTTGTTGCCTTGAGCTGGCTATTTAGGAACAGGAGACTTCTAATCACACAAAAATGCATTGCAAACATATGTACAAACTAAAATCCTAACACACCTTGTCGTTGAGTCTTGAGAAATCTGTGTACCTTCTGAAAACAACCCAGCTCTCATCTGGAGTCTTCCTGACAAGAACCTTAAATACCTGCAGCAGAGATCAAACATAAATACACAATCTTAAACCTTTATTAACAGCTGCAAAATGTAGAGTTGTTTCTTTGTGCTTTTTTCCTCATTGTTTAAAAAAAAATCTGGTCCACACAAGCACTTTTTAAAAAAATGCTCTGAACAATAAAATTACAAAAACACAATTGAAGTGCTGCTAGCTGTAACTGGTTCTTGTCAAGAATCTGCAATGTTGGTGGCAGGGACTTTGCTCTGGAAGTGTTGAATTATGTAGTGGCCTATTTTGATGCCACTGTTACCCAGCAATGTGTAAACAATCCTGCTTGTAAAGTTAGCAGCACTTTATGCCCTAATATAAACAAAAGAGCTCATGGGGCACACCCTGACATCAAATAGAAGCTATCATGCAACCTGTCATCGTAGGACAAAAACTATTTTACAACAGCATAATAAATGCAGTTTCTGAATATCTTCACTCTAGTGGCAGTCTACCAATATTCAGCTTTCAGAAACCTACAGCTGTGTTTGATTGTTTGTGGACCAAGACCAAAACACATTAAAAAGAATGACATTTTGGAAAAAAGATTTGGATAATTAATTGTGTATTAATCTAAAGAAAAAAATTAAACAAAACAAAAAAACAGGAAGAAGTAGCATAAAACTTATCTGTTTAAAAGATACCTATGTTCATTTCTTTGTATACAGATCAAGAAAACAAACACAATTTGTAAGGCTTTACTTGCAGTTAGTTTCCTTAAGTGATCCTTTGATTTAAAGTGACATGTGACTGATCCTCTAATGCAGCAGCTACAGTGCATACAGTCTGTGGTGAAGCGCTTGATGGCTGAGTGTTTTATGGAGTTGGCAGTTCAGTGTGAAAAAATGCCATGACAAATGATTTAAAGTATTACGCCACTACAAGCATGTGACATCTGATAAGAAGGAAATGTGAATCTGCAGAACAATTATTGCAGGAAAAATGGGAATATGAGTACTTGATGATGCAAATGATACTTCACAGGACCAATAGAGTTAAGTAGAAAAAGAGGTATACAATAAATTACTGTATTTGTATAGGTATTAGTAAAGCGTACTAGAACTGTAAATTGTACTGATATTTTGAATTTTTAAACCATATCCAGCCCTACTGCCAGGTGGACGTACTTAAGAAAATATGATTTAATTAAGGTATAAAGGATATTATCATCTTTGCTAAAATGACATGGAGGAGCCCATTCAACTGTTCATTGTTATCCTTCTCTTCAAGTGCAGCCCACAAAAAGGAAACAAGGAAAACTCACTGACACCTTTTCTGTAATAACTAGAACTGCAGAAAAATTTGCTTATTCACTTATGATTTTTGTCTGAATAAAAATGTCTGTGAGCTGAGTAAATGTTGGTATAAGACTTAATGCCTCTATGCGGTTTTGCTTGTCCACAGTGAACATGTCTTTATCCTCTCAGTGAGCATCTTCATCTCTTCTATAACTGTGTTGTCCTGTTACTACAATTCAAAGCTAATTGTTAAATAGGTTCACATGCTGCCAACCTCACTGTCAATATAGGATTGGAAACATAGCATTTTAATTTTAATCAGAGCACTTATATGGGGAGTTGTGCAACAAATACTATGCAGGTTCCAAAAAGCTGTCATGACATATGAATTGCTTTTCTGGCCTCATACCGTGAACTTGGCCCTCTCCTCCATGACCTCGTACCCAAGCACAGTCGGGGTAATAGGTCTCTCCTGGCCTTGCTGATTTCCGACAGGGTCTGATATGGAGCGGGGGCAGCTGGAGTATTCTATGGAGTTCTCAAGAGTCCCATTCACACTGTCACGGTTCACAGGGCTCAGGTGGGGCGGTGGTGTCCTGCTTCGACTGCCTCTGTCCATGCAACGGGATTGACGCTGTGAACCTACTCCTCCACATCCTCTATCTTGGTCCTCCCCAGCCACCCTGGTGATAGAGGAACAGGACGTGCTGCTAGAGACGCTGCCAAGTGATGAAGCTCGCTGTGGCCGTCTGATCTTGCTGCTACCTTCTGACAGGGCTTTGTCCATAGGCAGAGGGACAGGCACAAAAGGTGATGCCATCTTCCTGAGCTGCGTGCTCCTGCCAGGCTACCGCAGTTGTAAGCAAGGATTTTTAAACCTAAACTAACCCCTACTTTTCTTCAGAGGTGCTGTGTGATAATGAAGAGAAACAGTAATGCACTCTCCAGGGGGGCTGATGAAGACTCTGAACACCCTGTACAAAAAACAGACAACACTAAGTTGGTATGACTACTGTATTTATCATGAATACAACTGATCTATCAAGATACAAACTGCAAAAAAGGGGCCCTATAGAGTTCTCTTACACCTACACCTATGGAGGAGAATCTGTCAGCAAACATTATCCTGAATAAGGGAAGCAGACTGTGAGGGCTGATGAATTATTGACAGGAGCCCCATATCATTTATAATTTATGGATATGTGTGTGCATTATATGTTAAATTCATGATAGAAAAAAGCCTGTCCAGATCTGTGGATAATTAGTGTTTCAATTCATTAGCCAGTGAATGGTAATTTAGGACTACACCATGCTGCTTAGGTTCAAGGTAAGGGAGGAGCTACCTGGCAGCATTTGTAATTTAATAAAAGAGTGAGGCCTGGAATTGATTTCTGTTCAGACTGACAGACTGGTAGCTACCTTTCCAAAATGTGTACATTATTCAGCATCAACGGAGCTCATTCAAGCGAGCCTTCCGAGACACTTAACAGACTTCCCATTTTTTCCCTTTTCTCCTCTAAACACGTTTTATAGACCTGAAAAAATGTGTATAGAGGAGAAAAGGTTAAAAATGGGAAGCACACATAGGCATTATCTTTGATGTTTACTCTGCCTACTCACTGATGACTGACTCGTAAAGCTATTTTGGTGTGCTGAAAAAAACATGACGAAAGAGCAGGGACTGAACATGACAACACAACACTGTCAGACCCGTATCATGCGTCTTGTTTTTAAGTCATCTTTTGAAGTCAGGTGACTGACGATTTGTCTGGCGTTTAATTGGTGAAGTTAGCAAGACAAGCTAACCTGACTGCGATAGATGACGTCCTTAATGACAGTAGTAACTGTGGTAATGGAGCTATTGTAACATTGCCCTACTTTTTCGGTTCCAGCACAACTGGCAACGATGGCTACACAAGCTAAGATCTCTTTGACATTAGTTGACAGTTTTGAAAACAATACATAGGAGGTAATCATCAGACAGTTAAAAAAATGCGAAATACACCGCATACACCGTACTGCAACAGCTAACGTTGGGTATCCTACAGTTATTATTTAGCGTTACAACAGTCCAAACAAAGTAGGCTAACTAATATTTTACTGTAATAAGAACTGCTTTTGATATTCGATTCATGCCGAATCGCACAGCAATTCTCATTAGTTAAATAAATTTTCTTTTGTTATTTTCTTAGGTGTACTGTCACTAATAAACAATGCACGCATAACCAACATATTTTTGAACACCGTGTGGCTTGTCCTATCGAATTAGGCTATCATATTACCTTCACGTTAGCTTGTAAGCTAGGACGCCCAACCTGTGTGGACAAAGCTTAGACGGCGGAGGATGACAAGGACTTTGGCTTACCGTAGAGAGTCAGTATCTGTCCTCAACAGAAAATAGTGTGTTTATGCACATAAAGCCCAATGTTTGATTGTCCTGCTTCTGTTTGTCCACTCCACTATCTCCTCCCTTGGCCAGTTCATGTTAGCTCGCCAGAATTTGGAGCACGACAACTTCAGTGCTTGAGAATACCCAGGTGAGGGCGCTGTAGCACACATAACATTTTACCGCCCTAATTTACACTGTAAATCGAAAGTGGTGGTGGATTTAAATCTATCAGTGAGTATATCCGCTGGCTGGTCAAGACATGTTCACACCACACAACACATGCGTGAGCTCATTGTTGTCTTAATCCTTTGCAGCCTACTGAAAGTTTTTTTTTTCTTTTTTTTTTCTTTTTGCAATACAAAAAAAATCACTATTTTCTTTAATGCATTTTACATTTATTTATATTTATTTACAATTGTAATTGTCATTTTTTATTTCCATTTCATGCCTATAAATGTTTTACTTGTTTCCTGAAAAATGAACAAAAACATAAATCATAAAAAGAAAACTTGGACAATTTTAGGCTTGCATTCCTCATACTCAAATCAAATTGATAACATTAATACATCATTAATCTGATCAAATTCACAAATGCAAAAGATTAAGAATACTGTTGAAAGCCTTATGTTTTAAAATTCTTCACCAGTCCCCAAAGTGGTGTGTGAGGTTATATGTCAACGAAACAAATATGAAAACTTTCTTTAAATATCCTAATAAATAATTGTCTTGTATCTGTTTCCTGAAGAAATTGCTCCCTGAAATTTGATGGCAAATAATATCCTACTGTAGTCAGCATGTCACATTCACTTGTCTTTATCCATCCATCTATCCATTTTCTGTATCAGTTAATTTAGTTCAAAATTCCAAATTATTTAATTTTCATTTAAAAACACAAAGTTGAAAATTAAAAAATAGTTTTAGTTCCGTTATATCAAACAACTTAACCCAAAAATTACAGAGATGTTATTAAATTATTGAAAGTATTTAAGTATTGAAAAAGCTAATGGAAATGAAAACTACTTTAAATGCTAAGGATTGGTTTAAAAACTCTACAACTTTGGGATAAAAGCTGACCCTTAGTCTGGCAGTATGACAGTGGATATTTCTTCATCTTTTTCCAGACAGCAGCAGGTTGAACAGGCTGTTGCAGGGGTGGCCATTGTCTTTCAATATTCCCTGAGCTCTGTATAGGGACCGCACCCAACTAGTATCAGTGATGCTTAGTAGATGGGTATCAGTGATGTTCTTGTCAGTTTTAATCACCCACTGCAGAGCATTGATGTCCTGGGTCATGCTTATCTCATGTCAGTTTGTGATGTTTCCAGTCAGAATGCTTTTTAATGCTACTTTGCAAATGTTGACAAGAACTTGGCATGGGAAATTTAATTTTGGAAATGTTTAGTAGTCATGCCAAGTTCTCTGTGGTGTTGATTCATCTGCTCCACCTCAGCTCCATTGATGTAAACAGGGATGTGTATCATGATTATGGGAGGTTGAGTTTGATTAGCACACTTTGACAAAGCACACCCATTGGCACAAGACATACACTCAAACTATGATATGGGTAGGTGTGTCTTTTCTTATGGGTGTGATTTCCAGAAATTTTCTCATGTTGCTGCAAGAAATACTGAGTTCGGGTGTGTCAGAGTGCAAAATAACACAGAACAAATCTTCCATCAAGTGATCAGTTCCAGATAACTTGTTGGCGTGAAGAATAGAATTCATCTGTAAGTACTGCATATTTTTTTGTCATATGGTTTTAAAGATAAGACTTAAAACAAAAGACAATAGGGGTCAGGTTTGGTTCCCAAAGGCAACAGTGGCTGAATGGCAATGAGCAATTGCTTTGGGATTTCACTGAGTTTGGCCATGACAGACTTTTGCTTAACAGTGAAATGTATAATTGTCTGCATTTAAATATCTACAAACCACTTGTCTGTGAACCTTTTCTCTTGAATCACTTCAGATGGATTTTTATAAGCAATGGTGGCTGTTTAACAGTGAAGACATCCACTCATTTGCTTTATGTCTTAAACCTTTTTTTAGTCATTGTTTTGATTATTCAAAGTCATTTGTGTGTCATATATTAGGGGAAGTTGTCCAAAGGGGAAAGTGCTACTTATCAGACAAAAGGGTACACAACCCTTCATATTATGATAAATAATGCACTGTTATCCTCTCTTTGTACAGGACAAAATGGAGACACCAATCCCTATATCCCAGGCCAACACAACTTTCTCTCTGAATTTGTTCAAAAAGCTGAGTGAGGACGACAAGACTGGGAATATCTTTTACTCCCCTTTTAGCATCTCTTCAGCTCTGGCTATGGTGCAGCTGGGGACCAGAGGCAACACAGCCACACAGATATCAGAGGTACAAATACACACAGATACACACTCACACACAAGGAAAGTTACAGTTCTCATGTGACCACACCCATCATTTGGATTAAAGTGTTTAAGCAGGCATAGTGATGGAATTGTGACGTTATGTTATTGCATTAGAGAAAAGAAAGGCGTGGGTTCAGGTTTTTTTGTTCTGTCATCTGCAGAGAGTTCAGTAGGTGTTTCACTGAAATTCTTAAACTCAACTGCCTGGTAGAGTGAGGTGTGGCAGGAGAAAGTACTTGCACACACACGAATTTATTACTCTGACTCCCAGCATCAGCAAAGATTGCAATGTCTTTTCTCTTTTGTCTCAGTTTACATGCAATCAGCGCAAAGCAGTGACGCTAAAATAGGAGCAATGCATTCCAGTCTTCGAGTTTATTTTTAGTATAAAAAAATACAATTAAAAAAAACTTTTCCTGCACTGAAATACACTTTTTTGATACTTATACTAGCTTTTCTATTTTCAGCTACTTTATACCATTACCCCAAGTCATTTCATAGGAAAACATTGCATTTTATACTGCCTGTTTAGGATCAAATCCTTCACATATAAAAAGTGTTATGAACCTTTAAAATAGGTTTTTTGTCAAGTTATCAAAAAAGGACCAAAGGACAAAACAAACTCAGTAGTAAAGTGAAACAAAAAGTTAGCTTTGATAATAAAAATCTAGCTGGGGAACACAACAAAAAACAGATGAACAGGACAGCAGAGACACAAATCAAAAACAGGTACTCAAACTCGCAAATAATAGAGAGAACCTGATGGCAAAGAAAAAAGGTGAAAAATCAAACAGAGGCAGAGTAGAAGATAATCAAGAAGAAAACTATCAACATAACACAGGAAATATATAAAGTAAAACCCAAACCATGACACACTTCCACTGATTACACAATCTTTACGTAAACTTTATGTACACCATGCAAAGTGCAAAAATAACCTAAGATTAAGGAAGCAAGTTAACAAAAAAAGCAGGGACCGTTCTGCACAAAGTAGAGTAGTAACACATTCCACATCCATGTATTTTGTAAAGCACTTTTTAACCTTGTTTGAAAAAAACCTTTAAAAACCTGGTGACCTGGTTTGAGTGAGTTGTGGCTGGCTGTGTTAACAACTGTCTCACAGCAAGTCAGCAAGGCTGGCTTGGTAGGTGAACAAATGAGTGTAATTCTACCTGGACGTTGCTACATGTAAGAGCGAAACGTGTGTGTACCTGTCCCGTAGGCATGGGTGTGCCAGGGAGTGCCAGGGTGTGCCAGTGATACCCAGAAAATGGCAGTCATACCCCGATGTCGTCAGGTTAAAGAATGAATTCACAACAGCCAGCTCTCAGTGTTCTGAAAAGGGCAGACATTGCATGTGCGCCTGGTCAGAGCACTTCAGACTTTTCAACAATTTTTTCAAAGGACAGTAGTGTCTGGTTTTTCTCTGTCTCTCCCCCAGACAAGCCTGTGCACAACAGGTTACATTTCCTTTTCGTCGTCTGCAAATTGGTTGTTTTTGCATTGTATTTGCTGTAGAAAGATGTTCACATTTAACAAAACAGTTTGGCTACATGCATTCATGCTTCAGCAGTTGGCACATTCCATTTTACTAAGGCAGGGCAAGAGTTTCCGTTCTGCCTAAGATACTGCTGTGTACACAATGCTTTGGTCTGAACAAGCAATTCAATAAAACACAGAGGTTTCCTTTCATTCAGCCTGTTACCAGAGAGCAGAGTTAATATGCTTTGGTTTGATTGACTCGTCCCTCAGTCTTCCCACACTAACACACACACACACACACACACACACACACACATACAAATAATTACCCTAACAGTGCTGAGCCTACTAATCCTAATGTTAAGAGAAACTACTTTTTGCACACCCAGGTCCTCTGCTTCACTGAGCAAGAGCAACCGAGGTCAACAGATGACAAGCCGTCGGTGATGGAGTCGCAGATACGGACACGGCGGCAGATACAGTCACAGATGAAGCAGCGCTGCGGACTGCCACCCTATCTACAGAAGGTGCCTAAAACAGTAATATTAATGGAATGATTAAGTACTATACTTCTTTGTAACATCTGATAAATAAAAAAATTTGGTTCCACAGTATTTCACACATCACCTTCCACTGCTTTAATGGCTATTTTTGAACATTTTGCTGCATCATAAGTATTTAGAAATATAAAGCTTAAAACATCTATAAAAAGGCAGACTGATGCATCACATGGTAAATTCAACAAAATTGTGGGTAAAGTGTGGGTAACTGCAGTTGTAGGTGTGTTGTAAAATGTGTCCTAATGGGTTGTTTTTTATGTTGACAGTGGAAAGTGTTGGTTCTGTATTTTTTGGCATGGTTTGTTTGTGCTCTTCCATATTCTTTCCAAAAGGTGCTGGATGTCTCATAAAGATAAATTAAACTTCTAAAGCTTCAGGATTGAAAGAGGCTTTTCTGAAGGTCTATGTCTAATTATAATAAATGATAAAAACAATAAAGCTAAAATCTTTTTTTTTTTTTTTTTATCACTGAGCAGCATTTTATGCGAGCACGGAAGAAAGCAGCTAAAACAAAAAGGGGATTTTTTTGCCTCCAAGTACAGAATATGGGCTCATTAATTAACTCATTGTTAACTCATTTTTTTAAACATTAACATGGTAGCTTTGACAAAGTGTATGCACAATTGTAGCATAGACCTCAGGGTTACTCATGATTGTGGTGTCTCATCCTTTAACAGGTTAGTTTACCAGCAGGGCAATGATCCATATCATAGTAACATAATACAAAGTAGTCCTTCATCTCTCTCTTGCTCAGTGTGTCTTTGTAACAAGCAGGTTTTATCTGGCTGTTTGCAGTGCCTGAAATCCGAGAGTGATCGTGATGATGTCCACAGTAGGTTTGCCCAGTTGCTAAGCCAGCTCTACAAGGAAGATGCCCCCTATCTTCTCAGTCTTGCCAACAGGCTGTTTGGAGAGAAGTCCTACTCGTTTGTTGAGGTGTGTGTGTGTGTGTGTGTGTGTGCATTATCAACCCTGCTGTACTCAGAATTAGCCAGTGTATATGTGAACTGCAACCTTTTAATGTAGTTATGTTTATGAAGACCTTGCAACATAGCCTCAGGGTTAAATCTGTAAATGTGCTGACTTATTTCTGTCAACTTTTATTTGGAAATTCAGATTTTATCAATATAGGTCCATTTGATAAAAAGGAAATTTTATCTTCACTGACTGAGTTCATCTGAAAAAACTTGTAAAATTTTATTTCAGGTTTTAGTGGTGAGTCTGTTGGCTATTTGTTGTTTTTTTTTTTAAGCTTCATTTCAATGTTTAAATTTGTGCAGTACATTTTATTGGCTGATTTTTCTCACCATTGAATGAAAACTTGCTGTACTGATGCAAGAAAAAAGTGCTGTCTGCATTTATTTATTAATCATCTAACTGGATGATCAATAAGATCACAACCAGAAAGCTCTAAGGCATTTACACTGAATGACTATATTCAGCGCTGCACTTATGTTGCCTTTATTTCCAAATAAGAGAGTGGTGTTGTTCTATTGGTCAATGTGAGTATTTATTGTGATGTGAGTATTCAAATGTGCTGTTCATGATTTCAGGATTTCTTAGCAGAAACCAAAAAGTACTACAGTGCTGAACTGGAGTCTGTGGACTTCAAAAACAACACAGAGGCAGTCAGGGTCCACATCAATGGCTGGGTGGAGGAGCAGACGCAGGGTAGGATCTTACATTAACAGATACACGTTCATCAGTACATCACATAGATAGGATTATTTCTAGGCCCTTTCACTAACTTCCTCCATTTCATGAAAAAAACACACAAACCTGCATGAATGTAGTGCTTGAGTCTGTTAAAAACCTCATCTTCAAGAACTTTTATTGTCCAAATTTTATTTTGAAACAGCCCCCTCTCTCAATCTGGTTACCACTTCTTGAAACAGATGATGTATAAACAATGTCTACATGGGCTCTTTTGTATTTGGGACTGTTCGGAAGCTGTTTCAGAGTTGGTACTACTGTTTATTTGATTATATTTAAGTGTCTTAGACATCTAGTGGACAGTCGCATACTCATACAAACTTCCTTTTTTGTTTCTAACTAAAAAATAAAAACATGCATGGCCACTGGTGTGACAATAGATATCTCAAAATCTTTTTTAAAGTTTATGATATCTACTTTTATCCAAGTTTTTGGTCAAAACATTGTTGAAGTTTGTTGTGATTATGGCTTTGCTCTATACTACCATCAGGTAAAATCAAGGACTTGCTGGCCAAAGGTTTGTTGGAAGCCTCAACCAGACTGGTACTGGTTAATGCCATCTACTTCAAAGGAAATTGGAATGAACAGTTCAAGGAGGAGTTTACTGTTGATGCTCCATTTAGAATTAACAAGGTAACGCAGCACAAAGACAACAAAGGGAATAAAAGCAGCATTCTGTGTGTATGAAATGATGTATGCAATAGTTCACATAAGGTCTGTAACATTGTAGCCATTATGTGCACTCTGAGCACTTGGGGCACATTGAAAGTAGACCACTATAGAGTTGTGTTGAATACGCTTTATGGCTTATCTACAACTTCTAAATAATATTTGCCATTATGTTGTATTGTGTTGGTAAATTGATCTGCTGCAGCTCACAGCATCAACAGTAAAAATTAAACTGCTTGACAGCCAACAGCACATGACTCTAACAGTCCGTTTTAGTCTGTGCCAGTGTTCCCATTAGAAATGGAATTTCT